>UELW01000334.1:16463131-17145631 GCA_900490495.1 Danionella dracula
CTATTTTTAGTGAATGCAGTTTTTTTTGCGTTCTCATACAATTTATCATAAATATTTACAAAAAATATGAAGGTGATTATGACATATAGAATGGCATTAGAAATACCAAAGTTTAGTATTCTGTCACTCGTGACTCTGGAAATAGAATAGTTGTCCAAGAATTCAAAGTTGTCAACAGTTTATTCACATTAGTCCACATTGAGTTAATCAATGTGTTTGTTGTGTTCTGATGAAAATAGCTGAAATGTGTTTGTGTTATGCAGAGAACTCTGAGCAGAAGGAGCAGATGCTGCAGAAGTTTCATCACTTCCAGCACTTAGCAGAGCTCTACCATGTGTATCATTCTGTGCACAGATATGTGGTAAGAAATCAGTTTTTCCGCTACCTATACTTTCCTGTAGTAAAATCCAGAATTGCAACTTTTGTTGATTAAAAAAAAGCCGAAAGAAACTATGTAAACATAACGGCTACTTGCAAACACTGGAAAGGTTACAGTTAATACTAGCTTCGATTAACTTTTTTTTGTACAGTATCAGATTACGTTGTGATTTTGTGAGACCCACTGACCAGTTTCGAGCTGAAAGGTTGTATAAGCTAAAGTTATAAAGTAAACATTTGAAACATAGATTACATCAATCTTTCAAGCCTGGGTTTACTCTAATCAGACCAAGGTTTTTGGAGAGATTAATAATCTGCATTTCCCCCAGAGGCACACCTAATGAGGTTTGTTTCAAACCCAGAAGTGACTCCTAAGCCCCGAAGAACATTAAGGCTGAGTTCTATCACTCATAGTTTTGTAACATTCCTGTTATATGGCTAACATTGACGCACTATCTTGTGAAACAAGAGATTTCTTTTTTTAAATTATGAATACCTGACATAATATGTACTTATGACATAAAAACTAAAATAAAATTATAATTGTAAGAATTTTTTAAACTGACTTATAGAAATGACATTTTGTGGCTTTTTTTCTCGCATCGCATTTTGTGCAATAAACAAAGCTGTTCCTGCATTGTGTGGTGCATGCTGGGAAGTTCTCAAGCCCTCGGTGTGTAAGTGTGGGTCTGACCACATCTGGGCTGAAATGTGTATATATCCCTTCACTAAAGCCCTAACCCTTAGTCCAAAAGAGAATTTTGACAGTCCTACCCCTTATGTGAATGTGCAAAATCGATGGTTAGAGGAAATGGTTAGTGCCAAGGGAGGGAAATGGAACCCAGCCTAATTCACTGACACTGAAAAACAGAGGTTAGCGTCACGGTGGCGCAGTGGGTAGCACGGTCGTCTCACAGCAAGAAGGTTGCTGGTTCGAGCCTCAGCTGGGTCGGTTGGCATTTCTGTGTGGAGTTTACATGTTTTCCCCGTGATCGCGTGGGTTTACTCCGGGTGCTCCGGTTTCCCCACAAGTCCAAAGACATGCGATATAAGTGAATTGAGTAAGAACGATTGTCCGTAGTGTTAAAGTGTGAATGAGTGTGTGAATGTTTCCCAGCGATGGGTTGCGGCTGGAAGGGCATCTGCTGCGTAAAACATATGCCAGAGAGTTGGCGGTTCATTCCGCTGTGGCGACCCCCGAAAGGGAAGAAAGCCGACATGAAGATGAATGAATGAATGAAAAACAGAGACTGCTAAAATGTCCCAATCTTCATTTACATAACCCGCTTCCTTGTGTTTATTGATGTGTGTTTCAGTCGGAGCCATTCAGTTCAAACATGCCTGAGATTCTCTTCAACATCTCTCGCTTCCTCTTCCACAACCTGAACACAGACGCTCATCCAGGCATTTCTAAAGTGTATCCTTTACTCACACCACACGCATTCACACAATCTCAAGCTCTGTCAACACTTCATACCAATTCAGCTCTAATTTATTCCTAGTGAAAAACTTTCCAGATGCTTCAATCATTATTATTAGTATTTAGAGCTCTCTCTCTCTCTCTCCCTCTCTCTCACTCCCTCTCTCTCTCTCCCTCTCTCTCACTCCCTCTCTCCCTCTCCCTCTCTCCCTCTCTCTCTCTCTCTCTCTCTTTCTCTCTCTCACTCCCTCTCTCTCACTCCCTCTCGCTCTTTCTCTCGCTCTCTCTCTCTCTCTCGCTCTCTCTCTCCCTCTCTCTCCCTCTCTCTTTCTTTCTTTCAGCTCGTAATCTCACCTGCCAGGTGTTAGCTGTCAGCTGTTGTTGTTTTTTTTTGTTAGTTATTTAGAGTTCAAAGAAAATTTTTCTTTGTAACCAATACTTAATAACAAACAGTTCAGACTGAAAAGAAGCAATATTGTAAGGTTTCTCTTCCTCCATTCCTATCTAAACATATTGTTCCTGCTTTTAGTGATTATCAGGCCCCACAACTTTTTTCTTTGTTTGGGCATTTTTGATGGAATCATGCGTCACCATCACCTGCATCATTTTCAGTTAATGATCACTGCTTCCAGTGTTGACGAGAATGCTAAATAACATTGTTAACCAGTCATTGCTAAATTCAAATTTACCTTTTTTTTTTATTGTTACTATAAAAAAAATGTTTACTAGGTTTTGTTTTGCTTAATTACTTCTTGCCTCCCTCCCTCACTTGTGTCTGAAGTTCTGTGCACACACAAAAAAAGCATGCTTAAGTGACTATTCTCAAATAGCTCTCCAAATACAGTGTGCAGTTGCAACACTTTTTAGCAAAATCATTGTCAGAATTTCAACATACAGTGTGTATTTTATATGATTTATTGTTTTGTTTGCAAGACAAACTGCTTAAATTCACTAAGGGTACAAAAAGCTTAAAAGACAACAAACAAAGAAGTACATGTCTGTGAACAAATTCATTTCAAAATAATTCAGCAAATAATTCAGCGCCCCATTAACATTTAGCTTGTTTTCACGTTCCATTTATTGCTAAAACAAGTCTGTCTTTTAAGGTGAGGAACTACTCTTTACACAATGCAGAAGAGCTGTTTCCAGTATCTGCAAGGTTTCTCAGAGGACATTCAGCTTCTCATGTAGATATCAGAGGAGCATTGGAACTGTTTCAATTTGGGTTCTGTTCATTAAAATTGATGTCATTAAAAATGTTCTTTTATAAATCTCAATTCATTCATTTGTCTGTCCACATGTCTGTGACAAGTCATCTGAGCATGGAAGCCCAGAACTTCCTCACCGAGAACACTGGGACAGACCAGTCTACAGACTTACTCTCTCTGTTGAGTCCTGGTCCTTCCAGGGGCCTCCTCTAGGGAGTCATCCGGAACAGATTCCATGAGCCACCTCATCTGTGTCCTCTCGATGCGGCGAAGCAATGCTCGACTCTAAGCTCCTCCCAAGTGACTGAGCTCCTCACTCCATCTCGAAGAGAGTGCCCGATCACCCTGTGGAGGAAACTAATTTCAGCTGCTTGTATATGAGTTCTTATTCTTTCGAAATTTGAAATAATATTATTAATACTTTTACACCTCTTTGAGATCGTTTGATGCTTCAAGTGGGGTTGTTAGAATACAAAAGCAAGGCAGTCTGACAACAACAATGATTCTTTATTATAAGACAATCGACTAAGATACATGCTCCACTGCTCTTAACAAGATGTCAAAGTTCAACTAACAGATATAAAATAGCATCAAACAACAAGACAGAGAAAATAAACAAACATAATAAAAAGCTTACAAGGACTGGAAGTTGGGATGAATTATCGATGATGGGGTAATGCAAAGAGCAAGGTCCGAACACAAACAGGATAGCATATGGGACAAAAACTGAAAAAAATTCAAGATCCCACATGGACATACTTGACCAGGATTTTATTTTTACATTTCTCACCTTGTTTGTTTGGTTGCGTGTTTCTCCAGTTCTTTCCTTGACCTGTTTGTTTGTTCAGAGACACACTCTTTGCTCTGGCCAGGCAGAGTAAAGCTTTGGGTGTTTATAAGGTTGCCCACCATGCGTTTGAGAAAACTGCAGAGTTTAAAGATCCCTGCAGCACTTCAGGAGAAGATCGAGCTGAGCAGCCTGTGTGTCCGTGCCAAACCCTATCGGGACAATGAGGTGCGTGTGTTTGTCTGCATGTGACTGTTTAATTGTGTTCATCATTTTAAACCAGGACATTCAGAGCTACTCTGTGGCCATCTTTCAAATTATAATGCTCCTTATAATGCTCTGTTGTCTGCATTAAAGGTCCTTAAAACCGTGAGCCCAACTCACAAGGTTTTGTTCTGGCTCTTGTCCTGGGGTTACTTTTACATTGTTGGGCCATCGGAGACTAACTTCCCCTTTAGCAATGTCCAAAAAAACATTCAACCTTCAACTCACCTCTCTTCTGCATCAGAGCATTTTTTAACACAGTGAGAATTTCTATATATTAGATTTTGACAATCCTATTGCAAGCTTTGTTAATGCAAAGAAACTGATAGCTGTCAATAACAGAGCTTGACCGATCCGATGAAAAAAGGAGAAAAACCTTCCCTCTTTATTATTTTTCTAGCTGTTAGTTGGCCAGTCAGCATGTGACTTTCTACTACAAATTACATGAGATGAGAAGTAAAGATAAGGCAGAATTAGGGGAAGAAGTGTGATTGTTCATCTCTCACTCTACAAAAAGTGTGAGCGTTAAAACACCCATATCCTTAACGACGACTCTGGTTCTAGACGCTCATGCACAGAAACCTCTCTAATTAAATAACTGGGAAGATTTACGTTAGAACACTGGCTAGAATCAATCATTCATTTGAAAAAATATTCAGGTGTTCTTTTAGGCTCTATCAAAGCTTTAGTTCAACAGTCTTGGATGTGACAAACACTCTGATAAGAGGAGCACACACTTTGAAAAAAGATTAAAGTAGCATTTAAATTCAAACTTTTGTCTGAATGTCTTCAGGTTTGTAAAGTTTCCTACCTAGGGTTGCAAATGGCCTTGTTTCTGATCTTATAAAAAGTTACATTTCTCTATACAACCTCTCTTCTTTTTCATCCTGTGAGTTTCAAACCAGAGATATCTGCAAATGGGCAAAATTATTTCTGATTACATTTATTTAAAATAAACATATACCACAGTTTTTTTATTTTCATGTATTTTAAAATATAGTTTTTGTCTACTATTCTAGCAGTACCAAATATTTTTATTTAATTATTGCCTTGTTTAATGCACGATTCAACTGTAATCCACTATTATTACTACTTTGGGGGAAGAGTTTGGTTTTCAAGGTAAAATGGTGCAGAAGGTTTAGAGGTGTATTGTTGTTTGATGTCACAGTGTCAGGGCTAAAAGATTTGTTTGCAGCGACTCTGAGTCGACTCTTTCTTAATAAAGACAATAACTTAAAACACAAAGCACTTTCAGATATAAAACGCGACCTGAGTGTTCCTCAAACCTTAAGCTATGTGTCACACATTCTGAAATGTTTTTTTTAATCCATACCAGCAGTTCTTTAAAGCCAGAGAATGTGGTTGATAGTGTGAATGTGGTTGTGGGGCTGGTCTGCATTTCAAAAAGGAGTGCCTGTGTTTGTGTTTTGCAGGATCTTATCCCCATGTGCTTCCGCTGCTCCACCAACAATCCTCTGCTCAACCCACAAGGAAACTCCTGTGTTAACTGCAAACAGCCCTTCATCTTTTCAGCCTCGTCCTATGGTCAGACCTTCAATTTATCTGATAATTTCCCCCTTTTGCATATCAGATCTTGTGTTTTTCCCTGTGCCTCATACAGATAATTCATGTTGTCATTTTATCAAAATAAGCCTTCATTTTCTTTATACTGAAATTATTTTAGGCACACCTGTATGGTTTCTCTGTCCAAATGCATTCATATTTTGTACAGCTCATTTCTCTTTTATTCTATTATCCACTCCTTCTATTGTTGCATAGTTTTCATAACTTAATTAATTGTTTAATTGTGCTCCTTATACCAATTTTACGTGTTGTTTTATTTTCCTTTTCAGTTTTATGTAGTTTTCCATCTGAGACCATTGTGGGTTTTCTTTTGTTTGTTTCAATGCAGAGGTTCTTCCACTGGTGGAGTTTTTCCTTGAAGACGATATCTCAGATGAGGAGGCAGTAGCTCTCATAGATCTAGAGGTGCCTAAAGTGCACAGAAGCACCAATGAAGGTGACATAAAATCACTGGCACTGATGAAGAGCCAGTTTGTTCAGACTTGAATAGCTCTGTGTCTCTGTATGACAGGTTCTCAGTTTCTGCAGCTCGGGGACAGCTCTGAGAACACTGAGGATGACCCGTTCACTTCCAAGCTCAGCTTTGATGTGAGACAGTGCTGATCAGATCTGTGGTGACAAGTCTCCGGTGTTCTTCTGATATGATTGTTGTTGTGTGCTGCAGCAGGGAGGTGGTGTGTTTGTCCCTGTAGTTGTCGGGCGGACTATCCTGAAGTCGATGTGCAGGAGGGATGTTCTGATCAAGCGTTGGCCCAAACCTCTCAGCTGGCAGTTCTACCGCTCACTCCTGCCAGACCTCAGCATCACCATGTGCCCCTCCTGCTTCCAGGTAACCTTGAAATGTTCTAAGTTGTTTCAGTTTTTTTTAAATCCCAGAAAGACAATTTTCACCTTAAAGTAAAATAGCGCTTTATTTGGGGTTCCACCTGTGATAATTAGAAGTGTTGCATCATTTTGGAATCTGTTCAGGTGTTAATCTAGGTACTTTGGTGATATAACATAGCCACAGGAGGTAAGCTACACTGAAAAACAAGATTTCGAGTCTTAATATCTTATTAATATATAAAAAAGAAAAGAATGTCACAGATCTTCTATAGCTCTGCTACTAGCCTAATTTGATTCAACAACTCATTATGACCTATGCTACAGTTTAACAACTAAACTGATTCTAAAAGGGTAAATTCCCAATTAAAAAAAAAATATTTACATTAAAAAAAATCATCCTTCTAAACCCAATTAGCCAGCCTAGGTTTGGCTGAAGCCATTCAAATTTTAGATCTAACTAATTACATTGTGTGGCGACTAATTAAATTTAATTAATCGCAATTAATCGCACCTACATACAAACATTACAAGAAGCAGTTTGGATGAAGACTCTCGGTGGATTTGATGGTACATGGCTTTCATGCAGAGAAGTTTTGAAAGAAAATCACCCCAAAGCACAATTTTTCACAGCCGGATTGTTTTTGAGTGTTCAATGGGTCATTTTTCTTCCTCTGAACACTGCAATGCAAATTAGCTTTATTTATTTTTGTATCTTACTTGACCACAACACTTTTACTGAATCCAGTCTCAATCATTCAGATGTCTCACTGTTGAAGTAAACTTATTTATAACCTTTTCCTTGATGACGGTCTTTATTTGCTTTGCTGCTCATGATGTTTTTAAAGTTTTTCTCATACTTTTAGGTTGTTCATCTCTTTTTCATGTTCAATGTTAATCCTCACAGCAACCTGTTTCCTTAACTTCGTTTATTACAGATGTTCCACAGTGAGGACTACGAGCTTCTGGTTCTCCAGCACAACTGCTGTCCTTACTGCCGCAGACCCATCGATGAGCCCAGCTAGCTATGTGTGTGTGTGTTTGCGTTGAAGGTTTTGAGCTGCTAAAGCATCACTTCTTCATCTGTGTTTATGCTGCGTGTGTCTGTACGGCTGTTGTCTGATATGATTGAGCTGCAGTAAATCCGTCAGTAAAGGCTCAGCTCAGCTCAGCACAGCTCTGACGGGATCAAGTAGATCAGCTAAAGCAGATTTAAAACACTCACTCTTACACAAACACAGACTCACATTTGGTTTTACAACATTCACACTCTATATCTGACAGTTGCATTTTCAATAAAGACGCAATATTTATGTGTTGGATACATTATTTGGTGCTATTGATATGCTGGATTATTAGAGGTTAATAAGTGCCACTAATTTCAGAAGGAGGAAAATATAGAAATTCATTGCATATAGTGGAAAGCTACTAGATGTGAAGTCGTGAAACAGTGATGTTCTTAGCTAAGCCAAAACTTAGTCTTTCTGAAGAGTAGTTTTTTTTTTACCTACAAAGGGTTCCTGAAGCATTCAGTGGACTTTAGTCCAAGCCAGGATGGTACGATATCATGGGGAGGTCTGCAGACTGCAGAAATACCAAAGGTGTTCATTGATTCCCCCACAGGGAGGGTAAGTTACTGGATCACAGTCACCAATGCAGTTCATGCACAAGCAACAGTGTAAAAGTTCTGGGTTTTTGGCGCTTGTGCAGGTTTTGCTGTCAAGATAACAAAATCAAAGAAAATATTAAATAATTCATTCACAAGTTGTTAACTGTTTAACAAAAACTTTGGTTGTTTCTACTTGAGATCATTCTTGATAAATGGCTTTTTGGGTCCTTTCCATATTGGAAAAAGTCATTGTTTTCAGAACAGCTTGAAAATGCTTGACCTTTTATTGTCTTAAATAGATTTTAATGAATGAAAGTCAATC
The DNA here is from genome assembly GCA_900490495.1 of Danionella dracula. NCBI lineage: Eukaryota > Metazoa > Chordata > Actinopteri > Cypriniformes > Danionidae > Danionella > Danionella dracula. The sequence goes on from UELW01000334.1 coordinate 16,471,526, forward strand.
TTGAAGTCTTATTAAGAGTGGGTTTTAAGACAAGCCAAATGTTCTTCGAGGAAGGATTCACTTTGATGTGGTGAATTTATAATAAGCACGTCTAAAGCAAATATCTATAATATCCTGAAAGCAAATATCTGACTGCTGAAATCAGCTACTAGAGATGACTAGGAGTAGACACGGATCCTCTCAATTGATCCATTGATGGGCAGTTGAGGCCCGGTGGATTAAGAGATCGATTGGAGATCTAAAGTTTGCTAGTTTGATCGCCAGATCCACCGAGTTGAAGGTGATGCACTGCGGTTTTTTGAAGCACAGTTCTTTTCCATCAAAGTTAGTACACGACTGGATGGGGTATTAAGGTTTGGGGGATTGATTATTTATTTATGGTGTAGTTTTCTTTTCACAAGCATTTGAGTCTTATTTCAAGAATTCAAATGTTCTTTTTCCCCATTTCCTCTATTTTACTTAATATTTTACTTAGACTAGAACTAGATTTAAGATTTTTTTTCTTGTTCCAATATGCGGGTTTTTACTAGTATTTAATATTGATTGTCATTAACATTCTTGAAATAAGAATGTGTTGAGTAAAAATTTCTTGTTTTAAGATTCTTGTTTTAAGTGGCAAAATCAATAGCTTGTTTTACAAAGTTTCTTTAAGAATGATAATTTTTTTTCTCCTCAAGAAAATGTAAGGGACATCAAAATCCCCAAAAGGTTTAAATTAGAAAATTCTTCCTAGAATAAAGGTTTTGTGGAGCCCATGAGCAAGGCACCAGTTCCCCGACCCGAGTGCTCTTGGTTAGTTTGTTGACTGCTGTGTGTGTACTCTGGGATGGGTTACACGCAGAGCATTCATTCCGGGTATGGGTCACTCCATATCTGACCAACTGCTCACTTTCACTTGAATTGTATGTTTCTCTATCAGATGGTAAATCGAAAAGAATGGATACAGTTGAATTTATTTGAAAACAAGTAACTTAAAATCATGTGAAATTGTTATCTTCTCTGAAGAACTCCAGGAAAGTGTTTCCAAATGAGAAATTGAGCAATTAATGTTTTATAATAGCCAGTGGTGTGGTTCATTTCTTTGTGTGTTGTCCCTTCTCCTGAAGGCCTGCAGTAGCCAGATTTCTCTTGCAGGGTCTGTCACACTCGTTCACATTGCAAGCCTACTATTCATGCTGCTGTCTAGTGGCAGTCTGAGAAAAAGAGTGAATCTCACTTACTCGAGGCCTTTTGAGAGATTAGCTAGAAGAATTTACCTGCTCCACTGTCGTTCTCCAGCCACCCGGATTGCAAGCCATGCACATAAAAAGGAGAGCATTATCTCTCAATGAGATGTACCTTCATGAGATAGATTTAGGGTTGTATGTAACCTCACAAACAAAATCAGGTCTGGTGCTAATCACCACGCCTTCATGCAGCCCATCCAACATCAAGATCCGTTAACGAAAAGATCAGGAAAACCCACTAGAACAGCAAGTGAGCAGGTTGTACAGAAAGCTTGTCCATAAAGCTTTGTCACCAAAATGTTAAAACTCATTTTAGCTGTTTCAATGACTATTGATTTTTTTTTACATGATTTTAAAGCTAAATTGTAATTCTGATCTCACCTATATGCATACATTTGTTAATTGTAAGTTGCTGAAAATCGATTTTCTTAACTAATATAATTGGCTCTATTACATAGACGTAAGTCATGTTGTGGATAAAGGTGAGGTGGTGTTGGTTTACTTTCATGGATTATCCCCCCTCTGAATCTGACCTCAATCTGCTGTAACTCACTCTCTACTCAGATCTCAGCACCTAGGAGCAATGTAATCAGATTATCCGGACTCATGTGGTTCATATAAGAGCCCTCAGATACCCGGCACCTCATTCCACTGCTCACACCTGAGGAGGCTCCACACCTGCACCCTGAAAAGTGATCATGAACGGCACAGAGGGACCCAACTTCTATGTGCCCATGTCCAACCGGACAGGGGTGGTGCGCAGTCCCTTCGAGGAACCACAATACTACCTAGCCGAGCCCTGGAAGTACTCGCTACTGGCTGCCTACATGCTCTTCCTGATCCTGTCCTCCTTTCCAGTCAACTTCCTTACTCTTGTGGTGACTGTGAAGCACAAGAAGCTGCGGACGGCCCTCAACTTCATCCTTCTCAACCTGGCAGTGGCAGACCTCTTCATGGTGGTGGGTGGTTTCACCGTCACACTCTACACTGCTCTCAATGGCTACTTCAAGCTTGGGGTGACCGGCTGCAACATAGAGGGCTTTTTCGCCACTCTCGGGGGTCAGTCAAACACACTACACTGAAGCACTGATCACAAGTACCATCACACATAAAAATGGAGAATAAAATGAACTCTGCCCAAAGTAAGACTTTTAAAATAGTGCAAATAACACTCAAAATGAGTTAAAAATATTGACATCAACCAATTTTGCCAAAAAGGTTCTTAGTGATACGATCCTTTCTCAGCTTTGTATAAAAGAAGGGTTCTTTTACAGTTAAATTTATAACTTTTTTTTACAGTTTATTATTTTTTCGAGTTCGGTTTTACAATTACAGTACAATACAAACAATTTGAGAGACTCACTGTTAATTAAACTATTTATAAAGAACGCGCAAATAGATTAAGGATTGAATCAATTCAACCTTGAGGATTTTACTGTGCAGATGTTGTCAAAATTGAGGTAACATGGTCTTATTTCTTACTTTTTCTCGTAAGACAAACAAATCATATGCACACACTGCACAGAACAATGTTTAAAAATCTATCTCATACTTTTACAAATGTCCAATAACACAAGATCATTAAAAAATTATGGCTTGAGACGATAAAACACTATTGATTTAAATAACTGCATTTTCTTTAAATGTAACTATCATCGGTAGCAAAACTGCTTTATTACCCATTTTTTATTTTTTTTGATTACCTAATAAACTGTTAGAAAGCTGGGTGAGCATTTTGACAAGACGTTCTTCCATCAAATCCCAGCTTGCTTGAAAAATAGTGACAAACGGAACATTGAAAATATGTACAGTCTTTGCCTTTTCAGGATGCAAATCTGTTCTTTTTCTGTATGTTCATGCACAGCTTTACTTCCTTAATCAAGGCTTTTTATAGCCATAGACATTAAATTATGTTTTTTAAACAGTGCATGTGCAAAAGAAGACTATAACTGTGCAGCACAGACTTTTCAGTTATTATGTATGCTGCTGGAACAGTGGAGTACTTTGTTTAGCTTTACCATGTTAATAAAACAGAATTATAACAAGGGTTGTGCTTTACAATAAGATGACAAAATATGTTAGCATGTATATTAACTCTGCCTTAGTTAACGATTGTTAACACTTTGAGTTAAACTAAATTTAAAAATGCTGTTGATTTCTAAATTTAAAAAAGGGGATGTGTCCCTAAAGTAAAGTTATTACCTAATAATAATGAACTATCATTGATGTAATTATTCAATAATGATTAGTTAATAATTATAAGTATGCCTTGTCATTATAAGTATCTTGTCATTAAATAACTATATTCATTTTGTGTACAAGAATTATTTAAATTGACGATCAGAAATTAATCATTAATGAAATTAGTAATTGATGTATTTATTAATTTGACTCATGAACATGTTTAATTAGTTAAATATGAATAAATATGTTAACTTGCGTCACGGTGGGTAGCACGGTCGTCTCACAGCAAGAAGGTCACTGGTTTGAGCCTCGGCTGGGTCGGTTGGCATTTCTGTGTGGAGTTTACATGTTCTCCTCGTGATCGCGTGGGTTTACTCCGGGTGCTCCGGTTTCCCCACAAGTCCAAAGACATGCGATATAAGTGAATTGAGTAAGAACGATTGACCCGAGGGTTAACGTGTGAATGTGTGTGTGAATGTTTCCCAGCGATGGGTTGCGGCTGGAAGGGCATCCGCAGCGTAAAACATATGCCAGAGAGTTGGTGGTTCATTCTGCTGTGGTGACCCCGAAAGGGAAGAAAGCCGACATGAAGATGAATGGATGGAGGGATGTTAACTTGTCATTTAGTTAAATTAATAGATCAGCTAAAGACAATTTATGTCACCTTACTTAAGTCTTACCATTACAAGACTGATGTATTTATTACAGTAAAACATTACACAAAAGTGTATTCTATATAAGATTGAAGCTGGTTCAAAGTCAGTCATTTTTGACCACGTTTACAACTATCGAGTCATGTTTACTACAAACAAATGAACTAGAAGGCTGTATGTCTTTTGGTGACTTTGAAAATTGGTTTAAACCATTTACTCCATATGTAACTATAAATGTTCTGTTTTCAAATACACAGAAAATGTTTCTTCTTTGTATGTAAAATGAAAAAAAATTACTTTCAAATGCTGTTGATGGGTACTCCTACTTGTTTTGTGTCTGCACTCTGTATTTGGTGAGACTTATGATGCTTTTCTAGACTATTAAGTGTATGGAAGTGGATGTTTTTAATTAATTAATTTTTTTTACTCTGTAGGTGACCGTGTCATCATTGCTTCAGCCATCGAACATAGATTAAAAAGTAGTTAAAGAGTCTTCTCACTGTAAAAAAAAATAAGTCAGCAAAAAAGTACTGGCAGAAAATTACTGGGAATTTTTCAGCGTTTTTTTTTTTTTTTACTTGTCGTTTCATGAATTTAAAACTTACATTTTTTACAAGTTTTGGAAACTTTGTCAGGTGGGACACGAGTCCTGTTCACTACCCGCTGTAGGACAGATTACTGGATATCAACTTTTGGTTTTCACTTTAATTCAAGGCATGGACAAGACATGGCAGCTATTCTTAGTATACTGGCAGCTGTTCGATCAACAGACTATCCCAAGCATTAGGAGTTTCAAAATATATTCCTTGTCATGTATTTTTGTGGATTTTTTTGCTATGCAGTCACATAGCGCAAATGTCTGGGAATAGCATTGTTCTGAATATTGAACTCTTACTGCTTGCTTACTGACGACTGACGGTGTGTTTCAGGTGAGATCGCTCTCTGGTCTCTGGTGGTGTTGGCGATCGAACGCTATCTTGTGGTGTGTAAGCCTATGAGCAACTTTCGCTTTGGGGAAAAGCATGCAATTGTGGGTGTGGCCTTTACCTGGGTGATGGCGCTCACCTGCGCTGTCCCTCCACTGCTCGGTTGGTCCAGGTGAGCTGTTTGAGGTCTGCCAGTTTGCCAGTGGTCAGTGGACATTTCAAAATACACAACATTTTCTTTTGCAATTGCTGAATACACAATTTTTTCAGCTGCCAACTTAGTCAGCCAAGGTTCTTCCGAGGTTCATACTTTTTACATATAAAGACAGATTTACAACAAGTTTAAAATAACTATGGTCAACCATTTACGAACCAGAAATGCTTAGAAATATCTTCTCTCTTATTACATCCATCCATCTCTGATGTTGTCTCCACAAACTTATCGACTTTCTATATGCTTTCCATCGGCCTAAAGAGTTTGGAAAATCGAGATGCTGTTAAGACATGATTGTTAATGAGCTGGTCACAATAACTTTTGAGAAATTCAACGAACTGCATGGTTTGTGGAAGTTCAGACCCCTACCACCAGGCAGCAAGTTTTAAAGAATGCTAGACTTTAAATTCAACATTTGCAAATAGCAACAGAGTTTACTTGTACAGAATAAAATCTAGAGTGTTAAATTTACTCTGCTCAAAGTATATTTATTTAAGATATGTAGGACAACTCTATATAGAGTTAAATTAACACTGAACTCTTTTTATTTTAACATTAAGAGGGGAGAATAGAATTTTGAGGGATTTTTGTTAAAAAAGGTTTCTGTAAAGAGTTGGCAGTTTAGATTAGTAGTTTAATTACATTTTAGTATTATTTGTACTCTTTCCATAGTGTTTTTGGCTTTACTTTGGATAGAGTACATTTTACTCTCCTGACTTTACCGTGTGTCTACATCACTTCAACACTCAAGCCCTTAAAATTTGTAGCGAAGACCGTGGACTGAATATTTTTATTTTTAACATGTTCCTGGATAAAGAACTAGTTGATGGCCATTTCTGTGCTGAATCTACAAGTATGCATGTTATGCCATGGAAACACAACCCAGGGAGGATTCTGCCAAGTCACAACCAACCTGTGACCGAACTCTTTTAGCAAACAATGGCCATCGTCATCAGAGCATGGAAGTCTGACATCATCGATCAACCTTCAAACTCTCGAGGAGTAAATCAGAAGATAGCATCCTGTGAACTTAATGTGAGCCGTTGAAGCTGAAATCAATCAAGACATATAACCTTCATAAAGAACTGTATTAATTAACTAATAGACATCTTCGTGATTTTAATCAAATACCGTTGAAATACGTTTATGTACTGCGAGTATTATAGAAGGTTAGCTAGATTAATGAATGGATGAAAAGAAATGATTGAGGGTTTTTCACATGTTTCACATGTAGTTTTAAGTGTTGAACTTTATTTTGCCCCTAGATCAAGCATGATTTTATGAATTGTATTTTATAATTTGATATCATGTAACTTTCGGCCTCCTTTAAATAACTTAAGATTCTTCTCTCCCCAGAACAATTAGGAGGGTCAAATGTGCTCCTCCAGTCACATAAGTTGCGCTGTACGCAATTCCTCAAGACCTGCTTGTGTTTTTCTTTTTGTGCATCCAAACATGCATGACCTGTAACAAAGGCCTACCATGTGCCCTTAAATGATAAAAAGGAAGATGAAACCATGGGAATCTTGAAGGCTTAGCCTCTCCAGAGCATCACTAATAGTGCTGTAGTACTCTGGTCTGGGCTTGGACTTGAGTTAATTTTTTTATGGACTTGGTCTTGTCTCGACTGTGTTTGATCTTAAATTCGTCTCGGACTTACTTGCGTTCGGTCTCTGAGTTTATCATTGGTCTCGACTGAGTCCATTAATGTTACATCTCTTTCTTGGGTTGCGCTCTGATGCAAACCAGGCTGGACGCCTGGCCTGTCTTTGTGTGTGCTCTTTAAAACCTTCAGATCCCTTCATCAGACTTTATCTGGCATCATCTTAAACATCTCAACACATGGCAAGACAGGCAAGGAACGCCACAAACAGGCACTCACAATTTACTTCTGACTCGCACAGTTCAGAACTAAAGTAAGTATTGATGAGTTTACTCTTACAGACAAGCTAAAGCCTTAACGTGTTAGACTTAGATAATATTACAGTCATAATCTCAAACGCTGTTCTCCCTTGTGTGCGTGCCTCCATGTGTGAGTGTGTGCGTGCGCGGGCGTGCATGTTTAGTTACCGTAGTTAAGTGTTTCATGTCTGTTAATGAAAAAAAAACTGTCTCATAAATACAGATCTTGTCTCACGTTGCATATCTTTGCTGACGTTGGAATTCGATCTTTTATAGATCTTTTAGATCTAATTTCTAAACTTATATTCAAGTCAATATTTTGATATAAAATGTTTGACATATAACTACCTGGGCAATTTTTTTTTTATCTTGCTGGACGAGAATCAGGAAGGATTTGAGATATTGAAGCTAAACCAGGTTAAATCATCATGGGTAATTTCCCTTTTGATTGCTACTAAAATTCCTTTACAAAATTATATAACAGTGTAGGAGTGAACATTCCACAAAATTAGTGCTGGTTCCTACAAATGTAATTCTTTCTTAAAATTAGATTTCAACGAGCTCATTTGCTCTCCTCCAGTCCAGTGATGGTAGATAAAATGATTCCCAGCTCTGCTCCAGTTAAATCTTGACTTTCCATTGGAGCACCATCTGGAATCGGTTCGCGATCGCCTGTACTTCCACTTTCACATCGTGCATGCTGTTGCTTTTAAGTCAACTGAGTCTTTTTCATAGCATAACCGACCTGTTAGGCTGGTACAATAAAAGGACACTTAAAAAAAGGTCCCGTTTTAGATTTTTAGAAGTGTTGAATTTCTATTTTGTTCAGGTGTGTGTAGTTTATATTCACATTTCTACTTTTTTCTTTATCCATGTGTGTGTGTGTGTGTGCGTGCGTGTGTGTGTAAAGGTACATCCCAGAAGGAATGCAGTGCTCCTGTGGAATCGATTATTATACACCCAAACCTGAAATCAATAACACATCTTTCGTCATCTACATGTTCATCTTGCACTTCTCCATCCCATTGCTGGTCATTTTCTTCTGCTACAGTCGCCTGCTCTGCACTGTCCGCGCCGTGAGAGACACACACACACACACTTGTAGATTGTTTAGTAGTATTGTTGAAACAGGAAAGAAAGTACTTTTTATCAGTCTGTGACAGAAACCTCTTTGAGTCTTCTCTGGGAGCCCTTTAACATATCAGTCTGAAGTACTGTGTATTTTTGACATTTGGGTCTTTTGTTTGGTTTCCAGGCAGCAGCTCAGCAGCAGGAATCTGAGACGACCCAGAGAGCCGAGCGGGAAGTAACTAGAATGGTGATCGTCATGGTAATAGCCTTTCTGGTGTGCTGGGTTCCCTACGCTACCGTTGCCTGGTACATCTTTGCAAACCAGGGGACAGAGTTTGGTCCCGTGTTCATGACACTTCCTGCTTTCTTTGCTAAGAGTGCAGCCCTGTACAACCCTGTCATCTACATCTTACTCAACAGACAGGTGAGGAGCTTTGCTGGATTTTTTTCTGTATTTGAGAAAACATTCAAGACAACTTTGAGGTTGTTGTTTTTGAGAATCTTAACTATCACATGATTTGGAAACAGAGAACATTAAATTTCTAGCTGTTTTTAAAAACTCAAATGGGCATTAGGGTTTTATTTGTTTTTCAATGACCCTGAAGGATTATTATGTTATTAGGGTTAGAAAACAACTATCAGTCATGCAGCTCTTGATTTCAAATAAACTAGTGTTCTTACCTTATGTTCACACAAAAAATGGAAGTTGTGTGGTTTGTGAGTGATGTTAAAAAATCTTGTCAGCCAAAGCCCTCGTCCTCCTGTTTCCTGCTTCACTAACCAATACCAATTACATTCTCCAGTTCTATAACAATCAATATATTCCCAAAATTCTGCGCACTTCATTAACTGTTCTTGCTAAATTTACATGCTTCACAAGAATCATGTATGTCACGTGTTTTCTCATCTACTTCATCACACTCAAGGGAGGTATCTCGCCTCTCACCCACAGCTCAATGAGGAGGCTAGATTCAGTAAACTCACCAGATCTTCTACAACTGATTTTATCCTTTTGTTTCCATTGGTACAGTTTAGGAACTGCATGATCACTACAGTTTGCTGTGGAAAGAACCCTTTTGGAGAGGATGAGACCAGCTCTGCGGTATCGAGTAAGACTCAGTCCTCCGTGGTCTCATCTGGTCAAGTGGCCCCAGCCTGAACAGCAAACAGACAAGAACGAATGACTCCATTCATCGGCTATGTTCAGGCCAAGCAGCAATCACTGGCAAAGAATCACTTCAATCTTCAATTAATCAGTTCTCTACATTTCAACATGCAACACATTATCTTTATTGACATGTACTTGATGTTTTTGCACAAAATTTTGGGAATAAAAACATTAATAATTCAAATGACTGTTAGCCGTAGAGACAGGTAAGCTTAAAATACACAAGTTCTTGAGATTTCACACTTTACCTTTTCACCACTCTTAATTGCCAACCATGCATGTTTCTAAAAAAAAAAATTTTTATACAATGGGCAATAACTCTTTGGCAACAAATCCACTGCTACTTAGAACTTAGCAGTCTTAAGCAGGACTTATCAAATAATCATGCCCATCCTGCTCCTAGGACTGCTGCACCAAAGCAGAAAAACTTTAATCCAGTCCTCGCAACAATTTCCACTCATTTACATTACATTTACATTTATGCATTTGGCAGACGCTTTTGTCCAAAGCGACTTACAGAAGGGGAAATCGCCAATGCCCCTGGAATAGATCCCAGAACCTCATACATGCAAACCATGTGCTCTACCACTGAGCTACACCCCACCCCACTCATCAAATCTTAAACTTCACAAACAGTTCCTTATCTTCCAGTCTACAGCGACCCTGACAATCATTCAAACTACAGTTGCACAAAAATTTTCTGTAAAACACAACTAGGAAGCCAGTTCAAGTGTTTTGAAGGTCAAAATTGTTCCCTTTGTCAGATTGTAGTTACGGTTGATTTTTCCAATCATTTGTAGCACAACCGCGCGAGACCTCAGGAAATTTCTCCTTCAAGATTATTTTGTGAATGTTTAGATGTGTCTGTGTGTCTTAGAAACAATCTGTGGTTGTAGAAAAATAAAAGATTATTTTAAACCCCCCAAAAGTTGTTTGTCCTTAAGTTGTATTATTTAGGACAAATGTATTGGATTGTGGTGAGGTCATTACTTTTGAAAATCAGTCAGTTACACATTACTACACTAAAACATACACAAAATATAGAGTTGCCTTTCAGTCATTGAGTACAACGTAGATTCCTCAGAGCAGCCAGAAGGGTGAGACCCTCTAAGGGTCCTTATTCCCTCCTGTGACCAAGGTCCTCCTTTGAGCTACTTGACTCAGTAAACCTTCCTGTCAATTAGACAGCGCTCCTGGTCACTTAACCTCAGTCAGGAGGGTGTGGGATCTGCAGGCACTCTCTGTCGGTGAGACCTGCGTCAGGTCAGGCCTGGTGATACTCATGTTGTTAGCCCAAGATATGTCCCCGAGGTTTCTACCATCCCCTTCAAAAGTCAGGTAGTGAACCTCCAAGCTCTGCCCAGAGAGGAGGCAGCACCAACCCCTGGTCATATTGCCCAGTAGTGAGGAGCTATAGAGGACCCAGAATCTTAGAAGTTCTGAATAGCTCTTTTTATGCTTGGAAGACAGCAGATAATAGGGAAGGCTATCTCCAAACAGAGGTTGGGCACTGGCTAGTGGAGGCTTTCTTTAAGCTCTGCAGTTTAGAGCCCATTCTGTCAGGGGAGTTGCGGCCTCCTGGACGATGACAAGAAGTACTCTGCTGGCAGAGATTTGTAAAGCTGCAAGTTGGTGCATCATTTTGCCCCTGGAGACAAAGTCTCTCCAGCTTCTTGACTCCTCTTGCCCCTACAGGCATAGTATATTAAGTGGAGTAGTCCTACGCACTGTCCACATGTGTGCCCTCTACGAGGGCTACCAGTTGCAGTGCTTAATTACCCCGAGCACGAGCCCCGAAAGGCAAACGCTACTAAATTGTTGCTCTGGCTAGTTCCATCTATGCTTTCCTCCCTCTAGCAGCCTTGCCCTATTTGGCTCAAGATGTACTATCCATCGGTCCTTCACAGAAGCCATATAAGTATTAAATTGCCGGGAGTTCTAAACCCAATGTTCAAGGTGGTCAATATGGATCCCTTCCTTATCGACACACTCCCTTCTCTAGTAGTTTTATATTGAGTTTATATTAAGTTTTATATTGACCGGCTGCCCATAAAAAATGTAATCTATGACTTGAGGCCAGGGCGGAGGTGGGCCCACTCAGTTCCGGACTATTGATTTGCCCAGCTTGCCTGGGCGTTGGCCAATGAGGAAGGACCTAGGTTGTGGTGTTTTTGAAGGATCCAAGTTCCCATCTTTAATCAACAATTCTAATATCCATACCGATCACAAGACCACATGACAGTGTGTGGCAAAATTTATTTTCCTGAATAGCATGGATTATACACTGAAATGATTTGGCAGAGTTTTTTTTATAAAGTTTTTTTATTTGTTACAAAATCCCTCTTTCTCCAACAAAACAAAATATGAACTTTTGACATATTCAGCAGAATATATACAAAAAATACGCACAGATATTGATCATTTGGATCGATCAAAGGCAAACCCAAGTCATTCAAATAACATCAGTTAATACAAAAGCAACAATCTCTTAAAAGCATTTTAAATAAGATCACCATACTTATGTCAAGGCATTTTGGAATTAAAATGTGCAGGTACAAACATCCCATCATAAGATCATTCACATTTAATCACAATAAAACGTCATAAATATTGCTATAGAGAAGGGTTTGATAATGATCCAGTGCATAACAACCTCTCCCAAATGTGTGCATCACATTTGAAGTCCTACACACTCTCATGAGGATCACAGGAAGCTTCGCAAACACTCCTGATCATTTCAGGTCGGTGTGTTTTAAAGAGCTCAAGAGGATGTGGAGAGAGTTTAGTGGTTAAAGGGTTTGTGGAATAATTTCTTTTAGTACAGGAGTCTCAAACCGCAGACCCTGCAGGTTTTTGTTCCAATCCTGTTTCAGGAGACAAATTTCCTCATCTAAGGAATTCTAGAATTAGATTGTTTTCTTTTAAAGTAATCAAATCCTAGGTGTGACCTGATGCACCATGTGTATCTGTAGAGTTGGTCACTGACTGAACTCAATGGAAATGCAGCCTCTATTGGCAAAATAGTGCATATTTTAACTTTAAGTAATGTGTAGATTGTTGTCAGAATAGCTTTCAATGCCATCTTTTTTCTGTTTAGTAGTTGCCTGCTCCACCTATTAGCAGTTATAAGTCTGATTTACACTAAAAGCGACTTCATTGCTGTTTGTGGCCTGTGGCTGGTAAATGTTATCACTTCTTTTCTTAACGTTTCTAAGGGATGATAATAAAATTGTAACTGACAAGCTGAGCAATCCCATGACGTGGATGGTTGACTAGCGTAAATATTTTTTTCTGCATTTAGTAGAATTTACCCAATCAATAGACTTTACACTCAAAATTTATTTTTGCTCGCTCAAAATAAATTTTTTTACATGAGAAAAACATTAGCTGCTCCCTTTGTGATCTCTGGACGCCCCCCAGGTTGGGAACCACTGCACTAAAACATGCTACTGTTCCAGGCCATTCAATAAATATCAATATTTGATGTGCTACGACGAGGTTGCAATGTTATGTAACACTAGTTACATTTACAGTGTTTAATTAAAAATGAGAGCGGATTCAATTAAGCTGTTTTCTAATGCTATTGCACTTTGCAATGTCTAAAAGGTACAGTGGGGTCAAACATGTCATCTAAAGGGTTTGAAAAGGTGAAAAGGAATAATAGAGCTCAAGACTTTGAAGTGCATGGCATACTCAACACCACCCTCTTTAGCCGATAGGCTACAAAACTTTTGGATGCTATTTTTCTTTTACGAGCTGTAGCATCAAATTCATTCCAATGAATTTAAACCACTCTGATGTGAATCTCTTAACACAGATCATGCACGCGTTAATGTATAAACTTTCCAAACATTAATGTTGCATCATAGGAGCACTTCGATTTTAGTACTTTATGCTGGGTAAGTTTGGAGTGTTGGTGTTTGTTTCAGAAGCTGTTGAAAGTTGTTTTTTTCACTTATGAGAGAGCTAAAATATGCAACTCTTGGCCATTTGAATGGTAAAAACAAAAGCAGCAGTAACAAGCTTTATAGCTGCTTTAGTACTTTTTGGCACAGTTTGAGCTGCCGGGGTGTGGAGCAGGCACATACTGGATCATGTGAATGCTTTGCTAGCAAGCGTTTGAGCATGCTAAGAAGTGGATCAGGAGTGTTTGCTCTCAGGGTCTTTAGGCTTCACTGCTGCACTCATAGATGTTATCCTCCATCAGAGCGATCACCTGCTCAAACCTGTGCTGCAGTTGAGTGCGTCGAGCCGTCGGGTTCGAATCCAGCGCGCTCACCACCTGAACACAGACAAGCTCAGCATTCTGATATCACAGAAGCTACAGAGCAGAGACTCAAACAGAAAATAGAACAGCAGGCAGTAATGTGGGGACATGGTTTTCAAAGGTGATGGAACCTCAGGTGTAGCATCAAACAGCTAGTCAAGTGAAATAATCAGATTTTATATGGCAGGATGACCAGAGCGTTCATAGATCAAATCAAGGATTTCGAAACAAAAAAATTAAATAAGAGAAAAAGTATGTCTCTGTACAACTAGTGGGCTTATCGCTGAGACGTTCCTGGAAACCCCAGATGAAGGTTCTCATATTAAAAAAAACAAACACTTAGTTTGGTGTGAATTCATGAAGGTAATTTCTGGCTACAGCAAACAGCTACGTAGTTATAATCCAAAACTTTAATGGGGTTGCAACATTTTGCAAGTTGAACTAGGACTTGCCATTGATTTAAGGTAAAATAATAATAGTGAAGAAAACCAACAAACACAATAGATTTAGCGTGGCTGTATGGCCCCTGATGACATGGTCAGAATGATAGTTTAACCATAAAGGAAATAAACAGCTGTAAACAGCTTGAGCTTCTGGTCCTTGGGGTTAGTCACCAATCAATGATAATAATGCATTAAATTTATATAGCACTTTTCCAGAGCTCAAAGAGGCTTTACAAGGTTTAGTGCATTATTCTTTCACTCCACATTTACACTCTGGTTAAAAGTTAAGTTAACGCACACTCAGAGTTAAGACTCTGTGTTCTCATGAACAAGCACTCACCTGGTGCCGATATCGCTTTGCATACTTGTAGACTTCAGTCAGTGCATGATTGGTGTTAAACTCATTCCTGTATTTCTGCAGGAGAAAACACATGCACACACAATTACATTCCATCTCAGCACTTGTACTTTATAGCTAGTATTTCATTAGAAATATGAGAAGAGCAGCTTTGGTGCTTTGTCCTGTGGGCCAATGATGTCAAGGTTTTTTGCACCAGACCAGCTCAGCCTCACATGCACCCTCCTCATATTTATTGTTTTTGTTACAAGTGCTCAGTTTTTCACTCCCACAAAATGAAAACTCTATTGCCCACATTAAAGGCTAAACTTAACCAAGGATTATTACATTTGCAGTTTCAAAAGGAACACTATTGTTCCTAAGCTAACCTTACATTCTAATTTTATGCTACCCTATATAACTATTTATAAAGGATTGTAATTATGTTAATCCACATTAGGTCCCGATGCGCTATATTAACTAATGATCATTTGAAGCTGTGCCTATTTACCCCGGATGGGTTCCAGTGAGTTTGAGCTACTGTACTTTAGAAGCTTCCCATGCAAGGAAAACCAGCTTCCCAACCCTGACGTGTTTTTCAGTCATGCGTCCAGGAGAGGTCAGGATTGCACGCGACTGAATTTGCCACAGAGATACGAGAGGATTGAGCCATTACATCTGGAAATTCAAATTCAAACAAATAATATGTAAAAATTTAAGTGTATTTGTATTAAGTATACAAATTTCAGATGGTATGTTTAAAATGTAAATATACAAATTGTATTTTTGCTAAGTATATTTTACGTAAACGTCATGAACTGGCAAAATGAAGTATTTATGCATACAACTCATGAATCTCAACACCTAGCACAACTATTTCCTCGTAAAAATGTACTATAAGTGTGTTGACGCTGGAGCAGGGAGGGCTGAACTGAGGCTGTTTTATTCAGGTCTCTGTGTTTCCTTTACCCGTGACTCCTGGGCGAGGTGAGCGTTCATTTCTTGTTCACTCAGTGATGGCAGCTGCTGGATCTCTCGGTAGTAATTCTGAACACTCTTCTTGTACTCGGGGATCTCTTTAGCATACAGGAGCTTATTAGTGGGGGAATCCTGTGAAAAAAAAGAAAACAAATTGACACTGAATTTTTTTTTATTCAACTCATCTAGACAACTTAATGGTTGTGTGTGCGTGTGGATGCGTACCTTCCCCAGCTGCAGGTCACTCAGTGAACATGCATCAATAAAGGCCTGAGCAATTACAGACAAACACGCATCCATGTGATCTGATTTATCTATGTCGAAGACAAACTGAGGATTCTTCAGAATGTTCACCCAGAAACGAAGTGGAAGGCTGTGTACACACAATGGATTAGAATAAGGAAATCCGTAGATTAAAGTTACTAAACCATTGATATGTATTTTTAGGACCTGAAATCTCTTTCTGGCAAAACAATCTTGGAACTTGTTTAGCATAACACACAGCATTGAAAAATAGGCTCTATTGTCAACAGACTGGCGAACATCATAAAGACTGATTTTATTTACATTTTAAATAGAAAATTCATGTAAACTGTAGCCTCATTTTTGTTTTGGTTGGTGGTGAGAAATTGTTTCTTGTCTAATTTGAATCCATGATCTATGCTAAGCTATGCTAAAAGTGCTATCGCCAGACTAGGAGACTATTAGTCTGCTATCGCCAGACTAATTCTGGAGAATGAGCTCTTTTCCAGAAACTTAGCTAAACAACATCTTAAACAATAGTTATGCTGCTAGTTAAGTTCAGTTTTGTTTACTTGTGTTGATACATTTTTTTATTCCGTTCGGCGAGTCTAAATCTATCTGGGGTACCATCCCATTACATTATGTAATTAGATCTATGATCACAACCCCTTCATGTGCTTTACAATCATCTACAAATAATGAAGTTTCTAAAAAAAAAAAACACAACATTCACTTGGACCTGTTTTAATGAGCTTATGGAGACACAGAAACCTGAACTCCAATGTCTTCAGATCTGCATATGGACTCACTGACGACGCGTCCATTTAAATGATTCTGTCTAATCAGCTGGAATGGTAGCCTAATGAGATAGAGTCAAGAGGATAAAAACTCAAACTCACCTGTTCGTCTTCCAGATGTGCAGTGTGTCAGAGTCAGTGATCCCGCGCTTGTCTGCTTGCTCCTCCAGAAAGTCAAAAAAGTACTTGACGGCGAGGGGAGGTTTTTCATCAGGAACACTCAGAATGGCCTGGAATAGATCATCCAGAAACTTCTGCAGCGTTCCCTGAACACAAGAACATGAGGATGCTTATAATGTGCGCAAGAGTAAAATAACTGCTTATAAATGACCTATAAACATCTAAACTACCTGTGTCTAAATCTGTGGAAGGAAGCTTTTTACATAATATATCAAAAACCAAACCGTCTGTGCGAGAATCAGTGGGCAGCCATATCTGAGTCACCAGGGAGCAGTCAGGGATACAGGCGTCGAAGTAGCGACCTTCTGATCTCCAGTTGATCATTTTAAATAACTTTTAAAGTAATATTATGCTATTCAGAGGTGAAAAGTAGAGCATTACATTTACTCACTCTGCTGTAAGTAGGTTTAATAAGCCATGCTGCATTTCTGAGGAGTTCCTCAAGGTTCAATTTTACACCCGCTCCTTTTCAATATTACAGTTTTTCACAATTGCTAAGACAGTTTTTTCAATACATTTAACAACTTTTATAAACTCTTAACACAATTAGCACAACATCCGTTGAGGAAGGCTCTACAATGAACACATTTTTTGTTGCTTTGATACAAAATGCATTCAGTTAACACAAATTTCAAATGCTTGAACTTCTTTTACACTCGAGCTCCACCAACACCAAAACTATGTGACTTTAAAGCCACATTTTTTCTCAATGTGTTATGATTGACTAAATGTTGCTGTCGAAAGAAAACTGTATAGTGTTTTGAAAACTGTTTTATTGTATTTTGAAAATGAGTTTTGGAGTTTTGTTTACAATGAGGGGTTTTGAGAATGAAATGAACTGTTTTGCCAATTGTGTGTTTTAACTGATTCATTGTGTTAAGAGTTAAGCAAACTTGTTAAATGTATTGAAAAAACTGTCTTAGCGATTGTGAAAAACTGTAACATGACACCCCTGGGTGATAATTAGATAAATATAAATAACGTTAGAACACGCAATATTTTATTTCATTTTGCTGGGGATGCCTGTCAACTTTATCCTCTGATGAAGCTGGGTTCACTAGAACAGAAAATTGAGCGGTTTTTAATACTTAATGGGAGAAAAGAAAATTCATTGGACCTCCAAGCCACATAGTATTAGCTTAAAAGATCCCTGCCCTTAGTTTCCAACCGTTTCATCTCAGGGACTTAATATTGTCAAATTTAGAGCTGATTAAACCGAGTTTTACCCCTGGCCGACTGACCTGCCTCTGTATGTTAACATTCTAGACACACACTTTATCAAAGCCTTTTAATTTGCATCACTTCACATGTTTTTCTATTGTACAGTTTTATACTTTTTAAACAAATACAGTTTAAATGTATTTAAATATATATTTATATATTTTATATATAAAAATACAGTTACTTCGCTGTTTCTTAGGTACTGTCAGATTAACTGACACCAGCGATTCAAAGCGGCTCTCAAACACGACATAAGCAAAAATGAACACACCAGATCCTCTCATCAGACCAGACCTTAAAACACAGATATAGCCCAAAAGTATCACAGTTCCTCACAAACAACACATAAAACACCTCTAAAGAGGTGACAATTTGTGCTTAAACATGTCGAAAGGCAATAATGCCCAATAAGGGCAATGAAAGTCAAACTGATGTTAAATTAACATGCTTCAACAAACAGTTGATTCAGGATTTCAGGATTTAGTTTTTAAAAGCCACACATGGTTCAATGTTCATCTTAGAAAAAGAGAGCAGAGAGATTAAGCAACATCCTGCATCATGAGGGACTTTCACAAGAATCAGATCTACTGAGGTCAGCTCATTTCAACACACAGTCAGACTCCTCAGAATGAAGTCTGTGGTTTCATTTTAACACCCACACAGTCCTCTGAGCAATGCTTTTGTTTCAGTTCTCTCTAACAACAGCTTTTTCTAGTTAGAAAAAGCACCTTTCTTAATTTGTTAAGAAAGTTAAGATAAAGTCACTTTAAGAAGTGAACACACCATCAAAACATCCTCATGATGTTCCTCTATTAAAGACTATAGAAAGAGAAGCTCAGAGTTTGCTGTTTCCCCTTCAGAGTACTTGCTCAATATTTACTCAATAACAAAAAAGAGACAATTTAGTATTTTGGGTAAAGGGTTAACTGGATGGAGCTGGAGATATTCAGGGCAGACTTTAAAAGGGTTTTTTTCTGTAAGAGTTTTCATGCTGAGGTGCACCTATTTTATCTTCTTGGGCTGTGTGTGTCCATGAGAATATCACCCCTTTGGCAAAGTAAATAACTTTGACTGCACAAAATAACATCTTTAAACCCAAGAAGCTGTTTCAAGAAATGAGAGATATTTATGAATTTTTTCACTGTTTTGCGTAGGTGATTGTAGTTGTCTTTACAATTTTACTATGAAACCTTACATATGTGAATGGAAATCTTTTACAATTTCAGCTAAAAACTATTTTTGCTATTGTTTTGCTCATTAGCAGCATCTATTTACGTCTCTAGTTTCCTTAGATTGATTAAAGTCTGAAAATACTTCATGTGAGCAAAAGACCTCAACTTTCTTACTTTCATTTGATGGCTGGTTTTCTGCGAATGAATTGGGTATATCAGGCCATTGGCCAATCAGGAGCTGAGATTTGAACAGCTTGATTTGCATCTACTTCTGGTTAGATGTTAGTTTTTAGTGTTTGCATAAAAAGCATTATGGCTTAAAGCTTATGCTTTACATGTGAATAAAATACTCTTAATAAGTGAAATCTTTACTTTTTGTTAAGTGCCTTTTTAAACTGTATCTTACATCTGTTGGATGGTAGGTGACCTGTGACTTGTTTGTTTCTCAGCCCTGATTTATACAATCAGATGTTAAATGCTATTCCATTGAAAATATTGAAACATATAAAATAGGGGGTGAGATTAAGCTCAGATCTCAGAAGAAACTGATCAGTCTTGTGAGGAAACTTCTCGTTACCTTGGTGGAGAGCAGGCGAGTCAGGTAGATTTCGGGCAGGACCTTCTTCCTGTGGCTCTGTCTGTGGGTTTTCCTGCTCTCACACAGGTCATCGTGGGGAAGAACCTACCAGAATGAAAGACACACACACACACCCATCATCGGAACATTCGGTTTCTTTTTTTAGGCTGATTCTGGTACACGATTTACATGATTGCTTAATGCAAGAAACTGTAACACTTCTGACCAATCACAGTCCAGTTTGTTGGAGAGTCGGTCAAACTGGCTTAAGCTAACACTGTATGTCTGCGAGAGAGAAACTTACCAGATGAATATATTTCTCAGTGTCCAGGTCTTTGGCTGTCAATCAAAAAAAGCAGGGTTAATATATTTTGTCGTTCGGTGTTTCTGGTGTGTGTGTGCGCGCGTGGGTGCGTGTGAGTGTGTGTTTGTGTGTGTCAGGGTGAGGGTGCACCTCTGCCTAGTGTGTTTTCACGTTTGTCTTTCAGACTCATCGCCAGCGATGCACCGTCTGGTATCTGAAGGGCACACAGTTTAAAGTTAGTATGTTAGATGCAAACAATAACACAAACATATCTATACAAACACACACCTGATAGTGGAGAACAGTGTTGAGTTTTTTTCTGCCATCCTCCATGATGGATGTGTCATCTAGATCCTGCAGGATTCTACTGGAGCGACCCTCTGGAAACCACTCTGAACACAAACACAACATAAAGAGAAAATATTTCCATCATCATGTAGTAATACATTTCATTTTCTTTGGGGCAATCAAGTATGTGTGCTCCTTTGCATCAGAGGCTGATGTTCTCTTGATTGCTTTCTCTTAATCTCATTCCTTCTCACCTAGTTCGGTGTCCTCTTCGCGTGGCCACTGGGAGAAAGGAAGGTTTTTGTAGAAAACTTCCAAAATCTTGTCCTTAACCTGACCGATGGTGTCACTGTTCATCACACGCACACTCACAGAGTCCATCCCCAGGCCCTGGAAGGACACGTTCATGTTCTACGCACAAATGGTTAGTTAGCCTTACACTTAGTCGCTATATAGGAGCTTCAGTCACTCTAGAAATATAAAAGATGCATGTGAGATTGTGTGCACCTGTGCTCTAGCCTCTATGTTTTCTCGCAGAAGCCATTCCTCATTGAGAGTGTATCGTGCTTTTCCTGTGATAGCATCAGTTGAGCCCTTGTGAATCTGTTGTTTGATAGCACACAGCAGCAAGAAGAAGGGCTCCCCCACACGCTCCTGTTACAAACACAAACTTTCCAATTGAATATATCAAATTCAGTGCGGGAATGTGTTTATTCAGTTATTGAGTGCAGTTCAATCATTTAAATGCAGATCATAATCTTTACTTAACACATAGTAACCAAAATAACATTACCAAAAGTGACTCTTTTTTTTACCTCATGAATTCCGACGTAGAATGAAACCAGATAAAAGCAGACAAATTGATTTTAAGTTAATTAAGATAAGATTTTTTCTTGCTACAATGAATTTTTTTAAATGCAATGTAATGAATCTGATCATTATATTAAATAACACATTTTTTTTTTAATAAATTCAGAATTTCAATGTTTAATATCAAGAGAAAACTAAACCCATAATTCCTTCACCTAATAACTGTTTGGCTATCCTTGCATCCATTTGTTTTCTAAAACTGACAGTAGCTGTGATGGGAAAGAATTATTTCCCATTCATCTTTTCAGAATTGTTCTTATTGAGTCACATTGGAGGATTTTCTAGTAAAAACCATTTCTAAGGTCTTGTTCACATTTCAAATGACAAATGCCTGCTATCCATTTTCTGTGTGTATGCTAGTACAGAAGAGGACACTACATCTCCCAGAAGGCACTGCTAACGGATATTATCATTGACATGAACGATCTCAGCCACTGTTGTAGCTTTGATGAAGTAAATATTTGATCAGAGACTACTTTATTAGTACTGAATAGAATTAAAAACAAGATTGACGTGGAAAAGTACACAGATTATGAAATAACAGTTGTGAGGTCTGTGTTTTATCATCTCTGGCTTTCATAAAAAATTAAGCCGTATTTATCTTTTAAAGACTTTGAGCAAATGATGCATGCTTTTATTTCATGTCTGGACTACTGTAATGCCATCTACACTGGGATAGATCCCAAGATGCTTCATTGCTTACAGTTAGTCTAGAATGCTGTATATGTTACAGGTGTGTATGTTTACATGCATATGTACATATATACGGTTATGTAGGTGTGTGTGTGTGTGTGTATGTTTATTTATGTATGTACATATTTATATTTGTATACATGTGTGTATATATATATATATATATATATATGTGTATATATATATATATATATATATATATATATATATATATATATATATATATATATATATATATATATATATATAATTAATTTTTTTTTATTATTAGGTTTTTTTTGCATAGATCATTAACTGTGTGTATGTATATATATTTATATTTGTATACACTTGTGTGGATTGGTGCAAACTCTAACAAATTCTTGAATGTGCTAAGGTAGGTATCTAGGTAGGTCCTGATGTACATTTATATGATTGATTAATGTAATTACTATGATGAACGTGAAATAAATAAATAATCAATAAAATAAATTAATAGCTTCTATCCAGAGGAATACTCAATATATAATATCTTCAATTCTCTGGAACGAGCAAAACTGACCAACTCATACGAAGCACCTCTCTTCTCGTGGGTTGCTTTGAAGTAGGACAGAACAGGTGAAAAATACAAAAAAAAATGTTTTGTTTAGCACTTTGGTAACTTTTCTGTTTATAAAATTTGCCATATAAATAAAGTGGATTGAATTGGACTGGATTGAAATAGCAATAGTGACTTCAGTCCAACCTTTACATTTGTCTCTTCCTGTAACTATTTAAGTAAAAAAATAATAATAAAAAAAGGTCCAGCAACTCATATCAGTGGGAAACTGTTAGTTGGACTTGATGCAAAAAAACAAACAAACAAATAAAGTAACATGAGTTTTCAGGCTAAGGTGGCATGGAAAAAAAATGTAATGCATATCATCTTCAGAAGTTCATATAGAAATAAGAAGTTCATGTAGTCAAATTTTAAACAATTCTGCATTGAGCAGTTTATATGGTCATGAAAATATCCAATACATGACACATATGGTTACAAAAATCTTATTTGTATGACTTTACACTGCCATCTCTATATAGTCTTTGACTTTTTTAAAGTTCAATTGGTTTGAAGAACTGAAAATGTTTTATTCTCAGTACTTTTAGCAGCTTGTAACTTTAGCCTCTACTTGTCAGGCATCAACCAGTTTCTAAACTGCAGCACCACTTGATTAATATCACAAGCTATACTTAGAAGCACACGCAGACATTGCAGAAGCAAACATCATTGGCCTCTCATTCTTCTATTAATTTGCCAGACTTTATGGCTGAAGATATAAAGAGTTGTAGATCTGAAGGATACTTTAACAAAAGTTACATTGTGAGGATCAAAGACAAACATTAATAATTTAAAGGCACTTCCTGAAATAAGTCTTCTTGGGTTTTTTTTTCTCATGAAAGATGCTCACGCACATTGCTGAATTTGATAGTTCTCAAAAAGAAAAGAAAGAAACATATAATTAAAGCGTGTAGGAAAACCTTGAACAGTGCTTCTAGTTTTTTCTTAAGGTCTTTGTCTTTAGTTTTTCTCGGAAGCCTTGAAATAGATCCAAATAAATGAGCTCATTTACAGGAGTTTGAACTCTTGAATTAGGCAAAATGAACAACATTATGAAAAGCAATAGTTTGGACTTATTCCAGGTATTTTCAGATGTCCACAGTGACATTTTATTTTATTGTTTTTTTTTTCTCAAACCACATCAGTTCTTAAGACCCCCCTTGAACTCTAGCACTCCCCATGTTGCGTAACGATGCAATAGCTGACTCTTGTTCCTGAAAATGTTAGAAAACACTTAACTGTATATCTTTCATGTTAAAAAAAAATGTAAACCTGTCTATAAACGCTCTTGGCTGGTAAAAGTTTTAGTTCGGTGCATTTTTGGATTTTGGCTCAACGCAGCATGAGAAAGAACGCGTCTAAAGCCGAGCACTATGCAGACACCAACTGGGGAATAAAACAATCTTTGATAAAAAAAGCCTCTCTTTCTAACCTTGAGGAAGCTGTACATGCAGATGGACATCCAGTTGGTCAGCATCTTCTCCACCACAGACTCTGTTCGCCGCAGCATCAGTTTTGGATTCCTGGAAGCCGAGGCATCGATCAGATCCACTAGAAGATCCTTCATGATCCCAGTGAAATACTCCAGCTTCCCATGGAGAGAAACAGTCAGCAACGAGGCTATGTTACACCTGAGAGAAAACAAGCAACAGCCAGAACAGGTGTAATCAGTCTCATGGTCATGGGTTTAACCGTTGAGTTTCACAGCAGTGAGGTTGTCTTTTTAAGTAGAATATAGCTGAATCGACACACGATTCCTAACATACGAATTGGGAACAAACAAACCAACATACGATTTGGAAGTTGAACAAGATTTGGAATTCAGGAACTTCTAGATCTATGAGCATCCTTAGTGTTTTGACAGGAAGTCACGTAAAGGCTAGGTGTGTCTGTGCGAGAGAGTGTGTGTAGACCTGTCTCTGACAGCGAAGTCTCTCTGCTGCTCGAGGGTGTGTACGAAGGTGATCAGGAAGTGTTTGTTGTTTAGCAGTGTTGAGAACAGAGTGATCCCCTCCTCCAGATTGGGACGCACCCCACTCCCTGACTAAGACAGAAAAAGCAAAACACTTTAGTTTAAATGTTGAAAACATTCTCTGAAAACCATTTTTGACAAGCATGAATAAAGTTGTTAAAATCACTTAATGAGGAAGCAACACAAGGCCCTAATAAGTGCCTAAGAGTGGAAGCAACAATAAAACAACAACACTAAGGACTCTTAACAGTTTGGCTGTTACATTTAACACAGTCCATGTTCTTATACTAGCTCTGAGACTGTCTAGTGATATCAGTAGAGCTTATCAAGACCTGCACCTGAGTGAGTAATGCCAGCCCCTAAACACTGGTTTGCCAGAATGTTTGAGCGCCTGAAATAAATTCAAACAAAGATCGATGTGGACTAACTTGAGGGATGTAACACTCATTTTGAATGTAAAAATTTCCTTAATCATGCACCTCGTGAAACATATAAAGTACAAAAACTTCAACCCTAATAATATTTTTCAAGTGGAACATTTAATGACTTTAATGATGTACGACTTCCGTTTGTCCATCTCCTGTTTATCAGGTTTTTTTGTGAATTAAATTGTGTCACCTGCCAGTCCTGCAGCAGGGGGTGTGTTTCTGAATGAGCTCTTGGACTCAGAGGGTCTTTCTCAAACTCTGACTTAACCAGACGCCGCTCGTAGTCACAGCACATCTACACACAGAGAGCCAGAAACACTGTAGCATTCACTTGAGAAATCTAACTAATAAAACAGCATTTTATGAAATTAATTTGTTCTTTTTGTACCTTGGGGAAGAATGTGCGTGTGACAAACTGCTTGTACTCCAGGAAGGGAATTCCCTGAGAGCGATTCAGCTCTTTAGTCAGATCTGTCATATCAGTCTGTAGCTCCGCAAATCCTAGAGAGAGAGAGAGAAAGAGAGAGAGATTAATACATAACACATTGCTGTTCCACACAACAGTTCAATGCTTGATTGGCTGCTCACACTAGAGAACGATGAATGCTTTCTGCATTGTGTTGCCAGTCCCTCATTGCCTGAGTATTTTTCTGCACGTCACAGTCTAGCTTAACAGCGCCTCTATGTTATTGCCAAATTCCCAATTTTAGATAGCTTTTATTCACATTGACCAAGAGTCTTTGCCGACTCTTGAAATACTGTAAATGGCTGATGCGTGTGTGAATTTGACTTTCCTTTTCGCAAAGTGTTGAAATATCTGTTGGCAGAAACAATGCCCAGACACAGACAGGCTAAACTAAACTCAGCTGAGGAGGTTAAAGTAATATTGGATACAACATAGATTTACATACATTTGTGTCTGTTGAGTTTGAACAATTTATCTTGTTAGGAGAAATAAAAGAAATTGAGGATTTATCATTAAACAGTTTGCCAAATCTGGGCATAAGCCAAACTTTTTTCACATTCAAAACCTGTGATTTATATATTGACATATTTTATTTGTTCATTCTTTCAGGCCACCAGGTGTGCTTTCTCTCATAAAGAGCAAGAGTGACCAGATATTAATAAAACATATCATCACAGAAAAAAAACATGGAGGAATTCATATAATGTAAAGCTTTTCAGTTGTATCTCCTATCGATGAATCAACGAAAGAGGGACTGCGAGAGTGAGTTTTTGTAATAAATGATGTTTTAGTTTGAACTGCTCCCCAGCTATAATTAAATGTTCCTGTGAATCCTCCTCGCTCCGTGTAGATGTTCAGTGAATGTCCAGAACACACTGCTGAGATAACAGCTTCCTTTTTCCCAATTCTCTTAGAACTCAGTCTCTACAATACTCCAGCTTCACACGACCACCCTCTCTTTACTTTGCTCGGACACTGACTGTACACAACATGGAATTAGTCAGCTATATTTTTGTATAGCATCTTTCTCTGTGTTAACTTATATGAATGATCTGAATCTCCTAACCCTGCTGTGTCATTTGCGTGAACTGTATGGCAACAAGTCATGAAAAGATGGCAGCTTCAACAGTCGGATCACAGCAACCTTGACCAGTTTCTGCTTTGACCAATTCCAGAAAATAGTCAGAATACTCAGATAAATACATAAGATGATTCAACACAACAATACTTTGGTTCCGTGACTCAGTTTGACATTCACCTCTGCTTTTCTCTATTTTTTTTAATATAAATCGCAACAGTGTTATAACAGAAAATGTGTCATTCTAACGTGAACAGGAGAAAAATGTTTTTAAATGGTCTTTACTCAGAGAGAAATTTTCTTTACAGCATCTGATTCCTTTCGCAGGAAAGGGAACATCCTTGCATTGTTTCAACACAGGATGTTTATGCTTATTCCAGGATGATGAGGTTACTATGGAAAGCAGGAATAAAAGAGAGGGGGCAGAGAGAGGACTGCTGATGTCAGTGTGATGTTTAAACTGTGAGAGACGTGTTTTTCTTAGCTCCTTTGAGTCTCATTCAGAACTAAACTCCACCAACCTCTCGCAAACATTTCTAGGCCACATTTTTCCATCAACTGATAGTACAACAGACTTACAGAATGTTGATTTAAATCTTTTAAATTCTTCATGAGGTACACGGCTGCGATAAAAACATAGATAAAATGAGAAGTTAGGAAAAAGACAAAAAATAAATAAATATAAAAAAAATAACAGTGTTGGCCATGGAAGAAAAAAGTCATATAAATGTGGTTGGTGCACGGTCAGAGATGATGAGTGGAGACCAAGAGTGGAATGTGTCTGCTGTATCGTTTAGAGTAAGAAAGGAAAAATATTATCTTTCAGTCTTTTTTGTCCTTGTCTCATTGTTTCTAGAGATCCTAGCCCTTGGTTCATCTCTGGGGATGTTTCAGTGCTACGACCTTGGCTTTACATCAGATTGTGTCTTGTTTTTATGTGCAATTGTTTTGTCGAGCATGTCTGGAGAGTTTTCAGAACACAGGGTTTTAAGAGGATTGTTATTGGCTTCCCATAAAGCATACCTTTGAGAAAATTCCAGATCACCAGACAAACAAAATAATAATGCAAAATTTTTTTAGAATTAAACTGTTTGATTTAGGATCAAATGTATTTTTTATTTTATAAATTATAATTTTATTACATTTTACAAAACAGCTTGTGGAAAAGCATCAAGTGGTGTGAACAAACCGAGACCTGTTAAACTGTCAAACATGTGGAATTGTTGCCAGTTTCATTCAAACATGAAGATAATGACCCAAAAACTCAAACAGCTGACTTATTTAGACTGTTGTACATTCTGTTTCTTTAAAGAAAAATAATAATGGTATGATGAGAACATCCAGACCTTTGACTGCTAGAGTATGTGTCTATATATTTTTGTAGTTTATTTTGGATGTTGTTGATGTTTTGTGAAGTCTGTTCAAACTAACTTTGAAACACTTGAGTAAATGAAGGGATCAGCTAAAAATTTAAACTTGTGTTATATCTATAATATTTGGTATTTTCCATTGTACAATCTTGTTTTCTCTAAAGAGTCGAACTATTTGAACTCAAGTTTATTTCACAAATCTGTTCTCAAAAAGTTCCCATCTCAGATTGTTTATGCTATCACTGGAATACAGACACTGTGACATTATTCCACAGCGGTATTTTTGTGCATCGTCTTTGAACATTATTCCATGCTTTGTGCAGTTCTTCGAAACTGAGAGCCGAACAGTGAGAATGAGCTATTCTTTTTCAGAATCATCTCTACGACATGATTTACTACTGTTCCAGGCTCTTTGTGTTGTTTTGTTAAAAAAAAAAGGAACACAATCAAATAGAAACTCAACAAACAAGTTAAATTTTGATTTGAAGTGTAAATCAAGCTAAGATGTTAATGTAGTTAAAATCTGAGCAGTGACTCATGGTGGTATTCTGTCAATTAGATGATTTAACAATATGATGATTCGTAAATATTCTACATAATATCAGGAGCCCATCCATCCATCCATCTTCTTGTCTGCTTTTTCCCTTTCGGGGTCGCCACACCGGAAAGAACCACCAACTCTTTTTGGATATATTTTACACAATGGATGCCCTTCCAGCTGCAACCCATCGCTGGGAAACATCCACACACGCGCGCACGCACGCACATGCGCACACTATGGACAATTGTGTTTACCCAATTCACCTGTACCGCATGTCTTTAGACTTGTGGGGGAAACCAGAGCACCCAAAGTTCACCAAGTGAACACAGGGAGAACATGCAAACAGAAATTCCAACTGACTCAGCCGGGCTCGAACCAGCGACCTTCTTGCTGAGAGATGACTATGCTACCCACTGCACCACCCTTACCCCATCAGTATGTAATGCTGTGGTAACTACTGCAATAAGTAACTGTAACTGTTAATTTACTCATAACCCCTAGGTAACTACTACTAACAAAGAAGTGGCTAATTATTTTAGTAACTACTCCTAATTAAAGATCTATCAGTAAATATTCAACAGTTTCTTGTGCTATTGCTTTAGAATACTCTTCTATGAGAACTATATGTAATTCCTAGACGGATCATTAAAGTGCTGTTTCCAAATCTAATATTTGCATATCTCCTTGATAAAAATGAACTTTAATGAAAATAAATTTGAATAACTTAGAATTTCTGATTTCTAAAGCCTATAATATGCATATCCAATAAACCAATCACGGGTTCGTATTAATGACTTTAAAGTAATAGCTTTTCTTTCAACACATGATCATCTCTGGGGTTCGTATGAAAAATCAAAACGGGAAAAATGTCCAATGCAGAGGCACTGTAGTGCAGTTGTGTGGAGGAAACAAGCTTCTTGATATCAGAGGCCAGAGGAGAATGGGGACTGTTTAGAGAAGACCAAAATGCTGTAGTAGCTCAGATAACAACTTATTAAATTCTACATTTGCAGAACACATTCTTCAAACATGATTTAACCATGAAGGTAGCTCTGAAATCAAAAGACATTT
Source organism: Danionella dracula (assembly GCA_900490495.1). NCBI lineage: Eukaryota > Metazoa > Chordata > Actinopteri > Cypriniformes > Danionidae > Danionella > Danionella dracula. Next base: position 16,500,743 of record UELW01000334.1, read on the forward strand.
GCTACAAGTCAGCATATCCTTCAATTTTCTGCCTCAATTAGATTTAACTCCCGCCCTATCTAAAAAGTTCACCAGCAAGTCTTTACATGTCAATATATTTGGGAAATATATTCCTACCAGACTGTTTATGAATCACATTAAAGCATAACTTGTTGCTGAGCTTTTGAGAGCGTTAATTGTTTGGAAAGCTGTTGAATCAATTAACTGAACACATAAGCTGGAATCGAAAATCGAATGCTCAAGAAAGAGCCTGAATTCATCTTGTGTTGCTTTCAAAGGAGGGACTTTAAGTTAGACAGAACCATGAAACATGTGTGCTACTGGAGCAAACCACGACACATTGATCACGTTTTACATATTTTCCAGATGTGTGTTTATAAAAAGAAAAGCAGCAATTGCCAAAGTACAGAAGAGTGCTATTTCTTTATTTTTTCCAAGTGGTGTGAGGGATTTGGTGTGTTAAACCTGATTCATGAACAGTGGATCATTTCCTGCTGTCATGTGAACATAATCACACGCACTCCCAATGTGATCTAAGAGTGTGTTTGTACATGAGAGAGGATCACTGCTACACTGCTAACGGACTGGAGAGAGAGAGAGATAAATTGATAGAGTGTGTGCTAATGCATCTCTGATGGAGACAGAGTGTGTGTCTGCATGGGAGCGTGTCTATGAGCATGTGTGTTACCTTTGCGTATCTCCTCTCTGATCTGAGACTCCATTTCCTCCATCTGCACGAGGGTTTTCTGCCAGTATCGCTCGGCCCGCCGGCTCTTAGTGCAGTACACCACCAGCGCTGGACACACACAGAGATCAGAATCAGAGTGTGAAGAGGCACAGACAGACAAGCAGAAGTAAGCGGCATAAGGGATAGTTTGTGTGTTTGTATGCTTCACTATGCCATCAGCAGGTGCCAATTAAAGCTCTATCAGGCAAAAAGGTGCCTATTGGATTTATTTTGTTTCAACCAATACGAGTTCATTCAAACAATGGAAGATAATAGAAATGAAAGTTTTAAAAAGTGCTAAAGTTTTCTGTGATGAGTTCATGCCTCAGCTGAGTGTTTCTGGTGATTTAGTTGAATAAGATTATGTGACAGGTTTAGCATTTTTGTTTTGAATGACAAAACAACTAATGGAAGCTATATAGATGATTTGCATTCTGTGTTAGGGTTGATATTTCACCCCTATTTCAGCTTTCACTAAAGCTTGGCTTTGCGATGGAAGTCCAGGTTGCAGTCCAAGGGTCTAATTTTTTTTAAACATGTAGAATCTTCACAGTCAGGGTTACAGGTATTGATACTGTATGCCACTCTTGTTAATACATTTGTTTTCAGTAGTTTTCCTCTTTCTTAACAAATTGTGTTATTGTAATTGTTTTTGCAGCTTGCCTGTCAACTCAATCAATGAGCGCTTGTCCCTCTAAGGTTTGTAATTCGTGTTTTAGCTTTCTGAGATTTTGGCTTTAGTTGACCACTTGAAAAAATTATTTTGGAAATTTTAACTTATGTGTTTTTAGTATCTGGTCTTTAATAAATGTCTTAATAAAATAAATGTCTTAATAATAATAATAACAATAACTAATAATGCCTTCAATTTATTTAGCGCTTTTTTAGACACTACATAAGAAAATAAGCATTTCATCTTTCTCTCTCACAGAACCTTCTCTCTCACTGTACCTAGCTGGTGAAACAAACTTCCTTCAGTTAGAAAAGCAGCAACACTAACAGCTTTGAAAAAAGGCAACTAAAAACTCTGCTTGGTCTCTCTCCCTAGTGTAAGTCACTTTAGTGTAAGTACAAAACTAAACTGAAACTCTGATTCAGATGAATCTTAGGCTTATTGTAACAAGTTCTCATTACGCTACGTGTTTTCTCTCATGAGTTCCAGATTGCTGGAATTTCAGATTAAAACTTTCTCGCAACTGGATGATATGGCCTCTTTTACTACACTGGTGTGATGTGTAGATTCTGCTATTTCAAATTCTATGCAAGGAGACAAATGCAGCAGAAAAACGGATTATTCCCCTTCTTGGTGTATAAACTTGTCTCAAGATTATTAATTTATAGAGATTTTTGTAATGCTTTAGATGAAAGCTTGGAAATGACAATGTAAAATCAGGGCAATTATTAGCAATAGCTGTATACTTCTACAACATTTATTTATCTGTAGCTACATAATAACAATGAACCTATTTCCGGGAATGAGAGGGTTTTTCAGCACTACTAGTTTCTAACACAAATGTCCTGCATTGTAGTTGTTTTTGAAGAGGTATAAGTGTATTTTTGAAAGTGTGTGAGTGTGTGTTTGAGTGTGTCATACCCACAGTACATGGCAGCAGTAATACAGAGCATACTACAATGGACACCACAATGGCAAGCTCGATGCCTCCTCCCATCTGAACCATCGCAATCACCTTCTGGAAACGACCCACTCGCACCTTGAACACATAGACACATATTGACTCCTTGTCCCCCATGCAGATCAGCTGAGGTGAGTGATATGTGTTTACACCCCTATATGTGTATACAAAGGATTATGAAAACATTCTAAATGTCAGCCAACTACAGTTAGGTAAAATACTGTAGACACCTTCATTCTTTGATCATCGTTCTCGACACCCTTTGACCTGACCCAGCATGTACAGTGCAGCACACATAATCATAGACATACACACACTTGATCTGTTGAAACAGACATCTAAACATTACATGTACTGTTGCTAAAGATGATAAATTGTCTGATCATTTGACTGATGGATATTACTAGACATTCTGATCTCAACTTTCAAAGATGTTAAATCCTGCTCTTTCAGAAATAGACTCATAAATGAAAACTACAGTTTGTGACATCCATGTAGCTAACATCAAACGTCTCTGTTGGATTTGCAGATGCTCTTCTTGATTTATTCAGCTCAAAGGTTAAAACAGCCACTGTGAAAGTCAATAAGAAAGCTGGCAGACAGAAAGCACAATGGAAAAAATTGTGTCCAAAATGTGAAAAAATGTGCAGCAAAGCTGAGAAAGAATAGAGGACGAACTTGTTGTGCACTACAGTATCTACAAAGAGAATATTTTGTGTTTGACACTGAATTAAGTGCAGCTAAGCAGAAATTGTTATGAAGCATCACCAATAAAAATGATCACATGCCAAACTTTTCATTGGTTCTATTTGGGATCCCGCAATGGTCAATTATTGCATCCTCTTGTTCAGCCTGTACATGCTACCACTGGGTCAAATAATGAGAAGATCCCAGATTGCCTATACCAAGATTTACCTGATACTCAGATTTACTTTCTCCAAATGACTACAGCCCTGTAAACTCTCCTGAAGAGATTAAGAGCTGGATGGGCACAAAAAATCAGGATAAGAACCTGAGGGTGATTTTTGTTTTTGATCTTAGCTTCTTCAATCAAGTAAGAACAGTAACTAAATTTGCTTATTTGTCTAAGCTTTAAGAGTATTAAAAATCAGGTTAAAAACCTTGGGGTGATTTTGAATTCTGATCTACGGTTTATCAGTCACATACGAGCAATAAATAAATCTCCTTAACATCATCTGCAAGGACTAGACTCTTTGTTTCTCGCCAGGATCAAGAGAAACTAGTCCATGCTTTTATCACCTGCAGGCTGGACTTTTGTAATGGTCTCTAAACTGGTCTCAAAAAGACCACTAGGCAGCTTCAGCTTGTTCAGAATGCGGCTGCATGGATCCTGACCAGAACTAGAAAGTCAGAGCACATAACACCAGTCCTCAGGTCTCTACACTGGCTGCCAGTGACATTCAGAATAGAGTTTAAAGTGTTGCTGTCAGTCTATCATTCAAAAAGTAGCTCAGCATCAAAATATATCACAGATCTGCTTACTGTATACTAACCAAACTAGGTTATCACACCATTAGGCACAAAGCAGTTATATCTACCATGGGCTAGCTATAAACAGGGAGAGTCTGCTTTCAGTTACTATGCTGCCTGCAGCTGCAATTAGCTTCCAGAAGAGACAAGATGAGGTAAAACTTTAGTCACATTTAAATCTAAACTAAAAGCACATCTCTGGTCTGTTTTATCTATTCTTCTGTAAAGCACTTTGAATTGCCAATCTGTATGAAAATGTGCTAAAAATGAGCGGGCAGTTACAATGCTGCCCACAGCGGAACCAAAGTACTGAAGATATTAGAGGAGATAAAACTTTATTCACATTTAAATCCAGACTAAAAACTAATATATTTAAAAGTCTTTTATTCCTTTAAATATAATACTATCAATGTCTTATCCCAGCTTTATTTTCATCTCTGATCTGTTAGATTTTTCTATAAAGCACTTTGAATGCCCAATGTGTACGAAAATATGCTATACAAATAAAATTGCTATTCCTAATCTTAGCAAGTACATACCTAACATAGTAACTAGCTCAGTTTATCTATCTTATCTCTCATTTCAATTTAGCATATCACATTTTTAGCTCAGTGTAGCATATTTTATCTCATTGTAACGTAGCATGTTGTAGTGTAAGTATCTTCACTAAGCTCAATGTAGCAATGTGTTCTAATAGCACAACCAATAATATGTTAAAAATAATTATTTGACCACCTATCAATTAGGAAGATTTCTGTCAACAAGGTTTAATATAAGCAAGTGACAGATTGAGGTCAGGAGCTTCTCTTAAAGGAAAAGGATAAATCAATTGAAAGAATTGCTCATCTCAAACAACTCAAGATTATAAGTATGTGTTTTATTGTGCTAGTGGCATTATGGTAAATTGCATTATTTCTGTATAGCCCAAATGTAGAAATAATTCTGATTCCGACCTGGCAGGGTCCTATCTGAATGTAGCATGAATGATACAAAGGGTTCCCCTGAATCCATTCCCCTGAATTCTGTAATAGGCTTCAGTACAGCCTTGAGACGCTGAAAATGTTTCAGAAGCATACAGATGTTTGTGGATGCATATAGTTGCCTGGGAAAATGCAACTCGATGGCAGTGAGCGCTTGTTTTTGTGTTATTCTGTTCCATGCTAAAGAACTGGAATGCTCTCTCGCTCTTGTGCTCTCTCAGCTGTGTCATGCTCACTGAAGATAAATACAGCAGCATGTCTTTCATATCCAGACTAAACAGGCAAACAAACCGGAAAATGCACTCTTGATTAGCTCTTGTTTTGGTCAGAGAGCATTTCAGCATTTCTTTCTGTTAATGAGGTGAATGATTCTGAAGTGACAACTGATGAAGGGTGGACGGTTGCGAGCAGGAAAACACACACAAGCCTGATTAGCTCTTGTTTCATTGTGAGGAGTGATGAACAGCAGTGGCTATGCTGGTAGTCTGAATAAGGTCCGATTCAAGACAACGATTAAACTCATGAGGGTGTGCTGGGTGTGTGGTTGCGTGTCTAACACTGCAAAATACAATACTATTTCAGGAGAGAGAGACAGAAAGTAGAACAGATTAAGATAAACAGAAAACCAAAGTGTGTTTTGAATCATACAATGATTTGAAACTATGTGCAGAAAATGGCAAGTGAACATCACTTGGCCTATCAAAACCAGCTCAAACTAAATAATACATGCCAGCGATGACTGAGAACTAAGTACTAACATAAACCAGCTTAAACTATTAATTAAAGGATATTCTCATAAGCTGCTCAACCCATCTCATGGTTTATCCTTAATTGTTAATTATATTGAGATGTGCATTACACTGCAGGCATCGATAGTAAATCACAGACTCTACAAAAAACTATTTATGCTCTTAGTATCATTTAATGTTTTTTTAAAATTGTGAAATAGCACAGGTTTAACAGAAACATATATTGCTAAAAACAGAATTCACAGTGATCTTTAAAAAACAGTCAATCTGTGGGATTGGATCTGCTATGTTTGGGTTCAGTCATTTTTAAGATGCACTAAAACATCATGTGATGGAAGTGGCTTTGCCTATGTCATTTTGTGATTTTAAAGTGTAGAGTGACATCATCTTTTTTTTGTATTTTGGAACGTTTGACTGTCCTATTTTAGTTGCGCCTAAATATTGCTGAGGTCATATCAATATTTTTGTCAAAGTTTTGTATGGATTAAAGCTTTGTGGACTGTTTGGGATTTTTGGGAGCTGTTGTACATACACCTCCAATAGTCAGGGGATCAGACAGGGGACCTGGTTAATTCATTCATTCATCTTCATGTCGGCTTTCTTCCCTTTCGGGGTCGCCACAGCGGAACGAACCCCCAACTCTCTGGCATATGTTTTACACGGGAAACATACCATCGCTGGGAAACATTCACACACACTCACTCATTTAAACTTTAACACTATGGACAATCGTTCTTACTCAATTCACTTATTCCGCATGTCTTTGGACTTGTGGGGAAACCGGAGCACCCGGAGAAAACGCACGCGATCACAAGGAGAACATGCAAACTCCACACAGAGATACCAACCGACCCAGCCGAGACTCGAACCAGCGAGCTTCTTGCTGTGAGAATTACCGTGCTACCCACTGCGCCACCGTGACACTCTGGTTAATTCAGTCATTACAAAAGATATCTAAACTATGCAACAAAAAAAAACTTATCTTTCATATTGAAAGGTTGAATCTGGAAGTTGCCCTGAAAGCAGTGACTTATCTGGAAGACTCACAGTGACAGGCAGGTCTCCAGAACTGCTGCTCAGAGATCTGTTGATGCTGCAGTGGAACAGCTGCTCATTGTGGAAAGTGATGTCACACAGATCCGAGCCAATCATCACGCTATATTCCTCCAGTGCCAGCTCTAGATCACTCGGCCCTTTCTGAAACCCCAAACACAAAACTATTCATTTCAGTTCTTCCAAACTCCTATGTAGGAGTGACACACACATAAAAACACGACTGTACTGGGTGACAAGAATAGTCACAATATGCTCAACTAAACATCCTTTGGTAATCAAGCAGATACTTTGATCATGAATACACTTCTGCATGCACACACCCTAGCCCTGCTCTGCATCCTTCCTTCCTTCCTCCATTCAAGACTGAATGAAAATAAAACTCCCTCCTTTATTAGGAACTTCCTTTCTGGCTCTCAGTTCTGTTTGCATTTTGACAGCAGACTCAATTGCTGTGCTTCTCTTACGTTAATGATGAGTGTGAGTGGTTCTCCTGGATGGTGCTTGATCAGCTTCTCTTTATTCGCTGTGTAGAACTGTGGGTCCTGGAGGTACTGGAAGGGAAACTGGTTCTCCTGGTTAAACTGGCTCTGCTCCAGAAGCTCCTCATCTTCTAAACCTGAAGAGGTTGTCTCTACAGAATCACCACGGTACAAGACCTCATTGAGGTATAACCGCACGATAGTCTTCTGCTCCTCAGTCGCTGCTGGAGACTCACACATAAGCAGAGTCGAGGAGACACACGAGCAGTTCTGTAGACATAAACACATACAGGTTCTTTAAACGACGCAATCACAGCCCTTAAATTCAACCCTTGGTGTGGATTGGCTGATTAAAATTTCAGTTTAGAACAATGTTTGGCAACTTCATACCACATATACATGATTTAGTTTCACGTCTTCTCTACCAACTATAAGCTTCAAGAAAGTCAAGAGGACTTTAATGAGTGGATGTGTGTTTAAATCGAGTTGAAGCTAAACTATGCAGGTCACTTCAGTATCAGAGCTGGCTGCCTTTGGTCTAGAATTTACATTTAGCAGACGCTTTTGTCCAAAGCGACTTACAGTAGCCACAAAGCTGGCCACAACACAAAGGCCAATAAACATTTAATTTCTTTCATACCTGATAAACTTTCAGAAAAGTGGCAAGACCAGACATTAATAAGAAGAGACAAAATAATGTTTCAATTTAAGTTAACATGTTTCACACTATATCCATTAAAAACGCTTAAAGAATTCTTACTTGCATGCAAATGCAAGTGTTGTCTCCATCTGAATATGATAAAAATGCTTAGAAGTTCTTCTGGATTCACAGAACTATAATGATTATTAACAGTATCGGATGACGTCACATCATTCAGAACATCATTCGTCAACGCCTTATTTGATAGCATTACTGAAACATTCCTATTTCAAAAGTATGTGCAAAACTGTTCCGAACAACCAGTTTCAAGCTAAAAAATATGTTTAACCTTTCATCCTACGGTATTAATCAACATGAAACTAATGTTAACATATTAATGTTTTGTAACCCTTTAATCTTACCGTCTGCCCGACTCCAGCCACCTCCATTCTGACGGACTGAACTAGGTCAAAGCCAGATCCAAAAACAGAGATACTGCGACCCCCACTGAAAATAAAATAAAATATCAAACACAGTGTCTGAGTATTTCATTTTTAAAACTTGTATATTATATTAATCAATTACACACTGATAGACTGATTGTGTAAGTGTTTTTTTTCTTTTAGTTTAATGATTATAACTGAAAACCAATAAAAACCCCAATTCAGTACATAAAAAAATGTGAATACTGAGAAAAAGAGTGGTGCACTCTAATCAGCTATTGAACTCAACACTTCTGCAAAGCCCTTTTGATTTCTCAGTCTAGTTCTTTTAAGAAAACACCTAGCTGGCCAAAAATTAGCCATTGACATCTTGCACAAGGACAGCAAGACACAAAAGAGTATTGCAATGGAGGCTGACTGCTCACAGAGCTCTGGATCCAAGCAGATGAATAGAAAGGTGGAAGGAAGGAAAAGATGTGCAGAAAAAAGTAAAAAAAGTACAAGCAGTAGGGACAACAGCAACCTGGAAAGGGTTGAGAAACCAAGCGAAATGAGAGTGGACATCTTCAAGAACCTCCACAAACAGATGTGTACGAGACTAAACTCTTTCACTCAGCACACCCTCTCGATCCCACCTCACCTACCATCACACCTGCCCTCACTCACATCATCAACTCCTCAATCACTGGGGGCAATTTCCCTAACACCTTAAAGATGGCCAGAGTCACCTCGCTTCACAAGAAACCTACACTCAACACATCTCTGGTGGACAATTACAGACCTGTCTCTCTGCTGCCCTACTCTGCCAAAGTCATCGAATGGGTCGTCTTTATTAAACTCTCTTCTTTTCTGACTCAGAACCACAAGTTTAATGACAACAAATCAGGCTTCAAGAATGGACACTCAACGGAGATTGTCTGTGACTGAAGCGCTGCGAGGTGCCAGGGCTAACTCCAGACCAGCTGTCCTCATCCTACTAGATCACTCTGCTGCATTGACACAAAACCCAATCAGATCCTTATCTCCACTCTCTCTGCAATAGACACCACTGGCACTGTACTCGACTGGCTTGAGTCCTATTTCACTGGTAGATTTTTCAGTGTCAGATGGAGAGATGAGGTCTCCAACAATCATAGACTACTCTCCGTGGTTCCCCAGGGTTCAGTCCTTTGTCCCCTTCTCTTCTCCATCTACACCACCTCCTAACATCCACAGACACAGATTCTCGTACCACTGCTACACTTATGATACTCAACGCTATCTGTAGATGAACTACTCACATAACTGAGTGCCTGAACGACATCTCTACTTGAATGAAGAACCATCCCCTACAGCTCAACATGGCCAAGACAGAACTTCTGGTGATCCCGGCCCATCCCTCTGTGCATCACAACATCACCCTAACCCTCACCATCCAGTTGGAATCCTCTGCAATCACCTCTTCTCCTTCAGTCAGGAATCTTGGAGTGATTTTGGATGAACAGCTGTCCTTCAAAGACCACAACACCAAGACAACTCGAGCGTGTAGGTTTGCACTGCACAACATCCGAAAGATCAGGCCCTTCTTAACTGAGCATGCAACTCAACTCCTGGTTCAGGCTCTGGTCCTCTCATGTCTGGAGTACTGCAAAACTATCTCCAAATCAGCCCTTGTTTACCTCCATAAGCTCATACACTCCCTCCAGAAAACCTACACTCAGAGAAGAAACAGCAATTTGTGGTTCCATTCAATTAAGGCAGAAAATCTCTCATAACCTTCTCTCTCACTGTCCCTGGCTGGTGGAACAAACTCCAGACAGAAAGTACCAGATTGGTGCTGACTGCTCAAAATCCACATTGCTTGAGGCCCAGTATAAAGTTTCCACAGTTATGTGTCTTTTTTTGACTATTTGGCATGTCAGAGCATTTTCTGCATTATATAGGCTAGCATTTACATGGTTAAAAACAAGGGTGAGAAAAGAATAATGTGAAGAACATTGTTGTTGAAGCTGCTCTGGTGTGTTTGTTCCATCATGGTTCTAAAGTACGATACATCAGAAGTAGATCATAGAGCTTCAGCTTCAGCTCCTACAGCAAACCCTGAAACTCACCAGATTCCTCCTCTATTTTAGTAAAGTTCCGTGAACGTAATTTCGGGAGGAGCGATTAGATAATTAGCAAAAAATCTACAGGTGTTACCAATCCCTCTGCTCGCTCAAGAGATAAAACCGTAACAGCTCCACTTCCAATTCGACGATGAAATGCAAAATTCCCTCCGCTACCCCTGTCTCCACATCTCATGGGGGGGGTTCTCGGGCCCAGATCGCTTCTCGCCTCGAGGCCCTCCCGTGGACAGCTCGCCCAGTATGCTTATCTTAATCTCGCCACATACGCTTGCATTTTCTGGGCTAATTCTATGTAAGCCAACTCGTGAAATAAAGAATGAACCTAAATCTGTTTCTTTTTTTTCGGCAAACTGTCATCATCACTAGACAGAGAAATTGATCAAATTAAGTAAAATAAACGTATTTACTTTAGAAATTGATGTGTATATTTCTGTGTTTTTAAATCACGTTATGGAATGTTCATATTTTATATTGTTATTCGCATTGCCCCAGATGTGCAACAGCCTTTAGTTGACAGTAAAATCATCTAAATTAAAATAAGTTTCATAACTTTTTTATATAATTCTGACCAGCTTGGCTGGATGGTAAAAAAAAACTATGAACAATTATTGCTTAGGCATAAATACTTTAATTATTTTTAATTACTTACATTTTTAAAGATGTAAAAATCATCATCTTTGAAGCTGCTTTCACATTTACTTCAATAGCACCTCAAAATAAACACATCTAGATTGAATAACAATCAACATAAACATGTCCAAAAAGACCTCTGTGACAACTAACTGAGAATCTTTTATCAGAACATCATTTGAACACAATCTGTGTTTAATGTTTTGATCAAGTTTTCAATCTTTTGATCAGGTTTTATTGGAAAAGCTTGTGAAGCTATCGCATGATAAAAAACATCTGACTTCAGTCCATGGTACACAGTCAAACCAACAGAACCAAGCACCTTACTGATCACGATGAATCGATTGTGGATTGATGATGATACTGTGAGTGCATGGCGTGAGTTTACTGTACCTGAGGAAGCTCCTGCTGGGTGTGATGTGACTGATGATGGGGTTTTTCTCATAGCTGATCATGAATGTCGGTGAATCGCTCATGCAAACACGTCCGTCAAACACCACACACACTGAGACGTTCTCTGGGAAATCCACTGCAGGCATCACACACCTGATGAGCTCATTCGATCGCCTGCTCAGACACACAGCACCTCCACACTTTAGCCATCCTTAAACTTAACTGCTTAAATATGTGCTATAATGACAACTCAGTTTTAGAGCGTTCTACCATGTTTTAGAGTTGTTCCCTCGTCAAAGATATGCCTGACGTTTCTCTACATGTTTTCGTAAACCTAAAACCTAAATTTTTTTTTCCTTGCCTGATAACCAATCAAATTATCTCTAAATCCTGCCCCTCTCCCACAAGAGGAAAGTCTGCACTGTCTTAGAGTAAAATAACCTCCAGAGTGTGTGTTTAGTCAGTCGGGTGGCAAGATATATTTTTGGCTTACCAAAAAAAGACGTAATTTGACAGAAGTGGGAAGACTTTTTGTATCCAAACAAGCATAAACTTAAAAAGCTCACTTTTATTTGTGAGCAGCACTTCACAGCAGACTGATTTGTAATCAATGGGGAATTAGATAGAGACTGTTGTAATAAAGTAATTGCCAGTGCCCTCAAACAAACGCTGTCACCTGTTGTTGTTCTTTTTGAAATTGCAATATTGAGCTTTTTTTGCAGAAGCTCCTGTCACATGTTTTGAGAGAAACAGGTGTAAAAACTGTATGAAGCCTCCAAATGAACTCGGTGAGGATATTAATTGATAAATTGTACTCATTAACTCAAGAAACTTGGATTAGAACCCAAGAAATGCCAAGAAAGCAAGGGAAGCTGCACAGTCCTCATGTCCCACAGGTGCAAAACATTATATTTAGTTGATGCTTGACACCTCACGGTAAAGAATGACTGATTTGTGCTATTGCTAATGTGTTTTCATACACTGTTGGGGTGGACCATGAATATAGCTGAAAACATGTCTCCGGTAGTGTCTGATATCAGGCTCTTTTCACATCTATTGTGTGCACAATTGCAGTGTACAGAGTGTGGGCACTAGATAATCTTTTTTCTTTGTAAAAAGAGTTGGTGTGTCTTAAAATCAGGTGCCTTCTACAACCTGGAAATAATGGTAGGCTACGACCAGAACCTTTTCTTATAGTAGAAGATTCATAATTAATCAACCTTGTTTGAAAAGCTTCTCGAACGTTTGTTCAAAAATACCTTTTGTTGAAAGAAAGCCTAACTCCAGAAACAATAAGCATAATAACAGATGCAGATACAAAATAGGGGTTTAAGTTAAATAGGGACAGAAAAAGATGTTTATATGGATTAGATAATATAAGTAAATCTTGAAAGGTCTTGAAATAAATATAATATTTGGATATGTAGCAATTGAAGCAGTATAAAACCAAATGGAGAAATCCTACTTACTTGTGTGTTATAAAATGTTATTATACATATATTTATTTGTGCGTATTTAAATCCCACTTACATGAGTATGGTACAGGTGTGTGTGTTGTTGATCTGGACCTCAGCACTGGAGCCGGCGTTCAGAAACTGTCCGTGGATGGACAGTTTCACTCCACCGGAGATAGGGGAGTGAGAGGGGGTAAAACTGAACACACGGGGCTCCTGGGAACACACACATACACACATTCCCTCTGTGAGCATAAGATGAAGAGAGAGAGAGAGAGAGCACAGCCGTGTGTATTTGTGTTTGTGTCTCAAGTCTAGAACGTAACCGGTTCTGGATGTTTAGTTTAAAATAACATGCCATTCAGAAGTAATGCAGCAAGCAGGGCGAATACCACCAAAAAAACTGCATGGCATCACTTCCTGCAGGGGTCTAAGGTCTTAAAGGAGAGGATATTAATATTAAAGAGAGTGTCAGTGAATGTAGATTAGTGTGTGTGCCTCAGACAGATGTTTCCTGAGCTCTGAGCTCAGCGAGGGTCTGAATTGTTTAAAGGAAGGTACGAATTTTAAATTCACATCCTCATCCTGACTTTTTTCCTCACAACTCTAGAACAAAAGCTTCTCTCTTTATTACAGAGTTATCGTTATCTGGTAATTCTCCTCATCCCTGCTTGATTTGCTTCTTGGATTATCGTGTGTTGCAATGCAGAATCTTGGTATGAAACAAGTTAAATGTTTTCAAGTACGAAACGGTCTTCTTAAATAAACACATGACATTATGTTTAATTGAAATTGCAAAAATTCCAGACAGAAAGTCTGTTTATTATATGATCAAATGCATCTGCTGTTAGAAACCAGCCCCTGATGTAAATTCACAGGTCAAAGTTCTCTCAGCTCCATGAGAAACTCTGTGCATGAGTTTGTGTTTCCTCTCAAGAATACGCAAGCACTGAAATGAATGTCACATGAGCTAAATAAGTCTGCACAGTTGAAAATAATGACCTAATTCACACATATTAACAGGTCTGACCGAAAGCAGACCCTGAGTGACTGCATCAATCACAGAACATTCTCATTTTTTCAGACTTAGCGGCGAGTGTTGGTTTTTAGCATCTGAGAGGAATTATGCTTGGTCACGTTCAGAAAAACTAAGTTCACCCTCACTTTAGACGTTTTTAGTAAACATTTAGCCACATGTTATTCTGAATAACAAACTAAAGAGTGTTTCTGTTGTAAAAGGGATATTTTGAAATCTACTACTAGCTTCTAAGAAGCAGAATTTTCATTTCTTGAAGCTGACTGGTCAACAGTGGTGATTTACTGTATCGCTCCACCTCATCACTAACTTCTACTAACAATGTGGGCAGGCAATATTGCATTTTCAAAACCAGGCTAATCAGTAAGAGCTTTCAGACTCTACTGGTCTTTCAAACTTCTCAATTTCTCGTCACTTTACTTGCAATCCTGAGTAGAAGTGAACTATTAAACCAGCTCCACCTTCCCGAAACAACCAAATAATTTCCTGCACCGACTCAACTACTTAACAGTCAAAATGTATTTATATACTCTAGCACTTCATGCTTCAAATGCGTAATTTCCCCTAACGCTCAAGTCAGAGGGGTACAGCAAGCCAATACCAGTGTTAATAGCAAGTGAACCAAAATCTGGAGCGAAAGATGCACTGCATTCTGCTGCTCAAGAACTGATCTGCTGGCATCAAATAGAGCAGGAATGTAAATGAGAAGAATGTTTGGAGGACTTCACTGCATCTGGCTGCAGAACATGGTCATGAGATGGTGCTGGTCAGTCTTCTGTTGGAAAACTCTGCCAAGAATAATGCTGTGGATAATAACAAACACACTGCTGCACTACTTTTGTCACAGTTTGAGTCAATTTAAGTTCCGATAAACTGGAACCACAGGGAACAGGCGAAGCTTCAAGTCACTAAAAATCTTGAGAAAAAAAATACTCTTCAGGTGGCAGAAGCCGAGGACACAAACGCACAAAGAACATCAGCATGCTGTTCAAGAAGTTCCTAAAGTATGGTTCTTAAGAAGACTCACTATTTTCAGAGGAAATCACTTTTGCATTATGTAGTCAACAAGCTTCCTGATTTATTGTTGCTGTTTTCTTGTATCACTTATATTTATTTCAAGGTATTGTGGCATAGTTTGTGTAGCAAATTAAAAGATTCCAAAGTTTGAGAAAGATGCTTTTCATGTTCATGGTTGTAGGAAATTATGCAAATTATGTCCACACATATCTAGGTTTTGTTGTTGGAAACCTGTCAGTAGACTCTGTCGCTGATCTAATCTCCTTGCTGTCTGCTTTATTTCCCTAATCAAGTTTACCTACTCTGGAGCATCATTAAACTTTTAGTACAGGAGATTTTTTGTTTTATTAAATAAAGCCACCCCTGGGGGCTTTCAATCCTCTATGTGTTAACCCTATGTCCGTGGCTTTAACTCATGACAATGGTTACCTTTAAGAAGCTGTATTAAACAGGTAAAACATATTTGTTCTCTTTAACGACAAAGGTTGAAAAACAACTCCACTTTTAACAGACTCCATTACTTAGAAAACAATTGGTTCCCTCTAACAACATGCAACTGCTTGTCAGAAATATCAATAGCAGGTAGCAACCTCCTTCTTTTCCTTAAAGTACAGGTAGTGTGTTTTATTTTAGTTTTATTTTATATGTTTCAAGGGGTGCAAAATGGGGTTGCAAATATATGAATGGTTCATTACTCTGCCCAATATGGAGATCCCAGGCGTCTCGCCAGACAGAGCATGTGAGAGTAAACATTGCTGGTTCGCCAATGCTAACGGAGGAAATTGTGTCCGGGCTGTATTTCAAGTGTGTTTTCAACAGTCTGGCTATTGATAGACTGCATCATTATCAAATACATACAGAAGAAAAGACAACAAATTGAACCATATTTTCATTGAGCCTAGAACAGAACGTTGCTTAGGCTCTCAGAGAGGAGATGCTTTACAGAAGATGTTTGAAACAGCTGGGATGTTTTCAGTGGAACTCTGCACCTGTGAAGACAACATGTTCAGCATGGATTCAACATGGCCATCACACCGGGAGGCATAACTCTAACATGGTGTTTCAGCAGCCTGCTGGATTGGTGATGGTTTTGGGAGTCAGGTGGTCTTGTGTAATGAGTTTTATTTAAAAACCAAAGCATTTTGAGGCTTGAATGTTCATTATTGTTTTATCTTTATATCAAAATATTTGATTCCTTCTCTCCACCCTTTTAAATAAGGGAAGTGTTAAAGAATCTTTACTGCAGAAAAGACATATGCTGATTTGTTATGGTCATGATCATATTAAGCCAAAATTAGGGGCACGGCCACTATGATTGACTAGGGACAATCACAGACAGCACAGATTCAGGTCTTGGTTTCATCATTTCAGCCTCCTGAGGCTTGTTACTTTTCCGTCTGAGGTCTCTGGTGACAAAGTCCTGATACCCTCACATTTGAGGATTTGTTCTGTCTTGGGTTTTCTGCTCTGCCTTGTTTATTGATGGATTATATTACCTGCCATTATCCTCTTGTAGTTATTTTTTTATTTTCATGTATAAGTTATGTATCACTGGAGTAATCACTTTTAGTAGTTCCCTGTTTAACTCAGTTCCTTGAGGTTTCAAATGCAGTTTGGCAGTCAATCAAATTCCCAAATTAACTTTCACATTAATTGTGAACAATTATAATTTTTTAACCACAAGAAGTCTGTTTTGGGTATACAGAGAGAAAAGGGAGTTCCCAAAGGAAATCGATGCAAAGAAAGGTTAACCCTACTCAAGGAGGCCTCAGCTGTGTACCTTCTATGTAATGTGCCCTGAGCTGCCCACAAAAGTAACTGTTTTATAATACCTACTACATGTGCATGTGCTTGAATTATCCTCGCGTTGCTTCTCTTGCCCATGTTGAACTTCAGAAACACACTCGTGATAAAGGGTTTATTTGGTCTGAGAGTGTTCCAAATGTTGATTTCACATGGCATTGAGAGATATGAGAGAGAGAGAGAGAGAGAGAGAGAGAGAGAGAGAGAGAGAGAGAGAGAGACATTTCCTGCAACAATTTCATGGGAAAATCTATGGAATCTGCTGGAAAACCATTGGAATGTGCAAAACAAGAAAAAAGATCTAGAATACAGCATTGATGTGCACTATTCAAGTCAAATAAATGGTCAAGTATTTATAGTTCACACAAACAGAAATATCAATAATACTATTGTATAAAAGTGTATCAAAACCAAAATGTATTAAGTAATCATAAACGCTTATAAAAGATTATAAAAAAGCTTGCTCAAGTTCATAAAATATATTCTGAAAGCTAATTCGTACTAGTTCATAATAGATAAAACAACTAGATAATTACTGCGTTAATGAACAAATCACCAACATCGTTCTCTGATGGGTGGAGGCATTTCTGTTGTACACAAATGATCATAAATCCCTGTCATATTTAGAACTAACTGTAAAATCCTCATATTCTCTGTGATCCCAGAAGTGACCTGTTTATGTGATATCTGAAGCTACACAATGCTGCCCCCGAACACGGAGAAAAGAAAGTATATAAATAGCCAATAAATATGTTAATGACGCATGCCCTTAATTAATTAAAAGTTGAAATAAATAAATAAACACACAAAAATAGCTTTACTTGTATAAACACCAGTTTGAATGTTTTTATATTTATATAGGATATTAATAGAGGCCAGCATGATGTCATGTTCTCTTCTGAAACCATGTTAAAGCCATGCGTTGCTCTCATCTCATCACAGCAGCCCTCATTCAAGATAGAAAAAGCCAGAGCCATAAAAGTTCACCGCCTGAAAGGCACCATTCATGCTGCAATGTTGCCTCAAAAAAAGATGAGAAATTTGAAGCACATTAAACTATTCTTCTACGAACTATTCTTCTATAAACTATTAATCTAGCTTCTTATAAACTAATATGAAATGTGTTGATTACTGTTAGTTTAAGTGTAGATATCAATTTTAAAGTATCTCTACAAACAGTTCAGATGGTTTCAAGACATAGATCATGTAATCAACTAACTATTGTATCTTTAAATACATGCAACAGTAACATTTTATTTTGTAAAACAAAACATAAAAATCTGGATTGGAATTGTTTATGTTGGTGTAAAATAACAAAATTGAGACACATGATAAAGTTTGGTAACAGTTTTTTTTCTCAAACCCTTTTCTTGATAAGGAAAACGTAAAGGTTACTTTTGTAACCCCCGCTCCATGAATAGGGAACGGAGACTTATGTCGTTGACGACTATGGGAAGCTCTGCTAGGAGCGCTCTACTATACTTTTTCAAAATGCCAATCAGCGAACGTGCTGATGATCATGTGATCACGTCGTCCCCCACAAAGCGAACACAAGCGTGACTCTCTTTCTGTTGTGAAGTTGGATTCATACTCACCTCCTAGGCAACCAGACATAGTCACGACCTTATGGTTGTGGCTGAGGGACATAAGTCTCCGTTCCCTATCAGGGGAACGGGGGTTACAAAAGTAACCATTACATTCCCCAGAATTCGGTCACTACGACTTATGTCAGGAACACCCTGCAAAATGCCACAACCTAGGTCCTTCCACATCGACCGACGGCCAGGCAAGCCGGGCACATCATCGAGCGAGCCGTCCTCCACCCTGGCCTTGAGTATAAACTTAATGTTTAATGGGTAATCGTGTAATAAATTCTCTCATACGACTGATACCAGTGGAGGGAGCATCAATCCCAGAGCTGAAGGGAGACGCGGGGAGGCTGTACTCGCCACTTCGAAGGCTGGACTTAGAACCAAATATCCTTCACGTGAACGTGAGGTGGAGGCGGCAACGAGGTGTCACGTTCACCTTCAGTCGCCCTGGACAACTTGCTCGTGGCGGAACTCAGAATTGAGCCAAAGCTGGAGTAATCTCATATGTAATAAGCCGAGCAGAATAACTGCTGCCGGGGAAGCCATATGCCCCAGGAGCCTCTTCAAAAGTTCTTCAGAGGGACCACTAATCTTGTGCAGACTCTGAAAGCTGCCTCCAGCAGGCTCTGGGCACACTCTAGAGAGATGCGTGCTCGCATGTTCAATGAGTTTAATTCCATACCCAGAAATGATATGCTCTGGCCAGAGACCACTCATTTCTGAGTTGAGCTGAAGCCCTAGATGGCTGAGGTTGATAAGACCATGTCTCTGTGGCGAATTAAACTGAGAAACTGAGATACTGATACTGGGCCAGTATCACCCAGTCGTCCAAGTAAGCCAGGATTCCCATATTAATGGTACTAAAGCCGCCTCGATCACCTTTGTGAAGGTACGAAGGGACCTCTTCCCCTATTGATGTTGGGGGGGACACTGGACAGGACTGCTCTTCCGTCAACTGCTCGTAGCCGCTCTTGGGCGATGTCTTAAACGTGGGGTCTGACGGTCAGGGGAGGACTGACGTCATGGCATCATGAATTCTCTCAGACCCTCCACCTGCTTCATTATCATAGAGACCCACTACATAAGTTTATCTACTGCAACGCCGAAGAGGCCATCTGGGACCACAAGTTCACTGCCAGTGCCTCCTCTACCTGGGGAATCACTTTGTACCTCCTAGCTCCCTAGCCGTCGAGGGGAGCGAGAGAGAGGAGACTGACCAACCTCGATTTAAGAGGTGCCTTCGAAGGTTGGGTCAGTTCTCGATGCACTTCAGGGAAGAACAGGATAGGAGGCGGCTTTGGGGTATCATCCCGGCGCGACCACACAAACCACGCATCCAGCCTGGAGAATTCAGGTGCAAGGGGCTTAGCCACCTGCAACCCATTTTCTCTGCAGCCTGGGTAAGCAACTCGGCCATCTCCTCTCCGTGACCTCAGAGGGGGAGAGCGATGTAATTTCTCCTTTGGGACATGCACCGTCTCTCTCCGATGTAGCAGTGGAGATTGAATTATCAGGTGCACAGGAGTCTTCAGAAGATCCTAGCAGCGCATCATCCGATAACTCACTGTGGCGTATAGCGGATGCACTGGGGGAGCGGGAGGCGAGCGCGGCCGGAGCCGGTGGGTGCGACCCTGCTTGACTCCTCTGGACGTCGACCCTTGCGGGCTGGAGCTACAAAGCCTCCGGTGGTGGCCTGAAAGTACTCCAACCTCGCCTTAAGTGCGCAGCCAGACAGAACTTTGCAATCAACACAGTCTGATCCCGCAATCGCTGCCTCAGCATGTCTATGCCCAAGACAAACGAGGCAATAATCATGGCTATCCGTCAATGTGATCGTTCCACCACATCAAACAGACTTGCACGGTCGTGGCATGTTTGAAACACGTTACAAACAGTCGACCAGCAAGCAAGTGCTCTACTAAAAAAAGGGGTCTTACTTGTTGGTGAAAGGCAGTGAAAGACTTGAAGTCTGGGGCGTTCAGCGATTCCCGCCTCTGGAGCAGTCCGGAAAACCTGGCTGGTTTCCGTCGACTCACCTGATCTCCAACTAATCCACATGGAATAATCCAACTGTTCTCTGTAGTTGTCTCTCACTGAGTTGCTCGCATGTCGAGAGTAGGCTTCAGCGAAAAACGCTTTGTGCGGGACGGCGTGATCACGTGACCATCAGCACGTTCGCTGATTGGCATTTTGAAAAAGTATGGAAAGAGTAGAGCGCTCCTAGAGGAGCCACTGACATAAGTCGTAGTGACCGACTGATGGGGAAACAGATTATTACTGTAATTAATCAAAATGGATTTATAGCGGGATTTAAACTCTTCAGATTTACTGATGACTGTCGGATAGGCTTGGTTACTCTTCCCATCAAAGCATCTTGCCATTTTCTGGATGAAATTGTCCTTGACTTAATGGCAATAGTAACCAGTGAACTAACAAGGTCCATTTGTTTAACTTTGATGGGGTGACTTACAGGTAGTATAAATAAATGTATTCAACTCTTCAACAAAGGATCATGCGTCAAAGAAATTGTGAAATAATTCACAAAATGATACATAAATATACACTGATCTTTCTAAATGGAATTTATTTAATTTGTTTAGTTAATTTTACTTCTCATTAATTACTAATGCATTCAATGACACATTTATTTATTTATACTTTCTATTTATTAATGTCACATTTTATTCATTTATTAACTGTGAATTTATTTAATTAATTCCGGCGGCTTTTGTTTGCCATTCCTTAGTAGGAGAATGTTGCTGCTTTCACCAGAGCAAAAATTCGAATTTATGATACATAAATATACACTGATCTTTCTAAATGGAATGTATTTAATTAAAGACCAATTTGTTTAGTTAATTTTACTTCTCATTAATTACTAATGCATTCAATGACACATTTATTTATTTATACTTTCTATTTATTAATGTCACATTTTATTCATTTATTAACTGTGAATTTATTTAATTAATTCCGGCGGCTTTTGTTTGCCATTCCTTAGTAGGAGAATGTTGCTGCTTTCACCAGAGCAAAAATTCAAACCATTTCACTCACTAATATTTAGCCTTATGCTTTTCCTTTTTTGTGGGTATGCAACATTTACAAAGAAAACCCACTGATCTGCCTAGCTAGTAAATTCTGAAATACAAATGTTTAAAGACTGGTGCTTGTAAAAGGAACATAGAATATGTTTACTTACTACGAAGGAGAAAGTGTCCTTAGAAATGCCCCTTGTGTTACCAGCAATGTTTACAGTCACATAATCACCTCCCTCTTCCCATGATGCACCAGTCTCACATACCAACCTGTAAAAACATGAGAACACAGCAATGTGATTCAGTTCAAACTCATCTGTGGCTTGCTCTGGAAGAGTGCTCAAAGTTTTCTGATGCAGTGTATTCACCTGACAGAGACTGTGTAGAGTTCAGGGAGAGTGTGGCATGGTGTGTTTCCAACAGAGATGTCGATCTGATCCGCTCGATGTCCCAGATTCTTTCCCTCGATGGTGAGCAGGGTTCCTCCTCTCAGTGTTCCAGAGAGAGGGGAGATCTACAAGCAAACATATCTCAGTGAAAGCTGAACGTTATAACCACTCTTTTTTTCCACAGAGAAACAACATCATATAAGGATTTATTCTTCTGAAACAACGAGTTAACTGCTTGTCTTGTTGCACTTTATTGTACTTTATGTGGTTTTTATTGTACTTTGTTGTTTGCACTGATGGCTCCTTTGTACCAAATGAAATTCCTTGTGTGCGCACACACACATGGCAATAAAGCTGATTCTGATTCTGATTCTGAGCCAGACATGAACAGGTCTCTAAACACCACCACAGTCACCACAGAGAACCCATAATTTCTATTAAGCTGTTTTGTAAACATTAACCATTAGTATATCATAATTTTAATGAATGGTGACTAATATTATTTTGATTGATTGGTTGTGTTACATCTATTAACAGTCATTGATACACTGCTCAGTCTAAACCCCGCCAGGTTTCTTTCTGAGTCATGTTTGCATTGTGCTCTTTGTTTTTACAATAGGTGGGTTTCCTCCAGGCACTCTGGTCCAGATGGATTTGAGACTCAGCAGTGGATCTGAATGTAAGAATCAGTAACTTTAGCCTGTCAGACATGTGTGTTTTCTATAACATAATCCTTTGAAAAATGAAATATCACGTGAGCAGATGTGTGTTTAAAAGTTAGCATCTTTGTGTGTGCAACAATGTGTGTGTTGACGTGATGTTATTTGTGTTAATGACTATGCTGAAGTCTGTGAATCTGAGTGGACTGCTTACCCTCTGTATAGAAGGGGGAGGACACGGTGTGTTTATGGTCTGACACTGGTCTCTATGGCGACAGCTGTTTTCACACCAAACACACATATGGTTCTGAGCCTCGCGACCCCAGCACTGAGAGCAATCCGAGACTCCAGCAGAGCAACTGTACACCTCCACTACACACAACACACACAGGTTAAGAGGTGAGATGTAAGTGCTGGTTCCTCTCCTTTTGATCTCTGCATTTATTTTTCAGGATGAAGTTGGGAGAGGGGACCTCTTATTGGGTTTGGACTGTCTATGTAAGTGCTGGTTCCTCTTCTCCGCAAGTTCAGATGAAAGATCTTGCTCCACATAGATGTCTTCAGCTGAATAAAACACAAACTATTATGTAAGAGCAGTTTTGCGATGACACACAGAGCACATCTGATAAATTTGGCTCGTTGAGCTAATATACAAGTCTTTGCCTTTTAGAGAGTTAATTATATAAATAATCCATGGCATCAATGGTTATTTTTAATTGATTGTTAATTGATTATGACACAAACTATTAACTAGTTAGTTTCACCGCTCTATAATGAGCACTAACTGGAATCTCTTGCCAGACACAGAATTAAAATTTCTCAAAATAATAAAGCAAACACCAATTTAAAGAACGTGACAGCTTTCTGCCCACAAGATGGATTGTTTTGGTACTCTATGTATGCGGCACTCTAACCATGCCTCACCTCAGTGGGTTTCAGGTCAAAAGAAAAGCAACTAAAAATACTCTTAAAGTTGTTTTGAGTCATTAATCGTGATGTAGAGATGAAGCTGACAAGACATTTTTCAAGTGATTGCAAAAATTTGACTGACAGTGGGAACTTTAAAGCATGTATAAAATGTATTTATCTTAATGTTTTTATCAGTAACGAGACGTATACGTCGTGTTGAGATGTATTCTGCTACTGTTGTGTATTTTATATCTTTTACACTAGTTCTTTTTGCAATTTATTCCAGATGGGTGGTAGTGTGTTTTTTATGTTTTGATCTTAACACCATGAAGCACTTTGAGGCAGCCTGAAATGTGTTATAAAATAAACTTTACTTACTTATTAATTTACAATAAAAAAAGTAAAACTGACTCAAATATGACTGAGCTTGAGCCTAGTTGGACATGTGTGAGTATAGCTCTTACGGTCACTCCACTGCAGTTCACTGCAGATCCCGCCATCCATTGAGCTTGGTACAGCTCGCCTTCATCAAAGTCACACTCCAGCTCTGTGCCCTAAACACACAATCACAGTCAGCAGCAGCTGTGTCCAATCTCCTCCGACTGCTCAAAGATCACAAGATGCTTCCACACAGAGCCACTCATCATGACTAACTGTCTGCCCATTCACACAAACACTCAAAAATCCACTCAAACTTCACTTCATAAAATCTGTTCTCACACACGCAGACAACACAACAGAAACACAATCATAAACGCTCAGAGAACACACACATCACTCTCAGAAACATGTGCTGAGCTCATCTGGAAATCATAATAGAGACCCACGCAGAGAGGAAATGCCGGGGAGCGCTCTATTATACACAGCAGGAGTATGTGTTTGTGAGAGAGTTCAGTGATAACGAAACTACAAACAAAGACATCAGATACAGTATTGTTCTACCTTAAAGAGAGATTTCATCCCCAGATACAATCAACAATCTGATCATGTTATGGGTTAGTATTTTAACTTTTTTTTTTATCACATGAGCAAACTTTCTTTTGAAAAAACATTTTTCCTACACTACATATAAAACGGTTGTCGCAGGCGTTAAAAAAAATCACTGGGATTCACTGGATGCTTAAAAATTACTTGACCTTTTGGCATCTATACTCTTTTGATAACTATAGTCTTAACTGTTATTCTTAATCACAGGACCCACCCTTGAGCGCTAACTAGTAGAAGACTATTTGTTTTTGTTTTAAGACCTTCTTAATAACTTGTAAAAGAGGCATGAAAACGAGTACAATTTAATGCATGGTTTACTCTGATTAAATGTGATATTGATATATTCCACTTCCTTTATCTCCAACATAACATTGATAGCGACTTCCAGGTGTATTTTTTTTTTCCAGGTGTATTATTTTTACATTTATTTGTTTAAGATATAAAGCGTCACGGTGGTGCAGTGGGTAGCACGGTCGTCTCACAGCAAGAAGGTCGCTGGTTCTAGGCTCGGCTGGGGCAGGTGGCATTTCTGTGTGGAGTTCTCATGTTCTCCCCGTGATCGCGTGGGTTTTCTCCGGGTGCTCCAGTTTCCCCACAAGTCCAAAGACATGCGATATAAGTGAATTGAGTAAGAACGATTGTCCGTAGTGTTAAAGTGTGAATGAGTGTGTGAATGTTTCCCAGCGATGGGTTGCGGCTGGAAGGGCATCTGCTGCGTAAAACATATGCCAGAGAGTTGGCGGTTCATTCCGCTGTGGCGACCCCGAAAGGGAATAAAGCCGACATGAAGATGAATGAATGTTTAAGATATATTAAAATTTAAACCTTCAGCCAATCAGTTGTCTGCACTACGGCCATATCCAGCCTCTGAGGACCAGTTTTCAAGTACTGGCTATGCAGACTCGGAACTTTTTTTAACTTTGCCAGACACCTATGGGTGCCATCGTGGACACTGCATCCCTGTTATATACTATCAATGAGCTGTTGGCAGAGCACTTTTACAACACCGCTGCCCTGATGTTTCTCCATCAATTATAGCCTCGCCTTGCACAAGATAGATCTTCATCTGCAGAAAGCGAAAGATTTATTTATCTACTCTAGTTCATGCCTCTAGTTCATGCCTCTGGTTCATTTAGTAATCTTGATGGCAGAGTTATAACAACACTGGCTTATGGCATATAAAAGCTACAGAAAATAAATGTGTGTATAAGAAAAATCCTACATGCTCCACGTTCTTGAGCTCCAGCTGGAAAGTGTGCGCGCTTCCTGTGTTCAGAGGAGGAACCTGATTGGCCAGTACAAAGGGACAGGAAGACGAGTTCTGGGGAATAAAAAAACAGTGGTGAGTGAGTGATAACGTGATTGTGTGAGAAGAGAGAGTGTTTAATAGTTTTACTGCAGAACAGAGAGCGTGTGTGAGTATACTTGTCCACATGTGTGTATTTGTATTTGCAAGTTTATAGTCTGTCTGTGTGTGTGTCTACACAGGGGGAAGGGTGGGCAGCACAAAAAATGCAAACATTGGTTATTTACAGCTCAGTAAACACAAACTGAGTCTCTCATTCTGTCTCACTCTCTCTCACATACACACACACACACACACACACGCACGCACACACACCCACACACGCACGCACACACACACGCACACACACACAACCAAAAAAACTGTAGGTCTTAAGAATGATTTTTAACTTCAGCTCACACTCTTCAATTTGTTCATTCCTCAAGAGACAGTTGTGAAATAGTGACCCTATGAACAGCAAAATAGTTACCCTATGAAAAGGTCTCCAAAACAATCCATAATTAACCTCCAAGCCACAAAAACAGGCCAGCCAATCATTGTTGAGCATTCTGAGGCAATCATTCGTTGAAAGGATTTATTCAAGAACAGAGCATCTGTGTATTTTCAAAACGAAAAACGTTCACAAGGAGCATACACTGCATATAGCATAAGGTTTGAAAATTTGGTTATGTATATTAAGTTTCAAAAAAAGTAGAGCAATATCTCTGTTTGGGATTAAGATGTATCTAATTGAATGTCAACGCTCAATAAGGATATCTAAATTTATCTCAGCAAGTTTGTCAAGTCAAAAGCTTTTAAAACACAACAAATCCAATCCTTATGTTGGTTACATGTGATGATTTTTGAAATAGAAATACATATTTAAAACATTTCATAAAACATAGCAGGTTATGTTTTTCCAACCATCAAAATCCACTATTAGAACGTGCAGTGCTGGGTTACTTTATAGGACTAAAATACATTTTTCAATACTTTCTGACATTTTTATCTCAAACCCCACTAAGTTGTCAGTTCTAATTTGTTCTCATGTAGATTATTTGTGGACCCTGCTACCTGCTTCAGATGTTCATGTTAAAATCAGTTTATTTAACTGTAAATTCTTCACATTCACTAGCTTATTGGTCCTTTTTTCAATAAACTCTCACATCCACTTTTCCTCCTAGTTTTACTCCATTTACAGTTTTTCACAATTGCTAACATGCATCACATTGCACAACATCCGTCTAGGTAGACTCTACAATTAATGCGGTTTTTTTTTGTTGCTTTGATACAAAATGCATTCAGTTAACACAAATTTCCAATGCTTGAACTTCTTTTACACTCAATGTCCACTAACACCAAAACAATGTCATTTTAAAGCCAAATTTTGTGTCAATGTGTTACCATTGACTAAATGTTACTGTCGGAAGAAAACATATGTTAGTGTTTTGAAAACGGTTTTATTGTATTACAGTTTTTCACAATTGCTCAGACAGTTTTTTCAATACATTTAACAAGTTTGCTTAACTCTTAACGCACCGAATCTGTTAAAACACACAATTGGCAAAACAGTTAATTTCATTCTCAAAACCCCTCATTGTAAACAAAACTCCAAAACTCATTTTCAAAATACAATAATACAGTTTTCAAAACACTAAGAGATGTTTTCTTCTGACAGCAACATTTAGTCAATCATAACACATTGAGAATAAACTTTGTTTTAAAATGACATAGTTTTGGTGTTGGTGGAGCTCGAGTGTAAAAGAAGTTCAAGCATTTGAAATTTGTGTTAACTGAATGCATTTTGTATCAAAGCAACAAAAAATGTGTTAATTGTAGAGCCTACCTCGACGGATGTTCTGCTAATTGTGTCAAGAGTTTAGGAAAGTTGTTAAATGTATTGAAAAAACTGTCTTAGCAATTGTCCAAAACTGTATTGGAGTTTTGTTTACAATGAGGGGTTTTGACAATTCAATTAACTGTTTTGCCAATTGTGTGTTTTACCTGAGTCGGTGTGTTAAGAGTTAAGCAAACTTGTTAAATGTATTGAAAAAACTGTCTTAGCAATTGTGAAAAACTGTAACTCCATACCTTTTTATTTGACACCGATACTTATCTCACAAGGTAGGTGTAGCCTAGCAGCAGATCAATTGTTTAGTTAAAATTTTTGAAATGCAACATTTAGATTTAACAAGTTTAACATTTTGATGTACAACATAAGTTTCTGTTTTAACCTCTCTCCAAAGGCTACTCTAAAAGGTTACTGAGCAATCTGTTCCTAATTTCAACAGCAGCTCAAATGTCCTGATTTAAAGTGCAACTTTACCTAAAACAAGAATAATTTTTCAGTGTGTGAATGGGTACTAAACTTGAAGCAGAACATAAACAAGGAATGTGAAAGGTGCAACGTCTTTTCATAGTAAACACTACCTTTGTGTTATCCATAAAGTGTTCTCATTGTGAACATTTAAAGGAAGGCATTTTGTTTTATCGAAGCACCTAAGATATATATATATATGTAAGGGATATACAATGGCTTTGCGGAGGTGGAGTTTAAAAATGAATATACATATTCCGTTTATACCATGGTCTTTGTGACGAAGACAATTAAAAAAAATCTGATTGCACTCCACTCATGAGCAGACGAGATGAGGCCGAATCCAGCTCCTTAACAGTTCGGTGACAAAATCTGTGACATTTAAAGAGATCCGGAACAAACACTAGACGCTAACTGAACTCTGTTCTGATTGTTTTGAAATATCAGAAATATGTCCCAATGTATGAAGCACTGCAGGAGAACATTTCTACTAGGGGACTAGGGGTATCTACAGTACATAATATATGGCAGTATATATATATATATATATGGGGGTACAATATGAATAATTTTCACTTGTTGACGTATGGATTACAACAAATAAGTCTGATGAGACCATAACATAAGGCAACAATATATATATTTATATATACTTTATATATATTGTTGCCTTATGTTATGGTCTCATCAGACTTATTTGTTGAAATCCATACGTCAACAAGTGAAAATTATTCATATTGTACCCCCATAAATTACTGTAAAACCTTTGATTTGTGTGTGTTTCTGATAAATATAGCAAGAGGAAGACAGATGAGAAAATAGCTTTTTGCATTTCTCACCTCCAGAAGGAAATGATTTGTGTCATTCTTGCTGGAAACACACAAGTCGCGCTGCGGATCCCAGTAACATCGCCACGCTGTACTGAGGCAGCTCACACACCTACGCACACACATACACACACACAAAACACACAACAAACACCGTCTGAGCAATCGTTACACTGCTCCCGATGCAGATACAAAGACACTGTGTATTTTTTAAGATAAGATACAACACCTGTGTGAGGTAGTGTAAACACTCTTATCACAGATTCTTCTCGCACCACTTCCCATCAGCTTTATCTTTAATGCTCTCTCTCTCTCTCTCTCTCTCTCTCTCTCTCTCTGTCTCATGGGTTTAGTTTGAGAGAGGCGGTTACTGGAAGAACGCTACAGAATTGTCTCTCTTTTATAATAGTTAGCTAACAAATTGGTTGACTTTAATCAAGTGTCAGCCTTTTTTACCATAGAAAACAATGGAAGAAATGCAGTTTGCAAACAGCTGTAGCTATATCGGATAGAGCACAAACTCACCCACATCAGCTGTAATGATGCCAAATTTAGAATATGAAACAAGTTTACAATTTGGACCATGCTATAAATCTGCAGTGTTTGGGTTTTGTGTTGAAACTAAAGGTATGAACCCACACTCTTAGGAATTGCTGTTAATTCACGGTGGGATTTCAACAGCATAATCCTGTTAAACTGAAAAAACAGGATATTGCTGTTATTTTTCTACAACTCGCCTGGTCCCAGTGGGATTTGCTTTGTGTTCTCGTTATTACCCAGAGTTCTTGTACTCGTTGTTTTGGTCCTCATGGCTTATTATTTATTTTGTGTGCATACCAGTAAATAAACCATCAGTCAATCGCATTTGGGGACATTTATTAAATTACATTTTTAATATTTAGCATTAACGCATGCTAATAATTTGACACATATAACGGGTTAAAAAAATGTACGCAATTAACGTGGTTGCAGTTTTTCTGTTTCCTGTTGAGGCCGTGTCAAACGAAGTATGAATAAGACATATGTACTTTATATAAGGATAAGAAGGCACAGAGAATGAACACAGCATGCGACACACATCACTCGCACGGGGAACACTGGGCTTTTGTGAGTAATGATGCGCGGCCCACTTACTGCAACCAACTGTCTACGAACTTTCCATTCACTGCAGCGGTGCAATTCTGAAAGCAAAAAGTTAAATTTTGAGAGCGCCAAAAGTTAATTTGCACGCGTATGAGCTGCGTTTTGTGAATGAAATGTTCTTTTCGTTTATTAAAACATATTTGAGAGTAAACTCTGTGCGTGTGCACAGATGAGCTTGTTTGCTCTCACAAGAATAACCACAGACCGACGCATTAGCCCACACTGTAACGTTCAACTGTACGATCCATCGCCAAGCACTCATCATTAAAAAACTGTCCAGAGACCTCAGTGACACACTGGCAACAGTTGTAAAGGTCGTAAACTTTAATAGAGCTCATCCTACCAACCAGAGATTATTAATGTAACGGTGAGAGAACGAAGCGCACCAAACATTCCTGCTCCACACACACAGAGCTTGTGTGCTTTCTAGAACTGCGAAATACAGTTTTGGAAATTCTACAAAGAATATCAGTACACACAGTCTGAGCAGCTGCAGGATATTTTCTGGATTAGAACGGCATGAAAGTACACCTGTTTTACAATCTGACTTGAAAGTAAATGCACGGGTTTTTTAATGGTTATATTCATGTTTGTTATAACATTCAGTGTTACACATAAAGTGTCGTTCATGAACAGATGACAAAAATTAATTTCACTTAATTTTAATAAATTTGATTAAACATAAATGCAATAAACAGATAATTTTTTACTTACTATACATATTATTTATTGAATAATAAATTGTGTCGAACAATGCAATGTAAATTAAATACATTTTCTCCTGCTCAGTGGAATTGCCTGCTTTGTGCCACTTGACAGAGGACGATCAAGCACATACTTAACAATTAAGCTGTTAAAAGTCCTGAAAAACAAGAGTCTAAAGAGGTCACAAACAACAAAAACAGCTTATAAATGTACAATTCAACAACAACAAGACACAGTTAATTTACAGTTACTTGCTGGCAACCATGCTGCCAGTTATTTCCTTTTTTTACTTTTTTTTTAGTGTACACTTGTTAACTTTTTTGAAACAAAGCACCATCAGTGTGTTTGAAGAGTAGTTTTGTTGGATGGATAGTGAATGAGAGAGAGAGGGGTGGGGCTAAAAAAAGAACCATTTCATCTACTCACTAAACAAAGAGTAAAAAGCCTACTTGTCTATCTATACTTCTCCATCAGCTCTACATATTGGCCTCTCCAAAAGCTGCACGCTAACGTAACCTCGCTCTGAAACCTATGCGAAGCTTGATGCGTGCCTCTCAAAAATTGCGTCAACTTTCCACAGACCTACACAGACCAGTAGCTCTATTATTGGTCAACGCGCTACAGAGGAAGCACTTCCTGTTAGAGTCATATATATCCGGGTGTCTCTGCCATAAAAACAATGCACATACCAACTCCTCCTACAGCTCCCTTATCTTCTTTTAACTGCTTGTAGTAAAAGCAAATGTTATTCCATGTTAATAGGTTCCAGCTGCAAAAAAAAAAATGTCTCACTTTGAGTCACCCTTGTTACCACCGCCAAAAACAAAACACTAGTGAAAAGCGAAATCCCAATCTGTCACCAACTAGTATTTAGGAAGTGTTACTACAGAGCAACAAAGACCAAGCGCACAAGTATGTATGCTGTTGATGGCGCATGGATACACGTGTAGCCTACACAACCTTTAGAGACATAGAGGATTCACTCTTTCATCACTTACAGGTCTCTCAAGGTGCCTCAAGATCCAGGAAGAGTGGCAGATTTCAATGTAAAGTCTATGTAAAGACGTAATAAGACACTCCGCGGCGCAAAGGGTCTGAACCACATGAATGAGGTGCAAGAGACGAGGCGCGAGAGACGAGATGTGAATTTTTTCATGAAGCAGGAACATTTGCAACAACAATGGAGGAGACAAATGTCGCAGTTTGTGGAGAGTGAGAATGATTGATTTCTATTATTATCCATGTAAAAACAAAAGGGGCCTTGCTTGGAATAAAGTGGGTGAGGAGGTTGCAGAATCTAATAGGTTTTAGATGTAAGAGATATAAAATGGCTAGGTGTTGTATATTGATTTTTTTTAAAAGACCTGGAGCCCTATCATTTGTCGTTCACACCAAGCGCCAGACAAGTGGACAGAACCCGTCTCCCACACCTATCTGACCACTTTGAATCCCGGTGTTCACCCTCTGAGAATGGCATGGATCTACTGGCATGCTTGACCGGAGAGGCACGGGAATCCCAAGACTGGAGCAAACCTGCTGCTGACCCACTCTGTCACGAGCCTACTCGCTGTCTCTCTCTTATCTGGTAGCTTTCCACTACACCTGAGTTCGATTTATAGCCACGCCTCCTGGCTCTCACGCTGAGTACAACTGTACCTGAAGCTAATCCTAATTAACTCTTCTCCCTATATAAGTGCCTGTTTTCAGGCAGTCTGTGTCAGATCGTCTGCGAACCTACACCACGCAAGCTTTTTGTGACTCCTGGCTCTGTTTGATACCTGCTCCCTACCTGTCTGTTTCTATGTTCCCGCTGCTTTTTGTTTGTCTTCCGGACCTGAATACCCGTTGACGACTCGGACCGTCTCGACCACGCTCAACTCTCCTGCCCTGAGAAACCGAACGACTGCCTGTATACCACTACGCTCCTGGCAGCACCACGAGCCGCAGCCCGCTGGGCATTGAAGTCTGCTCCATTCACCTTGTACCCAATCACTTAATAAAGAATCTCTGTTTAAACATGACGGTCTTGGGTCCTCGTCTGTCTTGTGCCTGACACACTCTTTCTCTCCTACTCCTTTCTCCTCTCCTTCAAAAAGTGTCCCTCAACTCTTTCCATTTCCTTTAGCTAACATCAGCAGAATATCAATAAAAATCAAGTTGATTAACAAAAAATTAATAACCAGATTCTGTGACCTCTTCACCCACTTAATTCCAAGCAAGGTTCTTTTTATTTCCACATGGATAATAATATGACAGTCTTTCAGCTTTAGGGAGGCACAAACTGCGATATTTTCTCCTCCAAATGTTCCCGTTTGATAAAAGAATCACGTCACTACAAGAGCAAGCCCCTGATTGGTTGCCTACACGTTCAATATTTTCTACGTCAGCGATCAGACTGAGCCTCATCTCTCGCACCGTGTGCCTCGCTGCATTCACGTCTTCTGCACCACGTAGTCCGGACCCTTTGCGCCAAGGGGGGCCTTATCGCATCTTCATGTTGACTTTACATTAAAATCAGCCACTCTTTCTGGATCATTCGCACTTGGTGTCTACACAGCATCAGAGTGAGTTATAGGAGTAAGGTGTGTTCACAGGTTCATTAGGGTTCAGTTCTCTTCACAAACTGACGGAGGTGTTCATTCCATTGCTGATGAAAAGCAACTCTTTTTGTCAGGAAGCTTTAGATAAAAGTGTCTGCTACACAAATAGACGGAAAATAATACGTCTTTAGCTGAGGAAATGTCCCTTTTTTCACAATTTGAGTTACAAATGGATCGTTCTTTGAAGCTGTGAATATACTCAAAATGTTGAATAATATTCATAAGTGATAAAGATGGGAAGTCTCTGGTCTCATTATCACCTTCACACTCTCAGATGAGTTCTGTGTGTGTGTGTGTGTGTGTGTGTGGTTTTTATTTTTACTCACGCAGCGGTGGGGTGAATCTCTCCTGTTCTTTCACACTCATAGATGATAAAGCTTCCTGAAACCACTGGGATACCGTCCACATTTATGGCCACAGGGACAAACACATGGTCTGCAAACAAACAGAGCTTCATAAAAACCATGTGTGTGACTGTAGCAAGAGTTTGTGGCCTGGGGATTTTTGCTGCTTGTCCAAAAATATTTTCAAATGGTTCGACTCGACTTGGCTTCAAATGCTTCTGGGTGTACTTGTTGAAATGAGGTTTCGTTAAATCAGGCTGAGTCAAGCTAAAATGGTAATTTTACCTGAATAGTCGCTCTCTCATTGATTAGCCAGCTAGAACAGAGCAAACTCAAGTGCTCTTCTGTGCTTTTATGTGGTTCTTTGTTTTGCTGCCTTTAAGCAAAGCCTTAAACACCATCCACACTTAAAAACAACATAAAGAACACCTCCCCTTCCATGGTCTCCATTATTCTGTTTTGTGTGCTGTCTGATTTAAACGTGTTATTCCTCAGCCAAGCAGAACTAGCAGGGTAATGTGAGGTTTCTAAAACAAGCCCACTCATAACTGATACTGAAAGCTGGGTGAAACGCAAGCATCACCGTGCTGAGTCATGTGAAGCCAAACCAAGACATGTCGTACGGTTACTAATATCTTGTGGAAAAGTGGAATTTGAGGAGTCTGTTTAGAACTGGATAGCAGTGTGTTTACCCATGCCAAGTGGAATGAGAGGAAGTGTTTGTGATGGAGGAAGGGGGCAGGTCTGGATCTGAGTGGTGTCATCGTCAAGGTGAACTGTGGCATTCGTGGAGAAGCCCAATCCGAAATCACACACCACCCGGTAGCCATGGAGATCTGGTACACTTCCACCAACCAGGATCCCCACGTCCTGATGTACACACACAGACGACTTTAGTGAGGTGGAGGAGGAAGACAAAGGAATTTCAGACCAGCTATCTCATTAAGTGACGCAAAAGACCTTCCTGAAAATCTCTGCATGTCCCTCTCTCTCTATCACATGCCACATTGAGCTCTATTGTTGTCAATATGGTGGAAATCCTGTCAGTGCTGCCTGTTTCCTGTTTGGGCTGAAGAGTCATTTCCTGTGGCTGCTGAAAGACCAGTCAGGAAAGAAGTAAAAAAAACTGCACACAAGCTTCTTTAAGTTCTCCTCTCCTTTTCTAATAAAAAACATTTTTATTTATATTTAGGCATCAATTTATTTTGTTATTTGTCAGATTAACTTCATTTCCATGCCCTTTTCATTGAATACATACATGGTATTAAAACAGTCCATGCGTCATGTATCCTTCATATTAGATAATCCACCATGCACACTCCTAATGCTATTATGCACAATTCATAAGGAATGAACAACAGCTAATCACCTCCTTCGCTATGCAATGTCGGTGTTGAACTCCTATAAAAGCCTGCACAAAACAGACAATTTCCTTTGGCCTCTTGTTTGAGGAAGAGGCTCCATGAGGTAAAATAGGAATGTTCACTAGAAATCTGTTCAGCCATTGTTCAGATCAGGTGACAGCACTTTAGCATAGCTTAGCATAGACCATTGCATTGGATTAGATCAGTAGCATTTTTGTAACAAGAGCAGAAATATTTTTTCCTATTTAAAAATTGGCTCTTATATAATTAAATCATATATGCTACTAATCAAAGAGTTCTGCAGAGGTAACAGCATGTGGGATGCATGGAGGGATAAGGATCTGCTGCTGTACTTCTTACAGCAGACCCAGCATGACCAGTACAGAGTCTGTATTGACCGGGATTTATCTGCTTGAGATGCAGAGTCACTGCTGGGAAGAAGTACTTTTTGCCAAACTTTGTACATCACACTAAAACTGTACTCAATATTCTAGGACCAGTGTTCTGTACCACACCCGGCCACAGTGTGCAATGACACAAAAACTAAAACTTGTTACACACATTTCAGGTGTCAAATTTGGCAACATGTCTCTTCAAAATGAAACATTCCTAATACAATTTAAAAATAAAACCAAATATTTGAATATCACAATATTGAAGTCATTAATCAACTCTACAATGACACTTGACTAGAACAGGACCTGAAGCCCACAACAAACTATATGAACTAGTTCAACTATGAATACCACTTTCTGAAATCATCTTTGTTCTATAACAGAACATTTTACAGATATAATATAACCCTGTTTTTTTCTGAAATATCATTCAGAAATTCAGTTGTGAAAGAAAACATTTGTAATGCTAGCTGTGTGTCTGAGAGTGTACCCTGGTGTGTGTGGAGCGGTTGATCTCTGCTGGAGTGATTCTCATTCGAGGGCACTGCTCTTCTCCGTCACCGAAGCTGATCCACGAGCGACTCAGGTTTGCGCTGGAGCATCCTTGCTGCACCGAGCACCTGAAACACGAGCATCCCAGTAAACCAGTCTGAATGTTGTTTCTCTGAAGGGCTCAAGTTTGTGTGTTTTCTTTTTCATACTACCTTCTCTCCAGTGTGCACCAGCCACAGTAAGGATCTCCAGCGCTGACGCATTCTTCACATGAACTGTACTGCTCACACGAGGACAGACTCACACGCAGCAGCTACAGATACACACAAACTCAGTGCTTGCTTAGTGCAACACTTTTCAACACACTTGTTGTCACACAAACACTATTTTAACAGTATTAGGACAGACTCAAATTGAGAAGATAGTTTCAGTATCTAGTAACTGCAGAGAAGCAAGTGCAGATAATAGCAAGACAGGACTAATAACTGAGGCTAAAGCTAAACCAGAAGAACTTTATTAATTATAATATAAGTATAATGCACATGCACTTATGAGTCTGTTTCTGCAGAGATGAAGCAAAAGTATCCAAAACTAACACTACTGGCAGTAAACCACATGAACAGCATGACTGACACATACTGGTCAAATAAATACAAAGAAAATACAGCAAATAAATAAAAAATAAATACAAAAAAAATAATGTTTTAAACTACAAAAGCGTATTCATCATTTAGCCATGAAACAGCTAATACTGCATGGTCTCTTGGTAGGTATAGTGCAAGGTTCTGTTTCTGACGGTTTCCTAAACATCTGCGAGAGAATAAAGGCACTCCTCAAACAAAAAGAAAGCATACAGAAGTGCAGAGGTAGACAGGTAAACTTATTGTAAACTCGGGTCATAGTTTACAGTTTGAAATTGAGACACAACTAATCACAAGAGATATTATTTGTTGGTGAAAAAAAGGGGTAAGGACTGGTCAAATAAGAACTGGCAGTTACAGGAAGAGATGTAGGTTGTATCAAAAATTTTTGCATAACAAAGGGCATGAATTAATCAAGCGAGAGACAATTAGTGCTGAGGCTTGTCCTCATCATTTCTGATCTACCAAATAATCTCTTTTTGCCTATTTTGCCTAGTAATGCTTGGCTAAGAGATCTAAACTATGGGTGGTGTCACGCGCTATGTCCATATTATATACAGTCAATGATAGAGAGCGAGCACTGTATTCCAATGAACATTGAAGAAGGAATATTCAGACTAAAACATCTTTGTAGCTCGTTGCCTACTTTACACTCATTAAAAAGAGCTCACATTTATTTATTTAGAGAGGTTAAGTCTCAAGGTATTGAGCATGGAATTTGAATGTTTGAATCCACAGCTAACTTTGCTCAAGTAAGGTTTAAGTCAAGTGCCTTCTGACATTAAATGACGAGGCTTAAGAAAAAGCTTTTTATCTGTGGGTGTTGCTGATATTTCTTAAATGTGTACTATCAGCACATCTGCAATGAACACAAGTGACGCTAAAATGGTGAGAGTTATCAAATGACCTTGTTCATTTCAAGCACTAATTTCACTGGCACCACCCGTCCATTCACAAAAGTCTGAAAGATTCAGCCTGAAATAATGTGCATCCTTACTTTTGTGTTTTGTCCAGGTCTCACCTTTCAGTCACATGAGTCTTCTTTCAGTTTAGAAAACCTAAAGCTATAAAACTTTAGTCTGAAACTTTATAGGACTATATTTAGATTGCCAGTGACAGATATATGTTCACACTCAACAAAACACAAATAAAAATGCTTTAGGAATAACAGTGTCTGTAAGACTGTTGATTTCTTTACAGCAAGTCATTTGCCTTTGGTCAGTTATGGTAGACAACAGATTTTTAACTTCTTACAGGTTTTTCATAACAACCCTAAATAATCATTTAAAATGTATCAAATAGGTATCTGATGTGCTCTTTAAATGTCCCCTACTCTTCTTATTTAGTAAAGCAAAGCATGTATGTTCAATGTATGTACAGTCCAAATTTACATTCAAAGCCAGTCCCATAGTCACTGTAAATCTTGTAATTCTTTCAGTTTTAATTGAATTTAAAAAATATCTAGAATGAGTTGTGTGTAACTGTGTGAGAGATGTTTGTAGGGCTGGTGTACTCACATGGTGTTCGGTCATTACAAACAGAAAGTTTCTGTCGTTGGGGTCAAAGGTCATGATGTGGTGAACTGGTTCGTTGCCGGGCAGTCTTAGCGACCACTGTTTGGCTACTGAGAAGTTGGAGAGCAGAGACACCTGTTTCACACACAGATAGAAAAGATGTTGTGTTGAAGCATTGTTTTGTGTCTTTACATCAAGCACAATCTAACAAATGTATTGTTTTTACCATAGCTAAAAAAAAAATGTTTAATTCTGACTCAAAGACTAAAACTCCAAAACCAAAAGCTATTTCTCTGACTCTGTTTTGGACCTTTCCTCAAAGCACTACAAAGAATTATCAACTTGAGAAAAAACCTAACAGGAACTAGCTTAGTTCTATTTTGCACTAAACTCCCCGAGCAGTAAACTTGAACAGTTTAATTAGCAATTTAACTAGTTCTGAACTAAAAGACGTCATATAGATGTGATATAAATGTCTACTTAAGGTTACTAGTTTGTTGAGACCAATCATTGACCATGTCCCCACACATTTACTCCAACAAATACAAACTATAACTGCTGTAATGGGTCACTGGCTAACTCTAGTAAAAGCCTTAAAAAGACAGACTGCCACTCCAAGCAACAGAAGTGTGATCTACATTATATAGTGAAGTGAAAGGGAAGTGAAAGTGGCTAGTTACCCAAATATGGAAAATGTTGAATTTGTGCTCTGCACGTAACCCATCCCAGTGTGCACAAATAGCAGTGAACAAACACACGGTGAACACTCATCCAGAGCAGTGGACAGCCAAGGCTATGGAGCCCGGGGAGTAGTCAGGGAACTGGTGCGTTTGCTCGAAGGGCACAACAGCTGTGGTTGTTGAAGATGGAGAGCAAGTGTTTCATCACTCACTCCACCTTCAACTCGGTGGATCTGGGGATCAAACCAGCGACCTTCAAATCATAAGTCCATCTCCTTATCCACCAGACCACAACTGCTTATATAGTAAACAATATATATGTAGCGGCTAAATATTATTTGGGCTAGTAACATTCTTCCACACTTCCTAATCTGAATTAGGAAGTCAATCCTAATTATACATGTAAAGGAGGCTGACTGGACACAGAGCTCTGGGGCCAAGCACATGAATATAGAGGTGAAGGAAAACATGTGCTGAGAAAAAAAGTACAATCAGTAAGAATCACCAGACACAGATGTGTACAAGACATATGTTTTAGAAAAACTATTAAAAAAAGTTATAAACTGGTAAAAAAAATTTGGCAAATCAGCCCAAAAATGAACTGAAGGGTGGCATTCTCACATACTGGCATATGCATCAGAATAAAGCTGTAGAAACAAGGTGATAATTGCCTTGCATGGGATGTACTAGTCAGCTCGCACACATATGCTCTCACACATTTAAAAACACTCACACACACATAACCTCAGAGAATCACATGCTCTACACACTCAAATACCTTCATCGACAAAGTGATAATTACAGTGTAGACAAGTTTTGCCAGCTCATCAACGCAAAACCACATGCATTCACACTTTGAGAATAACACACATCAGCACATAGCACACACGGCCACTGGGTAACTCCTAAAAAGACAAAGTAGAAGAACAATACAGAGGAATTCAGCTGCTGTGTCCCTTCTTCAAGTGTCTGTGGTTCAGTAATTACTGTAATTATACAGTGACAGTCGAGTCGATGATGTGTGCTCAGAAACAGTTTTCACAAAAGAGTTCAATGAAAACAGCTATACAAGCACATGAAACAGCTATACAAGCTTGAGAAACAGCTATACAAGCACATGAAACAGCTATACAAGCACATGAACAGCTATACAAGCGTGAGAAACAGCTATACAAGCGCATGAAACAGCTATACAAGCACATGAAACAGCTATACAAGCACATGAAACAGCTATACACGCGGTTGAAACAGCCAAAACAAGCGCATGAAACAGCTATACAAGCGCATGAAACAGCTATACAAGCGCATGAAACAGCTATACAAGCACATGAAACAGCTATACACGCGCTTGAAACAGCCAAAACAAGCGCATGAAACAGCTTTACAAACGCATGAAACAGCCAAAACAAGCGCATGAAACAGCTATACAAGTGCATGAAACAGCTATACAAGCACATGAAACAGCTATACAAGCGCATGAAACAGCTATACAAGTGCATGAAACAGCTATACAAGCGCATGAAACAGCTATACAAGCGCATGAAACAGCTATACAAGCGTGAGAAACAGCTATACAAGTGCCTGAAACAGCTAAACAGCACATATAACAGCTATTCAAGCGTGAGAAACAGCTATACAAGCACATGAAACAGCTATACAAGCGCATGAAACAGCTATACAAGCACATGAAACAGCTATACAAGCACATGAAACAGCTATACAAGTGCATGAAACAGCTATACAAGCACATGAAACAGCTATACAAGCGCATGAAACAGCTATACAAGCGTGAGAAACAGCTATACAAGCACATGAAACAGCTATACAAGCGCATGAAACAGCTATACAAGCGTGAGAAACAGCTATACAAGCACATGAAACAGCTATACAAGCGCATGAAACAGCTATACAAGCGCATGAAACAGCTATACAAGCACATGAAACAGCTATACAAGCACATGAAACAGCTATACAAGCGCATGAAACAGCTATACAAGCACATGAAACAGCTATACAAGCGCATGAAACAGCTATACAAGCGCATGAAACAGCTATACAAGCGCATGAAACAGCTATACAAGTGCATGAAACAGCTAAACAGCACATATAACAGCTATTCAAGCACATGAAACAGCTATACAAGCGCATGAAACAGCTATACAAGTGCATGAAACAGCTATACAAGCGCATGAAACAGCTATACAAGTGCATGAAACAGCTATACAAGCACATGAAACAGCTATACAAGCGCATGAAACAGCTATACAAGCGCATGAAACAGCTATACAAGTGCCTGAAACAGCTAAACAGCACATATAACAGCTATTCAAGCACATGAAACAGCTATACAAGCGCATGAAACAGCTATACAAGTGCATGAAACAGCTATACAAGCACATGAAACAGCTATACAAGTGCATGAAACAGCTATACAAGCTCATGAAACAGCTATACAAGCACATGAAACAGCTATACAAGCTCATGAAACAGCTATTCAAGCACATGAAACAGCTATACAAGCTCATGAAACAGCTATACAAGTGCATGAAACAGCTATACAAGCACATGAAACAGCTATACAAGCACATGAAACAGCTATACAAGCGCATGAAACAGCTATACAAGTGCATGAAACAGCTATACAAGCGCATGAAACAGCTATACAAGCACATGAAACAGCTATACAAGCACATGAAACAGCTATACAAGCACATGAAACAGCTATACAAGCACATGAAACAGCTATACAAGCGCATGAAACAGCTATACAAGCGTGAGAAACAGCTATACAAGCACATGAAACAGCTATACAAGCACATGAAACAGCTATACAAGCTTGAGAAACAGCTATACAAGCACATGAAACAGCTATACAAGCACATGAAACAGCTATACAAGCGTGAGAAACAGCTATACAAGCACATGAAACAGCTATACAAGCACATGAAACAGCTATACAAGCTTGAGAAACAGCTATACAAGCACATGAAACAGCTATACAAGCACATGAAACAGCTATACAAGCGTGAGAAACAGCTATACAAGCACATGAAACAGCTATACAAGCACATGAAACAGCTATACAAGCACATGAAACAGCTATACAAGCGTGAGAAACAGCTATACAAGCACATGAAACAGCTATACAAGCGCATGAAACAGCTATACAAGCGCATGAAACAGCTATACAAGCACATGAAACAGCTATACAAGTGCATGAAACAGCTATACAAGCACATGAAACAGCTATACAAGCACATGAACAGCTATACAAGCGTGAGAAACAGCTATACAAGCACATGAAACAGCTATACAAGCGCATGAAACAGCTATACAAGCGTGAGAAACAGCTATACAAGCACATGAAACAGCTATACAAGCGCATGAAACAGCTATACAAGCACATGAAACAGCTATACAAGCGCATGAAACAGCTATACAAGCACATGAAACAGCTATACAAGCACATGAAACAGCTATACAAGCGCATGAAACAGCTATACAAGCGCATGAAACAGCTATACAAGCACATGAAACAGCTATACAAGCACATGAAACAGCTATACAAGCACATGAAACAGCTATACAAGCACATGAAACAGCTATACAAGCGCATGAAACAGCTATACAAGCGCATGAAACAGCTATACAAGCGTGAGAAACAGCTATACAAGCACATGAAACAGCTATACAAGCGCATGAAACAGCTATACAAGCACATGAAACAGCTATACAAGCACATGAAACAGCTATACAAGTGCATGAAACAGCTATACAAGCACATGAAACAGCTATACAAGCGCATGAAACAGCTATACAAGCGTGAGAAACAGCTATACAAGCACATGAAACAGCTATACAAGCACATGAACAGCTATACAAGCGTGAGAAACAGCTATACAAGCACATGAAACAGCTATACAAGCGCATGAACAGCTATACATCACATGAACAGCTATACAAGCGCATGAAACAGCTATACAAGCACATGAAACAGCTATACAAGCACATGAAACAGCTATACAAGCGCATGAAACAGCTATACAAGCGCATGAAACAGCTATACAAGCACATGAAACAGCTATACAAGCACATGAAACAGCTATACAAGCACATGAAACAGCTATACAAGCACATGAAACAGCTATACAAGCACATGAAACAGCTATATAAGTGCATAAAACAGCTATACAAACACATAAAACAGCTATACAAGTGCATTGAACAGCTATACATGCACATGAAACAGCTAAACAAGCGCATGAAACAGCTATACAAGCACATGAAACCGCTATACAAGTGCATGAAACAGCTATACAAGCACATGAAACAGCTATACCAAGCACATGAAACAGCTATACAAGCACATGAAACAGCTATACAAGCACCATGAAACAGCTATACAAGCGTGAGAAAACAGCTACACAAGCACATGAAACAGCTATACAAGCGCATGAAACAGCTATATAAGTGCATAAAACAGCT
This sequence comes from Danionella dracula, assembly GCA_900490495.1. Classification (NCBI taxonomy): domain Eukaryota; kingdom Metazoa; phylum Chordata; class Actinopteri; order Cypriniformes; family Danionidae; genus Danionella; species Danionella dracula. The sequence goes on from UELW01000334.1 coordinate 16,543,743, forward strand.
ATACAAAGCGCATGAACCAGCTATACAAGCACATGAAACAGCTATACAAGCACATGAAACAGCTATACAAGCACATGAAACAGCTATACAAGTGTGAGAAACAGCTATACAAGCGCATGAAACAGCTATAGAAGCACATGAAACAGCTATACAAGTGTGAGAAACAGCTATACAAGCACATGAAACAGCTATACAAGCACATGAAACAGCTATACAAGCACATGAAACAGCTATACAAGCGTGAGAAACAGCTATACAAGCACATGAAACAGCTATACAAGCGCATGAAACAGCTATACAAGCGTGAGAAACAGCTATACAAGCACATGAAACAGCTATACAAGCGCATGAAACAGCTATACAAGCGCATGAAACAGCTATACAAGCGCATGAAACAGCTATACAAGCGCATGAAACAGCTATACAAGCACATGAAACAGCTATACAAGCACATGAAACAGCTATACAAGCGCATGAAACAGCTATACAAGCACATGAAACAGCTATACAAGTGCATGAAACAGCTATACAAGCACATGAAACAGCTATACAAGCACATGAAACAGCTATACAAGCACATGAAACAGCTATACAAGTGCATGAAACAGCTATACAAGCACATGAAACAGCTATACAAGCACATGAAACAGCTATACAAGCGCATGAAACAGCTATACAAGCACATGAAACAGCTATACAAGCGTGAGAAACAGCTACACAAGCACATGAAACAGCTATACAAGCGCATGAAACAGCTATACAAGTGCATGAAACAGCTATACAAGCGCATGAAACAGCTATACAAGCACATGAAACAGCTATACAAGCACATGAAACAGCTATACAAGCACATGAAACAGCTATACAAGTGTGAGAAACAGCTATACAAGCACATGAAACAGCTATACAAGCGCATGAAACAGCTATAGAAGCACATGAAACAGCTATACAAGTGTGAGAAACAGCTATACAAGCACATGAAACAGCTATACAAGCACATGAAACAGCTATAGAAGCACATGAAACAGCTATACAAGCGTGAGAAACAGCTATACAAGCACATGAAACAGCTATACAAGCGCATGAAACAGCTATACAAGCGTGAGAAACAGCTATACAAGCACATGAAACAGCTATACAAGCGCATGAAAACAGCTATACAAGCACATGAAACAGCTATACAAGCGCATGAAACAGCTATACACGCGCTTGAAACAGCTATACAAGCGTGAGAAACAGCTATACAAGCACATGAAACAGCTATACAAGCACATGAAACAGCTATACAAGCGCATGAAACAGCTATACAAGCACATGAAACAGCTATACAAGCGTGAGAAACAGCTATACAAGCACATGAAACAGCTATACAAGCACATGAAACAGCTATACAAGCGCATGAAACAGCTATACAAGCACATGAAACAGCTATACAAGCACATGAAACAGCTATACAAGCGTGAGAAACAGCTACACAAGTGCATGAAACAGCTATACAAGCACATGAAACAGCTATACAAGCGCAGGAAACAACTATAAAGCCCATGTAACAGCTAAACAGCACATATAAAAGCTATTCAAGCGCATGAAACAGGAATACAGCTAAACAGTGTGCACTTAGGTGTGGAGGTATGCCAGGGTTTTTTTCCCCGTTTCCTTGCCAGACAAAATGTGGCCTGTGATATGGAAGAAGTTCTGTGGCCTGACCCAGTACGGAGACAAGATGCTGCGGCTGAGTATTGTACGTGTATTTTTGTACTTTTTTTGTACATAGGCTTAATGTACACAATATTTGTGTTTGTTTTTACAAGTAATAAATGCACAGGTATTCTTTGTTTTGCAAAATGCATTTAGCCTACAGTGAACAATACTCGTTTATTTTTCAAGCATCACGTCCTGAGCATTTTTCTATGTAGTGATTAGTAGTGTTTTCATTTTGATTGACTCAAGGCACGATTTGACAACATAGTTACATCTTGAGCATAGATTTGAAATTTTTTTGAGGTTAATATTTTGCAAGCAAAGGTTTTGTGAATGTAAAAGTAATATAACTTATTTTAAGTGTTAGGTTGTGTTATAGACAGAAGAAATATATTAAATAAAGATTGTGATTAAGATTTGATTCCAATATTTAATCAACCTAAGCAGTAGTTCTCAAACTGTGGTACGCGTACAACTACTTGAAAAGCTCTTGTCCAATGAAATCACAGGCCCCTCCCTCCAGCCTCTGTGTAAATCTACTGTTTGACCCTCAGAGTAGCCAGTGTTACCAACTTAACAACTTTGTCGCTAAATTAAGTGACTTTTCAGACTGTCTAGCGACATTTTTTTGTATCCTAGTGACTCTAGCAATTTATATAGATTTATATCTAGCGACTTTTTTGGCTCTTCCTGGTGACTTTTAGTGATTTTTCTTTATGGCTGATGGCTCTTCAAACGGAGGGCTGCAATATCTGTGCTGTGCCTTTCTGTCGCTCACCGTCTTGACCGCCCCCCCCCACCTTTTTTTTTTTACTAATGTTATAGTAAAAGGTAGTACAACTTGACTGTAGCTGAACAGGAAGGTTGTGTATTTTAATGTTGTTCATTATGGTGGAACTTGGACAAAAAAAGTTTGAGAACCACTGATCTAAGGGATGTTATTGAATGAGGTTGATCATTCAATTAACAAAGGTTCAGGAGGAGCTTGGTAATTAACCTTCTAACTATGATCCCTTCTACCAATTATTTACAGTATATAATAGGAGTGGGCCATATCATATTGCCCATGATAATAGCGCTACAAATATTAATGCAGTTAAAAATTGTCATATCGCAGTACTCTGATGTGTTGATGTCATGCATTTTGCGTAAGCCACTTTGCTAAAGAACTACGCTGGAGAGCTAACAGGGTTTTAAGGAGTTCAGGGGAAACGTTAAATCCCAAAAATGAATCAACTTTGTGGTGTGAAAGTGTTTTGAGTACAGCAGACCACTCGCAGAAAAGAAACAAGAGTGCATGACTACAGATAGCGAGATAAACCGTATTAAACCAGTTCAACTGAATGAGAACCCTCGTGCTTCGGGTACCTTAACAGTGACACTGGGGAGTTCATATTCAGTAACTTGTTCCTGATCACTTGTTAGTATATTTATAATTTGCTAAATATATAACTGAGTTACAGCATCAACAATGTGAGCATGCGCTACTGTTGCAGAAGCACTGCCTCTAAACGCAGAAGTATAAATCAGGCTTAAGCATTTTGGGTACTGTAGTACTTATAATGCAATGTTATCAGGGAACATGCCTGCTAAACATAAAAAAGGCGTCAAATATTAACACTAAATATCACTATAGCAATATTGTTAGTTATTTTCACTAAAACCAAGTCACACAGACAGAATATTCTATTACTATGTTCTGTTATATTATAAGGTGCAGTGTGTGTTTGTGTGTGTGTGCGTGGGTGCGCGTGCGTGTGTGTGTTTTATGTCAATAAAGTAATGACATTTATTGTGTACGGTTGTATTTTCTTGAAATTGGAGAGATATTTGTATTGAACATTTTCCCATTCAAAATATTGTCTCATATCGTTATTGTCAAAATTTCATATTGCCCACTCCTAGTAGTTACAACCACAAGACCACACCTACATTTGTGCAAGCTATCCCTCCTTCCACCCCTTCGCCTCTGTGAATCCTGCATCCTCCAGGCCCAGGATCCCTGCTTGTTCCCAGACTCTCTGCTCGGACAGAGTTCTAACGACCTTTTGTGTTTAGACACTATAGGTGAAGTCAGAAATGTAGTTACTCTCTTGCATTTGAACACTGGAAATGGACGGAGTGGTAAGAAACGTTCTAAACGAGGAGGGGAAAGTGTGATGTGCATTTGAGCAGAAAAAAAGTCAGGTGTTTACGCATGTCAAACATGTATAACTGAAACATCTCATAAATGTAAATACATTCATGAAACTCAGACAATATCGTTATTTAAATGGTGAATGTGATGAAATATTGATTATGATAATGTAAAAGTTAAAGAAGCCACTCAGGTGTGCTTGTTTCCTCCACCATGTTTCACATCTGGGAGTGTTTTTTTGTTTGTTTGTTTGTTTCATCTGACCTCAACCCTCCTCAAATACAGCTTCTCTCATGACTGGAAATCAGTTTATAGTGCTTTCCCTTCCTGTTTAGGCATTATTATGTACTCACTGTTGTACTATTCGATGTAAGAATGAATATTTGTACAGTTGTTTCCTTCATGATGCATCAGTTACCTTTTCATCACAGCACCACTGGAGTCAATAATGGACTAATTCAGTGAGCTTTTAACTCTTTTTTTGGAGCTTTGACACAAGATACAGTGTTTAACTGTTATAAAAACATTTTACACCAATAAACGTTATTTAAAACCCTTAGGAAACAGTGATTGTGTGTGTGTGAACTGACGTGACAGACAAGAAAAAGCCTCACAGGGGGATAACGGGACCTCCATACAAGGGCCCCGCTGACGTCAAACCCTGACAGACACCAGGCCTTTAACTAGCACTTATACGAACCCTTAAAACATACCAGTAACATGAAATACATTTTAAGCACATGGAAAGTATTTTCAGACACACACACAAAAAAACTACTTTTCACCTAAAATTACTGGTAAAAGCCCATTTCCCTGAACACTGAAATAAAGAATGCAGTCTTTCGTTGCTGGGTACATTTTACAGGATAATAAGTGTATACCATTTTGCAAACACAGAAAAAGTTGCAATTTGACAACTGTGCTGTAAATATTTCATGTGAATGTTGTATGCAAATAGTTTAATATTGTAAAAAGTCATATATTAACTAGATTTTAAAGTTTGAACAGCAAACTTTATGTTGCCTTACAAACCCTATTTTAAAAGTTTCATAAAGCTTTACCAAGTTAGGAAAAGTTCAAAGCTAAAAGCTGACCAGTTTGAAAAGGATTGAATTCAGTAGCTTCAAGTGTCTTGGAAGAGAGGCTGTCAGACATTTGGCTCAGAATAATAATAATAATAATAATAATAATAATAATAATAATAATAAAAATAATAATAATAATAATAATAATAATAATAATAAAAATAATAATAATAATAATAATAATAAAATGTTTAACAGCAAGAATGGTCAGTTGGCTTTTTCAAGGCAACATAATAATAATAATTTAAAGTTTAAGTCGAAGATCTGAATTAAACTATTAACCCAAAGGAAATTTTCTTTTCAAAATGTTTTTAGCAGTTGCTTCATTTGCACATGTTTGTTGAAAATAGATTATGTTAGCTTCATTTGATTTATAATAATAATATATGTTATATATAATTTATATACATATTGTGCTATGTAAATATAAATCGGGTGTTCTCTCACCGTAACTCCTGCGCGCCCGGTACACTCAGCACCGGAGCCTTGAATGACGCTGTCCAGCACCTGCACATCTCCGCTCGGTCCGCGCGAACAATTCCGACGCCCCGCGCGAACGCGCTCCTCCAGTTCCAGAACGGGAAACGCGCAAACAGCTGTGCGACCCGCGGAACCACCGAAAACCCCAAACAAATATGGCTGTAGCCCGCGTCCGTGCGCGGTGATCTCGGCAGCGCTCACGGAGAGCAAGCGTCCAAACACCGCGCGCTCACTACCGCAGCGTAGCCCCAGCTGCACATAGCTCTCCGTCAGCTTCCGATTCTCCGAGGACGCACGACGCGGGGCTTCCAGGCAGATGCGAGCGAGCACACTGCTCGGTTGGGTCTCCTTTAACCCAGCTCGCGCGCCGGTGTTCATGGCGAGATAGGCGTACCCACGGAGCGCCAGCGCGCGCACAAAGCTCAGCCGGTTCCGGTGCTTGAGTTCCTGCTTGATCTTGAACACGTTCTCCTCGGACGGGCTCAGGTCGTAGCTGAAGAGGCGTGCGGGCTCCGTGGCATCCAGGGCGCGGATCGCGATCTCTGGCGTGTTTTCGAAGCGCAGGTCCTCTCGGCTGTGGTTGCGCGGGAAGAACTCTGTCCCCATCCCGGTGTAAGTGGCGGCTACAAGAAGGCGCGGGGAGCCGCCAGGGCCGCCGAACACCAGCCCCACTGTGCTCGCGTTCTCATGATTCGCAGCCACGCTCAGCATACTTGGGAAAACCGAAGTGCCATCCACTGGGAAGCGAACCGCTAGGCGCGTTATATCCTCCGCTTGGCGCAGCTCACAGGAGCCTTGGTGAACGGAGCCGCACGCCAGAAGCACACCGCGCGCGCGCTCAAGGAGCAGCAGTTGGTTGTGGTTGTCCGTTAAAGTTCTTGCGTGTTCGCAGGGTGCCTGCGGCAGTTGCGGTGCGTGGCACAGCGGGCTGTCCAAGACTGGTCCCGTGCGCGCCTCCGCCTCGCGCACCAGGGAGCCGTTCAGCTGGTACAGATGGTTCACAGAGGCCAGGTACACCCGCCGCGACACCGCGTCCACCGCGAAGTTGTTGGTGCGCGTGGAAGAGAAGAACGCATGCTGGATGCCCAGACAAGTGGTGGAAGGCACGAGCAGCGCGAGGAGCATCAGAAGCAGCACCGGTACCTGCAGCCGCGGTGCGGGAGCGGGAGCGGGAGGACACATCTCAGCTCGAGGCGGCACCGCCGGGTCTGGACGCACGCGCGCATCGGCCACGGACAAAACTGCCGAGAGCCAAAGGAAACTCTGCGAGTGTGCGCGTTTCCTGCCCCGAGCGGAGAGGAACGTTACCGGCGCAAAATCCGCTTCCTTTAGAGAGAACAAGAAGATTCTTCAGGAGCGGGAAATCACGACCCCAGCTCACCCTCGGAGAGAGAGAGAGAGAGAGAGAGAGAGAGAGAGAGAGAGAGAGAGAGAGAGAGAGAGAGAGACAGAGAGAGAGAGAGAGAGAGAGAGACAGAGAGAGAGGGGGGGGGCACAGAGAGAGGGAGAGAGACAGAGAGAGAGAAAGAGAGAGAGAGAGAGAGAGAGGGGGGGGCACAGAGAGAGGGAGAGAGACAGAGAGAGAGAAAGAGAGAGAGAGAGAGAGAGAGAGAGAGAGAGAGAGAGGAGCGTTCCAATCCAGAGGAGGAGCATCATGAGACGGAGAAGAGGAACCGAGTCCTCACGAGGAGGGAAGACCGATGAGGTCGAGTTTATTTTAGGAAAGAGCTGAAACTGCGCTTCTCGCAAAGGATCGAGGAGAAACTCTTGAAAACTTACTTAACACGCTCAAAAAAGAATCGCCAAACGTAACATATTTGTATTTAGGCACAACATGCCCACATAGTTAACGCAACTATAAAAAGAAAGGGAGGTATATAAGACCAGAGAAGATGAGGTTTGGTGAGACCTTCTGAGGCACGTTTCAAAACAAAGGCTTCATACCAAGATGAATGAGACTATGGCTAATGGATGAAAAGGCTTCTTTAGAAAGCTCACAAGTTATAGCAAATGCGTTCAAAAAGGTAGTAGGTACAAAAGAATAATTAAAGTTCTCAAAATATGTTTTTCATAATGTTGTAACTGTAATGGTTTGATATTTAAACTAAGTGATGATGTAAACATGTTTTAATACTTTCGAACAACTATAGTTGATTTCTAAAAAAACACTATTTGGAAACCCTTTTTAAAATGTAATTGTCGTATAAAAATGGTACAATAAGTTCACAGAACATCCAACATAAAAACCTAAACATCCAACAAAAATTCCAGATAACCAAAACTATAAGCAATAATAATAATATAAATAAAATAGGAACCAAAATACATCAAACATATTGCTTCTAAATTACAGCAAGTTTTACACGGTCTTCATTAATTTCAGGGCAACAATTAAATATTTAAGGTCAGTATAGAAAACTGTCAGCAGTGGCGGAGCTTTAAGAAATCTATTGAGAAATAACAAATCTATTAAGAAATTCCTAACATTGCATTTTCTAGTGAAATTTTGAAACTATCAGCCAACACCCCTTTCTCTGTTAACCAGTCCTGCAGTGCGCTCCAGAAAGAACAAGATATCTTACAATTAAAGAAAATGTGTTCCATATCTTCATCCATATCACCACAGAAATTACGAGGCTCTTTTCTTAAGTTAAATTTAGTGCGAAGGAATTAGTTTGAAGGGTAAATCTCATTGAGGATTTTGAATAGCATCTTCTTCACTTTTGGGGGAATGGGTCATTTTAAATAAGCAATTCTAAAGAATTTAACTGAATTTAACTGTATGTTTTATCAATTTTTTTCCTTAAAATTAGAAAAGAATAGAATAATTGTATGATATGGTTTCTAATATATTTGGTTGTGCAGAGCTTGCTCCACATTTAGAGAAGGAAGAGCTGAAGTAACTGTAGAATTAGCAAGAGAAGATCTCCTAAGCATTTTAAGTCCATAAGGAATAACATTTATAACTGTGAAACAATCTTTAGGGTGGCACACATGACCATGTTTAATATAAGATGAGAGATAATTTAACAAGAATATCCATAGCTGTTGTAAAGCCACTCAGATTGCTTCATATGAGAGCACTTCAGGACTGACTCGAGTTCCAAGATGATCATGGCCTGCAGTGTTTTTGCCACTAAAATACTAAATATATAAAAAATAGCATACATTTTTTTCCACTCTCAAGTGGTCATACAATGAACTGCAGTTGGTCACTTCCTATTGTGCGTCAAGAGTGAAATCAAATGGTTAAATTATGCTTTTTTGCATAAACGACGTACATCGTTTCCCCTAATTTTTGGAAATTCGTGCAGAAAGCGAGTACAAAACAAAGACCAAATGAAACAAATAACCTATGCCTTGGCTATAACCAGAAGAAACTGCGCTTCACTAGACAGAGCGCAGAAGTAGTTGTGCAAGTAGCCCAAAGATCTAAAGCAACTGTGCCGAAGTTAGCAAACAATTTAAACAAACGCTCTAAAACAATACAAATATTACACAATGAAGCGATAGTTTTTTCTTTGCCTACTGATGTTTTCGTTTAAGGTGTTTGTGCATCACCATTGTGCTTCCAAGCCATGAAAGCTCTGCTGCCATAGCATGCAGCTCACTGTCTTCTACGAAGCGTTTAATGAGAAATGATTCCACACTTTGGAAGATTTTGGGAACATGTTTTTTTCCTGAAGACGACGCTACTCTATTGCACTGGCGGCTGTGTATCTGGTTGCATCCTGGTGTCACGCACCTCTGTGACCTAAAGTGATCAGGCTAACTAATCCATAATCGTTGATAACGAATTTCATTATAGATTATTATTTTATCGATTAGTTGTTGCAGCCCTTCTTCCATCACCAACTCAAGAAGTCTGTGGGAAATAAATTCTTACTATGTTTTGATGACGGCTTTATGGGAGAATAATGAAGGGGCAAAAGAGGCTGCTGCTTGAACACCCCTAACAGTCAGCCTTCTGAGGCAGGCCTGGTAAGCACGTAAAGCTGAGACTTAGAGCCCCCAGGTAGCAGATGCACCTTCTAGTTGATGCATGGTGGACATGGTGACATATCCTACTATTCTTATCAAGTCCATGCTTAAGAGGGGATTTGTCTGCATTATCATTTGACTTCTTTTGTAAGCATTTGTAAACAGGGGATCTGACTCGTCGCCTTCCACGGTGATAATAAGTGATATTTAATGGAAAACAACCTTATATATGAATAGTTGCAAATTAAGGAACACATACAAACCAACTTAAATATCTTAATTATGAACAACAGCACATAGTACCAATACAATGAAAATTGATTCGTTGCTTCATTGATTGGCCCATTAAAAGTTGTGGAAGTTTGCTAGGCTTGCTCAAGGAGCACTCCTCTTACAGGGTTTTCAAAACAACATCTTAGTAAACACAAAAGAAAACCAAGAAAACAAAACATTTTGGATTACTTTCCTAGTATTTTGGGAGACGTTGTTTTGAGGGATCTGTTTGTCTTGATGGTGACTTGTTCAGTGGAAATCTGTTGATATTTGCCTCAGTGTGAGTATTTGGGCTGAGATTGTAATGTTGAGTTTGGTCATTTTCTTTCTGTGTTTGTAAATAAATGTATTGTGATTAGGTAGTGTGTCTCTGACTTTCTCATTAGCTTGAGTCTGTGAGTTTGGCGGTGTGAGATAGACTGCCAGTGATAGGTCTTTACCTCTTCCATTAGTTTAGCCTGTAAGAAAATGTGTGTGTGTGTGTGTGTGTGCGTGCGTGTGCGTGTGTGCGTGGGTGTGCGTGTTTGTGCGTGTGTGCCACTTTCTCTCATTAGTCTCGCTCAGCTTGTGATCCTGAGTATACCGCTGTGTGAGAAGCGTTACACTGCCTCCATATGTCTCACTCATATACCTTTAATACACAAATGCAGTACACTCATTAATATTTAAATAGTAGCGGAACAACTGAGAATAATTGAACATGAAAGAAAATCTCCAGAACATTATCTCAACACTTTAGTCTATTGTGTGACTCTCGGGTGGGTAATTGTGTGACTCGCTGAAAGCCTCTAAGGCGTGTCTTTTCAAACATATTTTATTTCATCCTTTTCTAAGCCTCGCTATGAGCTTTTTTAGAAAGGACCTAAATATCCACAACAGAAGGCCAAACACTCTCCAGTAATGTTCTCTTGGTTATTGAAGGCACCAACCAACCCACCTAACAACTAACATTTATTCCTATTGTAAATTAGCCAGAATTTGTTTTTGGGTTAGTTGACAGATAAAAGGTTAATGTGTTTAATTGCTTATATAGTGAATTAAGAAAATGCATTTTGAAATGCAAAAAATATACAATATTATTTTATCAAATACTTGGATATGAAAAGAAACATAAAAACTTTAATAATTGTCTTATCTTTTCCATTTTGCTTAAAGGTTATATTACTTTTCAATCTTTCTTTCTCTCCACCACATGCAGAATTTTATTGATAGTTTAACATTTTGATGAAAAGAAAACTTGTTTTAATTAGTAGAAAAACATGTTATTCTTGCCGGATTGCATTTGACATTCATTTAAATACTAGAACACAGTATATTGTTTTCTACAAAGACATCACTCTCAAACAGATGCTGCCTCTTTAAGAGCATTTCATTTAAGAGTTGCTTACAATAGACATGTTGACATATGATATAGATGAGTACAGAACGTACACTTTTTCTGAGCCTCTGCCATTTCTTCCTTAATTTTCTGTTTACCTGGAAGCATGCAAAACCAACTGATTACCCAAAAGAATCAAGATGTATTCTACAACATGTGTTCACATGTTTTCTTAACTCAATGACTCAAAAAACTTAAATGGAAAGTTCCCATTCTGAGATTTAGCCCAACTGCATGCTGACTAAATAATGATAGTTATAGCTGATAAATTTCATTCTCAACAATAATAGATAATATAACAAAACCAAGTTAAATGGTTTAATTATGAACAATAGCTCATAGGGACCAATACAATGTAAATTGATTTATTGCTTGATTGATTGGCCCGTTTTTTAGTCATTGAGTTAAAAAAAAACATGTAAACACATGTGGAAGAATACATCTTTATTCTTTTGAGTCATTGCAGGCTTCCAGGTAAACAGAAAATTGCATTTTAACTGCATGCTGACTAAATAATGGTACTTATAGCTGATGAATTTCATTCTCAACAATATTAGGTAATAATGATTAGTCATTGCACCCCTCCTCCTAATAACCATGCTATACATCATCCAAGATACATCCAGATGTTCCACAGAACACCAGATTAAGATTATCAATGTTGAAGTGGTGTTGGCGTAGTTATCTTATGGTTTCCCCGACCCCATCCACTGACCCCAATTATCTTTAACAGCTTCCTTTCCCTAACCCCAACTCATCATTTGGTGGGATGTTGCTAGCTTGTGGAAGTTCAGGTAATTTCGACCTGCATTTGATTTCTCTGACATCTGTGGTCATGAAGTCCTTTGAGAGACTGGTGCTGGTGTCCCAGAAGGTCATCACTGGTCCCCTACTGGACCCCCTGCAGTTTGCCTACCGATCCAATTGGAGGATGCAGTTAACATAACTCTGCACTTTATCATTCAACATCTGGACAAACCAGGGAATTTTTTGAGAATCCTGTTTGTGGACTTCAGCACAGCATTGAACACCATCATCCCATCACTCCTCTGGAAGATACTCCTCCAGCTCTCAGTTCCTGATTCTATCTGTGAGTCAATCACCAGCTTCCTGACTGGTAGACAACAGCTAGATAGAATGGGGAAATTTACTTCAGACACCATCAGCACTGGCGCTCCCCAGGGATGTGTTCTCCCTCTACTCTTCTCCCTCTACACTAACGACCGCTACTCCCAAAACTCCTTGATGAAGCTTCTGAAGTTTACTAACGACACCACTGTCATTGGTCTCATACAGGATGGAGTCTGCATACAGACAGGAAGGGAAGTGGAGTGGCTCTCATGTGATGCAAGAGCAACCTTTAACTTAATAAGCTCAAAACAGTGAAGATGGTAGTGGACTTCTAAAGTGTTGGCACCCTTGATCTTCTCTGAAAGCTGGTTCCATCTGTGGGCCACATGGTAACTAAAGGAGTATTTACCCTGTTTGAAAATAACCGTGAGTAGCACGGTGGTCTCTCAGCAAGAAGGTCGCTGGTACGAGCATCGGCTAGGTCAGTTGGCATTTCTGTGTGGAGTTTGCATGTTCTCCCCATGATTGCATGGGTTCACTCTGGGTGCTCCAGTTCCCCCACAAAGTCCAAAAACATGCATTGTAAAATCAATTGGGTGAACAGAATTGTCAATAGTGTATGAATGATTGTGTGTGAATATTTCCCAGTGATGGGTTGTGGCTGGAAGGGCATCTGCTGCATAAAACATATGACAGTAGCGTTGCCAGTTCATTCTGCTGTTGGGACCCTGAAAGGGAAAAGGCCAACAAGTTAATAGATGGATGGATGGAAATTAAAATGGGGGAGATCTAATTTATTTGATCTGAGGGATCTCATTGTACTTATATACGAGCAGCAGAACTTAAAAATGTATTCTGAAGAAGACCGGCAGCCAGTAGAGAGACTTAAGAACTGGATAAATGTGTTCTGACTTTCTAGTTTTGATTAGAATTCGAGCCGCTGCATTCTGAACGAGCTGGAGCTGTTTAATGGTCTTTTTGTGAAGACCGGTTAAGAGGCCGTTACAGTAGTCCAGCCTGCTGGAGATGAATGCATGAATCAGTTTCTCTAAATCTTGTCTGGAAACAAAGCATCTGATTCTTGCAACGTTTCTAAGATGGTAATAAGCTGATTTCGTCATTGCTTTTTTACGTGGCTACTGAAACTAAGATCAGAGTCTGGAATTACCCCAAGATTTCTGACCTGATTTGTTGTTATTAGGCCCTTGGCAGTGATATATGTGTTAACCTTTACAACCTCGCTTTTGCTTCCAAATGTAATGATTTCAGTTTTGTCCTTGTTTAATTGAAGAAAGTTGTTTTGCATTCAATTTTTAATCTCATCAAGACATTTGCAGAGAGTTTATATTATTCGGGGAGCTAGATACATTTGTGTATCATCAGCATAACTATGGTATGATATCTGGTTCCTTCTCATATTTTGGCCCAGTGGAAGCATGTACAGGTTAAATAGTAAAGGAGCAAGGATTGAGCCTTGAGGGACTCCATGTGACACTGCAGTCCACTTCGACATGTAATCACCTATGTTTACATAGAAACCTCTTCCTTCTAAGTATGATCTGAACCATTTTATCACAGTTCCTGAAAGACCAACATAGTTTTCTAGTCTATCAAGAAGGATTTTGTGATCAACTGTGTCGAAGGTCGCACTCAGATCAAGTAGAACCAGGACAGTCACTTTTCCTGAATCGGTGTTTAACCGGATGTCATTGACTATCTTCAGTATATTTTGCTTAGTACAGTATTATCCAGGTTTGTCTTTTTCAGTAGTGGTGTTTTTTTGGGAAAAGCCAGAGCACAAGGAGGTGTTTATAATTTCTAAGAGGTCCTTTTCTAGACTCTTAAGAACCATTTAAAAAAAGACTGTTGGTAGAGTGTCAAGACTGCATGTTGATGTTCTGAGGCTCTCAACCGTCTCTATTAATGTTTTGCTATCGATTAGATTGAAGGTGCACATTGAGAGTGGAGGCTGAGGAGGTCTATCCCCAGCCCTGCAGGGGGAAGCACTAATGCCTTTTCTGATGTTAATGATTTTATTGATGAAAAATGAAGCAAACTCATTGAATTTCTTCTCAGATAGAAGCTCATTTGGAGTCTGGTTTGGTGGGTTGGTTAACCTCTCTACCGTTGCAAAGAGAGTTTGAGCATTGTTGAGGTTGTTATTAAGTTTGAGAAAAACACTTGGCTAGCTGTGATTAATTCTGACTCTCTTTATAAAGATTGTAGTGGATGACAAGTTTGGACTTTCTCCACCTTCTTTCAGCCTTCCTGCAAAGTCTTTTCTTACTTTGAACTTTTTTGTTTTTTTGTCTCCCAGGTTTCTTCTTGACTGTTATAGGTGCGATGTCGTCTATAACGGACTTGATTTTTAAAGTAAATGCATCAAGAAGGAAGTCAGCTGTGTCAGCTGTGATGCTTGGTGTTTGAGATATGGCATGCATAAACATCTCGCTGGTGTTATTGTTATTGAGTCTCTTTCTAACAGAAATTGATTTTGCAATTTTGACATGGGAGATTGATACGTTAACAAAAACACAGAAGTGATCAGACAGAGCAACATCTTGCACCACGGTGGATAAAATATTTAAGCCCTTACTAATTACTAAGTCCAGTGTGACAATGGAGTGACTAAGACCGTGACAATGTGTGACACCCTGAACGTGTTGAGTCACATCGAAGGTGTTTAAAATATTGTTGAGTTCTTTGGCAGCATTATTATCAGGCTTGTCCATGTGAATATTAAAATCGTCAGCAATGAAAAAAAGAGTCAAACTCCGAAGAGATGGCTGACAGCAGTTCAGTGAAATCATCGGTAAACCCTGTAGTGTACTTTGGAGACCTGTATAAGGTGGTGAGAAGTACCCTTTTGGTGCCTTTTAAAGCTATACTCAAATATTCAAAAGATGTGTAAAGATTGACCTGTTTGCATTCAAAAACGTTCTTGTACATACTTGATACCTTTCTTATCTAAACGAGAGACGTGACTATATAAGAAGTTTCCTGGTGCAGCCTCGTTTAGTATGGTTGCACTACAGCTATCATCTAGCCATGTTTCAGTTAGCAACCTAAAATCTAAGTTTTGTGTTAAAATGAAATAATTTAGAAGGTGTGCCTTGTTTCTAAGTGACCTAACATTTAGAAGTGCTATTTTTACCCTGATTTCTGTGGGTTCAGATATGATGGTCTATGGCTTGCAGTTTGTTTTAATCAGGTTTGGTCTGCATGATTTTTTATTTCTAGCAGAACTTTTCTCCCACTTGTTTTTTTTTTTTTATTTCTAGCAGGCCTTATCTGTATCACTAATAAAGTTAGAGCTAAAGGAGCTGAGGGCATTTTCGAGTTCTGAAAACATTCCCCAAGGTCGCCGTCTTGAGGCAGAATGTGCTGTTTATCTCACTGCTGGTTTGGTGGAGTAAGGGTGGGTTGGGGGTGATTTTGCCCCAGACGGTTTAATCGCAGAACTCTTGCTGCTACAGGAGGGGGATGTGCCCACCTTTTCTGGAGCATTGGTCGGGGGCTTGATGGGAAAGAGTGGGACAGTTTGGTTCTTGCACAGACTGGTTTTTCGAGCTACGCTGGGCAACCAAGATGGGGGATGCTGAAGATGTAGATAGTGTTGATGTGTCCTCCAGGGTGCTGTTCCGTTGACTCCGGTTGTATCCTTGTCCTCATTCGGTGGTGGTGTAGCCTTTGAGATGGTGTGGCTATCCTCCTTCGCTGGTGGTGTGGTCACTGCGATGTCCTGATGGCTTTGCATGTTATCCAAATGTTGATCCTAGACATGTCTATAGCGATGGTCAGATAATCCTCATTCAGTGGTGGTGTTAGGGAGGGTGACGAAGGCTTTGGTGGTGTTTTACTGTAGTTAATTTGAGCGCTTTTGTGTCTTTCAGACTGATAGCAGAGAGAAAAGTATATTGTCCATGAGCATTCCCATCTGAATAAAATCTGGCTGATTCCAGAACACATTAAAATCTGGCTGATTCCAGAACATTAAAATGATCAATATACTGGAAGCCGTTTGACAAACAGGCTTGTTGTAGCCATGTATTGAGCCCAAGCAACCAAGAAAACATATTTGGGCCATTTGCTGGAAGTGGACCACTTATGAAACACTGCATTTTGAGACTTTGAAGTGTGTCTAATGGTTACATAGAGTAATTATTAAGCAGCCCTAATTGCCCTTTCTTAACATAATTTTTCCCACGTCAATGATGATTTGTTTTTTCTTGTGCTTGCTCAGGATATCTCTTATCGTTTTGTTGATGTCTGACACTGTGGCATGCGGGAGACAGTTCTGCTTTTATGTTGAGAAGAAGAAGTAAAGAAGATGATGAGAAAGTATGTTTGAGTCGCGTCCTGAATAATTCAACCTACGGATTACTAGTTTTGTGAATATACAATATAGGGTAAAAAGGAAGTCCCCATGTGAGGTCCCAGAGAGCCTTGCTGACTGAGGCAGGTACTAGTCACTACCCCAGCAAAAAGAATATATGAACCTAAGATCCATTGAAGAACAGCTCGCCAGACAGCACCTGAAAAAAAAACAATAAATATTGAATTAAATTGAATTGAACAGCTGTTCTTCCAGAATCACTCCGAGATTCCTAACTAAAGGAGACAGGGTGATTGTTGAGGTTCCCGGCTGAATGGTGAGGCTGTGCTGTACAGAGGGATTAGGAAGCTTTTTTATGGCGATGTTGAGCTGAATTTACTCTGTTTTGACTATTTGATCCTAATTAAAGAGAAACATTTGAAGTTAAACCTTTTTAGTTACATAGATACAACAAATATTACAACAAATAGATACAAAAAATATTACAACAAATAAACTCTTGTGAGTTTTGTAAAGCAAAAATCAAATATTTCTTCCTAAGCTTTCAATGAAAATTTGCTGTTTGTTTAGATTTGACTTTGTAAGTGTTATAGTTGTATGCAGGTAGTTAATGATCAGTCATTTGGGGTGGATAGAGCTGGTTGTCATCAGCTTACCAGTGGTATGAGAATCCATATTGTAACGGTGGTGTAACCAAATGGTTTTTATTCTTCAGGCGCCAGACAGTTTAAACAAAACTGACAAATATAGCTGACGACCATCTTTACATAATAATACAAAAAAATAAATTTTTCCCATAAATTCAAGTTTGGCCCACAAAACACAATCTCTTTTTTCTTTAAATCAGTTCAAACTTCATTTTTGTTTTTAAGAGTTCCTAGTGTTTTTTTCGAATAACAATTCCAAAACCAACAGAAAGTTTCCGTCATCAAGGTTTAAACATAAAGGTCATCATTCATCATTGAAAGTTCATCACATTAACTCAAAGTTCATCAGCACCAACAGAAATAGTCCAATTATAAATTGACAGTTCATTGAAACACAGTAATGCTTAAGTACTTTTAAAGTAAATTTGTCGGTTTTCCCTTGCGGGATATGTGGGAAAGTATCGAATTCAGTTAGAAACCGCGGAGTCAGGAGAGAGGGGAAAGATTAGGACTGTCAGTTTCTTTCGTGTGTTCCTGATAGCCATGAGTGGCCGAGTGCACAAGCACAGGAGAGTGTTGATTTGTAAATGTCTGTTACCTTTCTGCTGCACAAGGGAGAATCAGGTACTCACAAACTCGGTCAGCACCATAACGATCTGGATATAACGATGAACGTTATTGTCCTGGTTCAGCTCAACACAGTGCTCACTCCTTCCGGTGGCCTTAGCCACTGTTTGGGTGCTTTATTCAGTAACTCAGACGCCGCTTCGGTCTCGCTGCTCAACAACACCAGCGTTTGTTCTCTCTTCTGCCAGCAAGGCTCTCCCGCTCCGACTTCCAGCTTGACCCACTGATTGTCTCACTCTGCTTGATCACTTCTTCTTTTATCTTCCTCTTTTATTTGATCTACATCACACACTTCCCTTGCACATTTCATTTTTGGTATTTAACATTTTATTTGATTATTTTGTTTCCCACTAACTATAATGTGTAAATAATGTTAAGTTTATTTTTGACTTTACTAACTAGACTGCTACAATATCTGTCAATGATAGGGCCCAGGAACATGGTGTAGATGGAAAAGAGAAGAGGATCATGGACTGAACCCTGAGGAACCCCAGTGAGCAGTCAATGAGTGTTGAATACCTCACCTCTCCATCAACATTAAAAGATCTGCCAGTGAGATAGTCAGTGATGCCCATCGCTGAGAGTAGAGAGAAGGATCTGGTGGGTAACTTTGTCAAACGCTGCAGAGAGGTCTAGTAGGATGAGGACAGATGATCTGTAGTCAGTAGAGCAGTCTCTGTTAAGTAGCCTGAAGCCTGATTGGTTGCCATCCATCTTGTTGTTCTGTGTCAGGAAAGAAGGAAATTCTTTGAAAAGGTCCTGAACTATGCGCTTAGCAGTGTAAGGCAGAGGAGAGACAAGTGTGCAATTTTCCTCCAATGATGGGTTTAATGTTCGTTTTTTATTAGAGGCACAGCCACTCCAGCCTCCTTGAAGGTGTAAGGGAAGATGCTAGAAAATAATTACTCAAGTAAATGTTAAAAGTAATTGTAAAAATATTTACTCAAGTAAATGTAACTAAGTAAATATGTAATTACTTACTGCCCACATCTGAGAACCCCTTAGAGGGGTTCTACATGAACATAGGGCTACACCGCTTAATCGACTCAATTTGTGAACAAATATATTTTTAATATAAAAATGTGTGTGGCTGTTGATGCACAATGGGATATGGAGTTGCTTCAGGTCAGACATTGCCTTGGTGACTAAATTGGAAAAAGCAAGTAAATAACGTCTAAAAAAGCAGAACGATGGCTAGCCACAATAATTATTTCTATTTTATTATTTAAAATAACTTAAACCACAAACTATTAAGGTACATTGGTATAATGTCTCTAAGTATACAACGAATTGGATACATCTGGCATTTAAAAATGAAAAGTTAAGGCACACAACAATGTTAAATACTTTTGCTCCATCTGCTGGGGAAACACCAGCACTGCTTTGTTCAAGACTTCTGAATGATGGCTAGGGTGAATAGTGTCAAGGTCAAGGGTGAGTACTATTCGTGTGCGTGTGTGTGTGTGTGTGTGTGTGCGTGCGTGTGTGTGCGTGCGTGCGTGCGTGTGTGTGTGTGCGTGTGTGCGTGTGTGTGCGTTAATTAGCTCTTTTTGCCAAATGTGAGCTTATGGTTTGGCATTAGAAATACAGGAGTCGTTTGTTTTTGTTTTTTACATCAATGATTAAATAAACAAATATGCTATCAAAGAAAATGTATGATTTCTTCTCTTCAGTTTTAAGTCATGGGGTGTTGTGTTATTTTCCAGCAGATGGCAGAAACACTCCTTTCATGGTGGCAATGCTCACTGGTTTTTCATTTAAATGAATCAATCAATTCATCAGCTTTACAAACAAATAATGCAGAATATATTTCAGCTAAACTGGTGATATGAATAAGCCTTTAAACCAGTAAACATTTGGCATTCTAAAGACATATAGAACAGATAAAATAGTTCTTGTGCTTAGTTGAAAGTCTTGATCAAAGATGCTGGTCTGTGTTTTGAAGGTGTTGGAAGAACCAGCGTTCTCATGAATTTTCATACTTCATCAGATTTTCCTACCATAGTGCAGGTTATCTTTATAACCATTATAATTCACCCTCACTGCTTTACGCTTCTCTGCTATTTTCTGTTAAGACTTCCCTCTGCACAAAACGTTGCTATTCTGGAGATTGGTTGATTGCTTGGCATCAACTTAACTTGTCAAATATCTTCCATTCCCGCTTTTCTGCTTGTTGGTGTGAACCAGGGGCGTATTTGTTGCCCTGGGCGAACACCCCCACTTTCCTTTTTTCCAACAGCAGATGTTAGCGATATCTTAGCTAGCTTGAGATTGAGCACACCACTGAGAGAGAGATTTTTTAAATAAAATACTTTATTGAATAATTAAAAATGAAAATTTTGCAAAAATAAAAAGTTAGAAACTACACTGATCTTCGTGTACGAAACAAATAACTTCCTTGGAGCACCACTGTTCTATGAACCCTTCCAGAGTTCCTATTAACTTATAAAAACTGAACTCAAGGCACAGTCTTGTCTTCACATTGCAGCGCCACACCTCCTCTACGTCCTGCCTGCTCCTCCCTTATATTCTGTTCTTCCTAGTAATGTATATAGTGAGCTTGGCCGTCTGGTAGTGTTAAACTGATAAAACACAAGTCATACAATGTAAATTCGAAGTACAGTTTACTTAAAAAAAACTTTGGAAAGCGATTGTCTTATTTTTTTATAAGCAAATAATACAAATGTTTGTGCAAATGTTTACGCCTGCAAGAGTTTGGAGCAGTGTGTAATGCTATTATTTTATGTTTTATGATAATGGTATATCCCAGCAAATGTTGGTTCGGTTACAATGTGGAGAGAACAGCCAGACGGTCCACGGGAGATCAAATTAACAACAACAAATAACCCGCTTCAGAAAATGTGTTTAAAATGCTTTCATTTATATGCGTGTCTGGGGCTGCATAAATAGTTTATATGATTTTAAACTGCACTAATCTAATAAAATGAAATGTAATTAAAACACTTCCACCACACCTACAAGTAGCAATAGCCTTCTTCCTGCAAGTGAGCCCCGACTTCCGCCTCCTAAGCCATTTTCTGGTGATCCTACTTCCTGTCAAGGGTTCCTCACGCAATGTTCACTTACCTTTGAATTCCAGCCCTCAATTTTTCCCACTGACCGCTCAAAGATTGCTTAAATTATCACCTTACTATCGGACAAGCAACAAGAGTCCTATACAGCTTTTGTGGAGGAATTCAAGAGAGTATTCAACCATCCCGCCAAGGGTCAGGAGGCATCTAAGCATCTGCTTACTCTTTGTCAGGGTTTTCGCAGTACAGCAGACTTTGCTATTGAGTTTCGGACCATCGCTGCAGGAAGTGGATGGAATGATGAGGTCGTTCTGCTTTCTGGGAGGTTTGTCAGAAGCTCTCCAAGATGAATTAGCCACTCGAGAGCCAGCACAAGATCTTAAATCCCTAATTGAAATGGCCATTCGCCTAGATAATCGCCTGAGAGAGAGGAAAGTGGCACGTCGCAGGACATCTCAGTTTCAAGTTCCTAGAAATAAACCAGTTTCTCCAGGTTATGCTCCATTGTCCAAAGCATCTCTTGTCCTTCAACAGACCCATGATGTTCCAGAGGAGATGCAGTTGAGCCGCTCCAGGCTTTCTCACAATGAGTGGGAACGACATATGCAGGAGCCATGCTGCCTCTATTGTGGTGTTTCTGGCCACTTCAAGGTCCACTTGTCCTGAGCTTTCAGGAAAGGAGTGTCCCCGTCCAGTTACAGGAGGGCAGTAATGGGGAAAATTCACACCTTTGCCTAACACTCCTTTGCCAAACATTGTCCTTGTAGTTCCAGCCACCTTGTCATGAGATGGCCACCAGTATCCAGTCCAAGCTATGATCGATTCTGGTGCAGCAGGTGACTTTCTAGATTTGGTCTTAGCTAAGAGGCTTAAGATCCCTACTCAGCGTATCTCTCACCCTTAGGCAGTTACGGCACTGGCTGGAAAGCCTCTGGAGCCAGGCAAAATGACAAAAACTACTCAGTCTTTGCCCCTTACGATCCAACAATACCAGCAATAGGAGACCTTTTTTCTGATTGATTCTCTGGAGTATCCAGTCATTCTTGGCCATCCCTGATTGTGTAAAGATAATCCCTGAATTGACTGCGTCTCTAGTGCCATTATTGGATGGGGTTCTGCTTCTCAGTCCACCTGCCTTTCTCCGAGCACCATAGCCTCTCTTTCCAAGTCCATTAATCTGTCCCTAGTGTTTATCACCAGTTTAAAATTGTGTTTAGCAAGGCCAGAGCTATCACCTTACCACCTCACCACCCATACGACCTTCTCCCAGGTACCTTTCCCCCTAGGGGCTGAATTTTTTCCTTGTCTCTGGCAGCTGGGATTATTAGATCTTGAACATCCCCAGCAGGAGCTGGTTTTTTCTTTGTGGGAAAGAAAGATGGTGGCCCTCAGGCCATGCATCGACTATCGAGGACTCGATAAGATCACAGTCCATATATCCCCTGCCTCTTATGGCCACAGTTTTTAAGTTGCTGCAAGGTGCTTCCATTTTTTCGAAACTTGATTTACTCAAAGCCTACCATCTTGTACGGATTCGTCACATGGATGAATGGGAAACTGCCTTTAACACCCCCTCAGGCCACTATGAGTGTTCAGTTATGCCATTCGGTCTTAGTAATGCACCTGCAGTGTTCCAGGCGCTAATGAACGATGTCCTCCATGACATGTTGAATGTCTTTGTTTATTTAGACGATATTCTGATCTTTTCCCAGTTCTTTGTGCACAAGGGGCATGTCAGCAGAATCCTACAAAGGCATTTGGAGAATCATCTTTTTGTGAAGCCAGAGAATTGTGAATTCCATCTAACCCAGACACACTTTCTCAAGTTTATTATCTCTCCTGATCACATGGAGATGGACTGTAAGAAGGTTGAGGCAGTCCTCAATTGGTTCAACGCTTAATTTGTAATTGCAATCAATAAAATTTATTTTAATTAATAAATTTTTAAATATATTACAAAAAATAATAATCATCATAAAGTAAAATAATACTCATCCAATGTGGATAAAAGTTTGTTGACTTTCAAAGTTAAGTTTTCTTGTCCTCTGCCCTCTTCTTCATCCATCAGCTGTCTTTCTCTGGCTCTGGAGACGACCGCCGTCCTCTGGCATGTCTGTCTGTCAGTACTTGTCCTCATCTTGTATACCCGTTATGATGCATTCCATGCTAAACAGTTTATTGGATCCTTATCCCCACTCTCTGGTCATCGCAACAGCATGCGTCTAACTCGTGTCAATGGCACTACCTTTCTTGTCCACCAGGCAGGCTCGCAGACGTCCAGAGCTAACATTTGCCCTACTTAATTCACCTTTCACCTAGACCTGCTCTTCGCATGCAGAATGCAGCTCATCTCTTTTAAGACAACTCTAGCATATCCTCATTTACTACCATAAGTCATTTAATGTCTTCAAATTAGGCATGAGAATGAAGTAATAAAAGAAAGGAGAATTGCAAATTCTTCAAGTTATACAACAATATCTATAATCAAATGTCTCATTTTGTTGTTGGTGTACAGTTGATGGTGCTATAGATTCAATATAATTGTCTCATCATTAGTGTTATTTAAATAAAATGGTTTCTTTTTGTAACTGTATTAGAACTATGTAAATGAAGAAAATGGTAAACTAACTACTTTTTATTTAGAGATGCAGAGCATGTAGGAAAAACTATGTTGTTCCATTCAGACAGTGTAAATATGACTGTTAATATATAGTGAAACAGCTCATAAAGTTTTCAGGTACAACCCTCAGCAGGTGTGCCGATGAGGAGCAGCTCATAGAATACCAGAGATTGCAGAATTCGCAAATGTTGTTTATCAAAATTATTTTAATTGCAATTTTGTGTCTGTGTGACATGCACCTTCATTTTTATTTAAAAAAACAAAACTATAAGATAATATCAATTAGCTTCATATCTGTGTGTGGAACACACATACCCGGAGTCCACTCATGTTTAAACAGATGGTGAATTATTTTGCTTTCTGGAACTCTTCCACATCTATCTGTTGTTTGTTTACCAGATAGTGAGGTGAAACGCAAGTGCATCAAATGGCCTTTTGCTTTGAAGCGCCACCCTGTGGTCGGAGACTTTCAGTTACTCTATGGCACCATCAAACAGCGCCATTAAATCTCTATTTCCCTCCACTTGGGTGAACAAGTATAGAGAGTATAGTGCTGGTCCAGTGTTCCACGGCCTGTACGGAAACAGCAATGTTCCTCTTGAATACGAAGCTTGACTATTGGTCAGATTCTTCTCTCCAGTACCCTGGCATAGACTTTGCCCAGGAGACTGAGAAGTGTGATCCCCCTATGGTTGGAGGACATACTCTAGTCCCCCTTCTTGAAAAGGGGAACCAGTACCCTGGTGTGCCAGTCCATAGTTACTGTCCCCGAGTCCGATGTGACTCTGCAAAAACGTGTCAACCAAGACAGCCCTGCAATTTCCAGCGATAAATCTCATCCACATCTGGGGCTTTGCCACCAAGAAGTTGATGGGTGGATTTCCACCTGAGCTTTCCATCCCTGCTTCCACGATGAGTCATCAGGGTTGAGAAGATCCTGAAAGTATCCGCCATCCTCAGTTGACATAAGCAGCTCCCCATCACTGCTAAACCAGTGCTGGCAGAGGATGGCTTTCCCCTTCTGAGGCGCCAGATGGTTTATCAGAATTCCTTTGGGGCTGACCTATAGTCCTTCTCCATGGCCTCTCCCAATTCCTTTGAGACTTAAGTTTTTCCTACCGCAACTGCTAGAGTTGGCTTGGCCTATTGTACCTATTGGCTGCCTCAGGAGTCCCACAAGCTAGCCAAGCTCAATAGGACTCCTTTTTTTAACCTGACGACATCCCTTACTTCTGGTGTCCTCCTCCGTTTCTGAAATTTCGTCAATGACAGGCATCGGAGATGCAACTCTGAACAGCTACATCAACAATGGAGGGGGGAAACATTGTTCATTCAGACTCAATATCTCCAACCTCAAACAGATTCTTATCGAAGCTCTCCTGGAGGTTGAAAGTTCCTCTAAAAGCGGGTTCCTAAAGCCAGATTCTGTATAGCTAGTTTTGTCATCCTTGGCTCCTGCCTTTGACTGCTGCTCTTCCGATCGGTGGTGGGTCCAAAGGAAGATCGAATAACTCAAGTTTTTTTCAGTGATTGCACTTTACAGAATTTATTCATAACATGTAACATGTAAAGTTATAAATATTTTTTGTAAAGTGCAAACACTGGAAATGTAAAATACAGCATAACATTTGGAATACAATTTTTTTTCCTCAATTATTACAAAGCTGTTGAACCTTGGAAGTAACTCCAACATTAGGGAACTTCAATATATATAAACAATAGTTTACTTTTGTTTACTTTTGTTTATAAATATTGAGAGGTGGTGCCTCTCTGAAAATTGATTGTCTATAATACCTTGAGTTCTAAAAACAGCACCATTAGAGAAGATTAAAAATCTTCACACGGTGCAGAGTGAGTTGAGACATTATTTGTTCCTTTTTCATAGTTGTTGTTTGTTTCTGATTAATAATTACTTATTTACAAACTCAGAAGCATATCAGTTGTTCAATCTTTTTACTTCAAAATACTATATATAAGATCATGTAACAGTAAATGACTTTAAATGTGCTTAAATTACAGTTAAAATCCAGGATCATTTGGATACCAGTCTTTCTGCATCTTTGATCTATGATCTGGTCATTGTTTGCAACAAAACATCAAAAGAAAGTGGAAAAGAAGGTTGGAGCGAAATCTTTTTAACACTTTGCTTGGATTTTCCTTGGAAGAGGAGGAATCTTTTCAAATATTACTAGTGCACCATTTGAACTGAACTCAAATTATGATTTCTATTCTGAATTATAATTCTGTTTTTGACAATGTAACCACATTAACATTGGTTCCCATCCATGATTAATGTATTTCAGAGGTATTCGTTTGAGTATATTCAGATAAAACAACAGCTCATTTATATCCTCATATATATTCTGAGTTGGGGGTTGATGAATGAATGTGCATTTTTATGATTTTTCACCCTGAAAAATGCTAAGCTGTACACTTAATCTGTGGATTTCATCATGAAGATTGGGAGAGACCAGGAGAAGAACAGAGAAACTGAGACAGACACAAGCTCAGCCAAGGATGCTTGACTAGCTGAGGATGGCTTTTTCAATAAAACTGACTTTATTTGTCTTCTAAAAGATTAACAGTTTTTTTTATAGGCAAGGCAAGGCAAGTTTATTTGTATAGCACATTTCGTACACAAGGTAATTCAAAGTGCTTTACATTGGAAATAAAGAATAAAAAGAAAGTACATTTAATAAAATCAAGCATAAAAAAGTCATATAAAATCAATTTGATTAAAAAACTGAAATTTAAAACATCGATTGAAACGAAGATTAAGATGTGAAGTGCAGAGGTAAAATAGATGTTCGGACGTTGGTGCTCAGTCGATAAAAGCGTGAGAAGAGCGTTACAGTAGTCCAGCCTGCTGGAGATGAAAGCATGAATCAGTTTCTCTAAATCTTGTCTGGAAACAAAGCATCTGATTCTTGCAACGTTTCTAAGATGGTAATAAGATGGATCAGAGACCAGAATAACTCCAAGATTCCTGACCTGATTTGTAGTTGTTAGGCCCTTTGCATTGAGATACGTGTTAACCTTAACAACCTCGCTTTTGCTTCCGAATGCAATGACTTCAGTTTTGTCCTTGTTTAATTGAAGAAAGTTGTTTTCCATCCAGTTTTTAATCTCATCAAGACATTGGCAGAGAGAGTTTATGGGGTTGTAGTCATTTGGGGAGATAGCTAGATAAATTTGTGTATCATCAGCATAACTATGGTATGAGATCTGGTTCCTTCTCATAATTTGGCCCAGTGGAAGCATGTACAGGTTAAATACTAAAGGAGCAAGGATTGACCCTTGAGGGTCTCCACACGACACGGCAGTCCACTTCGACATGTAATCACCTATGTTTACATAGAAGCCTCTTGCCTCTGATCTGAACCATTTTATCACAGCTCCTGAAAGACCAACATAGTTTTCTAGTCTATAGCTAATAACTGTCATTTCAACAAAACTTCATTGTATAGACTGATCACTGACACGCATGATGTTGGGGCAGTATGGGCCCACAAAGAAAAATGCAGTGAAATACTGTAAATCTTAAACCAAAACTTCATAGATCGACTTGTGATCAGGAGGTCGCTGGTTCGATTCCCAGATCCACAGAGTTAAAGGTGGTGAGTGATGAAACACTTGCTCGCTCATCTTCAACAACTGTGGAGCCCTCGAGCAAGACACCAGTTTCCCGACTGCCACTGCTTCACGGTGTGCTTGTTCACTGTTGTGTGTGTACACTTGGATGGGTTACATGCAGAGCACAAATTCAGTGTATGGTCACTCCATATTTGGCCAACTGGTTGCTTTCACTATTTCTATTTCAGTTGATGTGTTTTTGTCCAGTTCACCTTGCTATCACCTTGCCTAATAGCATTAAATATTTGTTTTTTTGGATTTGACATGTTTTACTTTATTCATGTGGGATTTTCACACATTATGAATTCAAATTTCTGTTTAAACACCTGAACAAGTGATTTATCCTACATTTGTTTAATATAATAAGAATAATTCTTATTGATCAAACAGCAGTTATATAATTGTTTGTGGTTTCATTAGGAGCTGAGCACCCTAAAGCTCTGATTCTGGTTTTCATAATTAAACATGAAGAACCTTTCATATAGCTCAATGCAAGTCTCACTTTACAAAGAATTGTTACCAAACATAATGGGTGGTCAGCTCAGGCTTTAAAGAAATCATAGCATGCACTATGCCTCCTTCTTGGTGCATGTTTATGTACAATTAGAGCATTTTTATGTTTTGAATTGACTTGCTTTTTTGATGAGGTGTAGATGTACATGATTTATAGGGTTACATTTACAAGAATACATTAAATCTATTAACTAAACCATTTTGTTGTTGTCCCATTAAATTATATTTATCAAATCAAGCAACTTTTACTTTTTTTTAGATGGCTTTATTACAATATAAAGATCATGTCATCACAAGGTTACAGGATAATGATACAGATTTTTTACTTTAAAAAACTAAATGAATCCTGTTTAAATGTGTATTTTTAGTAATGAAATAAAACTTTCCGCATCAGTCAAGAAGTGCATTATTGAAAATCTGTCACATTTTGAATTTAATTATTGTGTTGTTTGGTTTATCTGAAGGTTTCCTCTTTTCAGTATTCTTTTACACTTCATGTCCTTTAAAAGGAGTGTTTCTATGGTTACACCTTCAAACAAGTAGGTATTGATTAAATGCCCCGGTTTGTTATTCAGGTGGGCAAATAATGTGCTCAGAGATTTAAGGGTGGGCTCTTTAGTTTGGGACTCTGCTGTCAGTCACTAGCAGTCTGATAAACCTGCATCTGCTGCAGGGACTGAATGAACAGCTCCTATAGAAACTTTGATGAGCAAACTAGATTAGTGTAATAGCAGTGTAGGAGACTTTAAAATGTCCTAGAGTGTTCTCATGGGAGTATCCTAATTGAATTGAAATTAAAGTAATTATAACAAAAGTTAATTATGATGAAAAACAAACTTTGAGGTACAACACTGCTGTCTTTGTTTCACAGTTTATTATTGTATTAACTTTAAATATATTGCATAGTGAAGTAAATTTTAATGATTGAAATGACTGTACAGCCAAAAATACGAGGTTATTCAAAAACATTTTTTTATGAAAAATATTGCATTTTGAAAGTTAATAAAAGTACAGCGCTAGAATAGAGGGCTCAAATATTTATTCTAAGTGCTTAACAAGTGCATAATATGGGACCTTTAAGTTGCTGGTTGTAAAGAGAACAAGCTCAGTAACACACATTTATCAAATAAACTACATTTATTTGTAAAAGCACCACATTAAAAGACAAAGTCTTGCCAGAATGCTGTACTTTGTAAAACAAACCACAAATAAAAAAGTATAGAAAACACACAATCAAATTTAAACGACACATATAAACATGATCGGCGAGAATAGAGAAGCGTACTCTTTTCATACTTTTAACTTTTGTTGAATTTCTCCAGGGTGTTTTTGTCTGCCAGGTGTCTTCTTCACCGTTATAGGTGCGATATCGTCTATAACGGACTTGAAATTTATAGTAAAAGTCAGCTGTGCCAACAGTGATGCTTGGTGTTTGAGATATGGCATGCATAAACATCTCGCTGGTGTTATCTTTAATGTGTCTCTTTCTAACAGAAATTGATTTTACAATTTTGAAGTGGGAGATTGACGCATCAACCAAAACCCAGAAGTGGTCAGACTGAGCAACATCTTGCACAACGGTGGATAAAATATTTATCCTCCAGACTGGAGGTAAGACATCAAGTAAATGTCAGGGGAGAGTAACTGCTCCACCTATCTTGAAGTATATGTTGGTCAGTGGGTGTGAGAGATATTAGCTTAACAAGACTAGATGGGATGCTTTGTTGTGGGTGTGGCAGCTTCGGAGGACGCATTGGTAGCAATGCGCTTGCAGATCTGTTCGTTTCATCAGGGAAAAGTGGTTGCGAGGGATGATCTTGAGCAGGTAGTATGATTCTGAATGATAGGACAGGGTAAGAGATCTTGCCTCTCCTTGTTTGATTGGTTTTACTCTTGGTTTTGGGTGTGGGTGTTAAATGCTGGTTAGAGGAACTTCACTTATAGAGTAGGTTGGAGCCATGTCTGGAAGGATGGAATCGCTGGATCCCTTTGATGTCATGGTAAGTAGGTGATGCCAGGGCATGGGGAACTGAGTAAATCCACAGATCAAATAGAGGGACGCTGCTTGGATGATTGCTGCATCGCAAAAAATTAAGTCAAAAAATGAGTCACTGGTGCCAGGACCAAACGCTGAGTGACAGACAATAGTAGTTTGCAAAGCTATGTCTGATAGGAGCTTGGTGTGTCAATGAAAAGAAATTGCGGTGTTCTAAAGGTTACTGCTTAGGTAATTTTGACTTGGGGGTTTGAGCGTTAGCTCTGACTTAGGATATTGGGTTTGAATCCCCTTCTGGTGAAAACATCCTAAATTTAGTAGTTGGCATACTCATTTAAGTACATGCTTCTGGATTCCTGCTTGGACCTGGTGTTTTGACACTTGACTTGAGCTAGCTTAGCAGTACTGGAATGAGTGAGCGTTCGGTATTGCTTTGCATATGTCTCTATACGGAGTCACGGTGGCACAGTGGGTAGCACGGTCGTTTCACAGCAAGAAGGTCGCTGGTTCGAGCCTCGGCTGGGTCGGTTGGCATTTCTGTGTGGAGTTTGCATGTTCTCCCCGTGAT
This sequence comes from Danionella dracula, assembly GCA_900490495.1. Lineage (NCBI taxonomy): Eukaryota > Metazoa > Chordata > Actinopteri > Cypriniformes > Danionidae > Danionella > Danionella dracula. The sequence goes on from UELW01000334.1 coordinate 16,573,821, forward strand.
CGTGTGGGTTTTCTCCGGGTGCTCCGGTTTCCCCACAAGTCCAAAGACATGCGGTATAAGTGAATTGAGTAAGAACGATTGGCCATAGTGTTAAAGTGTGAATGAGTGTGTGTGAATGTTTCCCAGCGATGGGTTGCGGCTATAAGGGCATCCGCCGCATAAAACAGGAGTTGGCAGTTCATTCTGCTGTGGCGACCCTGAAAGGGAAAAAGCCGACATGAAAATGGATGGATGGATGTCTCTACGCACCATCCGGCTGTCTCCTAATGACCAGGTTGAAGCACTTCCCAGGAGGAAGCTGCACAGGAAATAGTAGAGGGGGGCCCACCTGCTGATGGTGATGGACCCGTCTGAGAGATAGCGTGAACGGGGACCTAGTTCATTGACATATTGCCTTGGAGCAGCGGGTGGCTAGACTTCTGAGTTCTGCAGAAAAGAGCGCCTGAGGGGAAGGGTAGAATTTGTTGATGCCATGTAAGGGCTTAGTTTAGTGAACTACCTGTCAGATAAGGCTAGGCGATATAGATGACTGACATACTAAATTACTGATATGTTTTATTATATAAATAATAAATACATCGATTTTAACAATATGTAGCTACTACATGTTTCAAAGGAGGGATTGATGCTGTATAGATGCAATGTGGAATTAAAATACATATATATATATATATATATATATTGTTTTTAGTGTTACAACCGTTAATTCCCCATTAACTACTGACAAAGAATGTGTTAGTTCTTGAATACGTCATGCATGGTCAGAACTACCGCTGTCATGTGACGCCTCAAGTGCATCCCAGCTTGTTCAATCGCCCATCCCTACCGGAGAGAGAGCAGCCATGAGGTGTGTTGCGTATAGATCTCCTGCATGCAGCTTGTTGCTTTGAAATTGAGTAACGTTAAGCTAGGGCTCCAAGTCCACCATTATCGAGTCCAAGACAGTCGAGACCGAATCAAGACCGAGTCCAATGCTGTTCCAGTCTTAGTCCGGTCTGAGTCAAGTCCGAGTCTGAGCCAGGCCTAAATCAAGCTACAACACCATTTCCCTCTTGAAGCCTAATAGGAACTTTATTCCTCCACCACAGACTGCTTTTCTAAGTGGTCTCCATGACACGAGTAATTCAATAAATTCAATTGAGAAAATTACATCATGCAGTATTATGTTTTAGATCTTAATAGCATTATGTGTTTATAATGTTCATGTGAAAAATACTTTAATACTTCATAGTACATAATACAATGACATGTTTAGTGTAATATAGTGACTTTTGAGGTAGCGCCATAGCAAATACAGCTTCTAATGTAGCCAACCTAAACCTGAAAAAAATATGCTATTCATAATGTGCCATAGTCTGCTATTGCTATAATTTGTTAATGCTGTAAAAGTGGATCTTTAGTCAGATAGCTCATCACTTTACTAAAACATCAAATACTAAAGTACTGACAAATTGTTTATATGTTTGTATTTAAATGTAGCATCAAAATCTTCAACGATTTGAATATGAAAGTCTTTCATACAAATGCATTTTAAATTATATTGATTTATCATCCATTTGTGAAAGCTACATTTTATATGTATTTCTTTGACAGTTCTAACATAATGTTTAATTGTCATGGTTTGAAACAAGCTAATGTTAACATTGTTCCAGTCGAGACACCACCTGTCTGTGTTTTAACCCCGCATGCTCAGGAGACACTTAGAAAGGAAGACCTTACAAAAACTTTCAATATAGCTTCTTGTACTCATGGATCTTAAGGAGCATTAGAACCAGCTTGTGGCAACCGAGAGCAGTTATACAGGAGTTATATCAGTGTGCATGATGTGGGATAGACAAAAGCTTGATAACCCAATCAGAAGATCAACAGGTAGTTTGGGATGTTTTCCATAAATCAGAAAGTGTGGTGAGAATCCAGTTGAATCATGCTGTTTACAATTGTATGCAAGAGTCCTTGAATCAACATACTCATGCCACCGAGGTTTCTGATTAGGATCAAGAGTGCCTATCAGAGATCTGTTGAATCTTTCAGTCATCCAATTTCCTTGTGGGTTATATGGACTGGTGTTTGTCTTTGTGATTCCACTTCCACATATCTCTCACCACTGCACTCTCAAAGTTTCGACCTTGATCTGTATGAAGCCTGGCAGGAAAACTAAAACAACAGAAAAAGTTTCTACACTGTACCTTTGCCAGTTACTGCTTTCTGGTCTTCAGTGGGATAAGCCTGAGCAAATCTGGAGAAGTTATCTGTGACAAAAAGAACATTTTCAAAACTTCTTCTAGATTTCTCCAAAACCAGATAATCCATACACACTAGTTCTATTGAGGCATTTGTGTAAATACTGACTAGTGGAGCCCTATTTCCTGGAGTATGTTTTTCCTCAGATTGCCTCTTTCACACTGCTCACACCAGGATTTTTCTTCACTGTGCATTTTTGGCCAGTAGAATCCCTTACGGAATAGGCTGAGCGTGCGCTCAAAACCCAAATGACCAGAGTCATCATGAAGACTTTTCTTGGCCAAGCATCTAATTTTTTTTTGTAAGACCAGCTGAGTAATCACCTTTCTCTTATAATCTTTCACTTTTCTGTATAGAATTCCATCTTTGACCACTAACCTCCTCCACTCTTTTAAGAGAAGCAGTGTGAGTTGTCCTTTCTCTAGCCTTTCTCCTCTACTGGGCTCTACGGAGTTCAGAGTCTTTTGGTGTAACACTGGACCAATAACTGGATCTTCTTTCTGGCATTTCCTGACCTCCAATTTTGTTAGTGCCAGCAGTGCATCAGTTCCAGTTCCATCAAATATGTCCCCTTCCCCGTGACTCTCCTCCTCACTTATTTCCATCACCTTCCCATCTTTTAGATGACAACCAGCTGGTATTCGTTCTGCTGATTCAGCTTTACTCATGTCACAATTTGTAGTTAAAGCATGCTGCGGGCAAGATTGAGGAGCCACTGCAACACCCTGGGCAGACATTCTGGAAAGAGAATCAGCATTGGAGTTAGTCTTCCCTTAGTTAGCATTGGAGTTAGTCTATACTTGACATTAAAATCAAATATGGCAGGCTGAGAAACCCAACGTTGGCCTGTGGCATCCAGTTTGGCAGTGCTCATCATGTATCTGAGGGATTGTTATCAGCCAGCACAGAGAACTTATGTCCAAAAATATGGTCAAAAAAACGTATTGTTGGATGCCCATTTTATTGCCAAAAACTTTAAACTTGTGGGCGGGATAGCGGGTTTCAGATGGTCTAAATCCCTGACTTCCATAAGCAATGACATGTTCTTCTCCATCTTACATCTGAGCAAGGACTGCACCCAACCATCCAAAGAAGCATCAGTTTGCAACAAAAATGGTAAGTTGTGGTTTGGGTAGCCCAAAATGTGGTGCTATCAAAAGTGGAGAAGAATTTTGCCTGGCAAAATTGCCTCCAATGCATCCTCTATCCATGAAAAAGGAAAAGTGTCTCTTGTACTGTAGGAATTTAGCTTCCTATAGGCTTCACAGACTCTCAAAGAACCATCTTTTATGAAACCGCAACAATTGGGGATGCATATGAGCTTTTGCTTGGACGAATGACTTTAGCCTCCTCCATCTCCAATATCAAAATAACTGCAAAACAGTTCACAGGACAAAGAAGAGTGAATGGCCAGCCTGGTAACAGGATTGAGTACCATGGAGATGACCTTAAATAAAATAGCAGGCCTGTGACCCTCCATATTGACAAAATTGTTCAAATACAAACACGTCACAGCAGTCTGATAGTTCATAAAAGTCTTTTTGTAAATGTCTTTAAAAGTCTGTAGCCTGTCTTTTTTCCAATGCCTTTCTGCCCAGAGGCACTTTCGGCGCAAGAGTATCAAGATGTTATTCATCCAAGGTGGCACCTTAGTGACCTTCCTCGACAATCTAAAAATATCAGCAACATTAAGCAGTGTTGTCAACTTAGTGACTTTGTTGCTAGATTTAGTGACTTTTCATACCGTCTTTTTAAGAAATGAAAGGATTGCTTTAAACGTGTTTCGTTTAGGATTTTTATTATTGGTATAGGCTCTGTTATTATTTCCCTAATCTCTTTGATCATTTCTTTTCTTTCCATTTCATATGTTTTACATTTAATTATTACATGTTCTAATGATTTCTCTATTCCAAAATGACCACAATTCCTAGTTTTCATCGCATAAGGTTTCGAGATTGTGGGTCGTTATTATAAAAATAATGAGAACTATGAAATGTTTTATTTACATATTTGCACAAGAATAGTAGCCTGTGCCAGTCATAGTATAGTAGCCTACCACACTATGTGCAAGGTTTTCCTCCCTCACACAACATCCATTATTACATATAATGCAAAATAACCTAACCTTTTGACACTATAAAAATAAATTGACACAAACCGCGCATCAAAATTTATCTAAAGATGTGATTAGTTTAAAATCACAAATCTTACCTTTCATGTTATTTACTTCATTCCATTCTCATTGTTATTATTAATATTATGACATTTTATTTAGCATAGCATGTTTGTTTTATAACGCAATATATGTTCATTTAATAATGACATGAAACACTTTTATGTTGGCATTGATAAAAACCTATTGAGGTTCAGACATCATCTAGCAACGTTTTGGGACTTTTCTTAGTTGGCAACACTGATGTCAAGGCCATTAGAAAAAGAAGACTCCAGAGAATCCAGAAGCTTATCATAATGCATGCCCAAACACCCTCGACTTGCACCGAGGATCAGGATTTATTTACCGTTTAATTTTTGAAAATGTAAAATATAATAAATAAAAAAATATAATGAAAGCGTAAGTCTGATTTGATGTACTTCCTTGAAAGTAATTAGCATTACTTCTAATTAATATTTTTCCTTTTGACAGTGTGTCGAATGCTTGTCTGGATGAAGCACTGCAGTTAATTTCTTAGCAATCTCATTTTAATTCATCTTAATTTATTACGAATATGAAGATGAATTATTAGCCTTCATCTATACAAACTTCTGTCCTTGGAAAATCGCTGGTTCGAGCCTCAGCAGGATCAGTTTGCATTTCTGTGTGGAATATGCATGTTCTCCCCGTGATCGCATGGATGGATGATTCAATTATTTTTACATACCAATGCCATTTTGTCTTTTTACTTAAAATTGGCACTGCAAGTAAAGTTTAGCAATTTACTTGCAGTCTCTGTAAATTATTGTTTTAAATAATTTTTGTACATTTAAATACAATCCCTTAAGTAATATTTCCTTATTGTTCATCTAATCACACAAAAAATAAGCAAGTAAAGTAAAATGTTCTCAGTTCAGCATGATAACTGATGAACTTGTGTCTTTGACTCTGTGGTCAAAGTGGCACGCACACAGAGGGGAAAAAGAAAAGACTTCACAATCTGGAGAAAGGTCTTTACATTCAACCATCATAAAGTCATTCCTGTGTGCCTCCTGAGACGAAGAGAAGCCTTTATAGACCATCATATAGGACATAAGCAGCTGATATCAATTACTACTGATAGGATTTCTCTCTCAACACTGACAGATTTCAGGTGATCTGGCTTTCTATGCCATTTTGGACCTTTTTTTCTTTATGTGTTCAGAAAGAACACTTAGAAATCCGAATGTTTCAAATATGTTTTCACTGCTGTATGTTAACTCATGACTAATGCATCTAAAACTCATCAGACTGTGAGTGTGATGTCACTCATAAAAGTGTTGTATGTGTGAGTAAACAGTTATAATTTACCACTTTGTAAAATTTGTTTGAATTGTGTCTTGCTCCACAAATATGAACATTATATCCTACAATATAAATAAATCTATAAACATAAAAAAATTTGCTTCTACTCTTTAGTTTTTTGCAAACAATCAACAAAAATATATTGCGTAATATAAATGTAGAACCATCTAATATTATCAATATCGATAATCCTCTCAATTAAATCAACAATCATCTTGATAGTGCTTAGCATGCCGGGTTATGTGAAGTTTGTGATGGGGATCCTTTATGAAGGTCTCTGGTTATCAAATACAAATTGGAGAGAAGCACAGTCCCTTCTCTCATTTCAGACTCAAATCAGTTTACCTTCAGCTCATCTAAATACCAGAGACAAACGCACTAATGCACCCCCCCCACATTCCACAGATGTGTAGCCACCTGGCACTACTGTCTATACCACAGAGAGCTCTTTCTTAAGGAGAAAGTGAGATCAATAAAGTGACAAAGAGCAATCACTAACATGATCATAGCATTGTTTTTGAGGATGGCTACAAGAAAAGAACAGCTGGAAGAGAGTGGTCAGAGCCTTATTTATTTTTATTAAATGACAGAACTATTATATTGTTTTAACAGAAGCATGGTTTGAAAGCTTCTGAGGACAATTCTGAGGACAAGTTTCTGTGGTGACTTGGAGACCTTTTAGAGTGGCTGAGGTAGCTGATACGATGCAAAACGAGTGACCTGGCAGGCAGGATGTGCTTATGGTGCTTTTCAACTGAATAGCTGGTTAACTTATTTTTCCATGTAACACGATGCCTGTTTGTATGTGGGTTCCTCTGCTCTGTGACAATATTGAGAAAGGGAGTCATACCCAGTACGAACAAAGGAACAATCACTTTAATCCTGGTTTGTTTAAATACTTACTTATCTTTCCTGCTAAAAACACGGGAAAGGAGTTGGGCTGTTTCACAAAGCTAGATGCTAAGCATCTTTAATTCCTTCAATCGCAATATTTCTCTTTATTAAATGTACTTGTTTTTATTACACCTAAGCACTTTAATAAACAATGTGATATTTGTGTTAGTTTGTAAATTCATTACAAGAAAATCTCTGGACAGGAAACTGATTTCTAGTGCTGGAGACTTAACACTTTTAGGTTTGCTGCTTGAAATTGTTTTAGTTAGTTATTTACAAGTAACTTTGCACATTCAGAGACTTAAACTATTGTAATCAGCCTGTAAGTTACACATTACATAAAATAAATGTTACACTGCGGAAAGTTGATTGATGCATTTTATGAATTTTTTTTATGTCCTTCTCATTTAAGTACAGCAAAACCCTTTTAAAGCTGTTGTTTAGTTTGTTCAATTATGTTAGGATATGTCTTTCTTGGGAAATAAAGAACATGCAGGGGAATTAAATATGTTTTAATTAATATATGACATTTGTTTATAAATACTAGTATGATGCATTTCAATAATTAAATAATCCACTGTAAAGTTTTAACTACCTGTGTTGAGCAGCATTGATGACAGAGTTATTGGTAAGTCTAATTTTCTCATTGATCATAAATTATATTATGAAGCTCCATTGAGCCCTATTTTCAGGAAACTCTTTCTTCATTCTAAAGCATGCATGTTTTATACATGATTTGATACATGTTTTTATTCAGATGGTGGTTAATTCCATGTATTGCATTTGTTTCATCCATTTGTTTGAAACAAATGATAGTAGAAACAACTCCAGAACATTTAAGACATCTGTTTAACATTTTCACAGATAAGACATCCCTGGTTCAAAAGGTCCAACCGCAGGGGAACTGGCCAGGAAGGGACTGTCACGAGGGAGCAGAGTTCTATGAACCAAGATCGGTTGGGCCAAAAAGGTGCCATCACTAGGACCTCGTCCTTGTCCTCCCTGATCTTGCACAGGTGGGGTGCAAGGATGCTCACTGGGTGAAACGCATATAGGCGTTTCTTCCTAGACCAGCAATGTGCCAGCGCATCTATCCCAGAGGAACATGGGACAGAGCGTAGAACAGCCAGCACTGAGCATTCTCTTGGGTGGCGAACAGGTCTACCTCCACTATACTAGGGGTCCCAGATCTGCTGGATTTCCAGGGGATGGAGTCGCCATTCTCCTGACAAGTTTCCACCGAGACAGTGCATCTGCTGTTTGATTCAACCTGCCGGAGATATGGACTACAACTAGGGACAAGACCCCAATGCTGACTCCAGAGGAGCAGTCTGCCAGCGAGAGCCGACAAACGGGGTGAGTGTATTCCTCCCTGTTGATTGGTATACACCACCTCTGCTGTGTTGTCCGTCCTGACCAACACATGATGTCACTGCAGCATTCTCCTGAAGTGCTTTACTGCCAGGAACACTACACATAGCTCTAGGCGATTTAAGCGTGTTTTTCAGTCCAACAACTTGAGATTTTGTGCTTCTGGCATACAGCACCCCACCTGGTCTTTGAAGCATCAGCAGTTACTATGCGACTGGCAGATCCTCCCAGAGGAACTGAACATCTTTCCAAAGACGTAAGTGGAGGCGGCAACGAAGTGTCATGTTCACCTTCAGTCGCCCTGGACGCCATGCTCACGACGGAACTCAGAACTTGAGCCAAAGCTGAAGTGGTGTCGTATAAGCCGAGCAAAATAACCGCTGCTGCGGAAGCCATATGCCCCACGAGCCTCTGGTAGTTTTTCAGAGGGACCGCTAATCTTGTGCAGACTTTGCATACTGCTTTCAGCAGTCTCAGTACACCCTTTAGAGAGAGGCGTGATTGCATGTTCAGGAAGTTTAGCTCCATACCCAGAAAAGATATGCTCTGGCCAGGGGTTAGATGGCTGAGGTGTCATAAGACCCTGTTTCTGTGGCGAATCAACTGGGACCGCGTCTGGGCGAATATCAGGCAGTCAACCAAGTAAGCCAGGATTCAAACCCTTCCCGTATTAATGGTAGTAAAGCCGCCTCGATCACCTTTGTGAAGGTAGGAGGGGACAGAGACAAGTCGAACGGGAAGGACGCAGTACTGATACACTTGACCTTCGAAGCCAAACTGAAGAAGGGGAGTATATTAAGGGAGTATATTCATGTGAAAATGCGCATCCTTCAGATCTATTGTGGCAAACCAATCCCTTGTACGTGTGGGGCTAACGATCAGGGGAGGACTGAGGAGGTTTTCTCTGGCATCGAGCAGGCGGTGGGGGTGCCGACTTAGAAGGGGAGCTGCCAAGTCTTTTCTTAAGCGGCGTCATGAATTCTCCCAGACCCTCTGCCTGCTTCCTAATCGTAGAGACCCGCAACGTAAGGTCATCTATGGCAATGCTGAAGAAGCCATACGATCTTGTGGGAGCTTCTCAGCCTGGGTCAACCAAAGATGGCGGCTGTGGACTATTAACTTAGACATCATGTGGAAAAACGAGCTAGCTGCAGCTTTTGTCACCTTGAGCGCGAAGTCAATAGCTACCCTCAGATCTTCTGTAAGACCTGGGCCACAACTCCCCTCCTGCAAATCTTTCAGTGCCTTGGCTTAGAACACCTGAAAGGCAGCCATGGCACGCAGGGCAGCAGTAGCTTGACCCCCAGCAGCTTAAGCCCTTGAAGTCACGTCTAACAACAGGCCATGCTGGCGTGATGGAGGCCTCAGCTGTTCACGCCAGGCGGCAGGGTTACCCAGGCATAAGTGCACCGCCAGGGCCTGCTCTACCTGGGGAATCGCTTCATACCCACTAGCTACCACGCCATCAAGGAGAGCGAGAGTGGGGCGACTTACCAACCTCACTTTAAGAGGTGCCTTCTAAGTTTGGGTCAGTTCCCGATGCACTTCCAAGTTTGGGTCAGTTCCAGATGCACTTCCGGGAAGAACGGGATAGGAGGCCGCTGTGGGGTATCATCTTGGCATGACCCCACAAACCACGCATCCAGCCTGGAAATCTCGGAAACGAGGGGCTAGGGAGCAAGACCACCTGCAACCCAATGCGCGTCTTGCCGATGCAGCTGTGGAGATTGCATCATCATGCGCACAGGAGTCCTCAGAAGATGCAAGCAGTGCATCATGCGATAACTCACTGTGGCGGATAGCGGACGCACTGGGGGAGCGAGAAGCATGCATGGCTCTGCTCGACTCCTCTGGGCACCAGAGATATGCGCTTGTCAACCCTTATGGGTATTAGCTACAAAGCCTCCAGTGGTGGCCTGAAAGTACACCAACCTCGCCTTAAGTGCGCTGCCAGACAGAACTATGCAATCACTGCCTCAGCATGTCTACCCCCAGACAACCGAGGCAATGATCGTGGCTATCCATCAATGTGATCGAACCATCTCATCCAACAGACTTGCACGGTCGCGACATGTTTGGAACACGCTACAAACAGTCGACCGGCAAAACAAGTGCTCTCCTAAGAAAAGGAATCTTACTTGGTGGAAGGCAGTGAAAGAGCTGAAGTCTGGGGCGTGCAGCGTCACCCTTGCATCCGCTTTATGAGGGACATTGTGATCACGTGACAATCAGCACGTTTGCTGATTGGAATTTTGAAATAGTGTGGAGACAGTAGATTGAGAGTAGAGCTCCTAGCGGAGCTTCCCATAGTCGTCACCATATACATAAGTCGTAGTGATTGACTGATGGGGAACTGATGTTTAAGAATCATTGCTAAAGTACAGAACATGCTGTCTATTGTAGATGCAGAAAAATTAAGGGATGTTTTCATGACCTCCAGAATGGATTATTGTAATGCTCTGTTAGCCAGCTGCTCAACCACCACGCTACAAAAGTTACAGTTAGTCCAGAACGCAGCAGCTAGACTTCTCATAAGAACAAAAATATGATGACATTACACCTATTTTGTGCTCTATTCATTGGCTTCCTGTACAATATACTGCTCTTTGCCTTTAAAACGCTGAATTGCTTGGCCTTAATGGCTTTGAAGGCCAATTCTCAAAACCCCTCTGAAGACTGTATTCCAAAGAGGTGAATTGTTACCAAACATTAATAATACATTCCCAAGTATCACTGACAATGGATGTGATGAAAATGTATTTATGCACTACATACTCTATTTTTAAATATAATACATAATAAACAAACATTAATTTGATTTGTAATTATAATTTTAGGTGAGTGAATTTTAGATCAATCTTTTTACAGTGAACATAATTTAGTTAATTACTTGTTTTACCACACACAAATAAATCACTCAAAAATAAAAATAATAAGTTATTATTAAGTAATGAGTCAATGCCAGTTACAGAACAAACTGTTTATAGTAACATTTGCATATGCTTTATAGTTTAAAAAAGGTTTCCATTTTTGAGTATTTCCAAATATTTCAAGGCGAAGTTTCTTTTGAAAGTTTTCACCCCTTTCCATCCTAGACTTTGTGTAGGCAGTATTGGTTATGCTTTTTTTTATAAAGTCAAATATTGAATTTGAGAACACTACTGTATTCATACTACAATCAGCATGTTTTTTAATGTTCATTTCATTAATATAAAATATCTAAGCTCTTTCTGTTTATCTTCTATGCTCTATGAATTTTGGAATAAGACTTTGACAGGACCGTTTATTTCACCAGAAACAAAAGCTTCATGATGATAGAACCAGAATTAAAATTCGGCTTGACAAGGAGGTAGAATCTATAAAAGGACTCAACATCTGTTTACGTCAATTGTTCACTCATGTTGAGGGAATTCCAGGTGAAGTGTGTGTTTTCTGAAAGGAGTATGTGTTTGAATGTGTGTTTTGAGCCTCTCTAGGCTATTGTATGATCATTTTCTAAGAGGCTCTCCATTAGGCATGTGTGCATGTGATTGATCACTTAAGGGCTTTGTCACAGAAATCTAGAGTGAGTTAAGAAGACGTGTGTTTGTGCCTGTGTGCGTGTGTGTGTGAGAGAAAGAGAGAGAGAGAGAGAGAGAGAGAGAGAGAGAGAGAGAGAGAGAGAGAGAGAGAGAGAGGGTTACAGCGATTCCTTTAAGTGTCTATGTGAGTGTTTGGCAGCTCTCAATCCCCTGGTTTTCCTGATCTCACCATCTGAGTGAGATCAATGATGACTGAACAGAGCCATGGGAAGAGTGAGTGAGAATGTGTGGTCTCAACTGGAGAGGCATCCTTTCACCCTAATGTTTTTCATTATGTTCTCTGTATTCTCTTGCACAAACAGCCTGTTGTTTCCCGGTGTGTGTGGTGACTTGTTGATGTGACATTGTGAGAACCAAACACCATAGGTGAAATGAAACATGATTTTGGTGAGTGGTTTCAGAATTTGTTAGTTAGACTATTTAATTACTACAGTTGAAATTGTGTGTTTGTCTTGAATTTTGTGTATGTGTAATGTTGTTTTCATGCATTTAATGGATTGGTATGATGCTGAATCTAAACAAGCAATTGTTACACAATGTGACTGTCAGATCCTTTCCCTGTTTAAATGTCTTATTGTTGTTAAATGTGTTAAAGTTTAAATTCATTGTTTAGTTATTATTGTATTCAGTTTGGTTCGTGATTTATCCCTGTGTTGTAATGTATATATTGATTTATTGACCCCCTGGGGAACGTTATTCCTGGAGGGCTGAAACCCTGCACAGCTTTGCTCCACCGATTAAGTTCTTCTCGGTTTGTTAGAAACGTCATCTTCCTTGTGGCCATCTTGTGACTCCACTGGACCAGCACTGCTGTCTTCTCTAGAGGTGGTGGAAAAAAATCAACAAATCGGAAAATTATGCATCGATTATTAAAAGTTTTTTAAAACATACAAATTGTAAGTCTATTTTTTGTCTGATATATTTAGCAGGAATAAGAAACTTGTGTGTGTCACCATCAATGAACATTGTTTATTCTTAAAAAAAAAGAAATTCAGTGTTTGCAAACTTTTTTTGGTGACTTCAACCATTTACAAATACAATCAGTATGTGTTCTGTCATTGAAACCTTCAACTGCCTAAATGGTTCAAACCAGGGTTCAAACCAGACCCTGCAATTGGGAATATAATATAATATCATAATCATATTTTAGATTGTTTTTTATTTATATATTTATTGTTTTGTATAAATATACTTACACCACAATGGAAATAAAGCCACTAAGAGAAATGTTTGGAAAAACATAACTATTTATTTTTAAAGACTTCAAGAAAACAGCCATTTTATGACATCATTTATATATAAAAACATGAAAATATTAATAAGAAAAAAAGTCATAATATCTTCTCATTCAACATCAAAACTGCAAGGAGAGCATAGAACAGGCATATGCAATTCACTTTGTCTAATTAACAGGCATTTCATATTAGGATTATATTTATTTCATTTAGAATTTTGTTTTAGTCGATTACTGTTAACTGCATTAATGTTGTCTTCTGGGATAAAGTAAATTGTAAACACACCATTAAATTTTACTGGGGGCAAAGATGAGTTTTACTGGGACTAGCGACACCCATAATTCAAACATTACAATCAAAACAAAGATATGGCTGAAGTATATGTTTTCCGATGGTCTCTGTCAATAAAGGTTTAAACCAACCTAATTAGGTTAAAAGTTAAGAGTTAAAGAACATATGAAATATTGTACAGAAACACAGCAAATATAAAAAATGATTGTCATAAATAGTAATGAACATTAAATAAAAAATATTGCATCACCAATGGCTAGTGATTCCTTTAATCTTTAAACTAATTAATCCTTTAATAGGTTGTTCTATATGACAGTGAAATTGCCGGTCTGGACTGACATGGACTTGTATTAAAAATTAGTGAAGAGGACTTTTATTATGACCGTTATTGTTACATTTGATGGAAGTGAGTCGGTGAGCCTGACCTTTGAAAGTCTGTCATAAATCATATTTAATGGAAGTCTTAACCAAGGCTACAGGTTTGACGCTTAATAGGTGAAATATAGCAAAAATCACGAGAGTTTGAGGGCCATTGGAATAGAGCATGACTGAACTCTGCTACACAAACCTGAAGAGGATTTTGCTTCTTTAGTGGCTACAGGGTTACAGAGGCACATTTCTGTGAAATCTGCACGTTATTTATGAATTTAATCTGAATCTGGATGCCACATTCATTCATTTTCTTCAGGTTTCTCTGGATTTGTAATGCTTGGTTCTTGTCTATAAACTGAATTTAATTTACATTTCTATTTAAAGTCAGCAATCTCTTCAACATGTTTTTTTTGTTCAATAGTGTTACATTCACTTCAACAATCGTAATCAGAACAAAAACAATGCTTCATTTCAGAGATTATATAATGCTTGAGTAAAAGCATATGTACTTCTGTTTTGCAACTTGTGAAATCACAAATAATTAAGTGTTTGCCCCTGAAGCAGCAACATATTAATTAGAATGTATTCTTTATATGTTTTTTTATCATGTATTAACTGTGAGCTTAGAGCAATGTCTTTTGAGGGCAAACTCACTTGTACATTTTGTGTCCCTCCCCAACATACCCCCCCTCTCTATCTCTCTCCTGCACTGACACACACATACACACGCTCTCTCTCTCATTCTCTCTCTCTCTCTACACCCTCCCCTCTCTCGCTCTCTCTCTTGATCTTTGACATTTAAGTAAACGCGAGTCATAGTTACTTTGGGTTATTTTTATGTGATACAAGAAGGGTTCCACCTGTTGGGTCAAGATGACTTGTGCATACAATCCTAGGAAACGGCATACACATTTCATTCATTCATCTTCATGTCGGCTTTATTCCCTTTCGGGGTCGCCACAGCGGAATGAACCGCCAACTCTCTGGCATATGTTTTACGCAGCGGATGCCCTTCCAGCCGCAACCCACCGCTGGGAAACATTCACACACACATTCACAATTGTTCTTATTCAATTCACTTATACCGCATGTCTTTGGACTTGTGGGGAAACCGGAGCACACGGAGAAAACCCACGCGATCACGGGGAGAACATGCGAACTCCACACAGAAATGCCACCTGCCCCAGCCAAGCCTAGAACCAGCGACCTTCTTGCTGTGAGACGACCGTGCTACCCACTGCGCCACCGTGACGCCTACATACACATTTGGTAAAGTCTATTTTTGAAAGCAAATCCTGAGGTGTAACCAACCTATTCCTTTTGATATATGAAGGCTCGATGGAAGTATGTACTGAATCTTTGAGAAGCATCTTGAGTAAAGATGCCTTGAATGTGTGAAGAAATGTACGCTTCTCTTTAAGCTGAAAAATAACCAAAGGCAAAGTGGGTAATAAAGTGGCCGTTATTAACAATCACCGCCTGCCACTTCAGCCCCATGATAATGATAATGATTATAATAATATAAATTACAAGTAAAATTATTCTTTACGATTAAAATTGGTTGTATACATTTTTTGTTGTTGGTGCAAGCATTAATATGAGGCCAAGCATTCCTGAGCAATTACAGTCGGTCATAAAGCATTTCAAGAATATTTCAGAAACCTTCACACTAAAAGCTTGGTTTATCTGGGATTCAAACCACCAACTTTCTAGTCTGAAAACCGGTTTCTTTGGAACTGCGCCACTGACAGACATTACCTTACACCAAAGATTTTATTTACATGTGCCGAAAGTGAGGTCCTGGAGGTCATGCCCTGAGCCTCCTGAAGACAGAACACAGAGCACAAATTGGTGGTCCCTCTGACAACTCCAGACGTTCCTGGGCATATGGGTTCCACAGTAGCAGTTATTCCGCATATGAGACCACTCCAACTTGGCTCAAGTTCCGAGTTGCAGGGATATCATGGGTTGGTCTGGACAGTGGTGGTGGTGTATGTCAATCAACAAGGAAGCACACGGTCACCCCCTTGTCAGCTCTTGCTCACAGACTGCTCCTCTGGTGTTAGCACTGAGGACTGTCCCTATTCCCGGCAGATTGAACCTTTCAGCAGATACACTGTCTCGGTTGATACCCTGGTCAGAAGAATGTTGACTCCACCCCCTTGCAGTCCAGCAGATGTGGGAGTGTTTGGTATAGCGGAAATAGACCTGTTTGCCACCCCAAAGAATGCTCAGTGCCAGCTGTTCTACCCTCGTTCCCTGGCTCCTCTGGGGATAGATGCGCTGGCACAATGCTGGTCCAGGAACAAATGCCTATATGCGTTTTCCCAGTAAGCCTCCTTGCACACTTCCTGTGGACGGCGAGGCAGAGGGAGGATGAGGCAGAGGTCCTAACTGTGTTACCTTATTGGCTTAATCAACCTTGGTTCATATAACTCTGCTCCCTCGTGACAGTCACGTCCAGGTCAGTTCCCCTGCAGTCGGACCGTCTGTCCCAGGGATGTGGGCACAAGCCCCCACGCACAGACCTCTGGAACACCATGTCTGGTACCTTAGGTGCGGAAAACCCCCGGTTAAGCCAAATCCATGGTCCCAAAACTGTGTCTTGTCAGAGCTTGTTATGCCGGCAAGTGGGGTAGGTTCATCGACTGGTGTCAGTCTCACCAAGTAGACCCAAACAGCGCCCCGTTTAACTCTTAACCTTCTCCAAGAGGGTCTGGATCTCAGATTCTTGAGAGGAGCCAGAAGGGTTAGTCCCTCTAGGCTGTCTTTAGATCCCTCCTGGGACCTTCTGTTGTCCTGAGAGGTTGTCGAGGTCAACAATTCGAGCCGGTTGACTTAGTAGATCTTAGGTTCTGTCAACTAAGCAGTGCTCCTGACGCATTAACCTTGATTAGAGGGTGGAGGGTCTGCAGGCACTCTCTGCTGACAAGACCTGCTTACATGTTATAATTGTTATTAGTAGCCCAGGTCTGATATGTGCCCAAGATTCCTACCATCCCCTTTAAAAACTCAGTGAACCTCCAAGCTCTGCCCAGAAAGGAGGCAGCACCAACCCCTGGTCAGAAATTGCCCAGTCCAAGCACTGAGATTCTATGTAGAAGGACCCGGAACCTTTGAAGTTTTGGTCAGTTCTTTCTATGCTTGGAGGACAGCAGACGATAGGGAAGGCTGTCTCCAAACAGAGGTTGGCCCACTGGCTAGTGGAGGCCATCTCTACCGCATTCACAGTGTCCGATGTCCCTTGCCCCCTGCAGTTGAGAGCCCACTCTATTAGTGTTGTTGTAGCCTCCTGGGCGTTGGCAAGAGTACTCCGCTGGCTGAGATCTGCAAGGCTGCCGGTTTGGTCGACACCCAACATCTTCAGCAGGTACTCTACCTGAGCATTGAATCCGTCTCTTCAGCCAACTTTATTGTGGTCAAAATCATAACACGCACTTACAACCTAAAGACTGTGTATAATGTCAGTGATGTAGTATGAGCACTATATGATTGAAATAGGAAACAAAAAATGCATAGACATTTTAAAATATAAGCACATTGAACACATTTTATGAAGGGTCTACTGTATTAACATTACTACATCACAAGTTTGTTGCCAGTTAAAGTCAAAGTTTAAAGTTTTTTAATCATTTCCAACTGCTAGATTTTAATCCCATGGATACACAGAATTTCTGTGGGGTATCAACATTCTATGTCACCGTATTATTGATTCAGATATAATATATGTAATATGTCACACCCTCTGCACGTTCTATCAGCCCCGATCACCAGTCACATTCTCCAGCCAATACTCGACGCACTCAATCACCCGTTTACTAATCAGACACACCTGGGCACTCATCACCGTCATCTGTTCCAATCATTAACACCACACTATAAAGACTCACCCACACCGTTCACTCATTGTCAGGTATAATCTTCACAGGATTGCAGCTCTCTCCGTCTTCTCATCCCGATCTTCTGC
Source organism: Danionella dracula (assembly GCA_900490495.1). NCBI lineage: Eukaryota > Metazoa > Chordata > Actinopteri > Cypriniformes > Danionidae > Danionella > Danionella dracula. The sequence continues at coordinate 16,591,269 of UELW01000334.1, forward strand.
CAGGAGCTTCTGCTACTCGTTGCACCCAGAGACTAACCCCTGTTACCAGCTTGCTCTGCTCGAGGGAAGTAAATCTACTAACCACCTTGACTCCACATTGAACTGTTGCTAGTACTTCGGTACGAAGACTATTGTGTCTAATAAACACTGTGTGAATCGCACCTTTTGCCTCTGCCTTCTGTGATCCGTGACAGGATACCTGACCGAACAAAAATTCCCGGAACATGGACGGGCTCGCTAACACTTCCGGGAGCCCCGCTGACTCATACCCGGGTGCAGCGGCGCTGAGCCAGCAGCCCGCGAATCCGCTCGCAATGTCGAGCTCAGCTCTTTCCCGTCCCGCCAGTTATGCTGGCGATCCTCAAGCCTGCGCTGGATTCACACTGCAATGCTCGCTTTATATCCAGACTAACTCCACATCCTTCCCCAACGAACTCTCCAAGGTGGCCTTTGTAATCTCTCTCCTCACCGGTCGAGCACTGCAATGGGCAAACGCACTCTGGAACGCCAACAACCCCGTCCTTCACTCCTATCACTCCTTCACCGAGCACCTTAAGGAGGTATTCGGCACAGCACTCACATCACTATCGGTCCAAGACGAACTCATCTCACTCACCCAAGGAAAGCTAACCATCCACGAGTACACTCTTCAGTTCCGCACTCTCGCAGCCAGTAGTGGGTGGAACCACGTAGCGTTGTTAGCCGCATACCGGCGCGGATTGAACCCCAACGTTCGTCGTCATCTTGTCATTTACGAGGATAACGTGGACCTTGAGGTGTTCATCCGCAAAGCCATCAACATCTCCCAGCACCTCAACGCTTGTTCCATCCCTACCATTCCCCATAGAGCACCATTTCATCCTCACCCTTCACCATCACTCACCACCATCGGAGCCCCTCGTCTTCACCCTGCTTCCTCACCACCCGACTCCGAGGAACCTATGATCACGGATGCCTACCATCTTACCTCCGCGGAACGCCACCGACGACTCAGTCTCCAACTCTGCCTGTACTGCGGAGAAGCTTCCCACCTACTCTCTTGCTGTCCAGTTCGCCCTCCTCGTCCAATGGTGAGTGCCTGTTCCATCACTCCATCAATGTGTAAAATTCCTCATCTGCAAGCCACTCTAACCATGAACTCTTGTGACTTCCCCGTTAATGTCCTGGTGGACTCCGGAGCCGCTGGGAACTTCATCTCCACAAAATTCATCAATAAACATCGCCTCCCGACAGTACTCAACGAAACCCGGTATCGTATATACACTATACAAAACTCACCATTGGGCGAGGGCCAGATCACCCGTCGGACCCGTCAGGTCATATTAACGATTTCCCCAGACCACCGGGAGAAACTCTACCTCTTAGTACTACCCAGGGCCAATGTCGATATTGTGTTGGGTCGACCTTGGTTGGTCCAACACCAACCCACCATCGATTGGGGCACTGGACAGATCCTCGGCTGGAGCAAGACCTGCAAGGATCACACTCATCAGTCATCGAACCACCAGTCATCTCTTCCCCTTCACTCAACCACCTTAGATCACTCTTCAACGGACCTCACTCGGCACGTTCCTTCCACCTACCACGCCTTCCTAGATGTCTTCAGTAAGGAACGTGCAGCACAACTTCCTCCTCACCGGCCCTACGACTGTAGCATCGACCTGCTGCCCAATGCCAAGCTACCGCACGGTCGTATCTACCCTCTCTCCCGTCCTGAACACGAGGCGATGGAGAGCTACATTGACGAAGCCATCAGCCAAGGGTTCATCCGACCATCCAAGTCCCCTGCCGCATCGAGCTTCTTTTTTGTGACCAAGAAGGACGGAGGACTCAGGCCCTGTATCGATTATCGAGGATTGAATGAGGCTACGGTAAAATTCGCTTACCCGCTACCACTTGTACCCGCAGCTCTTGAGGAACTTCGGGAGGCGCGAGTGTTTAGCAAGCTGGATCTCTGCAGCGCGTACAACCTGATCTGTATTCGAGAAGGAGATGAGTGGAAGACCGCCTTCATAACCCCCACAGGTCACTATGAATACTTGGTGATGCCCTATGGGTTAGCAAACAGCCCATCCGTTTTCCAAAACTACATGAACGAAATCTTCAGAGACCTCCTCCACAAATGTGTAATTGTATACATTGACGACATCCTCATCTATTCCCGTAATCTGGAAGACCACCGTGACCAAGTCAGCCAAGTATTGCAACGTCTCCGTGAACATCACCTCTACCTGAAAGCCGGAAAAGGCGAGTTCCACCGGTCCACCATCTCCTTTCTCGGCTACGTGATCTCCGCTGCGGGGGTCCAGATGGAGAACGCCAAGGTGGACGCCGTAAACAACTGGAAGGTACCCCAAACCGTCAAGGAGCTCCAGCGCTTCCTCGGATTTGCCAACTTCTATCGACGCTTCATAAAGAACTACAGTACCATATCCTCACCCTTGTCATCACTCCTCAAGGGGGGTCGGAAAACCATCGCCTGGAGCTCCGAGGCGGATCGCGCCTTCCGACTCCTCAAGAGCAAATTCACCGCAGCACCCATCCTCAGACATCCTGATCCTACGCTACCCTTCGTAGTCGAAGTCGATGCGGCAGACGTAGGAGTGTGGGCCGTACTCTCCCAATGGGCTAACAAACCCAAAGCTCTCCATCCGTGTGCGTACTATTCCCGGAAACTCACTTCTGCTGAGCAGAACTACGGCATAGGGGACCGTGAGTTACTAGCCATCAAGCTGGCCCTCGAGGAATGGCGACACTGGCTGGAAGGAGCCAGATTCCCGTTTACCGTTATCACAGATCATAAAAATCTCAAGTATCTCCGGAATGCCCAACGCCTGAACGCCCGCCAAGCTCGGTGGTCACTATTCTTCGCAAGATTTAATTTCTCTATCACATACCAGCCAGGGAGCAAAAACTGCAAAGCGGACGCCCTTTCCCGCCTGTACTCGCCAGATCCCGTTCTAGATGCTCCCGAACCCATACTACCACCCTCCATCTCCGTCGCTCCCATCCTGTGGAAGATTGACGAGGAGATCCGAACCGCCACTCTCGAGGAGCCAGCCCCTCCGGATCTACCACCTGGCTCAACGTACGTTCCGTCCAGTCACCGTCTCACCCTCCTCGAAAGTATGCACACCTCCCTCGGTTCAGGACATCCGGGCAGCAGGCGAACCCTCTCGCTCCTACGTGGGAAATACTGGTGGCCGGGTATGGCCAAGGACGTTGCCCAGTATGTCCGGGGATGTTCGGTCTGCGCCGTAACCACCACTCCTCACCGTCTGCCTGAAGGCAAACTCCAGCCATTACCTATTCCCCGCCGACCCTGGACCCACATTGGTGTCGACTTCGCTACAGACCTGCCTCCATCGCGGGGTCACACCACCATATTGGTGGTCGTTGACAGATTCTCCAAGCAGTGCAAGCTCATCCCGCTTAAAGCCTTACCTACTGCTTTGGAAACCGCTGAAGCACTATTTAATCACGTCTTTCGCAACTATGGTCTCCCCGAGAATATCGTCTCCGACCGAGGACCTCAGTTTATTTCCAGGGTCTGGCGGGCCTTCTTCCAGTTACTAGGCACATCCGTCAGTCTTTCGTCCGGCTACCATCCACAGACGAACGGCCAGACCGAACGGAAAATTCAAGAAATCTCTCGCTACCTCCGGACATACTGTGCCCATCACCAGAACACCTGGAGCCAGTACTTACCGTGGGCAGAGTATGCCCAGAATTCCCTTCGCCAGGCCTCCACGGGACTAACCCCCTTTCAGTGTGTTTTAGGGTACCAACCGTCACTGTTTCCGTGGACCGGCGAAGTCTCGGAGGTGCCCGCGGTAAACCATTGGTTCCAGGAGAGCGAGAGGGTATGGGGCTCAGCTCACGTCCACCTCCAACGGGCAGTACGGAGACATACCGACTCAGCTAACCGCCGCAGGTTACCCAACCCGGTATACCAACCCGGGGACAAAGTGTGGCTTTCAACCCAGAACATCCGTCTCCGACTGCCCTGTAGGAAGCTGAGTCCCCGCTACATAGGGCCATACACTATCCACTCACAGATAAACCCTGTCACCTACCGCCTCAATCTGCCACCTCATTCCCGTATTCCTTCTGCCTTCCATGTTTCACTCCTTAAACCCTTCACTGATCCTGTCTCTCCTCCTTCCACAGACCCAGAGCTGCCTCCCCCTCCAGCACAACCCGAAGTCGTGGGTGAGAACATCTACCAGGTCAAGGAAATCCTCGACTCCCGGCGGCAGGGCGGCCGACTCCAATACTTAGTCGACTGGGAAGGATTCGGTCCCGAGGAACGGTCATGGACACCCCGGGAGGACATCTTAGATCCCTCTCTCCTCGAAACATTCCACCAGCAACATCCCAACCGTCCGGCTCCTCGAGGTCACGGCCGTCCACGCCGCCGGTCCAGGGTGCCAGGAGTCACCCGTGGAGGGGGGGGTACTGTCACACCCTCTGCACGTTCTATCAGCCCCGATCACCAGTCACATTCTCCAGCCAATACTCGACGCACTCAATCACCCGTTTACTAATCAGACACACCTGGGCACTCATCACCGTCATCTGTTCCAATCATCAACACCACACTATAAAGACTCACCCACACCGTTCACTCACAGTCAGGTATCATCTTCACTGGATCGTATCTCTCTCCGTCTTCTCATCCCGATCTTCTGCCAGGAGCTTCTGCTACTCGTTGCACCCAGAGACTAACCCCTGTTACCGGCTTGCTCTGCTCGAGGGAAGTAAATCTACTAACCACCTTGACTCCACATTGAACTGTTGCTAGTACTTCGGTACGAAGACTATTGTGTCTAATAAACACTGTGTGAATCGCACCTTTTGCCTCTGCCTTCTGTGATCCGTGACATAATATACATATTATGTACAGTTGATGGGGAAATGATTAGCCCTCCTCTGAATTTTTTATTTCTCTTTTAAAACATTATATAAGTGCTGAACAACAGAGCAATGGTTGGTGGTACTTTTATGGCTTGTGCTTGAAGAGATGGGATTGCTTCACTCATTTTATGTGGTGAAAATCCTGAACACACTCTTGCCTGCTTCTGCAGCGTGTGAGCATCTTTTTAGGTGCTGGGCACCCAGCAAACATTTGGATGTTCAATGCCCATTGTTCCAACATCATTTCACGACGTGCAGTCTTTGGCCAATAGCGGCGCACAATGGGAATTCAGAGGAATCCCATGTCTCTCCTGCTCGTCTTTACCACGTCTTTCTTGAACCATTTTTGAACATGAGAAAGTTTTTGCTTTACAAACCAAACCTACAGCCTTTTACAACCATAAACATCAAAACAGCACATACACACACCGAGTAACTTTATGAAACATAAGGTTGATGTTTAAAAACACGCACATTTACACACACGTCCAAATCCCATCTTCACTGCAAATCCTCCTAAATGACTAGACAAACAACTCAAAATAGTTTAGAACTATATATATATTTTTATTACAAAACTCCTGTAAAATACATTGAACGACAGGGAAAATGATCCTCCACTTGTTTCAGGTGTTTGTGGCACACAACCTGTTGAGTAGAGAAAATAATTTTAATGAAATGATACTTCATAGTTACGTTAGACAAAGATACAATAAATAAGAAAAAAACTGAAATTAATAGTCCAGACAAGTCCCCAAATAATATGAAGCAACAGCAGTTTGACAGAGGCATAAAAAAACAAGCCTAAACTTTGTTTTAATTTAACAATGAGCTGGTTCTCAAAGTTTGTACTATACAAGCCTTGCATGTTTTGGGGTGAACATGTGACCAGCAAATATTGGTCGGACGTCGACGTGGAGAGCACCGCCAGATCGGGTCAAAACCGGAGAGCCCACAAGAATTCAAACTAGGCTGTAACAGTTACGAATCACGAAAAGCTGAATTGTCACCTTTTTTAATTTGAAACCATCATCTCGACATTTCGCCCATTCTCGTCTGTCGTGTTTTTGTCATAACCGAGACATTATTAGCTCGTCAGAAGAGACGTACATCCATGTTCAAAAAGTTTAGTTCCAGGCCTAGAAAAGTTAAGAGTTAGTGTTAGCCTACTCTTTTGAAGGTTGACCCCAAACCCCAATATGCTGAGATGCCTTAGCACTTTGTCTCTTACAGATCAACTGGACTGGGCAACAATTATCAATCGTCTGGGCAAACCAGGATTCCTTCCTACTGCAGCAGTTCAAGGGACTCCTCGATAACCTTAGTAAAGGTTTGATGTGACAGACAGGCTGTGCTGGCTGTCCTAATTACAAAACCAGCAGGCTGCACTACATCTAAGTGTTTGCTTTCGTTATGTAATTCAGGTTTCATTATTTCAAGTCTGTAGGTGGTGTTAAGCGTTCAGTAGCCTTTTAGTGTTCTCAGAGAAGAAGTGTTACACTTGGCTTTACAGCATGGAAATAATCTGCTTAGTTTTCAGTCCTGTACTCTGCTATCATTCAAGCTTGCTATTCACAGAAAGCGACATCGTCATTGGCGCAAATAAAACTAGTTTTTAAAAGAAACAAATTTTTTTTTGTTTGGGATCGTTCGTGGCTCGTTTTTTAGTTGAATCTGCTCTTATAAATCATTATAAAAGCCACAAAAAGGAAGAGCTATTTTCCCAACTGTAATTCCTTATGTGCTGTACTCAGTTGCTTCCCTCAAGACACTGCACCTAAAACCAAAATCTAAAATGATGGTGAGATGAGTCCATCAGAGCTCTGTCAATCCTGCTGGAGAGCTGAGCGTAAATGGAAGAGGGATAAACTTCAGATAAGCAAAGAAATTTTCAGAGACTCTCTCTCTCTCAAGCAATCAGAAGTCATTTAAGATGGCCAAAGCTAGATATTTTTCAGATATTGTACATAAAAACAAGAAAAAGCCCAGGACAAGCCAAAAGTACTTTTTAAATTGATAAATGACACTTTTAATCCTACAACTTCTCTTCTGTCTGACGTGTCACCTACCACGTGTGAGGACTTTTTTTTAATAACAAAATGAGTGTTTTAAGACTGGTGTTATCTTCTCTCCCAGATCTGTCAGCATGCGGCCGCTCCCCGCACTGCTATCCTGAATCACTTTTCTCCTGTTACACTCCAACAACTTCAGGAGATAGTAGAGCACCTCAAAACCTCTGCCTTCTCTGTGGATGTTCTGCCCCCTTCTCTGGTCAAACAAGTGATCAGGGATGTTGGCCCCCTGATCCTTTTTATCATAATTAAATATTTGGAAACTGGAAGTGGGCCCACTCTGTTGAACCATGACATGGTTTATACTATAATGCGTTGTATGTTGGGATTGGTCCTCCAACCAGAGGCTGCTGGCAGTTCTCAGGTCACTGTTGAAAGGCCGAGGTGAGCCTGCTTTCTCTGTAGCTGCAAGATTTTATACAGTTTCATTTGACATTTTTACTGGCTTTGATATGCTTTAACTACTCTACCTACTGAGGTTTTACTGCGTGTTTAACAATCATGTCTGGTTATTCTAATGTTGGTTTGTCCCTGTGTTTTCCCACTATTTTTTAACATTTTGGTCAACTGAAGTTGTTTTTAATATGTGCTTTATATATAAATTGTCATAAATGCGTACATGTAAAACTTGGTAGTGCTGGTTGCCTCTTAGTATTAAGGCCACTTTTTCAGCGGTCGAATTAGAGTTTTCTAATTCTCCTCTAGGATTTACTGTTGCTTTTATTGCAAATTTGTTTTATTTAATCATTGTCCAGTTTCAGTTACTGTTTTTATTATCGTGACCTCAAAAACCACAATAATAAAGAAAACCCTAATTTTTTGGAAGATTGTTTGTTATGGACTAAAATTAGAAGTTAAATTTAAAACACCACAAATAAGTTGATTATGCCTCCCTGGGGCCCAGTACAGGTGCAGAGGGCACCCAAAAAAAGGCAAAACAGGTGAGAAAGTAAAGCGGCTTGAGACACTGTTCAGATTAAAATACAAACTCTTTATTAATATATTAAATAGAAAAATACTATCAAAAATGGCCAATGCACACCATCACTTAACTCCAGGCTTCCCAGGGCAGCAGGTGGATGGAGAAGTGGGATCCTGTGCACAAAAAACATATCCAAATAGTAAACTAATAATAAAAATATAATAAAACTAATCAGGAAATGAGAGTCACTGCTCCACCACACCAGCTGCCTCTGGGAAAGTACAGAAAACTATAATTAAATCAATAGCATTAAAGTTTATACCAAATACAATAATTATACAATTCTGGAAAACAAAATTACAAAGATTAAGGAAAAACCCAAAATTAAATCAAATAAAGTCACAATCTGCAATTTCGTGATCTTAAATTATATCTGCACCCATGCTGACAGTCCATCAATCCGTAACCAGGGCACTACAAAAATCACCGCAGTCCAAAAGGGGTGTCACCCTCCGGAGAACATCACTGCTTATAGGTCCTCTGGAAGGTATTTAACACTGTGTCCAGGGGGGAGTGATGCAATTCATACAAAGGAAAATGATCTGCAAAGCACACACCAAAAGTATAGGAAGGGAGTAAACAAGGCAGCCGTGGAGCGCTGTGGAAGCCTTTTCCTGCTAAAAGGAAACTACTGTTAAGATCAAAGAAGTTATCAGACTGACCCATGTTTAGGCAATAAACCCTGATGCCCACCAGGCAGCAACATGGGGACATGAACCCCACAACCACACTGGCCCTTCCTTAGGCCATAAAAGCAAATGCTAAGAGGTAAATGAACGAGGTGAAATAATGTTTTTGAAAATAATGTTTGTGTCAATGTAATCATGACACCAAATGAAGATTCATGTGATGTGGTGTAATAAAACCCTCTTTAAATTGTTTTAGCCAGCGATTTCCACAGACAATCCTCTGTGATCGCCCGACTGCACTCGCTTTGAAACCGTCCACCACAGAATCCCTCTGCTGACACGCACCTCGAGCTTCAGCTAGCACGCGCTCTCTACAGGCTAGACTGCAGTCAGAGCATGATAGCGATTCATTCATGGCACGAAAAAAAAAAGAAAAAATAATAAAACATCCCTGAATTTTTTTTATTCTGTGAATACAATTTTTTATTGTTGCTCAGGAAGCAGCAGTTTTCTGCTAAAAACAACAGAATGATTATTTTTATTCAGTAGTTCACTATACAAAGCTCTCACGCAACAGCAGATTGCAGCAGTACGCTTGTATCACCCTACATTTTATGGTGATAAAAGATTATACGAAAAGGTTAATATTTTATTCAGGCAAATTAGTTGATCTTGTATGTGTTACTTTAACCAACTTTAGTAACATTAGACAGACAGTAGGAATTTTGTAAAAAAAAAAAAAGGTTTTTATTATTGATTTACCTAATTATGATATTTATTTAAATAAATATACATTCATTTATTGTAATAAATATACATTAAAAGTGTTACTTTTACAATTTGATAAACAATTTTATAAATAGTTGTTCATTTGTAATGTCATAACTGGACAAAAAAAATCTATGATTTTATTAATAAAAGAAGAACAATGAGCTAAGCCTAACAAACATTTGAAATGATAATTTCTGTCAAACTGGGGTGGTGTCAGGCAAAATCTTTCCTAGAGCAGCAAATTAGTAAGGGTTGGCACTGACACAAAAACAAGCCTAAAGCAGCATAACATTATACCCCATTAACACCAAGAATCCAACGAGAGAATCGAGGGGCAAACTCTTCTTCTGCGCAATAGCAAATGACTGAAATGTAGTACCTCGACTGGCTATAAGGAAGGAGGGCCAGAGGTGAGCAGGTTCTTATTTACTCCAATGTTAAAACTGCCCAACTTTCGAGCTGATGAAAACATGTTTACTTCCCTGGTACTGCAATTTGTTTAGTTTAGATTGCTAGTTTTGGCCTTCTTGAACATTCTGAGAGGGGTGAGTTATTTTCTATTTACTTTGTTTATTATTTATTAAATTTTTTTAAAAAGAGTGAGAGAAAACACCAGAGAGAGCTCATTTTTTATATGTACTTAAAGGTACCATCCACGGCTGTTATGCAATTATCTATGTTATCTAGTTTATTTATTAAAAGCCAACCATTTTCATTTTTTATCTTAATTCAGCAAAACATTATGGTGTTTGTCTACTTTTAGTCAATAAACTTTTTTTAGTCATCAAAATTATAAAACCTAATTATTTATTTTATTTGATCAGATCTATAGTGACAAACCAATCCCCTGGACGCTCTGCATGGACCGTACGCCTCAGAGAAGTCATCCTGAAGGGAAGTTTCAAAAGATGAGCATGCAGAAGGAGCAGGTCAGGAGATTGGTCGAATTGCAGTTCCCCGAGCCGCAGCTTAAGGCTGAATGCAATAGGGGGCAGGTTCTCATTCACTGCAATGTTAAAACTGACCAACCCTTGAAGCGGAAAAAACCCTGGCTGCATTAGGTTTGTTGATTCACGTCATTAGTTTGATCTTTATGAACACTTTGAGGAGGGTGAATTTTTTTCATTTGTATGTTTAATATATATTCAATTTAAACCTTCAGCCAATCAAACTGTCACGGATTGGCCAGGCTCTTCCTGCACTCAATCACAGCGAGCAGCATCACCTGAGTTCACGCAGAGCTGCATCCAATCCCCTGGCTCACTATAAAAGCACACACCTCACTTCACTCAGTGTCCGGGCTCGTTTATACGAAGCAGACTCTGAGTGTTCACTCTCCTGGCTAACAATCACGAACTTACATTCTCGTACTTACTGTGTCTGTTTACCTCTAGTTTTTCCTATCTCCCGTGTGTCCAGTCAGTGGGGTGTGCGATCCGTCTTCCCCGTTGTGTCTCCTCCATTCTGCCAAGGAAAAGGACAGTTAACCATCCAGCTCATGCATCCTCCCTTTCTGCTCACCCGTTTGTGTTCAACGTTGTCTAAATAAACTGTTACATCTTTTACCTACCCAGTCTGTCCATCTGCTTCATAACACAAATGCTTTCAGTATGGTCATGTACCAATTTTTTTGGACACATTTTTGCACTTATTTAACTGTGACAGCAACCTATGGGTGGCATCACGGACGCTCCGTCCATTTTATATAAATGGCAGTAAAACACTAAAACTCTACTAAGTTTGCTATTTCAATAAAATGTTTGTGAGTTTTAAGTATTAAAACACGAATATTTATTTAAACAATTACAGAATGCCACAAAGATAGGTTTGAGTGTCATTTGTAGTGTCAGAATGTATTTGGAGTCAGTTTTACTGTGTATACTCTTTTTTAATATTGGCATAAAAAATGTTTGTTGGCACAACACAGGATAATTTGTTCGATTATGGAGCATTATTTAGGTCTTGTAAAACATTTTAAAATCTATTACTTGAAGTTGCCAAAAAATTGTTATTGCATTCGATTCCCAAAAAGGCAATCACCATTGTTCTGAGCACTTACCTTTTAAAAGCAGATTATACCGAAAAGGAGCAGTAAATAGACAAGAGTATAATAACCAATGAAAATCAACATTAAGTTGTCCTAGTTCATATGCAGCTCCACAATAAGAGGTATTGATTGAAACTCAGGGAACTGATTTCCACACATTGTTCGATAGAGCTGCAGTGTGTATGCACCCGTTCTCTCTCACACTGCGCTGCAGACGCAGATGTTCAGCTCCAGCAGGTTTAAGAATCACAGTATCGATCAGTTCTCAAAGCCCCCTTTCTAAAGTTATACTCCTTCTCTCATATGGATGAAGACTCACTGAAACCAATTTCAGTATCATTTAACAGCTGAGAATTTCTCTCGATATCAGTTTAAAGTTAATCAAGAAGTTCTTTTAGCGTTAACTAAGGTAATGTTTCAGTTCCTTGGTTCAGCATTAGAACACAAAAGAAGATATGTGAACAAGTGCACGTATTGTATTAAAGATCATAATAATGTGCATGCATTTAATCAATTCATTATTTAAAAAGGTGTGTTTGTCTACCTGGGAATTCATTCTTGGATTCAGGGTTCAAGGTAAATTAATCTTAATAGACCTTGTGACTGATGGGACTGACACCTCAACACAGCTAATAACTTCAATAGGATATGGAGATAAATTGAGAAGAGGGTTTACATGGTATGGACTATAGGATTTTTGAAGTTTTTTTTAACAAAACAATTAATAAAATGTATCTTTTAAAGAATGCTCTGTACTTGTTCTTGTGGACAAATGTACATTTCATTGCATACAGATTTCTAAATGTTCTGTCATTTTTATCTTGCTTTGGCTAAAAGATTCACCTGTATATACAAAGATAAAAACAAAGTTCTGTAACGTGAAGATAATTCCCATGTGTTTTCTGTTTCCTCACGGAAGTCTGGTTGTTTCTCGGACTGAACACTTCATTTCCCGTGAGAAGTGCTGCATTAAAAGACATTTACTGAAGAGATGGTAGAAAGAAGAGAGATTTTCTGAATGGAGGTGAGCAACCCCATTAGTTTGGCTGGGTTCAGAAAGCTTTGAGTGTGTTTTCATCACAGAGGCTTCTGTACACACTAAAACTCCCAGGGAAACAAGAGCTGACCAGGTGTGATCCTTCAGTGCATTGTGAGTCCTTCTGGAATAAAAGCATCGTCTGGAAATAAAAACGAAAAAAATATTTACACTAACAAATGCAATATTTTCTTTGCAGAGTATAAAATTATGTATCTATCTGCATTTTCTATTTGGTTTTCCTGTCTAATGGCTAATGTTTTGAAACCTTCCACATGAGTGTTGGTTATTTTTAAATCTAGTTTGGCCATTTGTTCACATATAAACAAAGGAGTAACTGCAACATTTGTATGTGTGTGCGTGTGTGTGCATGTGTGTGCGCGCGTGCGCGTGCGTGCGTGTATGTGTGCATGAACATCCAATGTTGCTTTCTCAGAAGAATGCATTTCATTTGGGTTTCATGAGAAGTATGTAACATATTACGGTTATTTATGAACATTACAGTTTTTCACAATTGCTAAGACAGTTTTTTCAATACATTTAACAAGTTTGCTTAACTCTTAACACACCGACTCAGTTAAAACACACAAATGGCAAAACAGTTAATTACATTATCAAAATCCCCCACTGTAAATAAAACTCCAAAACTCATTTTCAAAAAACAATAATACAGTTTTCAAAACACTAACACATGTTTTCTTCCAACAGCAACATTTAGTCAATCATAACAAATTGAGAAAAAATGTGGCTTTAAAATGATATAGTTTTGGTGTTGGTGAAGCTTGTGTGTAAAAGAAGTTCAAGCATTTGAAATTTGTGTTAACCATATGCATTTTGTATTTAAGCAACACATTTTTTTTATTATAGAGCCTACCTAGACGGATGTTGTGCTAATCGTGTTAAGAGTTGTGAAAAGTTGTTAAATGTATTGAAAAAACTGTCTTAGCAATTGTGAAAAACTGTAATGAAAAACAGCAGTGTAAAAAAGAAACATCTTGTTTACCTTGTCAAATACAGTAACCTGCTTTTTTAACTCAGATGATTGTACTTTTTCTGTCCTTGTTTTTAATGTCTTTATAGGACCCTGCAGGTTAAAATAGATTAAAATGGAAAACTATTACAGCAGGAGATTCTGAAAATAGTCAGACCCTAAAAAAAGAACTCTGCCAAAGGTTTGCCAAACAATTACAAATCAAAGCAAGTGTCTAGAAATAGCTGTATTACTTTATTGTTAAGGGTTATTGGGAAATGTACATTTATGCCTACAAATGAATATAGAGGGGAGATTTTTATCTCATACTAGTTCACAACACACACATATTGAAACTTCTTTTAAATGATGAAGGATTAAAGATACAACAATTACAATAAAGTGTTTTACAAATTAGAATATTTTATGCCATGATTAGAGTGGCATCGAAGCATCAGCCTTTGAAACAGTCAAGGTTTTCTGGTAGCCCTTGTTGCTTTGATATTCATATATGTTTCCTCATCTTCCTCTTGATAATTCACATTCAGGTTTGCTTCAGGGTTTTGTCAGCCAATCAACAGGTGTTCCATGGCAATTAAACCAGTTTAGGTTTAGTAGTTTTTGGTTAGTGTGAAGATTTCAAATCTGGCTGGAAAAAAATCTAAAACGTTTTCAGCTCAGAAAACAGGAATAAATGATTACTCACACATGCATGAACTAATCTGAACACTACTTTAGGCATGTTTTTGATGAGGAAACATCGCTTCAAGATGCCAGGAATGTCAGAAAAGTCACATCATCATGACATGGCACCTTTAAAATAACAGAGCTTACTTTTCATGTTATTTACTTCATTGCGTTCTCAATGTTTTTAACATTATTTAATTTTATTTGGCATTACATGTTTGTTTTATAATCCCACATGAGTTCATTTAATGACATGAAACGTGTGTACCTGCAATCCATTGGGGCCAGGGAAGGTATGTCATGCACATCACATGGTATTTATGCATTTTAGATTATGACATCCTCTTTTAACTTTTAGCGACTTTTGAGCCAGCCAATAGTGACTTTTCTTACTGAGGAGCAATAGTGGTTCAAACTGAGCCAGTCAAACATCTCTGCAGAAGAACGTAACATAAACATAACGTAATGTAAAACTAATGAAAAAGCTTTGTCTTCTCCATCTCCTGTTCAAGCCAACATAAAGTTTCCTTTTTACAAAGAAGCAGAAACAAGAAAAACTGTCTGTAAAACCTCCGGAACTGTGTCGAATTATGTGAGGCCTCTGCAGCATCTTTAAAAAGAGAGGTACGTTAAGATAAACCTTGGAGCTAACGCTATCATGATTATGATAGCATTCATCACTCTTTTAATGCCCTTAAAAAAAACTGTTTAAAGATGTAAGTTAGTGCAAGAAAGTGTTGGCAAAAGCTTCAGATTCTGTTCCTTGAAACTTCTTTAACAATGATTTAGGTAACAAATAAACGTGAGGCATTATTAGTTCAGTTCAAAGCTGAATGATCATCACAACTTCGTGAATATATTTGATTATAAATTCAAGATTAAATCAAAGTTATAAAATGGTAATGTTAGCTCATTTCAAACCTTGATTATAAAAAGACCTTTATTTTTTTTTTGTGGTGCTCCACCAGACTTCTGAACTTTAATCTAGAAACTTTTGCAGGGAGCCTTCAATGTGGAACTTTGTTTTTTAACTTTGTTTAAACTGTATTATTGTCTTTAATCCAATCCATCATCATTCAAATTGAATTAAAGGCTGAAATTGTTTCACTTAGTGTATTCCCTTTTATAAAACAAGTTATAAAATTTCAAATATCATAATCATAATTGTTTGGTAAAGCTCACACATAACACTTACACTGATGAATGAGTTGTGACATTTAAGGCTCAACCTGTTGCAATATAAAAAAAAATCTTGATGGATAAGCGAACCAAATCATAAACAAAAATAATAGATAAACATTAAAAGGTCAGATTCACAAACTGATTTTACTCCTCTGCAAGTTTCAGAGACGGATTTCTTTGTAAAAGTGTGCTTTGAAGACTGAACCCTCTAATAAACTTCTTCACAACATACTGAGTGTGTGATGTTGCATCAGTGTGTGTTTAATGAGCAACGTAGATATTTTTTCACATGCTAATGGTGGTGTAAGTTTTATGTTTGTGTCAAAGAACAAACAGCATGTTCAAAGAGTCCAGCAGAGGCCAGACTGTTCATTAAAACTCAGAGGAGTGGGTTTGTTTCATCTGAAGTTTATTTTTATCATTTATACAATCGTATCTCAGAAAAGCAGATTCTGATAGGCAGGGGGGACTCTAGGATCCAAGCTTTCGGGTGCTAAGCCCCTAAAGAAAAACACAACATATACTTTGCATAAAACATATTTCAGATACACTGATTGTGGTTAAATGCTTAAAGTTTAAGCATTTGTTGAGCATAATTCTATTCCAATGTTCTATGGGTAAGGGTATTTTGTTCTGTGAATTTTCAGGATAAATGGTGTGTTCGGGGACTTTTATTGTGTTAAAACTGATGGTTTTTATTTTAAATGTTTAGCTAAATTATAAAACAAGGTCACTGTCAATGATTTTTATGCTGATTTAAATGACACAATTCAAATTTGATCTTCAAACCAATACAACCAATTTTGTTTGTGTGTAGCAGGCTCTGGATTTGCCTTTTTATTGGGTGACAAGTTACCAGCAGTCTCATCAACCTATATCTGCACACGAGATAATTAACAGTTCATCTCTTCTCCAACATTTATGAAAAGACTAAATCTATAATGAAATTGCATAGTTTTTTGGATTAAGTCCTATAGCAATTAACAAGGAGCCCTAAGAGATAGACAAAAGAGTTAGATCATCCTTCATTCATCTGGCTTTTGTGAGAAAGCTTGGTTTCACAAGCTTTTGATCTTTTCTTGACCCTAAAGACTAAAATTTGACAAATTCACCATTTCTCTTTATAACAAGTCTCATATTTAAATAAAATGTTGCATTCATCATTTTGCTTCAGTAATAATCAGCCTGTAAGACTAATTGTGTCAGAATACATTTTCATAATTTTGTGATTAGTAATCAGTGAGTTGGTTTCTCTCTGTTTTTTTGTCACGATACTTGAACTACATGTTTTCCATTGTTTCAGACTTCTTTACCGCCAGTAATTTTAGGACTATAGGTACTGAGCAGACTAACTCTGAACGTACACCCACAACATGAACACCAACAGATGAAAATTCTCACGTAGATCAGAAGCTCTCTATTGGTCTTTCTGGGAAAAAGGTTGTACTAGACATAATGTTTCTGAGTTGTAGTAAAATCCAGAAACCACTTTCTAAGTAAGTAAATGCATAAAATAAGACTGCTTTATATTTTTCTTTACTATTTAAGAGATTGAATAATACCACATAATTTTTGTCACAAAAAAGCAAGATGAATAAATTATACTATCATACACTGGAAATGAGATAAAACAAACTTGTAGTCAATCAGCAGTGGCTATAATTGTGGTGTTATTGCATCTTTGAGATTTCAAATGTCAACACAGCTCTGACAATTCCCATGCTGCACCTTTCAATAAAAAATTCAATAAGAGTTAATAGTGTTTAGGCTTGGTGTTGTAATTGTCATACCTATAGTTAGGACATTCTTGTTGTAATGCCACTTTAATTTACAGATCGTATTCATAGATACAAGATTGTGCTTAATAGCATTTTTAAAAGCTTTTATTTACAATTCATGTCAAGTCATTGACCAGAAAACCAAAAACAACTTTCAAATAGTAGATTTGTAAGAGCCTATGAGTTTTTTGTATTTAGAGGTTAGATTGTAATTGAAAACATGTTACTAATATTCTGTTCTATTTTTCAGTGTTTGACCACCTTGCACAGCCGAAGAGACAAATTCAATGCACAAATTATGGTTTGTTATAAGGTGTTGGTTGTCGATAAACCAACAGCTTTGAAGATCTCTGCCAGCTATGTACCTCTTCCTCTGACTGTTAACTTGTGTTGGCCCAGCGTGTTGCCTTCAACCCAATGGTGAGAGGCAGAAATCAGAGGGACAAACTTTCATACGTTTCATACGCCAAGCAGCAGGATTACCTAGGCACAGATGCGCTGATGTAGCAATGGAGATTGCATCATCAAGCTCAAGACTCCCTTCAGAAGATTCATTATCTGTCATCTCAGCAGATCAGACAACCTCGGGGGGAGCAGGAAGAGCGAGGGGCTGGGCCTTGTGCTCAAGACCCAGCTCAACTCCTACCATTGCCAGAAAGTATGCCAGCCTTAGTGTGTTGGTAGTCAGAACAGTGCAATCAACACAGTCGGAACCCACGATTGCTGCCCTGGCATCTCTATGCACCAAACCGTCAAGGCAATAGTCGTGGCTATTGGTCAATGCGGTCAGTCCATAAAAAATCCAGATGATCTGCATTGTCGAGAAATGTCCTACTTAGCAGACGCTGACCATCATAAAAGTGGTTAAACTTTAAATAAACAAAATGTGACTTCCTATTTGATGTTGGAAGGAAGCAAAGACACAAGGAACTGGAGCTTGCATCAGCTCCTCACACTCTTTTACAGCAGGAGTAATTAAATTAATCCACTTACTCATGATTTCTTTAAAGCAGCAATTCACATAAATTTGGTGCTATGCCCATCACTCGAAAATAAAAGATGGGAGGCTAGGGGGGAATTTCTCATCCAAACTGAATAACAATTAACTCTACCAATACATCAGTTAAGTATTTATTTTCTTAATAAATGCAACCTATTTTATCTCTTCAAATTTTTGTTCCCAGGTCTTGTTTTATAGAATGAAATTAGTTAACTAATATCTTTTACAAAACAAAAACTAAAGTTCATTTATACAGAATTTGTGAAAGTTATCAGATTCCAATTATGAATTGAATAGTTTATTTGCAATATTTAAAAGAATATTTGTTAAAACTAATTATAAGTAAGAAAATAGCAAGCTTTTACTCATAATGAGATCAGACACAGCATGAATAAAACAGGAAACAATTTGCTCACCAGTATGTATGTATTTAATCACTGAAATCTAGTAAAAACACAAAGATTTTGTACAAATATCCACCATCACAATGTTAATACATTGAAATGATTTGCAATACAAAATTTAGGGTGTACTGTGCTGTGATTAATCAGTTTATAGCAATCTGGTTGCTTACCAGGCAGCGGGCGGGTTATATCTATTTGTGGATATATAGCTGCATTGCAATAGATTTATCAAAACTCAAGTATGTGCACAGCACTTCACAAATGCACAGCTGTAAATTCCCTAACATTTATGATGAGATTTACAAAAGTTACAGAAATCCAGAAATAAATGTAAAAATATTGTCAAAATTGTTTTACCTACAAATATTGAATCATTTATTTGTGGATTTATTCTTTTGTGTTTATCTCTTTACATGTATTTTCGGATCCCTGAATTATATATTTAGCATTAAGATGCAACTGTACTCCGATACATTTTCCTAGACTACTAAACATTCCAGGTAAGTATCAACACAAATCGACTACACAAACATCTTAAAGGATTGGACTTGGGACCTGGAACAGAGAAGGAATCACTTGGTTTTTTTTATTATTTAACTACTTAAGTGCCTTGTTTTATTTGAAAAATTAAGGTATTAGTTACAAAATATTTTAATGATGATATAACGATTGTTTGACAGCTATAGATCAGTCTCACCAAGTGTTTATGGATCTGTGTTTACGCATCCAAGGGAGTGTTTGTGAGTGTGTTAATTAATTGCCAGAGATTGATCGAGTGCTCGTTTGAATGGCTGCATTGAGATGGGATTCTGTATGAAGGTCAGCATCTTTCATTCTGCCTATTAGGACAGATCACACATACACACAGTCAATTAAGTGGCAATGAGGATACCGACACTTATTTGCTGACAGCCTGCAAGAGTTTCTGTGTGTGTGGAGATTTATAAATGGTTTTGCATCATCTCTCATTGAGAAACATGGCAATAATATAAAGACATAAAATGGCATTCTAAAGTTTAAACATTGCTAAAATGTCACGTTTCAGTATTGTTCTCTTGTCAAAAACATGCCTTAGTAATATTCAAATTTTGGTTCATGCCTGTTTGTGTAATACTATATTCCTTTTCAAGGAGTTCAAAATAGCTTGATGGCTGATGGCCATTGACCAAAACACCTAACACTAACCAATCAGATGAACTGCTAATACAGCTCAGGATGCTTAAAATCCAGAATTGTCAATAACCACAAATCTACAGAGAAAATTCACCAAAAATGGTCACAAATGCAAAATAAGCACAAAAACTAATTTAGTGTTAGCTGACATTTTGGATAAGCAAAACTGCAAAACTAAAAACTGCTAAAAGTTCAGATTTCCCACATTCTGAATTATTTGCTTTTCCTGTCACTGCAATGATGCAATATCTGCTTTCAGCTCTTCTTACGTCGTAGGTCTCATTAAATTAACATTTATGATGTCTGTCATTCACTCTTTTATGAGGGTAATAATCTAATTAACACAAGTTCAGGAGAACCTTGGCTGATAATTGACTATTTAGGCATTTTTTTTTATTTTATTTACTTTATTTCCAGTATATAGGACAGGACCTACGGGAAAACACTAATGTTTTGCAAGCTACTGAGTGTAATCTTCCCCCTTCTTCACAAAGTCAAACCAGCAAGCAAGAAAGGAAAATATTTGCCAGCACAGCTCCCAGGTCTCCCGATCTCACAACTCCAAAGCAGATCCCAAGCAGGTTCCACCACCACTTCATATCGATCCACTAAATTTACCATGGCTCCAATGGGGGTCTAGGCCATCAAACCTCTTGTAGGTGAACATCAACCCTTTGAGAAAAGCTGATAAAGAAGGACTATGTCAGCTTTATTCCAGCCTGCAAGGGGCAGAATTTCCCAAGCCCTCTCGTCATCAGCAGAGAAGTCTGGCTAGAAAGCAATTCAAGGGTGCTGCAAGGTGGTCCCGTTAGCCGTCAGCCGGACAGAGCTCCATCATCCATCACTCGCTCAGCAGCTTCCATGTTGCCCGTCCAGCAGCAATTACTCCTTGCCTCTGGAGTTGTCACGATCAGGCTCAGACAAAGTCCCAGGCCCAAACAAAGTCAACAAAGTTGAACCAATTTATTGTGGCGGTGCACACTCAAAAATTGTATGCCCTGCTAAGAAAGCTGCCAATAAAAACCTCAGAGGCAACTTGTCAACTCCTTTTCCCAGCTATCAGCGCAGCTCACTGACCATCTGCAAAATAATTTGAATGTAACATCGCCGATAGACTCATTAAAAAAAGAAGTGGATTCAGGGTTTATGATCGAACCCTTTGCTTGGTTTCGGCATAGGAGCAACGTTTTGATTCGAGAGCCATCAAGGCATTCCTCTTTTTGTTGACCCAGTCAAACAGTACTTATACTTAAACTCCCAAGCTCCTTCTTCCCATTCACCAGATCGCAAGCATTGGGCATCTGTCATGCATTCGTGCGGGGCAATAGAGTCACTGGTAATGGATGAGGAGGTGACATGGAGGCGTATCGCTGGGAGTACATCATGGTTAAATAAACTTTAAAACAAATACTGTGCTTTTTATTTATGACACAAAAGCAACAATCTTCTCTAGTAGCAATTTCCAAGCTGCCCTTGTAAAGCCATTATAATCATGTAATAATAATAAATCATGTAAATCTGATGCTGAGCTTGGTGGAACTGTAGGCCTTAAATAACAAGTCTGCACATGTTGAGCTGAACACAACCATCATTTGACATTAAAAATATATAAACCGTGATAAACAACTATCAGAAGTAGCATGTTTTAACAACGTGTTACTCATTGACTGTAAATAACATGGACGGAGTGTCCTTGAAGTCAACCATAGGTTTCTGGCAAAGGCATAGCCAGTATGTGAAAACTCATCCACAGAGGCAGGAAATGGCCTTAGGGAAGACGTCCGATTGGTTGAAGGTTTACATTTTATATTTACCTGAAACAAACATTTTAAATTAATTCACTTCCCTCACAAAGATCAAAATGAGTTATTTCAATCAGCAAGCCTAATGCAAACTTTTTTCAGCTCCTAAGTTGGTCAGTTTAGCATTGAAGTTATAAGAGCCTGCTCCCTATTGGAGTCAGCCTCAAGTAGCTTTCTATTTTGCTAAATGTAAAAAAAAAAATTCTTGAGAGGGCTTGATGAAAATGAGATGCTAAGTGACTGTTGAGAATAACCTAGAATTACATTTCACTGTTATCAGCTTTTCCACAGTTGATATATTTTTCAAGTTTTTTATTTAGATGTACATATTCATTGATAAATGTTTAAAATTTTATAATTTATTTTCACTTCAAATATTAATTATGGCTCGAGCACTGTACATGCTACCACTGGATAACATCATAGTTATGCTGATGACACTTAGCCCTTTCTCCAAATGATTACATAAACTATCTCTATAAGTGACCTGATACAGTTGTGGCATTTAAGGCTGGGGGAGCATATCATTTAAGCTGTCACAAGTTTATATTATATTAACCATTCATGAACAGACAACCATATATTTACTTTTTACTGCCTTATTAAATAAAAATAAAGCGTTTGCCGAAACCTCTGCTCTCTACCTAACAAAATGGACAAAATACATCTATTGACTTTTCAAGCTCTGCTTTGTGCACACTATCCGAGCAGCTTTAGAACTCTCTGACAACTGCCTGGTCCACGTTATTTCATACAAGCAACAGCTCAAAGCAGCTAAACATGTCGTGAGAACTGTTAAAAGATGAACCACTGAAGCAGAGTGGGCTTTATCAACCTGCTTCGACTGTACTGATTGGAGTGTTTTTGAAACGCAGCCTTAGACCTGGACAAACTCACTGACTATGTCATCATACATCAGTTTCTGTGAGAACATGTGCTTTGACACCCGGACTTTTTTAAATATTTTTTTTTAACAAACCATCGTTCTCTGGAAAACTCAGACATTTTTGTCATGCCAAAGGAGATTCCTTCAGGAGTGGTGATCGTTTTCTGAACAATCAGGCCAGGAACACACTGAATAAGGAGATCAGAGCATCTAAAAGAAGGTACTCTCGGAAGCTGGACAACCAGTTCTCGGCTAACAACTCTACATCAATGTGTATAGGCCTGAAGACCAACTACAAGACACCTCCCCCTCCTCTATGGGCAATCGAACTTTGGTGAACAAGCTCAATGAGTTTAACAGCAGATTTGTGACTTACAGCCAGACATCCTCCACCTGCTCTGACCAAGTTATCAACAACTAACATTTTACCTTATTCTCTGACACATGTCAAAATATTTATATACTTGAGAACGCTTCCTTGACAGCTCCATTACTGAATAATCAGCAATAAACACAAACTCAGTAAGTGGCGCACAGAATATGTGGCAAAACGGTATGGAGTACCACGCTAAAGTTTCAAAGCTGAGTGAATCTCTTAAGTTGTTCAAACGTCATCAATGACATCAACTGAAGCAACCTCCAGCCCAGTCCTCGCTTTAGTTAACCAATAGAGTTCAACACAAGCTTCAAATCCTCTGAGTCAGAGGGAGCATCACTAGTCATTGGTTTCATTCAAGATGGCGAGGAGTCTGCATACAGACAGGAAGCGGAGCGGCTGGTTCG
Organism: Danionella dracula; assembly: GCA_900490495.1. Classification (NCBI taxonomy): domain Eukaryota; kingdom Metazoa; phylum Chordata; class Actinopteri; order Cypriniformes; family Danionidae; genus Danionella; species Danionella dracula. The sequence continues at coordinate 16,614,388 of UELW01000334.1, forward strand.
CTGGTGTGGCAAGAACATCCTGGAGCTTAACAGTGGATATGGTAGTGGACTACAGGAGAAGTCTCCCCCCACTCACATGGGCACCCCCAATTATGAACAGCACTGTGGCACCTGTCATTTAGGACCTTCTAAGGACCATTAAGACCTTAAGTGGAGCATTCACATTAACTCCGTTGTGAAGAAGACACAGCAAAGGCTGTACTTCCTGCGCTAGCTGAAGAAGTTCAACCTTCCACAGATGCTGCTGAACCAGTTCTACTCGGCGGTCATCGAGTCTGTTCAGTGCACCTCCATCACTGTTTGGTTTAGCTCAGCATCTAAATCAGACATCCGGAGACTCCAGAGAACAGTTCGGCCTGCTGTAAAAGATCATTGGAGCTCCCTTACCCTCTCTTCAATAACTGTACACCTCCAAAATAAGAAAGAGGGCTCTCAAAATCACTCTGGATGCTGCTCACACAGACAACCACCTCTTCCAGCTCTTACCCTCCTGTCAGTGCATCAGAGCCCAAAACACCAGGACAGCCTGGCACAAACACAGCTTCATTCATCAGGCTATTCAGCTCCTTAACCCATAACTTTCACCACGAACAGTCCCATATATTTCCAAAATAACTCTTTGCACATTTCCAGTCGTTCCATTCATTGCTGCACTAACCCCCAAAGCACATTTCTTAAGCCCCTTGGACTTCTAATATAGTTATAGTTCTATTACTTTATATTTTTACTACCTCCACTCATCATACACCTTATTATAGCAACTTACTATAGAACCTGTGTTTACTGTTATTGTGTCACCTAATGTAAAGTGTCGTTTAATGTATCAACACTGGAGTGTACCCCTGTACCACAATAAATTCCCTGTGCATATAACATGGACAGAGTGTTTGTGGTGTCAGCCATAGGGTTCTGGCAAAGTCAAATGAAGCTCAAAACATTTTTAACATTGAAATGAATGAGAACGTGCTTGGTTTTGGAGTCTGCCTATAGCGTCCGCTCAGGAAACTGCTGTTCAGTCATTTGCTATTAAGCCTCAAAAGGAGGAGGTTGCCCCTTGGTTCACATGCACACTTGGCAACAAACATCTTTCTGATTCTGATTAAGTTCAAACTCAAATATAACAATAGTGTGATTACAAATTATAAAAAACTCACAAACACAAAACAAGAAATTAATTTTTAGTCTAACCTTGGTGAAAATTCTACAAGGAAATGATCAGCAGCAGCTCAACACAATATTAACATAAACACGTAGGGCAAAATGAGTCTTAAATAATATCACAATATTTTCAGGAAATATGGTGAGATAACAATATTAGCCAACATGTTGGATGTCAAATGTTCCATTATTAATATTTAATTAGTTTCAAGAACATACAATCGTACTCAATAAGTGACATAACTTTATTGGCATAATATACACACATTGCACCTGAAACTATAGAACATAAGATATCACTATAGAAGTTAGATATCAAACTACTATCTTCACAAGGAAATTATATTTTCTCTGTATATAACCCATCCCAGTGTACACACACACACAGCAGTGTACAACCACACAGTGAATACGCACCCGGAGCAGTGGGCAGCCTTGGCTGCGGCATCCGGGGAGCAGTCGGGAAACGGGTGGACGGACTTGGGTGTTGGGGAAAAGTTGACTGTTTGGAGACCATTAAAAGACTGGGATTATTAATGTAGTAGCTATGTAATACCTATTAGAAACGACCAACTGATTTCTTTGATTCACTGTTACTAACACAGATCAGACTCACAGAATAATAAATGCTCAAAAAACATAGATTTCTTGGGTTGAATCTATATTACATTTAACATTTCTTTGTTAGACAAGTAAGTAACAATATATCATTCACATCTGTCACCTTGGAACTCCACTCCGCTTGTTCCTCGCTTGTCTTATGCTTCTTAATGAGGTATATGACATTTTGGTGCAATGCAAAGGGTACATTAGATATCTATTTCTTACCTGTTGATTCTTAAAGTTATTTATGAAAGTTATAACAACTGATAAGTTACACCAAGAGACAAGAACCTGATAAAACTTGATTGACAGATTGAATAGTAATATGATATACATTATATAAACAGCCCCGGGTAAATTATGTTCGTTTTAGTGAGTATTTGGACACATTTTTGTTCAAACACCAGAGGAAAAACCCTTTTAAAATACAAAATTATTGGCCATTGGTTTAAATAATTAAGTTAGTTTACCACTCAACAAACTTTCATCAGTAACTGATTCCTGTTGCTAAAGTAAGAGCAGTTTGCATATCTTTCAGTTTATGATAATGAGAAATGCATCAGAGCTCATTGATATTCTGCTCTTCAGTGTTTTCAAGTCTTGACTGGCCAATGCAGGAGATCCTGACCTTTTCAAGGAAAACACTGCTTGAATACAGAGGTGTTATTGGGAGAAATTTGTTTGAAAATGTGCAGTAGAAAATATGCTGTGTTTAGTAATATTATCAAAAGATAGATAGATAATGGAAAGTGAATACATTTTCAAATCTGGCTTAACTGGCTCATAAAATGTACCTTATTTTTCTAAAACTAAGGTAAGCCAAGTCAAGGCACTTTACCTTCTACATTAAATTTGGAAAACATTGGTTATTCAAAGTGCTTTACAAAATGATAAAACAGATAAGACAGGTCAGAGATACAAGACGCAGTGGAAATTTGGCATTTGTAACTAGGCTGTCTGCTTTGTTGGCTTGGCTGTTGCCCACCCATCTGAGGAGACTTGCAAGTTAAATAGTGTTGTATGTTGTACACTGGCCATGAAACAAATAGTGTCCTCACATATTTGTACAAATCCCTGTTAGGAGGAATGTTGAGGACCCAATTGCAAGTGTAGCTTCTCAGTCATTTATTTCTTTTAACCAAAAGGCAGAGCAAAAGCTTCAACTTAGGCAGCCTACGTAGGGAGAGTAGTTAACAGAAGATCACCCCAAAGGGATAAGTAACAACAGAAGACAAAATGTGCACCAGCGCACCGAGTCCCAGGGGAGAGCAGCAACAGGATCTTAATGCTCTCCGCCAGAAGGAAGCAGTCATCTGTTGAAGGAGAGAAGGCTAGGCGAGACTAGTCCCGGCCGAGATGTAAGGCAGAAAGCGTTACAGACTAGACTTCACAACACACAGTATGGCACAGGCTAGACACTGCATAGGAAAAACAACCAACTAGAAAAATGGAACGCTTAAGAAGCAAACTGATTAGGCGCTGACTTGCAGCAGGTGGAGGGCGCTACAGTATTAGCGGTGATGGCAGACAAGAGGAAAACAATTAGTGAGCATTAGCCAGGAATGTCACGAACCACTAATTATCAGCAAAAACTATACTTTCTACCGTAGCTCAAAAACACCCCAAAAACAGTTTTGAAATCCAACACATCACAATCCCATATTTTAAAGAGTTTATTAACTGAAAAAGGAAGCTATGAGGCCAGAACCCAGAAATGTATTTTTTCTGGAGTCTCTGTTCTGTATTCGGAGAAGGACGGTTATTCATGTACCCTGTTCTCTTGGTCAATTGAATGCAATTGAAGTCCCTATGTGAGGTCCCTGGGGGTCTCTCTGACTGAAGCACGTGCTGGTCACCTCCCAGCATAAAGAATATATAAACTTAAGATCCCTCGACAAACATAGGGCTGTATTCAAGTCCAAGACAAGTCCAAGTCCACAACAGTCGAGAACGAGTCAATGCTGTTGGACTCTTTTATGTTGGACAATTTATTTACAATTTATACTTTATTCCTCCACCACAGACTGCTTTTCTAATTGGTCTCCATGACGAGATTAATTCAATAAATTCAATTGAGAGACATACTGACATACTGGATTATGTTTTAGACTTTAAAAGCATTAAGTGTTTATAATGTTCATATGAAAAATACTTTAGTACTTCATAGTGCATATTATAATGACATGTTTAGTGTAATATAGTTACTTTTGAGGTAGCGCCATAGCAAATACAGCTTCTAATGTAGACAACCTATACCCAATAAAATAATTTGCTATTCATAATGTGCCATAGTCTGCTATTATAAATTGTATAACTATAATAAACTATAATTTGTTAATGGTGTAAAAGTGGATCTTTAGTCCGATAGCTCATCACTTTACTAAAACATCAAATACTAAAGTACTGACAAATTGTTTACATGTCTCAATAATTTAAAATGTATCATCAAAATCCAACTTTTTGAAAAAATTCTTTCATAAGAATGCCTTTTGAAATAAGAGACAGTTGGTTTACATTTACTAAAGAATTTTTCAGTAAAGCCCCTGAGCGTGTATTAGATTTTTTCCATTTTGAGGTGAAACATCAAATCTTTAAGCCACTGCGAGCTGGAATATATCGTGATAGGAGACTGCTCAGGTAAGGCGAGCCATTCAGCGTCTTAAAGGCAAGGAAGAGATCACAAATCGGAGTAATGTGATGATATTTCTTTGTTCTTGTGAGAACTCTAGCTGCTGCGTTCTGGACTAACTAATTTGTGTAGCACATCGGTTGAGCAGCCTGCAAACAGAGTGTTACAGTAATCCATTCTGGAGCTCATGACATGAAAGCATGAACTAATTTTTCTGCATCTGCAATAGACAGCATGTTCCGTACTTAGCAATGTTCCTGAGGTGAAAGAAGGTGGGCTTATGGAAGGGAGAGATATGGAAATGTCAGTTCGCTATCTATAATAAACCAAGATTTTTAACTGTAGTGAAGAAATTAACTGTGTCCCCCCAGCTTAATATCTAAAACTAAGAAGTTCTGTAATTGCTTTTTAAAGTAATATAAAGTATTAATATTTTAAGTAATATTTCTGTTTTATCAGGATTTAGCACAAGTAAATTTTCATTAAACCAATCATTAATATCAGCGACACAAAGATCTTATTTAGCTTTGAAAGGTCATTTAGGTTTTGCTGAGATATAGAGCTGGGTGTCGCCTGCATAGCAATGGAAACTAATCCCATGTCTTCTATTAATTTTGCCAAGGGGCAGCATGTGGATTGAGAATAGGATGGGTCCCAGAACAGATCCTTGAGGAACTCCATACTCCACTGCTATTGTGTCCGATGAGTCTCCATTGACATGAACAAACTGACTCCGGTCAGAGAGGTAAGAGTTAAATTATCTCAGAGCCTAGCCCTGGATTCTCTAGTCTCTCGAGGAGAATCCTGTGATCTATCATATCGAACGCTGCACTGAGATCTAGCAGAACTAGAAGAGAGATATTCCCTTGATCCCAATCAAGTAACAGATCGTTTGAAATTTCTATGTGCTGTGATGAGGACTGAATCTAGATTGAAGATCTTCATAACAGTTGCTCTTCTGTAAAAAAGAGCTGAACTGTGCTATTACAACATTCTCTAATATTTTTTTACTTTAAATAGAATACTTTAAAAGTACGAAAGGTTAGCGATTGGCCTATAGTTGGATAACTCAGTAGGATACATGTGTGTTTTCTTGATTAGTGGTTTATTTTTTAGATAGAATAGAATAGAATAGAATGCCTTTATTGTCACTATACACATATACAATTTGCATTATAAACATGTACAATGAGATTAAGAGCATCTCGCTAGTCAGTGCAACATTTAGTAAAGAAAAATACTATAAAGTGTCAAGTACAAAAGAAATATCTTTAGTAATAGTGCAAAGAAGAGAGGGGGGAGGTAGGTGGGGTGGCAGTTCTGTTTAAGAGCTAGACAATGTATAGTGTTAAAATTGCAATTGCACAGCAATCATAGTTTTATCACCTATAAGGTTATTGTCCATATAAAGTGAAATAAAGTGAGTATATTGCACATGTTGATGTCACACAGGGTGATGCTTAGGTCCGGTGAAGTGTAGATTAAGCCAGTCCCTGTGTGCGCCTGTTAGAGTTTAGGGTAGTGATGGCTTCTGGGAAAAAACTGTTCTTGAGTCTTTTTGTCCTTATTCTGATGCACCTATAGCGCCTTCCTGAGGGCAACAGTTCAAACAGTCCAGAAGCTGGGTGAGAGCTGTCCCTGATGATGTTCTCGGCTCTGCTGAGGCAACGGGAGGTGTAAATGTCCAGTAGGGAGGGGAGAGGGCAGCCGATGATCTTCTGTGCTGCTCTGACCACCCTCTGGAGTCTCTTCCTGTCTGCCATGGTGCAGCTGCCATACCATACTGTGATGCAGTATGTCAGCAGGCTCTCGATGGACGCACGGTAGAAGATCAGCAACAGGCTGGAGTCCAGATTGTGCTTCCTGAGGACTCGCAGGAAGTGTAGTCTGTGCTGGGCCTTCTTGGTGACCACTGAGATGTTCTCCGTCCATGAGATGTCATCCGAGATGACGACGCCGAGAAATGTTAAGGAACGTAACATAGAAGTTTATAATATTCAGAAATGGTTCTTGAGCTATTTGTAGCCGTTCTTTCAGTAATTTTGTTGGTACAGGATCAAGAAAGCATGTTGTAGATTTAGATGCTGTGATTATTTTCAGCAGGTCTTTCAGGTCGATATTTGGAAAATTTTGCAGGGAGTGAGGCAAAGGCGTAGAATTTGAGTTAAGCTGCTTAGAATGAATATGAGTTTTAGCAATTTTGCATCTCATTCATTCATCTTCATGTCGGCTTTATTCCCTTTCGGTGTCGCCACAGCAGAATGAACCGCCAACTCTCTGGCATATGTTTTACGCAGCGGATGCCCTTCCAGACGCAACCCATCGCTGGGAAACATTCACACACTCATTCACACGTTAACACTATGGACAATTGTTTTTACTCAATTCACTTATACCGCATGTCTTTGTTCTTGTGGGGAAACCGGAGCACCCGGAGAAAACCCACGTGATCACAAGGAGAAAATGCAAACTCCACACAGAAATGCCTTCTTGCTGTGAGACGACTGTGCTACCCACTGTGCCACCGTGACGCTCCAATTTTGCATCTAATAAATGTAATTTTGTTTGAGAAATAATTCATAAAATTTCAGTCATTGCTGCTAAATTTTTTAGCTGTATTAAAAACTGTCGATGTTTGACTGTTTTGTAGATTAGCCATTGTTTCAAATAGTAGGCCTGTGTCATGCTGTGCATTCTTTTGTATGGTTAACTTTTTTGGAAAAATCTTTCTCTTCGCTCAAAGTCTGTGTCCTATTATTGATGCCAGGTGGTGCTCGTTACCGCCGCTCTGATTGTTCTCTATATCTTGAGTGCTCTGGCTACACTCATTGTGAGGTGTTCATGTGTGCAGGCATGCTTTTGTCTTCATAGAGAACCCAGTCCTGCAGACTACTCTAGTCCGGTCACTCCAGCCCCCCGTCTGCCCTTTCGACTCCTGGACTATCTGATTTCTGGCACTTGTGCTGAGTTTTTAGTTTTCTCTTTTCTTCAGTAAGTGTGAGCACCTGTCTATCTCTCACTTGTTTTAATATAAGCAGGGCTAGAGTGTCTAGGGTGTTAGCGAGAATTTAATTCATACTGGAGGTTTTTTTTCTCAAGTTCATTTTCATCTTGTTATAGAATATTTAATCATTGTAATTATTTATCCAATAAGATTGAGTTTGAATGTCCTTAAGTTTACTTGGATGGAACAGGAAGTGATGTAGAGGGGTGGGATTTGTACTGATAGGAGTCTCTGGGAAGCCCTGGGTTCAGTCTCTTGCCCCCGTGTCTGCTGAGAGAAGGGCTGCTCATTCTTTCTCTCCCTTTCTTCCTTTTCTCCTTTCTCTCTTTCTTCCTTACTCTCCCTTTCTCTTTCCATGTTGCTTGCAATGTGATCACATTCTTCGTTGATATCAAGGTATGAGCTGAATCCATGTTTGAGGAAAGTAATAAATTGCTGTTTGCGATTGTGCTCATAAATCATGTCTCATGAGTATTTAATATTTCCATTACAATCTTCAGGTACACTAGAAAGGTGAGTAATTTCTAGTAGGTTTCTTATGAATGCTTCTTTAGTATTTTGGTTTATATTTCTCCCTAGTTGGTAGCGTTGAATGCCATTGCTAATGTTTACAGTATGCATAGCACAAGATATAAGATAATGGTCTGAGATGTGCTCATGTTGAGGCAATATAACAATGTCACTGAGGTCAATGCCATGAGATAGAATCAAATCTGTGTGATTTAGACAGTGAGTTGCTCCAGCCACATTTTGCTTAAACCCACAGGAATTTAGGAGGCCTGTAAAGGCAATACCCAACGAGTTCTCCACAGCATGCTCTTACTAGCCTAGTGTTTTCTACTTTAATCTTCCCCAATCCCTTCAGTATCATTTAGCACCTTAGCACAAGTTATTTCTCATATTTTAGCTGCCAATGTTTTTTGTAGGAAAGGGTTAAATCTTCATGTATTCCTGTTCTTTTTCGTTAAATCTCACAATCACTCTGTTGTTGTCTGGCTTAACTTTATATCAGATCTACCTACTTCACCCTCGCTTTCAGCTTCTTTCCTCGTCATTTCTCATTCTTTTATGCCCTTTTCCGCTTTTCTCCTGCCTTTAAAATCACTCCCGATTATTTAGTCTTTTTCATTCCCCATTTTCATTTCTGCCCAGCTTCTAACATCTGATCCATTCACAGAGTAGTCGTGAACCTAATTTTTTCTTCCTCAACCTCCCGAAGTAGCCATTCTGACTACTGGTTGTTTGTTTTACAATTGTTCATTCACATCTGTATGGTTTTTCCGGCACCATTCAAACTCTCCAAACAAAAACAGGAAGAGAAACTCTTTAAATTCACATGATATTAGGATAAACCAACTGAGATTAGTTGGGAGGGAAATGTAAGTATAATGATTCATGGATTTATTGTTTTTTGGGTTCAACACAATGTAGTTTACATACACTTTGATTATAAATAATCATCAGTTTAATTTACTATGCTGTTATAGTTATATTTTATCTTTAAATTGAGTTGGTGATTATTTTTGGATACCTTTTTCTATTCTTAAATCTTCTGACCACTTGCTTTAAATTGACTAAATTTAAATGAGTCAAACCAGTCACAAACTACCGAGGAGGTAAGAAGTTGTGGGATGGCAAGAGTTGGGATAAACAGGCTTATAAAGATTGTGATTGCGGATTGTGAACGCTTTTTATCACACCAAATAAATAGTTTATTGGAAAAAAATTTGATTTATTGCAAATAAATAGTTTAAGTATTATAATAAAATAAAAACCAAAGAAACACAAACAAGGATGACTTTGACAATATTATTTCATAAAATACGAAATCTTTACTCATAATGCAACACTCAATATTAAACACTGGATAGTCAAGGAAAAACTCTGCCGATAAAGTTAATAACCTTTCTTTGCTATCAGAGTTGTGTTTTGGTCAATTAGAAGCCAGCATTGTTAGCACACCATGCTGTAATATTGATCAGAGCTTCAACAGCAGCATTGACTGTATGTATGGAGCTGTATGAATGCGATGTATGATTAGGTAAATAAAACCTGTCCTTTGTAAGCATCTGTGTTGTGTTTTGGTTAGCTAGTAGTTTGCTTTTTTTATAACATCAATATTGATCAAAACATACACAGCATGCGAACTATACAGGCTTTTATTTTTTGACAAATGAGTGTGTGCAGACCGTCCGCAAAGGACAGTTTGGGGGCTTTACGCACAACTATAAATAGGCTTTAAGAATCCGACCGTGACTTTTTCCTGCTTTGAAATAAGACATGCTGCATCATCAATAATTTTTCCCTCACAAATCAAACTCGTTCATAGACACGATGTCAAGAAACCGAGGCATAACTATATTAGGATTTACAAATCACCAAGAGTTTCTTGACAGTGCTGCAAGGAAGTGGAAAAATATCTGTTTGTCATCTGAAACACTGTTTAACATTGTGAGGCAGCTGCAGCACCATCACAAAGAGAGGCACGATAAGATCGTACAGTCAGTTAAGATAAAACTGGAAGCTAACGCTACCATGAACATAATAGGTTTATCACTCAAATTTTATAAGAATATCGTAAAGGTATAAGTAAGTGCAAGAACGTGTTGGCAAAGGTCTTGCATGCCCCTTCAGATTCTGTCCCACTGAATTTCTTCAATAATGATGAGTTATTAAAGAACGTTAGGTATTATTAGTTCAGTTTAAACAGGTTTTTGAATGTATTTGATTATAGATTCAAGATCAAATCAAGGTTGAGTTAACATTAAACATGTTTAGTGGGTGTATTGACTCTGGAATAATGTTAACGTTAACTTGATTCAAACCATGGTAATTCAATTTTATGAAGAAATTATTTTAGAACTGTTAAAGAAATACTAATGAAATGTAGCTGTCACAAATTGATGATAAATCAATATTTAAAAAAGCACTTGTATGAAAGACTTTCATGTTCAAATTGTTGTCAACTTTAATGTTGCAATTTAAGCTATTCAAACACTTGAACAATTTGTCAGTACTTTAGTATTTGATATGTTGTAGTAAAGAGATGAGCTATCTGACTAAAGATCCACTTTTGCAGCAATAACAAATTATAGCAGTGGCAACCTATGGCACATTATGAACTGCAGGTTCAAGTCCAGGACAATGGCAAACTTCAGTTTAGCCCTAGTTCTTCATCAATCAAGCTTTGTATACTCACTCCAGTGTCGCACTGACAGTTCAGACACTTTCAACATCCCAAGGAAAGCTAGCACCTTCTGCTGCTTGATTTATGTTGACTATTTTTACATCTCTCCAGACTGGTGCTGTCCCTGTTCAGTATTAATTTTAAGACCTTTCCCCGATCAACATGTAAAGTTCCGTGAACGCAATTTCGGGAGGAGCGAACAGATAATTAGCGAAAAATCTACAGGTGTTTCCAATCCCTCTGCTCGCTCAAGAGATAAAACCGTAACCACTCCACTTCCAATTCGATGATGAAATGCAAAATTCCCTCCGCTACCCCTGTCTCCACATCTCATGGGGGGGACCCGGATCGCTTCTCGCCTCGAGGCCCTCCCGTGGACAGCTCGCCCAGTATGCTTATCTTAATTTCGCCACATACGCTTGCATTTTCTGGGCTAATTCTATGTAAGCCAACTCGTGAAGTAGTCAGTGTTGTCTGTGATGAGCAAAAGGGTACCAAATTAAAAAAAACATGGGTCCCAATCTGCACACTATCTAATTCATTTCACAACCCTTGAAAGTTTAGTCAGGCCCATGTCATATTATTATAAGTAAACGTATCTGAACAGTGCCTTTTACGATCGATTTCGAGGAGCAGATTGATGGACACTCAACCTGCAGATAATACCCATAATACACTGCACTCAGGCGGGAGGAGTTTTCTCTTGGAGCCAAACAAATGAAAACTCCTTGGGGCAAAATCGTCTTTTCCCTTTTGATGTGTGATAGGAAGTGACTTAACTGCAGTACCCCGAGTGGCTGCTTGAGGCTGACTCCAAAAGGGAGCACATTTGCATTCACTCCAATATTCAAACTGGCCGACTTTGGAGCGGAAAAAAACATGTTTCCACCCCTGACTCTATTAGGTTTGTTGATTCAGATCTTCATGAACACTCTGAGTGGGTGAATTATTTTTAAATTTGTTTGTTTGTTTCATCAAGGCCATGTCCTGTCTCTGTGAACGCGTTCTTCAATACTGGCTATGCCCATTTTGAGATTCATTTGACTTGGCAAGAAACCTATGGGTGATGTCTCCTGTGCAATCACTCCATTTTGGAGAAGAAGTACAGAACTAAATATTAGTGATATAGAGAAGTTCTAAAATTTAGACCACAAGTCGGCTCCTGCCCCTTGATAGTGAAAGGTTATCAGGCATCCATTTTGTTGTCTTTTAATATGCTTGTTTTAATACGCTGGATTGTTAAGTGACTCCCATATGGTTTGTGTATTGACTCGTTTGTACTAAGCCCCTCCTTTACATGACACAACCTTCACATAGCTGTCATTTGAACCATTTATCTGCCCTAACAAGACACAGGCCTGGTGTATTTGAGTGTATTGATTATCTCGCACATAGTATTGGTGCAGATAAAGAGCTCTGTTTTTGTCATGTAAAGGACAGGCTTAGCAGGAACAAATTGTATAATATACAAATTATATAAACAATAAACTTTGAAATACAAAAAAAAAACAAATTGTATCAGTCACTAAACAATACACTAAGCTTAAATGCATATTAAACGACATCGAAAGAGTTATTTTTTTTTTACATCGGTACTTTAAAGTTAGACCCAGCTTTCACTGGTTTACTAAAAATGTAATTCCATTATATAGTACAAGTGATGTGCGAACAATCTGAAGTCTTATATTTCATATTTAATATATGAAATATATTAAATATATATATATATATATATATATATATATATATATATATATATATATATATATATATATATATATATATATATATATATATATATATATATATATAATTATTATATATATATATATATGAAATTTAATTAAATGAAATGTTTAATTGGCTCCTGTTTTCCGTGGTTGTGAGCGGGACCATGTCTTCATCACAAACACATTTCTCATGTCTCCGCCAGTCTTGTTTATCTCTCTGGGGGTTCAGCAGCCAGCCCTCATGATCCTTTGTAAATCTTGATACACAAAGACTGAATTTCCTTCTCAGATCAAGATGAAATGCTCAACTGTCTATTAACCTTTCCCAGCACAGCCATTACTCATATTACAGCATCATTCATCACACATTTATCAGTCTCTGCAAATAACAAGATGTCAATGATTTTAACAAAATGCCTTAGACACTGGATTTGAGTGGGAGAGGAAGTAAACCATGATTCACTGATTAAATTAAAGAAATAGCAAGAAAAATGGAACACAAATAAAAACCCTTATATTCTACATTTTACTGAAAATGTAATATGACCTTCTAACAAACGTACATAGTCACACTTAATGCATCAGCTGATGGATCAAATTGGGTTTTTTTTTCTAAAAGTGTTTTAGATTATTAGAGCCAATGACAGAGTTACAAGCTAGTGTGCTAACAGAACACTTTGATAACATAAGAAAGGATGCGTTAGCTTACTGTCTCTTTTAGCAGTGAAATCAAAGAACAATATATAGGTGGATTTGCCCTGTCAATGCTGCAAACACCACCCTCTGTTGCTGGACTGTCTCCTGTCTAGGCACCACTGGAGAACAAAGCCTGGAACATCACTTAAGATGGTTTCTCATTCCCCAAGATTGATCCTTGTCTCTTGTCAACATGGAAACCCAGCTGGTATCAAGTTCCACAGACTTGGAAAAGGCCTAGAGTTATGCCACAACTTTTGTTCACTACAAAAAGAAGTGGATGTAATGTAATCATTGTTCTAATGTAACATAATGATGCTTCCAGGGCCATAGCAACTTGGCAACCAGAGACGTACTCACAACATTACGGTTGTGACAAGGGGACATACTTCTCTTTTCCCTATTCGAGGAACGGGTGTTATGAAATTAACCATAACAGTCCCTTTCAGTCATTCCCTCCGCACATTTTGAAAAGCCCAAGAGCGCCTATGCTCATTGATCACATCATTGAGAAACAAAACTGTTCCATTAATACTTCTGGACCCATATTCACCCCCTAGGCAACCAGAGACTTACTCTGCATTCAAGAGCTGACAAACAGGGTGAGTGTATCACTCTTTCACTATTATTATACCCCACGGCTGCCACGTTTTCCATACTGACAACACATAATGTCCCTGCAGCATCATCTTGAAGGGGTTTAACGCTAGAAACACTGCCCATAGCTCTATGGAGTTTTTGCTCCAGAAAGTGTTTCTCGGTCCACGACCTTGAGATCTTGTGCTTTTGACATACTGCACATTTGATGCATCTGTAGTCACCGCTACGCCCATGAAATGTCCTTCCAGGGGGACACCAGCACGAATAAAGTCAATGTCACTATAATGGCAAAGCTGGAGATGTCAGTGAGGTGTCACAGTCACCCTCAGTTGGCCTAAGTACCTAGCTCGCGATGGGAACTGGAGCTTGAGCCAATGCTTGACTTGACATATGGAGCAACCCTAGCGGAATAACCACTGTTGCAGAGGCCATTTGTCCCAGAAGCATATGAAAAAGTGTAAGAGAGACCACTGATGTATATATGCAGAGTCTTTACACAGCTCAGGATGCTAGGCTCAGAGCAGCAGTCTCCGGAACACTAGGATTCTAACCCCTTTCAGCCTTAGCAGTACTAACTTTACTTTGTTAAGGTATGAGGAGACATAGACAACTGAAAAGGAAGGATGCAGAACTGAAGAAAGTTTGGTCCGAGGGAGTATGCTTATGTGAAAGTACACATCATTCTGATCTATAGTGACAAACCAATCTCCTGAACCAAGGTGGTGCAGTGGTGGAGTTGGTCATCCTTCACTTCACCCGCATTGCCCTGTATGTATGTAGGTGGCTAGTGGATTGTGTTTGGTGGTAGGTAGGAGGTGGTACAACCAAGGTAGCTTATCACCACCAGTGTGTGAATGTGGAGTGAATGAATAATGCTCTGAATATTGTTAAGCTTAGTAGAAGCATAGTGAAGGATAGTGTGTTTGAGTTAAGGGAACTTAATGGGAAGCTAAGCTTCCTGAAACTCTGTATATGGCCTCAAAAACAGTTCGCCGATAGTTCCAATTGTGAGGTCATGATTTAACGGGCTTACCAGTGGATTTGAAAGAGAGCCTAGGTGGTAACCTACCTAATTAATGTGAATGTTAAAGCATTGAATAAAGTGACTAGATTTCTGTTATGTACACTATAAAATACTTTTTTTTTTACATTTGCCTGAAATTAAATAATTATTAAAATCAGCATTTTGGACACTCAGGACTTCCTCACCCCTGACCCAAATCTTCCCCAACCAGCAGCTACCTTGAGGCAGGCACTCGGATATCTTATGACTAGATGAATGAAGTGCCTCTCTTACAGACATAAATGAAAGATACAAATGAAGGAAAACAGCCAAAAATGTTTGAGCTTTGATAACCAAGTATCCATTTACTTCTAGAAATGAAGTTAAAGGTTGAGTGTCCAGAGCACTGTGATTCTACATTACAGATGATGGAAGAAAATAAATAAATAAAAAACTTGAATTCCCACCTGAATTTCCTCATTTGACCTCATCTTCTGTGTCTGCTCTGAACCCTGATAAAGCTTGAGATGATACAGCATCTGAGATAACTTTTGCCACTTTTTCTTTTCTTTGTATTGTCACTCTACTTCTACTCGATTTTAATCACTTGCGCATCTTGTGTATCCCCGTGAACGATGAACTGGAAGTAGACTCTCGACCACCCTGTAACTTTTTGTTTTTAATAAACGAAGCTTCGATTTGCAAAATATTAATAAATGTTTTTTTGTAATTGAGTAAATCAATTAATTCAATTAACTGTTGCAGTCTTAGGTGGATGTGGTAATAGCATTAGCAAAACGTCATTCACTCAATGTTGCATAATTTTTGCACACTGGCAACACAAGAGGTTCCTTTTCCTTTTATGTGACTCCTGTTATGTATGTACGTAAGAGTCCCTGAAATGGATCAGATCACTGTATGGATATAAAACTGGGGAGCAGGTGTTCTCTGAAACACAACAGACCAGATGTTTTCAGTCTGAAAGGGCTCTAAAATGTAAAGCACTTTTCCTGAGAGGTGTACAGCCTTGACAGTTTGTGTCCCATCGAGTAATGATAGTAAAACAACTTTTAAAAATCTAAATTTTTCACAATAGTCCAGATTTCAATTAAGTTATACATAGTTCTCTTACACCTTGATTTTGTGGGGAATATTGAATATAGGAACCGAAACGAGCTCATGTTACTCCCCTCTTCATCACTCTTCATTGGCTCCCCATTGCAGCTCGGGTTAAATTCAAATCGCTAACGCTGGCATACAAAACTATCTCCAGATCAGTCGCTGTCTACCTCCATGAGCTCATACACTCATACATGTCCTCCAGAAGCCTGCGCTCAGAGAAGGAAAAGCGACTCGTGTTTCCATCCCACAAGGGCAGAAGATCTCTTAGCAGAACCTTCTCTTTCACTGTCCCTGGCTGCTGGAACAAACTCCTGATCTAGTCAGGAAAGCAGCAACACTAACAACTTTCAAAAAGCAACTTAAAACTCTTCTCTTCAGGGAGCACCTACTATAAAAAAAAAAACGACTTTTTTTTTTCCTCCTCTGTCTTTATCTTCTTCCTCTACTCCCTCACTGCTTTGGGTAATTGATCAGTTGATACAATTTCTAATATGAGAAGTTGAGATAGACTTTGACGGTGTAACAGATTGCATATTGTCTCTCCCCCAATGTAAGTCGCTTTAGACAAAAGCGTCTGCCAAATGCATAAATGTAAATGTCTGAGGTAACATCACTTCAGTTCACAATTCAGCATGGCCTTCGAAGCTTTGTTCAGCTGAATCTCAGATTCTAAGGAATCTGAATAAAAAAGATGAAGCAGTTTGATATCAAATTCTTGTTCATTTTGCTTTTCACGAGTTTGCTCTGCTCATAATTGCCTAGTATCGCAAGCGTGGTTGGTGAGAAATGGAGAAGCATTCTAAGTGAATTGTCCAAGTGTTAGTCCAAGACCATTGAACAACCTGGGCCCAGAGAATACCCCCCAAAAAATTCATACGGGGAGAGCCTGATGATGGTTGTCCCAGTGAAAAGAGTTGCTGTGCGGATATCTGGATACTCCAACACGGGTTCGCTAATCGAAGCGCTGGCTCTGATGCCAAAATCTGGCGGCTGGATGATGCAATAGAACCATGAATACCCTTACAGCGGGGTGAGATAGAGACAGAATGAGAGAGAGGGTTCTGTTAACCCATAAACTGGTTGGCTGGATGCACTGGGTGGGGGAGCCTGGTGAATGGTTAACTTAGTGGCTAGCACTGATTAAAATTGCCTTAGGTTGTAGTGACTAGTGTTGCTCGTTTGCCACTTGTGGAAGGACCCTATGACTAGCACGGCTCAGATGTGCTTGGGGTGTCATTTACTGGTTAACGAAGAAAGGTGGCATTGGTTAGCCTGGCAACTAATCAGATGATTCATGTAATTTGTTTCTTGGTAAAATAGGCACACTCATAACTATTTTTCTACACATATATTTCATATGTTTCATTATCTCTATTATTACAACAATGTAATAATAAACAATAGACTGTATTTGTTATGAAAGCAAGTGTCATTCTTTACCTGGAAAAACACTTGTTACAAGTCTACTAGCAGTACTCTAAAGTGCACTTAGACCAGAACATGGTCTTTGAGGTGTGTGCATGTGTGTTGGAGCAATAGTGTGAATGAATCTTGAGAATTATGCAAATATGTATTGATAATTGATGAAGAGCTCTCATGGTCAGAAAACATCCAGATATAAGGCCCTCATGACTTTCCTCAGAGAGAAACACTACACCCATATATTGGAGCTTTTAATCCTCTCCACTAATCAGAGAACAAACACCTACACATGCATAGTTAGTAATAAAATTAAAGAAAATGGAAATAATAATCTCTAAATCATTCTAAATACACATGACATCTGAAGTAAAGCAAGGAATTTTAAACTGTAGAAATTGTTCAGGTTCAAGCCACTAGACGAAATATCGTGGATACAGAAATCGACTGGCGATTAGAAGGTTACCAGTTCGAACCCCAGATCCACTGTTTGAAGGTGGTGTGAGTGATAAAACACTTTCTCTCCCATGGAAAAGTCAGAATATCCAGTCTGAACAATTTTTCAATAGGCAAATTTTGAGCAATAGGCTAAATGGTAGTATAGTCTTTTAAATGGAAGTGCAAAGAACATTATTTCTACTTGTGGATAACATCAACAACACTTGGAAGCACAAATAACTGAACAATAGAATACTTATGTCTTTCACTAAGTACACAAGAATGTACATTTTTAAAAGAAATGCTAAATACTTCATCTTTTATGAACAACAAAAAGTAAAACCACTAAAATAACTGGAAAACCCTTGTATTTGTATTGATGAAGTTAACTTAACTCTAAATGATGTCAATGCAATCATGCAAATGGCACATGTCTTTGTAAATGTCTTTTCCATTGTTGTCTCATTACTGCTAAATTTGTTTTATGTTGGTCTCCCACTTTCTAGACTGTTGTCTGATTCCATTAGATCCTTGCCTTTTGTCCTCAAAATATTTGTTTTTTGTGTTTCTCTGCTATCACTTCTTTAAAGAAGCGCAGTTCTGGAGAGACAGCTACATGCGTTTCGTTCTCAAAGGACAGTGGATTCTAAAGAACCGGATCAGGATAAGGACCAATAAGAAAACAGTGAGCCTTCTACAAATTCTCAGCATGCTATTCTGAACCCAGATCAGCAAGAAGAAAGAGCTGGTAGGGCAGAAAAAATTTGAAATAGACAAAAAGGCTATAAACAACTGCTATAAAGCTAATAAGGCTATAAACCCTAGCCTCATCTACACCAATTCATCAGGACCAGCAGCAGCGAAACAGATTTGAACCATTAATGACTGGAAACCGATCAATCTAAGCCTGTCAGTCAACAATCACAGCACACACTTCTTAAAGCAGGGGGTCAAGAAATAAATGTCCAGCTCATGTCTCAGTGGAGCCAAGTACTCTGATTACTTCTACGGAGCAAAACGATGGCGACATACTGTCTCCCTCATGTTATGGTTTCAGAAATAAACAAGGACTTAAAACATATCCTGAGCAAGCATAAGACCAAAGTACCATTATTTATGTGAGGAAAAATTATGTGAAGATAGGCCATCAGACCTGTGTAAGAAAGACATTATGGAACTTTTTTACACACTTGAAAGTCTCAAAATGCAGTGTTTCATAAGTGGTCCGCTTCTGGCAAATGGCACAAATATGTTCTCCTACAGTTTATTGATCACTTTAACATGTTCAGTCAGATTTCATCACACCAGATGTGCAGCTGAACAGATCTGAAACAAGAATGTTCTTGGACAATTTACTCTTCTTCATCAACAATCAATCAACAACACACAAAAAGGGAGAATCTGAAAGACACTATACATCTTGGGGGCACCTCCCCCTCCTGTAGCAGAAAGAGTTCTGCGATCAAACCATCTGGGGCAAAATCACCCCCAACCTACCCTTACTCCCCCAAACCAGCAGTGAGATAAACAGGGCATTCTGCCTCAAGACTGCAACCTTGAGGAATGTTTTTCAGAACAGGCAAATGCTCTTAGCCCTTTAGCTCTTTCTTTATCATTAATACAAATACTTGTTATAAATAGAAAAACAAGTGGGAGAAAAGGTCCGCTAGAGATCATGCAGAGTAAACCTGATCAAAATAAACTGCAAGCCAGATGCCACAATAGCTGAACTCACTGAAAACAGGGGAAATAGCACTTCTAAACATTAAGTCACTTATAATAAAATAATTTACAATGTGTGTTTTGTTTCTAACATATAACTTAGATTTTATGTTGCTAACTGAAACACGATGATAGATGTAGTGGCCACTGGCCATCCTGAAACATCATGCAAATTATGTGAATGATGTCTTTCCAACTTTGATATTGCCACCGTTTTCCAATCAAGACTGGACACTTGAGATGATACTTGATCTTTTTGGTTGATCTTTTCAACATTGAAATGTTGGCTGGGAAGCTTATTTCAGAGAACATCTCTTAAATTAACTACACCTGACTCTTTTTCATTATCTAAATTTCCTCCACACACAAGCTAGATGATTCACCGCATACCTAAAGCCACACATCTCTATATTGTTACAATTTCTACAGGCACCTGCCCCTTATCATGGAATACAGCACCTGTTCACGCCCCATCGGTTCCTGATTGTCCCCTTGTTCATAGCCCCATCTCTGCACTCACTCCTGATCTGTTCCCTCTTTTGGACTCTTTCCATGTGATTGACTCCTCAAGCTCATATGTCTGATGTGTCAGTGTCCTCCTGGAATCCTCCACTGCTTGTCATTCCTTTTTTAACTCTTTTTCATTCTTTCAACTTCATGTCGGCTTTCTTCCCTTTCGGGGTCGCCACAGAGGAATGAACCGCCAACTCTCTGGCATATGTTTTACGCAGCGGATGCCCTTCCAGACGCAACCCATCGCTGGGAAACATTCACACACACATTCACACTTTAACACTATGGACAATCGTTCTTACTCAATTCACTTATACCGCATGTCTTTGGACTTGTGAGGAAACCCACAACTTATACCGCATGTCTTTGGACACCCGGAGAAAACCCACGCGATCACGGGGAGAACATGCAAATTCCACACAGAAATGCCAACCGACCAAGACGAGGTTCGAACCAGCGACCTTCTTGCTGTGAGACGACCGTGCTACCCACTGCGCCACGGCGGTTTCATGGGGAAGGTAGCCTCAGTATTTGAAAACATTTTCTACTTAAGGGTAAAGAATACCTTTATTTAGCTCTTTAGCCCTGTTCAGATGGGACTATTTTTGCAAACAACGTTTGAGTTAGAATTCTTCTCAGACGACATCTGTCATGCCATGTGCTTATTCGGACCAGACTAACAAGTCAGGGATTTTTACAGAGAAGTGCCTTGGTTTTACTTGTCAATGTTGGGTAACGCCACATCATTACGATCTGTGAACCGACAATTAACAACAGCAGCATTAAAAGGAACATATTCATTTTAAGAAAACTATTACTTATATTGATATAAATCATTTTAACATTATCTCATTGACTGCTGAATTGAAAATTTTCTTGAAGATCTTAACACATTCTTGTAACAATTAGGCTTTTCTTGTTGTTTTCTTTTTAAATCTTCAAAGGTTTCATGCTCATCCATTTTTATAGGCTTACAGATGGTTATCTGAATATAATAGAATATAAAAATCACATAGAAATCAGTAGTTTTAATGTAAATGAAAACTCCCAATCATCTCTATTGATTAATACATTATTATTGCTTCTATTAGATAAAGATGCTTCTAGTATTTAGAATATATGACTGCAATTACACAAAGTTAAATGCACATAATGATTAGCAACAAGATTAAAGTCCTTCAAAACCTATCTCGATGTTTTGGTTATTTGGGCCAAGTGTGATGAATCTTACCACTCATGTTGATGAGAATTGAGATGGGGCGTGGTCGGAAACTCATCAGGAGAACAAGCAGCACCTGCCCTATCCTTTTAAAAGTTAAATCTCAAGTCTCTGCATGCTTTTTGATGTTGTGGAACTACCTTGTATCATGTTTCTCTGCTCATTCTTGGTATGACTCAAACCCAGTTTAGGCTGCCTAAAACACACAGTTTTATTGACTGGATTTCAACCTACATGTTACTTTAATGATCATTAACACTTGATGGGTATAATTTGTTGTCCTTGCTTCTTCTGCATCTTAAAGGCTGCATCGCAAATCACAAGGGTCATAAGGGTAACTCCTCAGTCAAGGATTGTGTTGCATTCGATAGGTAGACAATGCTGTGTTCTGTAATGACAAGCACAAAACTACAGAACCATCCCTGTCTCATATCAACGTCATTTGTAATATTACTTGATGTAATATGGTGAGTTTGTAATTGAAGGTATAGAGTAGTTTTTCTATTAGAAAGATTGTAAGCTAAGGTCAATACATATTTTAATCAAAAATAAATGCACACCTTTTTTGGGCCTGAATTTCACCGCGAATATCAGCCAGCAGACACGTCAGTTGGGTAGAAAGACTTTTTCCACTCACCTATTGTTGTGTAGTTGTTATATTACAAGTAAGTGTATCTATTAGTCCATGACAGTGTTTGAAAGCCTTACATAAGACGTTGTAGCTTGATTGCAGTTAAGCTGTGCCATTGAGCAACCATCTCCGAGTTTCAGAGTGATTTAGCCCAGTTTCAGTCTAGTGTGGGTGGGGAGAAGCCAGTTGTGATCGCCCAGCTGCAGTAACCAACCCATAATCATAAATAGGGCTGTGTTGCTGGCGCGGAAGCACTAGCAGAAGCATTTATCCTCCTCGCATGAAGACTAGTCGAATAAAAACCATCGACTCTACTTGCATGACTAGTCAAGTAAAGACGATCGACTTAAATCAAAATGCCGTAATTAAACCACTAATCACGAAAACACACATGTATTCTACTGAGTTATTCAACTATAGGTCAATCTCTAACCTTCCTAGTTAAAATTTCAAACGATCTATTACTTGAATGGAATCAAGGGAATATCTCTCTTCTAGTTCTGCTAGATCTCAGTGCAGCCTTCGATACGATAGATCACAGGAATCTCCTCGAGAGACTAGAGACTGATGCAGGTTCATGTAAATAGCAACTCATCAGAAACAATAGCAGTAGAGTATAGAGTTCCTCAAGGATCTGTTCTGGGACCCATCCTATTCTCAATCCACATGCTTCCCCTTGGCAAAATTAATAGAAGACATGGGATTAGTTTCCATTGCTATGCAGACGACACCCAGCTCGGTATCTCAGCAAAACCTAACGACCCTTTAAAGATAAATAAGATCTCAGAATGTGTCGCTGATATCATTCATTGGATGAATGAAAATTTCAGATCACCAAGACATCTCAAGCATGTAGGTTTGCTCTGCACAACATCCGAAAGATCAGGTCGTTCTTAACTGAGGACGCAACTCAACTCCTGGTTCAGGCTCTGGTCCTCTCACGTCTGGACTACTGCAACACTTTCCTAGCAGGACTTCCAGCAAATGTACTCAAACCTCTGCAGATGATCCAGAACTCTGAAGCTTGTCTTATCTTCAGGGAACCTGAAACGAGCTCATGTTACTCTCCTCTTCATCACTCTTCACTAGCTCCCCATTGCAGCTTGTGTTAAATTCAAAGCACTGATGGTGGCTTACAAAACTATTTCCAAATCAGCCCGTTTACCTCCACAAACTCATACACTCCTACATGTCGTCCAGAAGTGCTCAGAGAAGGAACAGCGACTCGTGGTTTCATCCCACAAAGGCAGAAAGTTTCTTAGCAGAACCTTCTCTTTCAATTTCCCTGGCTGGTGGAAAAAACTCCTGATTCAGTCAGGAAAGCAGCAACGCTAACAGCTTTTTTTCCCTCTTTTCTCTTTATTTTCTTCCTGTTTTGGTTGATTGATCAGTTGATACAACTTTTATTGTGAGCTAGCTGAGATAGCTGAGACTGTAACAAATTGCATATTGTCTCCCCCTTTTGTAACTTCCTGAGAGGTTTCATTTACAGCACTCTCATCCTCTGTGTGAGAACTAGTTGAGGTTTACAATCTTCTCTCAAGGTTGAACATAGCTTGTTTACAGGTTTTCTATCTTCTTCAATGAAGTTTTATTTAGCAAACACTTCTCATTCTTGAAATCCAAAACACCACTCGTTAGTCGCTAGACGATAGAGGAGATGATTACTGTCAGAGACCTTACACCCCTCACACTCTTATTTATTGCACACTTAAAAGATGACATTACAATACCCACACGTGGGGACACAAGAATAACAATTAGATATTTAGTCCCACAGCTTTATCCACACATACAAGGCTCACATACAAACAAAATGATTATTCCTGTGAACAAACAAATGGCACAATCTTACATGTGGCACACTAGCTTCTAAAAAACTGTATGCAATAATTGCTGGGGATTGAGGATGGAGAGAAAGGCACAGGGTAATACACTATCGTTCCATTCCCATTGTGAAAGCAGGCATGGAGCCTGACTGAACAAGCACTTCAATATCAATTCGACCTCAATGTGTCAAGTCTTAATAACCACTATATTTTAAATTATGTTTTAAAACTTATATTCAACTAATAAGTGCTCGAGCACCAGCGGTGCAGGAACCCCATTGTAATTCGAAAAATTCTTATTTTTTTCTTAATTTTTAAATTGTTCTATTTTGTCAATGCGGGGACTTTTGAGGTCCTGAATATTAATGAAAAGTTCCAGATGATTTTTTGCACATGCCCCAGACCCGGTTTGTTACTTCTCCCACAAATTTTAATATCCAAACTTCAGTATCATCATAAGGCACACGGTATGTTAAATTGTAAAGCTTTTTTGGCTATCATAAATTATATGGTCGTGGTAGCTGTTCAAATTCAAACAGAAAGTTGTTATGACCCCGGGATAGAATTGATCAAACTTATCTCATTCTCATCATCGTCTAAGCCTGAACACAGTCATATGACCACAAACATCATTAGTCATAGCGCCACCTAATGGCGAGAATTGAAAGCCTGTTTTTTTTGTTTTATGCTTATAATTCAGGCAGTGTATTACATTCACACCTAAAATGTGAATGTGTGTAGGACCTTAAGACCTTGTCAACAAAACAGACCACTTTTCAGTTTGAAACAGGAAGCCATTATTGCTCAGCCATACAACATCTGAACGGTCCCAAACTTTCAGAATAATAAATCGCAGCATTTGTTTACAACACCTTCTGCAGTGTGCCTGAGCTCATGTCCTCATAGGCTAAAAAAAGAACAAGTCAACAGTCAACAAGTTAAAACAATCAAAGGCAGGAGTTGCTGGCTTTCATGTGAAACGTGGCTTCCGATTTGTCTCTCAGAAGATTACTTAATGTAACAAGAAGCCCCCACAAACGCAAAAAGACAGACAAAAAATAACTTTTCTTGCAAAAAACTAGGACAAAAATGTGGTGGTTTTAATCTCACAGCAGGAATAGTGTGAGTATGTTATCTGACATAACTAGGTAAAGTTAAATTCACATGTGTGAATCTACACCCCAACACACACAGCTATAACTGGCGCCACATTGCAGCTTGTGTTTAGTTCAAATCACTGGTGCTAGATTACGAAACCATTGTTATTTAAGCCCCGGTCTACCTACACAAACTCGTATAATCTCACACGCCCTCCAGAAGTGTGTGCTTCAAGAAGGAACAGAATATTGTGGTGCACTCTCAGAGGCAGAGAATCTCTCAGCAGAACTTTCAACGTACCAGGCTGCTGGAACAAGCTCCCTGATTTAGGCAGGAAAGCAGCAACACTAACATCTTTCAAAAAAAACATGCAGCTAAAAACATGCCTCAAGTTGTATTCAAATTATTTCACACATTTTTGAACAATACTTCATTCCTTTTTTGTGAGCTGAAAATGACTCATTGTTCTTAACCAAGCTTAAGTTCTTATCCACACCCACTGACCAATCAGATTAATCGCTAGTACAGTCCTCTCTATGATGAGCGGGAAGTGCAGTATGACCCGGAAGTATAAGAGCAGCAGACCTGTGCTAGATAAAAAATGTCAGAGAAGTGCGTTTTTGGATGTTCGAAGTCTAACCTTTTTCTTGGGTTACTAAAGAATGAGCTTATTTGTGAGACATGGCTCGGTTTTAAAAACTTGAAAATATCATTTTGTTTGTGAGCACTTTTTGTTCAACTGGTTAATTAACAAATAGTTCATCAAAGGACTTGTAAACAACTTTTTCAACTGTCCTGTGTTTATTGATTTGGAGGTCGTTTTTTTTCTTGTGCTATGCTTAACTTACAAGAAATAGGTCATTTTAACCGCATCTATCAACCCGAGTGCACACGAACTTACATGATTTTTATAATGTTAATCCTAAACAAATCCTTACGCATACACATGGAGACTCTTTGCATATTATCTCAGATCTTCCCACACACTACAAGATTTGACATTTACCGTGCCTCAAACACTAATTGTCAACTTACTACACATTTTGTGCCAGACTTGATCCTCAAAATAAGTCTCACAACCAGAACTTCTATTGGCAGTTTACTGCATTTGTCACAAGTAAACCTATAACAAATGAAATAATCCACACGACAGAACGCCTATATTAGAAATCATGTAGTGTAAAAATAGTAAGTATGTCTTTTATTTACTGTTGGACACGTCCTGAGAAGCGGTTTCTGGACTCAAATTCTGTGTCAGACTCTGGGTCACACATGTAAGGTACTGTTACTTCACATGTTGTCTCTTGATTATAATGTTTTAAAACAATAACATGTGTTTAAAGCGTCACTAGTTGTTTTTGTTTTTGAAGAATTCGGACTAACAGAAGAGCATTAGTCAGTAGGGGCATGCCGAAAACGTGTGTGTGGGAGGGACTGGCATAAACAGTGCATTTTGCAGGGCCAAAATACAAGGTGATTCAAAAACGTTTTTTTACAAAAATATTGCATTCTGAAAGTTATTAACATTCCAGCGCTAACACAGAGACCTCAAATACTAATTCTAAGTGCTATAAAACCGGCATAATAATCAACCTTTACAAAGACCCCCTTTATCTTCAAATCTTTGTTCTGTTGATCAGCTAAAACAACCTCTTTTGTGAACTACTTGAGTTGACTTGCCTTTGTAACAAATTGCATACTGTCTCTTCTCGTAATGTAACTTAGGATAAAGCACTTAGGATATTGCAGTTAGGATAAAGGAGTTAATTAGTGACTACAAAAATTGTTCACAGAAATTAATGTGGGTGTGGTCTTTTACCTTCATAATAGCAACTAAGAAAACCATGAAATGTTTGGCTTGTTTTCCACAAAACGTTGTAATGTGCTGTGGTCAGTGCATGTGATTGATCTCTTTACATGCACAGACACATCATGAGGAGTAAGAAGGCCTTAGATACTTCCTTTCTCCGTTTGAAGATGATATCTATTTAAATCATCTCTCAGCCTTTGAACGAAAACTCACACACAGACACTCACCCTGAGCAATCAGATGGTGAGTGACACACCGCTGTGTTAAACACTTTCAGATGGAGCTGATGTGTGTTTGGAAGCGCAAGAGTTGAGTTAAAACTGAAACAGGAATCGATAAGGAGGAAACCTGCAGAGCACAGACACAGACAAACACTCTGAGACACTCTGAAAACTACATTAAACATACACGCAGAAGCCCTGCAAGACTGTTTTCGCAATGAAAATGATTTTTTTAGTCAAAATTCATGAATAGTAATTGCCCAGCTAACAGGCAACATTCTTGTAATGTTCGCTAACATTTTTTTAAAGGTTGTCTAAATATTAGTTTCCAAAAGAACGTTCTAGTAACATTCTTATAACGTTAACTTAAATTAATTAACAACGTTATCTAGACGACATTCTCAGAACATTCCTAAATAGTTTTTTTGTAAGTGATGAATGTTCCAAACATGTTTTAATAACCTTGAGAGAACGTTCACGGATGGTTAAAAAAACTGGACAAACTAACGTTTATGCGACATTGGTGATAAAGTTCCTAGAACATTCTTGTAACATAAATTTGTTAGCTGGGTGGCGATTGTTGTAATGTGAGTCAAAAAACGTTTCCTACATTTCCAT
Organism: Danionella dracula; assembly: GCA_900490495.1. Lineage (NCBI taxonomy): Eukaryota > Metazoa > Chordata > Actinopteri > Cypriniformes > Danionidae > Danionella > Danionella dracula. The sequence goes on from UELW01000334.1 coordinate 16,641,638, forward strand.
ACTTGAGAACATGAACTTCCCCTAGCTGGAGGAGGCAGGGTGCAAGTGACCTCATTAAATGTTTGCCACTTTTTTGCCATGCTAATGTGACGGTTGAGTGATCCTAATTAGACTCGGAGTTGAACAATCAGATGGGAGGACTTTTATTATTTAAAGACCTTTTTTTGGCGCTTTGTGTGCATCACTGACTCCGGCTTCGCCCCCTCTGGCGCTTCCGTATGAAAAGTGAGGTATGTGAACCATGTCTCCAGGGATATAGTTCCAATCCAATTACCTTTGGTTATACTTTCAGTTTATCATAGAATTGGAATTATCATTGTAGCTTCGCATTCATCTCCCCTGTGAATGAGGTTGCCAATCGGACCTAGTTCACTTGGAGAAGTAAACACCCAGATGACCTTCTCCAAAGTTGTGATCACTGTGAGTTGGCATCTATGCGATTGAGCGTTTCTTGCGCGAGTCTCTCTCTCTCTCTCTCTCTGTCTCTCTCTCTCTCTCTATCTCCATATTTACTGTTTTAAATTAACACAAATTAATTGTTTGGTTTTCCCAGCGATGGGTTGCGGCTGGAAGGGCATCCGCCGCGTAAAACATGTCCCAGAGGAGTTGGCGGTTCATTCCGCTGTGGCGACCCCGAAAGGGAAGAAAGCCGACATGAAGATGAATAATTGTTTGGTTATACTTAGGAAGAGCCAAAAGGCCTTGTTTCAACACTGCTGCTGTTTTGCTATACGTTACTTTCACCTCTTGGGCTCCGCCCCGCCACTTCCCTGCCCATGTTTTTGCATTGTATGTGTATTTATATTTTGTCCTTATACAGTGTTTATATTAGTGTATGTTTTGATTAGTCTTAATTTTGTTTCTCATCCGCTTTTTTTCTTGTTACTTTAAACGTAACTTTGTCTGTAGGAAGGGGTCTAGTTGTCTATTCGGTTGTTACTTGTGAGTGTTTTGCAGTGTTCTAGTTTTAGGCTGCCTACCCTGACCTTGCTCAGTCCCTCCTTGGAGAACAGGCAACGCAACGTGGTCAAATTGTTTGGTTTTATCCAAGTAACTTATTGTCATAAATGAAATGTATTCATTCATACATGTCCCTGCCTTTCTGAGTAAATGCACCTGTGTGCCTTCTATTTATTTTCTGTCAGTGAGGGTGGCGTAGTTGCTCCTAATATTCAATTGTGGCCAAACTGCACTCTAGGAAACTATAAGTAAGAATTAACTACAGAAACTATGCCAATGATTGATTCAACAGTATTCTTTGGAGCTTATATATTTTTCACTCTGTTCTCTTGTTTTCCTTTGTGAATAAAAAAAATCACTTAAGGGTAAGCTGGGTTGAGGTGTGAAATTATAGATGCATGGCTGTGTGTCTATTAGATCAGATGAATGATGAATCAGCCTTGGGTTTGTGTGCAAGACTGGCACCATGACCTCTGTACTGCAGATGCCAATCACACACATCACCTTTGCCACCCAAGTCATAGAAAGAGAGAGAGAGTAAGAGAAATGCTTCAGCTCAACATCAGAAAAAAAATAAAAATCAGCACTATGAAAGTCAGCTTTACTTGTTTTTCGATGGTCTGTGAGTGTGATGCTTGTGGGGAGAAATAATAAGCAGCTCAGTGTGTGAGTGTGTGTGCGAGTTTGTGTCATGCTCTGTCAGTCAGTGGAAGCTGTTTCTGTCTGAGCTGTCTTCATTTCTCCTCATTTCTTGGGTCTGACTTGCACTCTCTCTCTTTCTGTTTATGTGTGAGCAATGACGTCAGTGTACTATTCAGGGAATCTCTGAGAAGAAAGTAAACCAGTGCTCAATGCGGAGACTAAAACTACACAAATGATGAATGTAATGTAAAACTACAGAGGGAAAGGTCAGCCAAAAATATGTTAATGATCTTTATTTATTTATTTATTTTTTTTGTTTGACCAACTCTTTTGATCAACTGATTCTCTGCAATTCTCTAAAGCATTCCCGAAGGGTTCCTTTATATTTGTTTTTATTATTATTTAATAAAACCATTTTGAAATAAAATGTTGGTCTTATCAAATCTTCCATTTTTACCTAATTGCTCATGATTAGGAACATACCCAACAGCAGGCAGCTATATTTTCAGCATTAAGTATGTCTGGGCTTCCTTTCTGTCACGTTCTCTGGCTTTCTGGCTCTGGCTCTGGCTGGTGGGAGGATGACCATATTTGGTCTTCCTCTTTTCTGTCTGTGCCTTCTCACTCTGCTCTGCCGGATTGTCACCTCACACACCTGCGCACATCTCATCAGCCTCATTCTCTCGACCTGGCTTTAGCGCCATAAAAACTGTGACCACCCCTCAGTTCTCCACCAGATCTTCATGCATTGATACCTGTTTTACTGCGCCACCTGATCTTTCCCGAGCTTCTGACCTGATTTGTGAATTCAGCGGCTCTGACCCCTTTTGACTTCGAACTTGCCTGTTCCCCTAGATTCTGACTTTGTGCCTCGTACCCTGGATTGTTGTTCCTGACCCTGCCTTCTGCCTTGTCTCTTATGTACCGTCGTCCGGGATTTTTAACCCATGACCGAACCCTGACGTTGAATCAGCTTTTCCCCTTTTAAAGACCTGTTTGCCGATCGCTCGACCTTGGATCTGGACCTGACCGCTCCTCTGTTCTCAGTCAAAGCCCAATCAAAACCGGACAGCACCTCATCTTTTTACCAGTGTTCACCTTCCTCGACTCACCGCTCACCTTCTGGACTACATCACCCAAAATCCGCCACCTCGAATCACTTCCTGGTATCTATCCCACCTGACCATCTACTTCTCCCGAACCACCATAGTCACTGTTATATTCCATCGCCAAAATAACTCCTTATTATTCCAGACCTTGTTTCTCTGTTTGTGTACTCAAGTCTACAAAAGCGTTACACTTTCTTCCCTTATTTGAGAACAAGACACATAAATCTATCAACCTGAAACTTCCAATATAGTTTATGTTGTGTGCATACCTTTTAAAAGTTAAATGATGTAGTCACATCAGGTTTGCAAGTCCACACTAAAGAGGTTCAGTCTTTAGGTCCAATGCTGTTTTCCCACTATATGATCATTATAGGCACACTTCTGATAAATAATGGCACCTGAAATTTTTGAATATGGTGATACTTGTCAGATATGTGTCCCATTCAAAAGGTCTGGTGTTATCTAATTGAAATCCTTTAGTTTGGAGAGAACCATTAACTTTTAGCCCAGTTGAAGCTAGCTTTGCTACTATCTAGCATAAGGATGTGTCCTTACAAATACATTTTTTACCCATATGCAACCTGTATTAGATTTTTTTCATGGCAGTCTGAACACCTCAGTTCAGATTTTTTTTTTTATCAGACACAGGTCACTTTCATACACGATGCTGAATCTAATACAGATCTGCTCATGTCTCATTTTGGGGGGGTTTTGCTTCATTGAGCCCAGATACGAGTCACTGAAGAAAACAATCTTTCTCTGGACTAGCTTAAGGAAATAAGATCATTTTTAGTTTAAGGAATAAGATACACTTGCAGCTTAATGATGTTGTGGCTGTTAAAGATACCCCAAGTGTGCCCAGAAGCAGGCACTTCATTGTTTATTTTAGTTAACAGTGTTAATTCATTCGAGATTGGACTTCTGCACCATGATGCATATTGGATTGACCTTTTTTTTTTACTCAGCCAAAATGCAGCAGCAAGACTTCAGACAAGAACAGACTATGTAGTACCCCTACACTGACATCACTTCACTGGCATCCAGGGCATTTCATAGATCAGTTCAAAGGGCTTTTAGCTGTGTTCAAGTGTTTGCAAGCACTGACTCCACACCATCTGCCAAAGCTTCATTAACCAACCTGGATCCTCGAGTCAACAGTCAACTTCTCTGGAATATCTCCAAAACAAGGCTGAAACGAAAAAAAAAAAAAAAAACTTCTTGGTGTCCTATGTTGGAGCTAAGAAATCCACAAGCAAACACTAATAACCCACTGCTCAAGGTTTTATATATTTTATAAGTTGCCTTTTAGAAACATCTGAAATTAGTTCCTTTTTTGTTTACTAGTAGAATATTGATTCTAACTCTAATCTGCTTTCGGTATTGATATTGACTAAATGTTCTCCAGGCTTTCCTTTGTCTTGAAAATGGGGCTTAACAATTCTGGAAAATAATCGAATCATTTTTGTGCAACAAATATTGTGAATGTGAATTTAAAAGTTGTTTAATCTGTATTTTTCAACAGTGATGAGCATCACTAAAGAATAATTAACAACTACAATCAACTAAATAAGCGAACATAACCTTGCAGTAAATGTTAATATCAAAGTCACTAAGAAAATCACACAAACAAAAGTGTAGATTGAAAGAACATCATGAAGATGACTGACACTTTCATATTGTGTGTCGCACCAGTTAAATGTTTCCAGACTGACTTTAAATAAATAATAAATATTATTATTACAAAAATATTAAAATATCTTTTTAAAGTCATGGGTCTTTTTACCCATGTCACAGTACAAAAAAAGTTAAAGCATTGCTAGTCATTGTCATCATGCTGTATGGTTCTCAGTAGATCACAAGGTTTTAAAGAGGAGCGAGTTAAGTCATTACTGGTTTTAGTGCGAAAAAGGTGTTTGGCCCTAAAGACCCAGTGGCTTTACAAAGATTAAGATTAACATGCATTGCACACCTTTCTTTTACTGTCTGTGAATGTCAAATGACCAAGTGTAATCACGTGACCAATCGTAATCGCAGTCTCTGCGATGTGGTAATCTCATTTTATAACATTTTTATTTAATTGTAAATGCAATTAATCATTCAGCCCTACTCTAGTGTCTACCATACTATCTCTACAATACAACACACCACGGATTAAGTGTTCTTTAACAAAAATATTTGACTCAGTTGAGTGTGTAGTTTTAACTAACTCAACCTTTATAAAATGTTTATGTTAACCTCAATAACAACAATTCATACTTGTGTATCTTTGACGTTCACCTTTTTTTCCCAATCAGCCATTAGAAAATATAATTAATGAATGATTAATTATAGATCATGATGATAGACCATAGTCTACTTGCAATTTACTATAACATTGACCCAAAAAGAGCTAAATGATGATTTATAGAACATGATGCACAAGGAACCTTTGTAAGCTGAAATTTTCATATGTCAAAGCTAGTTTTATATGTAAAATGCCTAATCTGTTCCAAGCCACACAAAAACAACAGTAAAAATTGAAAATAACATGGAAAAATAAAGTAGGACTCTGTTATAAATTTAATAAGGAGGAATAAACAATGAATAGTGAGGCAGTGTCGGGGAAGGTGGTAAGAGAGGGGAACGGATGCTAGTAGAGGAGGGCCATGACCATAACAATGGCACGCTCGGATGACGTCAGGCCTGTCTATTGGACGAGAATTGACACATGGAAATGCAGCGAGCGTTCCCCATAGTGTTGGACGCAGTTCCAGTTCCTGAAAGGGAGTCATCGTTCATAGACGGAGACCAAACACGTGTAACGTCATTTGCAGCTCAAATAAATCATGAATGCTTTTTTGTCAACTGTGCTTTTTTGTTAATTTTGGTCTCTGCATCTTTTTTTATTCACTTTTCACACATAAATAATACTGAAACTGTACGTTAGATGATGCATAAAGTTTTCCAAACAGCAAAATTGTGATTAATGCATTATATGAAAAACTCCACAAACCCTGTTTGCACTCTGAGTGAATAACAGACTTTAAACATCCATCAAACGTTAAATCACTTTTAAAGCTGTTGTTTGGCTGGAATCATGCTAGATTACTGTAGTTTTATGTGTAAACGAGGAGTTATATTGCATTAGGTTATAATTAAATTATTAATAAGGCATGTTCAGATGTCAACAACAAAAACACACTTTTCGATTCGATGTTTTATTAATAAATAAAATGAGAGAATATACAAAATATTTGTTCTAATGCACATCTTCAGCTGGTTTCGATTCCAGTAAATGAAATGCTTATATTGCTAGATTTCTGGAAAATAAAGAATATACAGAAGGGTTAGAGGTGTGTAAACATCACAGTCTATAAATACTTTTATGAAGCATTTCATTAAATAATTGATTGTTTGGTTGTATTTGCCAGTGTTTATTTTGAGCATCATTAATGACAGATTTACTGGTAATATTTAATTGCCTAAACAATCATCATTATATTATGACGATACATTAAAACATTCACGTTTTAGTGATGATTCATTAAGTTACCTGTGAGGTCAGTTTTTGTTTAGATGGAAGTTTGCGGTGGTTACTTTAGAACAAATAAATAATTGCAGCAATGACTCCAGAAAATAAAAACTAACTTTTGTGATTCATAAAACATCACATACTCTCGCAATCAGTTTCAAATAACACGAGACGTTTATTAAATTTCTCATTCCTTTCAGACGGCTCTAGGTGTTCACAGGTTGCTTGTCACAGCTATACGAACCCCTCGCGCTAGTTGGAGGGATCCGCCAGCGCACGTTTCATGACGCAGGACCGCAAAATCTCTCTGCCCAATCAGTGATCCTGGAAGGCTTTGCACTTCGGTTTTGAAACCAGCTCAAAGTTGGTACTGAACATGGCATCCATTCCAAGGCCAGGACACAATGGAAAACCGTACAGAACTGTGTCGCGCTGTGTGATGGAAAAGTGCCATATGTGTTTTCTTAGGAGCACACAATTCTTATTCTCTAAAATGAGATTGTCATTATAATAGGAAACCAATTGATCAGGGTCCATAACTCCAGTGCATAATGATGATTATTTGCCAATGACTGGGCCAGATCAACATTTTTCAGGTTCCTAAAATAAATAGTGTGATAGTTTTATGCCTTAAAACCAGCAAAAAGATAGTGAAGGTGACTAGAGAGTGGTCAGATATTGCAACGTCTGTGACTAATCTGTGACTTTTGCACAGCAAACCAAATCAAGTGTGTGGTCTTTCACGTTGGTAAGTTGTTCAAAATATTGTGTGATATTAAAGCTGCATAGGCAGGATAAATAATCTGTTACTTTTATCAACCTGAAAATTAAAATCACCAACTAAGATCACTGTGAGGGTTAAAAGGCATGAAGCTAGCATAACACAAGAGTATTCTAGAAAAAAAAGAGACATTTGGTTTCAGAGGCCTATAGACCACTGCGAGTCCAGATGGGGCAGAGCCGTTCAGAGAAACTACAAGTGATTCAAATGAACATTAATCACCAATGAAGACATTTGTTTTAATCGAGGCCTTAGATAAATTAGCAAAAAGTCTAGACCAGGTATTGCTAGTGTAATAGTACGCATTGTTTGAGCCTACCAATGGTGAGCGACCATTCTGTATTTAGAGAAATCACTGGTCAGCTCAAGGCATGTTATCTCCTTCCATGTTCCTCGAGGTAACTGGGCTCTTGTGCTAGGTGGTGACTGACCAGCTACAAGGTATTTGAGTCTAATGTTACTGTCTTCTTATCGCTATGCTTGTGTGGCAAGATTGGAATAGAGGGGGGTGTAATTAAATTGGTCCGACTACACCACCCTGTTGGGATACCATGGTGTTCCCAAAAAGGCACACAGATACACATTTGTTACAGTGAACAAGGAATGGGAGAGGCGTAGATCTCAACTATTTTCAACTTAAAAAGTCTAAATAAAATCAAGATATTGCACTGCTTTGAACAACGTTTGGTTCTCCAAGAGCACAGAGTAGGAACAAAGCAGACCAGCCACTGCTCTTTGTGACTTCTTCAAACTCGCCAAATTTACACTGCACACACAAACCTGTGAAAACGCACTCCAATCAAATCCCATTCCTGCAGCTGGCCTCCTCTGCTCCATTCCACACACTTTGTCTCCAGGGTACAAGACAAAAAATTTGTATGGGGTAAGTCTACAACACGCAATGAAAGGGTCCAGTCTGTTACTTCAAAAAACAAAAGCCTGTAAATTATGACGATCTGAAATCTTAATTGACAGCAGTTTCCAACTCTGGAAAAGTTTCATTAACGGCGCTGCCCTATTTATATATATTTCCCTATTTTTTGCCCTATTTTCTATATTTGTCTCCATAACTACCTTTTGAGAATAGTGTGAGTGATAGAAAACACGCAAAACATAAACAACATTGAAGGTATTAGACTACTTATGAGATCACAAACAGCCTGCACAAGCACGCGCACAGCTGATCTCATTGGTCACTCATGCAACCACTAATGCTGAGTTATTAAAGTAACCGTGGCCAATTCACCAGTGCTGCGGTTAGTAAACTATGGAGGAAATCGAGTCAAATGCAAGCTAGGACACATTACGATTACTTTCATAACCCCCGTTCCCTGAATAGGGAATGGAGGCTTATGTCGACTATGGGAATTTCACTAGGAGCGTATTAATCTGTCCACACTCTTTTTAAAATGCCAATCAGCAGACGTGTTGATGGTCACGTGACCACCTCCCACACATTAAGTGGGTGCAAGTGTGACACTCTTCTGGTTTGTGAAGCTGGAGCCATACTCACCCCCTAGGCAACCAAACCTACTCACAACCTTACGGTTGTGGCTGGGGGACATAAGTCTCTGTTCCCTATTCAGGTAATTGGGGTTACGACAGTAACCATTACGTTCCCCATCAGTCGGTCACTCCGACTTATGTCAGTGCCGACTAAGGGAACAACCTGCAAAACACTACAACCTAGGTCTTTCCGCATCGGCCGACGGCTAGGCAAATGGGGCACATCAGTAGTCCGGCACCTAGCGGGCCCTCCTCCGCCCTGGCATTAAGTATAGTTTAAACCACCTGTGCGTTAGGGAACTAGAAAGTATGGGCTGTAACCCTCTTTCCATGTTGGCAGGAGGGACTGGCTCAATTGCATCGATCCTTGCGCAGGCCCAGGGCCTCTGTGGGTGAGGGTATGGATCAAGGACATAATAAGAAGCTCCCACCAAGCTTCCAAAACTTCACTAATAGCGCCATACGTATTTCGCTGAGAGTTCTCAAGCGGGGCAGCGGACTTAGTGGTGGGGTCCGAAGGGAGCCTAGGTCCAGACCTACCTGGACGTTCAGGCTCGACCTCGGAGCAGCATCAGGTTCCAACCGAGGTCTCAGTCGAAGCTGATTCTGACACAGAAGCTGGGAGCCATCCGGCTGCACTGCATAAAATCTTACGCCCTAGAATGTTTCTCTGAAACAAGAGCTGCATTTGGATCTGCAATGCAAGTCTCCTGGCTGCGCACATAACCCATGAAGTTTAATTTTTAATGAAACTGAGATCTGACCTGTGGGCCCGCTGCCTGATGGTGGTGGCATCCCCTCCCTTCAAGAGCCAGCGAGCTGGTGGCGAAGCCCGCTCAGAAGCTGGACTCCCTAGGTGGCTTGTCCTCGGGCCGCTTGAGATGAACCTCTTCCCCTGATGATGTTGGGGGGACCCCCCCCAGACAGGATTACGCCTCATTTATCATCCCGGCGTGACCCCATAACCCACACCTCCAGCCTGGAGATTTTGGATGCGAGGAGCAGAGGCACCTATAACCCTCTCCATCAGCCCGGGTAAGCAAGTCAGCCATCTCAGCAGCAAAGTCTTCCAGTTTTGACGGAAGGTTGAGCCCCATTGCTATTCTCCCGTCAGTGGTAATAGTAGTTTTTTTCTATATACAGAATTTCTATTTTATTACCAGAGTCAGATTTCTTCTACATGGCTTTGTGAATGATTTGCTGTTGCCTTCGTTAAAGAAAATGGCCAACAGTAACTTTTAAATGTAAATCACATTTACTGATCAAATAAACTAAACATAAATTTTGCTATGCCTATAGGGCAGAACAATATTCACCATCATGTGTTAGCAAAGAGACAATGACTTGATCAGTAAGTCATGAAGCAATCATGTATGCAAATGTATCAACATTTCATTTTCCCGCAGGAAATAAAATGCTCTGTGTGTTAGCTGTAATTACAGGCTGACAGAACAACCTCTGGGTCAGATCTTCCTGTCAGCTCGTTTGCACTATTAGAAGCAAGTTTATGCATAAGTGTGTTTTGGCTCTTTTGGAACAGAAGAACTTGACTAATGTTTTGTCCTAGAGTTATATGCAAATATATGTATATTTAAGTAAATAATAAACTCATTAGCATTTTTAAACAAAAACGATGACTGCATAAAGCCTTAGGAGCAGGTCAGCCAATTTTTTTTCTTTTTTTTCTTTATTCTTATGACACAGCAGTAGTTGTTGGGAAGTTGTCAGCAACTAGTAAAACAAATACCGTAAATGTATTATTTTTTTTTTTTTACAATAAGTCATTGACCAACTACTCTTAAACACTCATAAAACAATTACATATGCTTGAACATCATTTTAATTCCAGACAGTTTGTTTAGTTGTGTGAAGAGTGTTTGTTTTAAATGTAAAGGAAGTTTTCAGTGCTCAAATATGCCGATAGCAGTTTTTTTTTTCGTAAAATCCAGATTTTTTTCTGCGCTTTATTTCTTTGTGTCCTTGTCATAATTTGCTCTGATTCTTCCTCTACTGAAAAGATTGTGATTGACAGCTGAAGCACAGAACGTGGCCATGCATGATCAGCTCTGATCTAGCATGATTTACTCCAGCCCATAAATGCTTTTCACTCTCTCTGTGAAACTGAGTCTAAAAAAATAAGATTAGCTGAGCTGTGAAACCACAGCACGAGTGAACTCTCATTTCAAATTGTATTTTTCATCTTATAATATGTGTATGATAAAATAAAACCCAAGAAGTATTATAGTTTGAAATTGAATCATGGTAACTGTATTTTATTTCTGGTAATATCTTCCATGTATAAAAGCTACTGTTTAACACAATGCTGTATCTAGGTTTAACAAACAATATCTCACAAATAAACACTCTGTTGTATTACATTTAACAATTAGTATGAACACTATAATGTAGACTTTGTATATTTCGTAGCATGATCTGTACCCGAGTTTGGAAAGTTTTATGAATGAAGTCACGATTGTGGTTGTTCTGCCCCCCTCGGGGTGCAAGAGGGCACTGAATGCATGGCGTCACTCGTTCCCCAGCCCCCTGGTTAGCCCCCCGCCCGCCATGGTGACGCTAAAACCGGCTGGATCGCGCATTATATAAACCTCAGCGCATCTTCCAAACTTCATTCTGCCGAGCGGTAACGCGCATCACGGGAACCCTAACCCCACCTGGAGCATCATCTTCAGAACATTTTCAGAAGCTGCAGGAGAACTTCAGGTATGAACTCTGCGTGTCTGCTAATTCTCATCTATCTTAATCCTCACTCTCACGTTCATCCAACATTTAAAAATCGACTTTTGAAACATTTTCATCTGAAGCAGCTGTAACACTTCTTTATGCACCAGATCGCTTTGCTTTCGAGCGGTTTTAATAGTATTTATATTTGGCTTTTATCTGTGCGACGCTGATAAGGCTATCGTTGCAATTCATAACATTTCCATTTTAAATAAAAAGATTTAATTTCTTAATTTTTGCATCGATGCTCACTTTATCCTAATCACTCTTGAGTATGCAGCCTGTATTTGCTAGAAATGTTTATATTTTTACAATATTTAACAACTTAGATTGTATCTATAACAAATCTGTTTTTCTACATGCTGCAGTTTAAACTCGATAGCTAGACCTGTAGTATTTGTTTTATTTATATTTATCAATCTGGAAAGATGGATATAAATAAAAAACAACATGAATAGTATGTTTTATGTCATTCCTTGCATAAAACATTTTTATAAAACATGTTTACCTCGAAAAATAAAACTATCACAAAAAAGACAATGAGTTGGTACCGTTTTGTTGGTTTATATGTATCTCAAATTTGACAATTGTATTCGATTCAATAATAAAACTGTTGTGAGTTAATTACGTAGCAAATATGTTCGTACCACAGCAATGTAACAGTCCCTGGGTTTTTCCTCTTATATTTTCAATTCGGAAATTTCTTCAAAGCTGTTGTGATTTGCGTTGAACATGTACATAATATTTAGCTCATTTTTTTGCCATTATTTTACATATACCTAGTTTAATGTATAAAATGTTCAACTGTTTAATTCAGTGCTTCATAATTTCAAGAACGCAACTGAATCATGTCATAATAAAACATCAAACAGTTTTTGAGCATATTTGTTTGGCTAAATCTGCAGAGATGAAAATCGTTTTATTGCGTGTGCGTGTGCGTAGGGGAGTCATGCGGGCGTTGGGTGTATGTGTGCTGCTATGTGCCTCCATGTTCCTGGCTCCTGGAGCCCACGCTCAGAGCGAACCAGAACCAGAACCAGAACCAGAGCGGAGTCGACAAGAGCAGGAGCTGATTCAAAGAGCGGAGGCTCTGCTGCTGAGAGCCGTGCTGCAAAACACGGATTCCGGTCAGTGTGAACACACTCACTCAAATTCTCTTCAGGTCCTTCAGAGTCAGATCCTGGAGGAGTAAGCGAAGTAAATATGAGAGAGAATGAACACCGTCAGGATAAAGTTCACTGCATGGGTTCTTAATTCTCACCCAGAGCTTGTACTAACTACCAACAATTAACAGCAGGAGTGTTGATTTAATACAGACTTATTCTGTGTATTCTTTAATCTAAATATGTTGCAGCAGATTGAGTGTAGACTGGAGGAACTCTAATCAAGCTTGACAAGGACATGCTAAATGAACCGTAAAATAGTTTTAACAATGTCTACATAGTTGCAGTGAATATGTTCAGTGATCACAGTTCACAGTAAACGATGACATGCATCGGTGGAGTTTAAAACATTTGTATTAATAAAACTCTTAAGTACACACAATAGCTAATACCCTTTATAAATTGTTACATACTTTTGTGGTTAATCATCTTAACTTTACATGTGATTCAAGAAAACTGTGAAAAAGATTTCAAAAACGTTATTACTTATGAATGCTAGTCAGAAAACAAGAATTTACAAGAAGTTACTTGTAGAGGGAATCGGTAAAATAAAGTTATTTAAATGTATTAATTTACAACTTATCAGTTAATTTGATATTTTTTTAAACATAAAGTAAGATTATTCACCCGAGTTATTTAAGGGTTTCTACGGGTTCTCTTTTTTCTCAGTTTTAAAACATTTAGGGACCAAATTGTATCCTCGCTAAAGCACTGCATACGAACTCAAGCAGAGGGTTGAAAAAGCAATGGATCTGTTCTGGAAAGTGCTGTCTTTATCTGGTGCTGTTTCAGGTCGAAGTGAAAGCGCATGTTCATTTTCTCGCAGCAGAGCAGCTCGTTTCCAGAGAGTGGCTAGAGAAGCGGCAGCACCCCGGTAAACGGCAGCATCCCGGTAAGAAGCGAGAAGAACCAGAAGCCGATGCGGACTACGACAACCTCCAATATACACCCGAGTTTGAGAAGCGACAGCATCCCGGTAAGCGCGAGTCGCTTTCCCCGTTCGTCCCGGAGGACCCCACGTGGAGCAACGAGCTCTCCAAGCGTCAGCACCCCGGGAAACGACTTCTCCCGATGCCGCTCCAGAAGCGGCAGCATCCGGGAAAGCGCGAGCTAGCGGGCCACCGCGTGGACTCTGCGGAACCCGGGATCCTGCTAGAGCTACTGCAACAGGCGCGCGCTCCGGAGAAACGGCAGCATCCCGGGAGACGCTTCGAGCCCGAGGAAGATCTACCGGAGCCCGAGGAGGCGCTGTGAGACAGCGGCGCTTCGTTCTTCCCCCTCTCTCCCGGTTCACAGGGGTTCGGAGCTGGAAGTCATTAACATGTGCCTATTTGTGTTTTCTACCAGGCGTCTAGGTCAGAGGTAGCTTTAGACTATTTATGTAGTAAGTGGGCGTTACTGGAGCGAAGTAGCCCCTCCCCGTTTAAAAATCAAAACACGCCCAATATAGACACCGTCCATAAACCTTTAACACACCTAGTTCTAGTTCGATCGACCAATCAGCTCTGTTGAGTAAATTCAGGAGCATGGCAAGCCGAGTCTATACTTATTTTTTGGCAAAATCTAGAATACGCTTCAGTTTAGAGAGGCAGTTTCCTCAGTTCGCTTAGTATTAAAAACTATGTTTATTATTACTGGAGGTGTTTTGTTCAGCTATGAGCAGAATGTAAATGGTTTTCAATTATGGTAAGAAACAAAATTGACAGTTTTAACCTACCCACACCTGATTTTAATACGCACCATTGTGTTATCTGTACAAATCAATTTCAGTACTGTTCCATGCAAGAAAAGTACTTTAGATGATTTAATTGAAATTCTTAGTAATGAATGAAAAGTAAAAAAAAAAATGAATTAATAACAATAAAAACAGATTAGATGAAAGTTGTTTGATGAAAATTGGTGACAAATTTAGTCAACAAAATTAAACATAAGGAAACTTTGACAAAAGGTTATTTGGAAGTAGCTGCTGAATATATGACTGATCTAAAGAAATGTTAGTTGCTTAAAGCCGAAATAAAATTTCACTGCTTACATTTCATCAGGAAATTCTTACTCAAAATAACGTAGATCTTTAAATATAAGGCTAAAAACAGCATGCTAAAGAACAAAAAAAAAGAAGTAACACTGATTTCCCTTTGTAATGGTGTGTGTTAAAGGAATATATGTAATGAATTGATAAAACAAATTAATCATGGTATGAAGATTTATAAAGAACATTTTTGTAGTTTTATTGATTAGATTTTACATTTGTTTTTATGCATAGTGTAGATTCAGCTTGCCATGGAAAATATATTCGCTTTTATTGTCTTATATTTTTTTCTTCATGTGGTTAATTTTCTGTTAGTTCGGGAAAATTCCATTCATTCGATTGTTGAGCAAACACAGACATGCACACAATGATTTGGTTTAGACCAGAAATGTGATGAAACGGGTTTGTCGAGATATTTTTCTACAGCAGTCTAATTTGTGCATGGAGCTCTACATTTCCATTTAATATTTTGTTCAGATGATGTAATGCTTAGAAATGATGCCGATGTTGTAAAATAAAATGCTTTGATGCGAAAGAATGTCTCTGCGTGGAAATAATGTTGAAACTTTCCAGCATCCAGGCCAAAAACCTTCAACCCACAGAAGGAAGTCAATTTACATTTATCCTCCGAAAATCTCTTGAAAATCCCAGTTTGGTTCATGTCGGTCCGGTTAAGAAGCTCTAAAAACAGTGACTCTACCCTTGAAATCAAACTCAAATTGAAAATCAGATGAACTTTTTAAAAACACTTTCCATAGATCTATATCTCCATTGAAGATTCTCTTAATTTTTACATCCCAAATGAGAATAGTATCAAATAAAGTGTTATAACTTTAAATATTAATATGTTTTTTCATTTATATAGTTCTTTTCCAGATGCTCAAACATTTACATTAAGTTGCGCTCGGGCGGAAAAAGTATTCTTGGGGACCCAAACAAATGAGCACTCTCTGTAATACGACTCTTTTTTAAAGAAGACTTACATAAATAAACAATATCAATATAGTGATTGTTTTAGTTATTATTCGAATATTTCTTAGTGAAGGAATGCAAAAAAAGAAGTTAAGCTCTCACTCATGTGATGTTTTAGTGGGTCCCAGATCATGCACACTCTCACACACTAAAAACTATGTACATTTTCTTCTGAAAATGAGTATCTACTTTAAGGGTGCAGTGTATAGTGTTAAGTTAGTCCAGCGAGTACATCTGTTGAGTACATAATAAAGTTCAGTAATTGAATATCCTTTGTTATTGAATATTTTCAATGTCGTCTAGATCAGTGAATAAGATTGGGGAAGTCTGTTTACATCTCATATGCATCCTTGTCACTTGATTGTACTATACAAGGTCAGCCAATCAGAATAAGTGGCTCTGACACTGATGTTTGGACAGCACTTCCACACTTTAAAAATTAATTTAAAAGTTTTGTCAAACCTATAATGGCCAACACATTCATATTTACTGCTGAGTACACATGGTTTGTATCTGATGCTTGAATGTTATTCCCCAAGGAAATTCGCACTAGCACAGTGAGAAGAACACAACATCCTGCCTGGCCTCGAACAGGAGACCCTCTATTTGAGAGGCTGCTGGGTTAACCACTGCACATTTGCCATTTTTATTTAATTTTTTTGATAGTTCAGCACCTTGGCATATACAGTTTTTCTAAAACACACATAGACACATTTTTAACACTGATGCATTTTTCAAAAGCGCAGAGCATTGATGTACCATCACCATATTCTGTGGCATTCTAATTTTATGAGAATGCATGTTTTTTTTTACAATAACCATAGGAGGTATAAAGTTTCAGATAAATAAAAAAGCAACCTTTACAACCAAAAATTGGCAGAATAATGTCAGTGAAGTGTTCATAACAAATTGACAATAGTTAGTACTTTACTAATTACATTAGTTAATATAGGACTCATTAAACTCCTCCGAGGATCACATGAGTTACTGCCTTAATGGTTAGCAGAGGTGGAAATTAGGGAATTACATTTACACCTACTATAATATTTTTTTGTGTGTAATTCGAAAAAGTCAGCAAAGTTATAAGATAAACCGTGCCGTTATTTTTGTGTCTTCATTCAAGAATGATGTTGAATAATAATAATAAAATAGTTCAATTTAGGTTGTGGCAAGTGTTGTACTATTGTTAAAACATTTTAGTGATCACTTCTTAGATCTTGATAATAATACTAGTTTAAAATGCAAATGAACAAAGTCAGGTGTCCATGCAGGTGCTGGCGAGCGGCCAGGATTAAAAAAAATGTCGTATACGTTTTTCAGAATGTTTAAAAATAAACATCATAATGCATACCTTATTATTTTAAGTTATTTTGGGGTTCTGCTTTTTTGCTACCATCTCCGCGACGCTAGATGTCCTCGGGATCATTTACTGATACTGAAGGAGACACTCTAGTGCGCATGCGTACGTCTGTTGCTGGCTTCCGCAACAATGCGGTAGTGTAATGTTTATATTTTGGTTTTGGCAGAGGAAGCGACTCGCGTATTTTATCCTGACATTTGCGTTTAAAACTACTATTGTTATCCAGATGCTTTGCGGAGGTTATAGGCCTCGGATAAGAAAATGAGAGACGTTAGATGTGACTAGATTACACCTTTGTCACACAGCTTTTTAAAACCCGAATTGGAGCATGCGCACAGTAACAGAGGTGAGAGAACATGGTGCTCTAGTGAAGTTGGTATCAGACAGTATCAGTGTTTACTGATCTATACGTTTAGTTAATCTAAGACTTATTTTCTTCCTTATAGGCATGCACCGGTAAAGAAATGTCCCAAAGTCAGTGAAGAGAAGGAACTCCAGAGTTAAATGCAACCAGATTATAAACAGAAATCCAAAGGTGAAAATTATGGATGAAGAACGGAAGAAAGGGATAGATTCGAGTAATTTGGATGAAGACAGGACCAATAATGAAAATAAAAACAATTTCTCAGTTCATTCAACTACAGCATTATTTCATATAGCCGGAGAAGAGAATGACTCAAACAAAACAAAAAGCAAAAATCAGAAGAACCTTAATCCAGATCTGCAAATAGCTGAATCATCTGTGGATTTACCCATCAATACATCAAATCTTATTCAAACAACTGGTGAACTCAAAGATAATGACAGATTGAAACCCCAAACCTCAAACCTGGACAATTCACCTTCTGATTCATCAAGATCTGTGATACAATCTACCGGAGGAAAGAGGTGTTCGGCAAGCAACCAGAAAGTCACAAATCTGAATGATTCTTTAATAGATGCAGCGGTTGATTCACCAGTTGCAGGTTTGGTACTATCACAGCCTGAAGAAGCCAGAGGCCGAACACAAATGCCTCCTGAATCTCCTTCCAGAAACACAGAGAGCAGTGAGTTATTCAATCCATTTTCACCACGTACATCCAGCAAAACGTTGTCTTTGCCCTTGTTGTCTTTTTATGGAAGTCATACCTTTTTCCAATACACCGGTACCTTGAAATATGAATGCTTCACGTCACGGAAAATTCAAGATACGAAAGGCCACATAAATTCAAGATACTAAATTGTGTACAAGAAATACATATTCGACATTTGAAGTTCGGACGGAAGACAACACTGTGTATCATTTGACTGCATTCAATGAGCCACCAAATGTTCTACTCTCCTATTGGTCAGTTCCAACCCTAATGATGCGTGTTCGTGCGTAGTATCCTGTTCTATTATTGGTCAGTTCTAGCCCTGATGCTACATGTTCGTATATACAATCCTGCTCTCCTATTGGTCCCTTGAAGCCCCATGTCTTCCCGGCAAAGCTCTCCCTCCCTTCCTGCACGCTTTCGGTTTCGTGTTGGTGTCCTAAATCTGTGAATGTTTTCGCGTTGCTTTTTTGACAAAAAAGATAAATTTATGGCCATCCATTCTCCTCCCCTACCACCTCCTCCTCTGACACTTCCCACATCAACTCACTCAAAAGTTAAGGTTTTTTTTTTTTTGCTTATTTTATTCTGTGTTTGTTGTTTATTATTGTTTATTAGATTTATAATGTGTACTCTAGTACAAGAATTCTAGTTTATTTTTCTATGGTTGTCCAAGTTATTTGACGTTTTTTGAGTTGTTTCTGTGTGGCTTGGAACGGATTAGGCATTTTACATGTAAAAGTTGCTTCAACATATGAAAAATTCACCATACGAAGATCATTCCAGAACGGATTAATGTTGTATCTTGAGGTATCTCTGTGCATGGCATATGAATGGCTGGCTCTGGTTGGTTGATGAACAGTTTTCGGTTTCACTGGTTCATGGTCAGGGGCAGTTTTGGATCATATATTTCCTCTGGAAAAGTATCCAGAGCCACCCTTGTGGATACTGAGGTTAAGATCTGTGATTCGGACTTATTGATAATTTAAGACCCTGTCCAGAAAAGCACATTTTCTATTTAACATTTTAAACATTTTAGTTTACCCTAAAGAAAACAGATCTAATACTTTTATGTCTTCATTTTAGGTTTGAAGCCAGTGAGAGAGAAGCGTAAAACAAGTCCATATTTCAGCAGATCGAAAACAGGTAAAAAGCCTGATATGTAGTATAATCTGGCTCTTTCCATCAGCTGAAAAGCTATTACCGACACCTCAACATGATCTGCTAGACAGATTCAAATAGTTACATTAATTTCTGTGCCATGACATTGTATGCCATGTTTGAAGATATGTTTTAAAGGAGTAGGCTTGTTTTACAAACAGGGCGGGAAAACATTACAGGTAGTAAGTGTAGCATGGCTTTTTTCAAATCTTTGTTGCTCCTCAAGCCAATTTTTAGTTGAATGCTGAGGCTGTGAATTTCCAGCCCCCATGCATAGCCTAACATTTTCAAGAGTATTTCTACTAGATGTGCTACATCTCTGCAAAGTCGGCAATAACAATTCCTAAGTGCTAGTTGGGTTTTTAGGCTTCATTGGGTGGGTGTCATAACTTTTGTTAGGATTTTCTTCATTAGGAAAATGGGTGACTGAAACCAAGTGTAATTTGTTGAAGTTAGAGCTGATCCACATCGCACGTCTATGATCAGAGACTCTGCGATCCGGTCCTTGATGTTTTTGCTATGATGCCAACCAATCACAGCACTCGCATCGTGCATTGTCTGAAATGTGTTTATATTTATTGAAGAGGTCCACATCAGGCCACACCTGTAGGTTAGCACTGGGTTATTTCAATGCAGAGTCATTCATTTGTAACTCATGCATCAGAGGGAGCCCTGCATATGTAGATGTCTCCTCAATCTCTCTCTCCTCCGCACACAGCTCTGCCTGCTCCTCAGAGGAAGCAGTACAGGAAGTGGACTCCTCCCCGTTCACCCTTCAAACTTGTTCAGGAGACACTTTTTCATGACCCCTGGAAACTGTTGGTGGCCACCATATTCCTCAATAAAACAAACGGTAAAACAACTCCACTGGAAGCTAACCTCCATCTCACCAGAGCTGGTAAAGTCTAAGCAGGCTTCAGTAAATTCATCACTCCTTTTAACTTTAAATTTTATTACATTTATTACATTACACTATAGCGCTGCTATTGGTCCTTAAAAGTTTGGCTTGGCTAAATCTGAACTCAACAGAACTTGGTTTTGCTTACCATCATATTCATAAGTCTGAACACAAGATTATTTAAATGGACACTTTTCAACAAGAGTCTTTTAGGGTGTTTTCACATCTCTAGTTTTTTTATTTGGTGCGGACCAAGAGAAACAACTAATACAGTGCAATCAAAGTTGAACAGAAGGATTACAGAGTCATGTGACATCATCCGGGCCATTCATTGGTCACATGTGTTATCGTACGAATTTCCTCGACTGCATTTTGATTGGTTACAATGAATTTGCATGTAAACAACAGAGGACATATTGCCAGTAGACCAGGACAATACGCTCAAAATGGACAGACTTTGCTGTTTGATTTTGACTCAAGTCATCTTTTATTACATAATTTTTTAAATCGCTTAACACAAATGATACATGTAGTAAATGATGCTCTGAATTTTATACAAAGCAATGTTTTGTGTACTTGAAAAGATGAAGAAACATCGCACAACTTTTAGGAAGCAGGCGCAAATTACTTTTGGAAAAGAAATTTAACGAACGGCATTATAACCAACTACCTACAAGGTACCGCACTCTGATTTTTTTGTTTAAATGTGTCTAGAATATAAACACTTTACCTAAAGTGTTTATCAGATATGTTATAACTTGTAGTATTTTTAATCAGTGCATCCGGCACATGAATGTACTGCTGACAGAGCTTCTTTGCCTTAACACTGATCCACAGATCAATTAAACATCTTTCGCTGAGCTGCTTGCTCAACACAGAAAATGGCAGAGTTCTTGTTGGGTTTTGACGACTGAGAAGAAATCTGATTATCAGACCAGATTTCTATAACAGTACACACCTCCACCGCTACTCCATGTTTGACCATAAGCTGCCAAAAACCATGTTACAACTGTTGCTTTGTAAAGAGGTACCCCACAATGCCATTATTTAAGGCTCTGTCCCCGGCTGCTTTTCCAGCTCTCCCGTGTTCATTGATTTGGAGGGTCCACACAGTAAGTTTTTTTGTTTAAATTGTGCTAGGCTTTATACATTAACTTTAATACATTAACGACTCTTCATACATCAAGCTGAGCGCACACAACATGACTTTTGTAACCCTATAAGCCAATCTGGTTTCACCACACACAAGAGACTCTACATTTTATCTTCCCCAAAATCCTAAACAGCCCACACTATAACAATCAATCTGTGGAACGCACTCTACAGGGATGTTACTAACGTTACATGCAATTGTGCAAAGCTTGCGCATCAAAAAGTAAAGATTGCGACCAGATCTTGTATTGCCATTTCACACAAGTACAGCTATAACAAAATAAGTAATTCATAAAACAGTATGCCTACATTTGAAATCATAAAGTGTAGAGTAAGGTAATTCAAAGATGTTTTTTACGAAAAATATTGCATCTTCAACAGTGCAGGGCTCAAATATTGATTCTAAGTGCTATAACAAGTGCATAACATGGGACCGTTAATTGTTATTACTAATAACAAGTGAAAGTCCAGTCCAGAATTAGTTTCAGTCTTGGTATGGTTGATACTGAGCCTGTTGGTTTGGGATCAATTCCAATTTCTGCAGCATTGCCCCCAGCTTCAGTCATACGATCACAAACAGGAGTCACTGATTATGAGGACAACAGCAGCAGCCTTTCCACAGGTTAATATTAAGCTAATGTAATGCTAATCTCAAGTCTTACTGTATTCTATAAATATGTTGTTACATTGTAAGGATAACATTTTTTGTTCAATAAAAATATATTTCTGAGTCATCCAGCATATTTTTGCAGCTTATGTAAACTATCGGTTCAGGCGCCGTGTTGACACCGGTATCATTTTAAAAGTATCAGTTTGCTGCTGGTAACGGAACAACTCCAAAAGATACACAGCTATAACTGTGATGCTGCAGACAAGTACTATTATCTGTAATAATGTTTGTGTTTTACACCCTGCTTTAGTCTTGTATGATTTACTATTCCATAATCTGTTGTCTTGTTCTACTTAAACTGTTCTCCAGAACACAAAGGGATTTACAGCTGTCTGTTTTCAGGGAAGCTGGCGATCCCTGTGCTCTGGGAGTTTTTCCAGCGTTTTCCAACGGCTGCCATTACTCGATGCTCTGACTGGCGCTGCATTGCTCCGATGCTCAAACCTTTGGGTCTCAGTTCACTGAGAGCAAAAACCCTTGTTCAGTTTTCAGGTATTGAATTAGTCAGTCAATCAATCCAAATTCTTAAGTGATTGCTAAGCTAATTAAAACTCTTCCTGGTTTCTCTGTACAAATTATATGAATCTGTTTAGCTGTCTTTCATTTTGAACATTTTATTTCATTTGAATCTAATAGTTAAATTTTAGGTAGTCCCTCAGAAAACATGACGTAACACTTTTTAACACAATAATACAACTAATATATGAATTAAGTATTTAGTAATTATGCAAGGTTTAATTATTTAAAAACAATTGTTACAAAATAAATTTGATGTACTGTAACTAGGGCTGAACGATTTTGGAAATTAATCTGATTACAATTGTTGTAACAAATATTGGTGCTACGATTTACAATGCGATATTTTTAAGAATTCTTTACTTCTCTGTGTTTTTCAACAGTGATGAGTAATGAATCTCTAAAGTTTGGAGAAAACTGTATTTAGATTACACATTAATGTAAAGCAAGAATTAAAACAATTGTACAACAAAAAAAAACCTTGCAGTAAACCTTAATATCAAAGTCAATAAGAAGGCACGCAAACTTACGTCTGGATTGAAAGAACAACATGAAGATGACTGACATTATCGTAATTGTGATTGAAATGTTTTTCACTTTATGGTCTATGTTTCCAGACTGACTAAATGAATAATAAATATTATTCATAGCAAAGACTCTCTGTAGCTGTGGTATGGCGAGTAAAATATGTGCAGGATTGCGCTCACACAAGCATTTCCCCAAACATCAGGTTCTGTAGGATCGAGAGAGATGTTATGAATATTATTAGTGATGATAATTCTGCATTAACTATTGACTTAATTAACGCTGACAATTATTTTTTTCTACCATTAACTCAGTTGAAATTATTTATTTTTAAATATTTTTTTTTCAATGATTAAGCCTAGCTTAATGTGCTAAATTGACAGCCCCTTGCTTTGCTGTGATGTGATCTCAGCGCGGTTGACCGCTACAGCCATGCGATGCCTGGCTTTACACTGTGTGCAGAATTATTAGGCAAAAGAGTATTTTGACCACATCATCCTCATTATGCATGTTGTCTTACGCCAAGCTGTATAGGCCCGAAAGCCTACTACCAATTAAGCATATTAGGTGATGTGCATCTCTGTAATGAGAAGGGGTGTGGTCTAATGACATCACCACCCTATATCAGGTGTGCATAATTATTAGGCAACTTCCTTTCCTTTGGCAAAATTAATCAAAAGAAGGACTTGACATGTTCCGAAAAGTCAAAAATAGTAAGATATCTTGCAGAGGGATGCAGCACTCTTAAAATTGCCAAGCTTCTGAAGCGTGATCATTGAACAATCAAGCGTTTCATTCAAAATAGTCAACAGGGTCGCAAGAAGTGTGTGGAAAAACCAAGGCGCAAATTCACTGACCATGAACTGAGAAAAGTCAAGCGTGCAGCTGCCAAGATGCCACTTGCCACCAGTTTTGCCATATTTCAGAGCTCCAACATCACTGGAGTGCCCAAAAACACAAGGTGTGCAATACTCAGAGACATGGCCAAGGTAAGAAAGGCAGAAAAACGACCACCACTAAACAAGACACACAAGCTGAAACGTCAAGACTGGGCCAAGAAATATCTGAAGACAGATTTTTCTAAGGTTTTATGGACTGATGAAATGAGAGTGAGTCTTGAGGGCCAGATGGATAGGCTCGTGGCTGGATCGGTAAACGGCAGAGAGCTCCAGTCTGACTCAGACGCCAGCAAGGTGGAGATGGAGTACTGATTTGGGCTGGTATCATCAAAGATGAGCTTGTGGGACCTTTTCGGGTTGAGGATGGAGTCAAGCTCAATTCCCAGTCCTACTGCCAGTTTCTGGAAGACATCTTCTTCAAGCAGTGGTACAGGACGAAGTCTGCATCCTTCAAGAAAAGCATGATTTTCATGCAGGACAATGCTCCATCACACGCGTCCAAGTACTCCACAGCGTGGCTGGCAAGAAAGGATCTAAAAGAAGAAAAACTAATGCCATGGCCTCCTTGTTCACCTGATCTGAACCCCATAGAGAACCTGTGGTCCATCATCAAATGTGAGATCTACAAGGAGGGAAAACAGTACTCCTCTCTGAACAGTGTCTGGGAGGCTGTGGTTGCTGCTGCACGCAATGTTGATAGTGAACAGATCAAAACACTGACAGAATCCATGGATGGCAGGCTTTTGAGTGCCCTTGCAAAAAAAGGTGGCTATATTGGTCTCTGATTGGTTTTTGTTTTGTTTTTGAATGTCAGAAATGTATATTTGTGAATGTTGAGATGTTATATTGGTTTCACTGGTGAAAATGAATAATTGCAATGGGTATATATTTGTTTTTTGTTAAGTTGCCTAATAATTATGCACAGTAATAGTCACCTGCACACACAGATATCCTCCTAAAACAGCTAAAACTAAAAACAAACTAAAAACTACTTCCAAAAATATTCAGCTTTGATATTAATGCTTTTTTTGGGTTCATTGAGAACATGGTTGTTGTTCCATAATAAAATGAATCCTCAGAAATACAACATGCCTAATAATTCTGCACTCCTGTAATGCCTTTGGAAGTACATGCTGGCAGTATTTGGCTGTAGACAAGATGCCACAAGGCGTAAGAAAGCATTGATATTGAGTTTCTATTTCTTTGTGGAATTGCATAGAATTCTGTATGAGTTTGGGATCAGTCCAAAGAAATGCCCCTTCTTTTTTGTTTTAAGTGCTTATGATATGCTCTATACCATTAGTGATCCGTGATCTATCGTACTGATTTATTATTGATACCAGACGTCAGATAATTCATTAGCAGTTCTGGGAGATACAGAGTAGCAAGCTCCACCAGACATTCTTCACACAAATCAAAGAAACTGTTTCTCAGCATGATGTGACTGTAATCCTCAAAGTAGAGTTTTACGTCGATGTTTTCGAGAGGAGTTGGCTTGTTTTCAGTATGAATGAATGGCATAGCTGGGGGGAAGGGTGTAGTATGATCTCATGTCAGAGTGTACCAGCTAATAGATTCGCTTTCATAACAACTCATTTCAGTGACTCTGAGTTGACTCTTTCTTAATAAAAACACAATAACTTGAAACACAAAATGCTTTCACACATAAAACTTAAACTTGGTATTCCTCAAAACTAAAGCTTTGTTTCACATCACATGAGAGGTCATTTTCATAAATCCATAATAGTGGCTCTTTAAAATATCAGTGTCTTAATAATAATGTTTGTCTCTTTGTCAGAGGAGTATGAGAGTAAATCCTGGCACTACCCTATTGAACTTCATGGAATTGGGAAATATGGTAATGACTCGTACAGAATCTTCTGTGTGGATGAGTGGAGAGAGGTGAGAGAAACTCTATTCTTGTCTTATGCTACACTCCCCTCTATTGCTCTGTACCTTAATTTCACAATAATTTATTGTACTCTAGTGTTTTTAACCTCTTGAGAACCAAGAAAAAATATCTTCCAATGTAACCCTTTTTTTTTTTAATTTTCTGCTTATTAAAAGCTGAAACAAACCACACAGACACACAAGATATCATTGTAAAGGCCAAGATGTCCACTTTTAAGCACACCAGGACTTAGTAGGGAAGCTCAAATGAGTCAAAATATATTGACCACTTCCACAATGACTGTGGTTGGCTTCTCCTATATTTAGCCTGCTTTACAGATCATACGAAATGTCGTGCATGCTACGTCGATTACAATTACAGTAACGTGAGTATTTATATTTTGTTGTGGGGAGTATAGTGTCCACACTTGTCAAGGCACCTGTTTTGGTACAAGTCATAGTGCAGGGGTCAAAAAACTCAATTACTGGAGAGCTGAAGACCCTGCAGGTTTTTGTTCCAACCCTCCTTTAAGAGACACATCAGTAGCTTCACCCAAACTCATATTAGCTTAATCGGTGGATTCTGGTGTGTTCAGTTAAGGTCGGAGCAAACTATGCAGGGCTGCGACCCTCCAGGAATCAAGTTTGAGACCTCTGTCATAGTGCAACAGGGGCTGAGTTGGACATAACCAGAGTCTTTAACTTTTGAGGTTCTCTGAATCCAGAACCTTTTTCAATAGAACTAAATGACCGAAACAAAATTGATAAAAGAAAGTGTGTTATATAACATGTTATTAGAATTAAGTTGTTAGTGATGATATTTCTCTATTGGGCTTGAGCACATATAGGCACATTCCTAACTATATTGGATTACTCAAAGTAACAATATTCTATTAAAACTTTCTTTTCAGTTCTACTTCTACTCTCTTCAGCTTCACTCTGTTCTAGCATCCACCCCCACACCATACTGCACTGATTACACTATAGTCCAGGGTTCATGTCAGGGTTTTTTTAATGTGATTTCTTTGTTTTTGCTAGGTGACTCCAGAGGATCACAAGCTGAATGTTTATCACGCCTGGCTCTGGGAAAACCATAAGCAGTTAGGAATTTGATTTAATAGACTTTGTTTTCAGTCTGATCCCAGATCAGCTGACCTCATCGTTTCTGGAAGCATGGGATGATTTTAATGTTCCTTTATGTATTGAACTCTACTGTAAAATGTTCAAGAATAAAATATGATTATATCTTTTCTCCTGGTTTTTGTAATATTAAATTAGAGACGGCTGTAGCTTTCATATTCAAAATGTTTTCTGTTAATGTATTATATGTTAGTAAAGGTGCTGTATGTAAGGTCAGACTGCAGGAACTAATGCTCAATTAAAATTTAATTTTTGAACACGAGAGAGTTGGAAAGGCACCCGGTGACAGAGCTAGCCTCATCATAAATCCTTTATCGAACTGTTCTTTGTTGAATGAACATTCAATAAAATGAAACTTTAGAGTTACAGCGAATAGTTTCCATCCCATTCAATTGATATCTTTCAGATTACGGTTAGAATGATTGCCCCACTGTACAGAAGGTCAGTCAAAACTGCAAAAATGGTGTGTAAAATACACTTATGCTGTTTTAAGAAAGTATATATATTTGTTTGCACTGATATGGGATCCTCAGTCTGTTGTTTACAAGAGCTTTTTTTGTATGTCTGCTCTAAAATCTATTGCTAAGAAGCAAGTACCTTAAAGAATTACATGCTAATGTGTTAAAATATGTAAGTACATGCAAAAATGTATGTAAGCAGTTCACAGACGTTTAGATGACATGAGTCGCATTTACTAGCCCCCCGTCTCACTAACTTCCATCAGCCTCTTCAAGGTTACATTTGGAATGAGTGACAGATTTCTGCTGTCAGGAACCATAATACAGTCATAAAACATTTTTGTTAAAAAAAACAAACATCTTGAAGTAGATAAGTTATTAACAGACAAAAAAGGAATAAAGGGATCATTAAATACAATTCGTATGATTTATTAAATATCCTTATCAGGTACACAAAGAAAGCAATTCAATTTCTAATAAAATTCAATAAATATTTTTTTCAGGCTTTCGAACACACACAAAAAAAAATCTGTGATGACATGTAAAAAAACTAAAATCCCATCATCTACAGCATGCAAACTCTTACCCTTTTAATGCACTAGATGTGAAACTTCATATTTCAAAGGCCTCTTGTGCTGAGTCAGAAGAGAAAGATTTCCACACCTCACTTTCATGCTAACATTTGCACATGTAAAAAGCCTCACTCATTTTAAAGTAACATATTTGATGAGAACAGGATGAAATTTCTGGATCTAATCATGCTTGAACATAAAGGTTAGAACTTCTAAATATTGCACTTGTGAACAGCAAGACTCCCAGCCACCGATAGTTCTGATAATTCACTCAATACAGATGAAAAACAAATGTTTTCGAGTCCAAAATGAATGAAAACTAACAAAATCCCCAAACATACCGCAACACAAATCTCTGAAATATTGTCTCCATCTCCTTTTTGAAAACATCTTAAATAAAAGTTCAAGTATAAATGAGTCGCAATGTACAAAGAAACATATACAAACAACAATATGTGCATCTGGAGCAATGAGAGGATGCTGTGATGCACAGAAGCAGCTGAGTGGAAGAAACTGTGTTGATTGAGCATCGCCCTTCAACACTATTCTCAGTGTTTGTTCATATTTTTCTTTCCACAGTATTTGTAATTAGAATTACACAATTCACATTCATCAGTAACCAGCATTTTTCTTAAATTCATTTACACATTCAGAATTGTTAGGCTGTTATTTATTATTTAGATTTCTTTTCATCACATAATTTCTTTGCCATCAATTCCTTCCCCTATTAGCAGAATCATCTACTAATTGCCCAATAAATATGCAAAAAAAGTTCATTTCCATTTGGATGCTTGTTTGTTTTTGTAATTTTTTTCAAAAATGAAGGTGTAAATCTAAGCTGTGTGGCGCAGAGTCGAGTTGCAATCATCACTATTTCTAACAAAATAAAATAAAGAAAGAATTGAGCAGAAAAGGAATTTTTCAGAATACTTTAATGGCTGGTGACAGGTTAAAGTGGGTAATGGAGAATTGAATAAGAGAGTTTTGAGAGTCAAATAGTTGTTGGTAAAGACTGACGAGAGAGCTTTCTTTTATCAAATATATTATTATTATAGCTGAAGGAACTGAAGGGAAGACAAGAAAAACTAGTTTGGAAGCTTCTGATTGGTCGTACTTCGGGTTTTATGAGTTGATTGCCAACTAAAAGATTGGCATATGTTTTACAGTGTTTTAGGAGCAATCATCAATATTGATTTTTCCTACTGTTAACCAAATTGGATTAATTGCAAGTATTCAATAAAAAATGAGCTTCATTATTTTAAACTATGTAACTGCATAAAGCTTAGAAATACATTTTAACAGTTTTAAGATAATACTCTTGCATGTGTTTGTTAATATTAGGATTAGTAGAATTTATTTTTACACATACCTTACATGTATGTAACCTCTTAAAGAGAAGTTTTGATGTATTTGCGATCTATATTATTGTTACCTTTTGATAAGCAGTTAGGATGTATTGAATTTTTTTTATTGATGTAATCTTTTAGAGACTGTTTGTGGGGTATTTTACATTGCATGTGTTAAGAGTAAGAAATTTGAGATATTTACAGTTTCAAAGGAGAAGATGGCTACGCTAACTGAACTGAAATGAGAAAAGCTCTGATGGCATTCCGACAGCAATCCATGGAGCGACTCAGTATAAAAGGACTGGGCACACATTATGTAGTTATTATGGCAATTGATAACATTTGTTTAATTCATTAATTTGGCCTTAATCCATGAAACTACATTCTGTCTTACATTAACAGTACTCTTTCTTGGAAAAGTTATTTAAAAACTGCAAGCAAGCAATAAAAGCTAGCACACGTCACAGATGTTCTTGTTGCACCGTTGCATGTGTGCTACGCGTGGCCTGACTTTGCATCGGTTCGATTCTCACCCATTGTGTGAATGACTTTACTTCTGTATATATAGCACTCTTATCATGCTCTTACACTCGACCAGTAAAGAGACAAGTAAGATTAAACGTTTTAGTTTGGTCTTTATTTCTGAGTTTTACATTTTATCTCTCGAGCAAAAACAACCCCAATTGATGCGGTGGGTACTGAATCGCTCAGTTGTTCTTGATGCTAGAAACCCAGCGGAGTATTTACTTTATTGAACTGTTTTATTATTCTAACCTTTATTTTTGAATTATTGTGTTGTATTTCAACCAAAGAAAAATGGATAAAAGCTTTAACAATTGAGCACAGGGAAAGAACAGAGCACAAAGGATTGATGTGTACTTATAATGTGTATTGGATTTGACTTGCATTATCTTACCTGAGAATAATAAATAAAAAAAAACTTAAATGTGGTTTTAAAGTAGACTCCATAAAACACTACTCTGCTTGGTGATCAATGCTAGGAACATCTCATCATTGGTTGCAGTAGTCAGGTGTTGTCATTATTTAGCAAATATTAGTATTCATTCTCATCAAGGTAAATATTAAACCATGGAACATCTTCATTGCTGAAAAATAAAAGTAATTATAGATAATTAGTCGACTCTTGCTAATATTCCCCTGCAGTTATTCATATTCTGTGCTCATCATTTCTGGTCACCGCTTTTAGTAGTTTTTGTCAAAAAAAAAAAAATCATGATTAGTATTTATAATTCCTCATAATTATTCACTAGCAATGGACGTCCCTCTGCATTGCTTGACATTCTGAAATATTAGGATTCATAATCGCACCAAGTGATTCATCTATCTTTACTTATAGTCATTACTCATCAGCATCTATTGGCATTGAGAATTAGTTAATGGTCAATATTCAGCATTTCACTATTTAGTTCATACATACGCAGTATTGTTGGTCTTTACTCTATTGTCGCCACTAGTCCTTACTTTTTCTCTTTAATCTTAATTACCTCACCCACTATTAGAAATCAATCATTCTCTCATAACCTATTCATCCTTTACTCATGCATAACAGTTCTCATCTTTTTTGTTTTTAATTTTCTTCATGAATGGCTTTATCCTGATCCTCAGTGATCCTGATCCTTTATCCTTCCTTGTCTGATGAACCCTACTGTGTCCACTCTCACTATTTCCTAACGCCCGCGGAGGAACCCGTCCAGTACTCGTTCTCCCCTCTCGCTCAGCCAGTACCCCGCCATGGCTGCCACACCTCCGATGAAGATGGCAGTAAACACCATGTCTCCTTTAGCAGCAAGTGTAGCCAGAGCGCAGATCAGCACGCCGAAAAACATCTGCTGAAGAACAAGGACCTCATCCTCCGTCACCTCGTCCAGGAGACCCTTCGCCTCGCCAGCTGCGAGAGAGAGATAGATAGAAAAGAAAGGAAATTAAAGTCTTTTTAAATAAAATAAATGGTGAAGATATGTACAGCAGAAATTTACATGGGCTTTGAATGAGGTTGAGTAAGGCTCAGACAGACAGGCTTGCTTTCCATTTTTAAGGTGAACAAAATATTAGAAGCACGTCATTAAATGGGCTGTAAAATAAATGCACAGGTGAGTAAAAAAAGTCACAAGGCTCTTTTTGAAGATGCTCTCATTGAGGGACAAATAAAGAGAAAGCTAATCAGAGGCAGCATTATTTATTTTATCTAGTCAGTGAATTAAATAAAATTAAATTCATATAAATAAATATCAATTAACAATGACAATATTTTAGCACATTCAAACATGGCAATAATATTGATTACTATGATGGCTTCAGTTTGAGTAGTATTCTCAGTAGTGTGTCCTTTTGTAGCGATAATCTTTAATTTTCGAAAAGCGCAACTTTATTTATTTACACCTTAATTTGCTAAACCAATACACGTCCAGGTCCAGGAGACAATACATAGAAAAGACTTGCTTTATCAGCATGGCAAGCCATTGAACACCCAAGCCTTGTACTGAATGTCTTTGAAAATGTTTGAAGATACAAATAGTTGTATTCTGACGGCGATAACTATGTCGTAAAATAGGGATCTCTGCTAATTCTAATAATGCCGTCTTGTGTTGAGGAAAATAAACTGAAATACAGCAGCAGTGATGCTTTTCTTAAAGGAGAGATCTTATAGTCGCACATCAACAATGGTGAACATTCCAGGAAATAACACATAGGACTGGTAGTGAAGGCAATGATTACTCAGCTAACAAATTTATTTTACAAGAATGTTCTGGGAATGTTACATAAACATTAGTTTGTCCAGTTTATTTATTTATTTTTTAAGAACATTCATCACTCACAAAAAACGTCTGAAAATGTTGTTTAGATAACGTTTTTAGAATGTTACTAGAACATTCTTTTGGAAAGGTTCTTAGCTAACAATTAGGCAATCTTTAGCGAATGTTATGAGAATGCTCACTGTTAGCTGGATATCCACGTAGTTTCATAAATATTGGAGGCCAGGGACTTCATAAACCCAATAAGCTGGACAGTCTGAAAACAACTCAGAATTTTGACTTCACTTTTAACTACTTTTACAGAAACAACTATGAATTTAACTCACCAACCATACTTAAATTGAAACATTATTAGTCAGTACTCTAAATGTGACATCTCAAAATTGCCCCATCGAAGCCAATTCATAGAAAAGACAAATTTAATGAAAAGCTTAGTAGCAACGCACGCAAAACTTTTACATCAATTTGAGTCCAGATGTTTTCTGTTACACTCACCAGGGGGCAGGTTCTCTACACAAATGCTGTCCCTGCGAATAAACCCATCAGCGCATTCACAACGGAAGGAACCCTGCTCATTTACACAAGCTTCATTGAGTCCAGGACAGGCAATAGTGCCCTCTGAGCACTCATCCACATCTGAAAACACACCAACACAATGCATGAGTGACCCCAAAAAGAAGCCTGCGACCTGAGCGCCTGAAAAGCACATACTGTACAGCCTTTTAAACTTAGTCTGAGAGTAATTTTACTTTTTAACTTTTAGCACAAGCTTTTGAACCAAACAGATTTCAGTGGCTTAAAGCTTTTTTTTTAAACAGACAACATATTAATGTACTACATTTGTGAAAGAAAACAGTCCCGGTGGTTGAAAGGTCTTGTGTTAAGTGGCAAACCTACTTCCCAATCCAGATTGAGATTTCACTCTTGCTGATAGGGTCTGCTAAGTAACATCACTAGGTTTGACGGTAAATATTATTGTTAATGAGGGTTCAGCAGTTCTTACCCAAACACTTCGCTCCCTTGAGTTTGAATCCTCGAGCACATTTCTTGCAACGAGCAGGACCACTGCCCATGCATCCCACGCACGCCTGATCACAACCTGCACACACAAAGATCTCAGCAGAGCTGGTCTACCAGAGTCACAGACATCAGTTCAGATGTTTTCACTCCACCTAAACCTTTCTAGAGAGAAATAGAGGAAAGTTTGTCCAATTTCTACATACATTTTTTCAATCTACGTTCTACACCTGTACCTTTATTATCTACATTAATACTAAAGTGGACTGATTTAAACTAGTCTCTACAAATTACCGTAATTTCTGGACCATAGCAAGCACACACGTCATTAGCTAACTTTACAAAAAAAAAAAAAAGACACGCCCTGTACAATACAGGATGCAATCACATTCATACACACATGCTGTGAATGAAGTAAAACCCAAGCTGTAATTTATCAAAACAAGATTAATAATTTGCACCCCACAAATCTAAATAATTCCTAGAAATCTAATCTTGTAATCTAAAGAAAACCAATATTTAATATCTTCTTTTTTTTAAGATTTTACAATTCACATTTGTTCATATAAAATGTATCAATATAATATTACTGACACTTGACCAAAATTGTGGCTGAATTAGTTTGAATCATGTGATGTCTGTGATGAGTACATTTTTTTGAAATATGAGCCGAGGCATCAATAAAACAACACTGAACATTTCAGAACTCAACGTGCTTTGGTTTTTAAATAAAGCTCATGCTCTTCGAGCCAGTGACAAAAAGTTACGAGATCTGAGACGGGTTTTATTACGTCTATAGAGCTGTTTAAAACCTCCCTCCTGAGCTAGTAATGCCAGCGCCTTAACACTGACTAGCTGTCGCTAACGTTAGCAAGCCTGCAGTGCATTCGAGAGATGAAGATATGAAAACACCAACACAGATTCTCCTAACGTTAAGAACACTCAATCTTTTACTTCCTCTCATGCTTTGTCTCCAGACAGCGATCTCTTTTCTCCACATTGAGCAGAGTTACGTAACAAACCAATAAAGCCAAGCCTCCACATCCTGGCCTCTAGTTAAGACTAAAAAAATAATGTGTTTTTATTTAATATTACATTCATTTTGGATGTACAATATCCATCACTCATATAATTGCATCCTCATGAAATAAAGTAAAAAAACACTTTGCTCCCCCTTTAAGAAATATCTTTTGAACGAATCCTCGCGTCTGATGAACTGATCGCATGGCTCTCTGCTCAGTGTGCTTACCTCTGCATTCATATAATCCTTCAGTGTTGAAGCAGAAGGTGCTTGATGGACAGCGGGCTAACTCTGTGCCACACTCATCCACATCTGCAAAAAACACAAACAGAGTTAGACAAGGAAAAAGTCGGGGATACAATTCGAAACCAGAGCCAGCCCAGTAGCCTCATGTATCAGTGTTAAAATTAAACGTAAAAGCTACAAAAAGTAAAAATAGTGTGCATGTGGTAAAAAAAATAAAAAATAATCAACAAAAGTCGATGTGCTTTAGAAAAGTCCAGTATAATTAATTATCGTAATTGTTGCATTTTCATCAACTTAACACAGATATTTAAATTTGGCTACTGCCATAAGACATCCTCAAACCCATTGAAGAAAATGACTAGACTCTATATTTGCTAGGGCATTATATATACAAGCTAATTTTGCACTCTGGTGAGCCAACAGCAGCTCCGTGCTTCAACATTCCAACCAGATTTTCCTGCAGGAAAAGCAATTTGATCGTTATGACCCTCTATACAGAAGACTATATGGGATTATGTCTATTGTAAACAAAAACAAAAAGGAAATGAAGACAAGGGGCTTGTACCATGAAGCCGGATTAACTGGTTAGCCAGCTAAGTTTATGACTAGTTTGCACCAATCCTGGATTTTGGGTACTATGAAGGGATCTATCCATCTTTGTCACCCTGGTTACTTATCCCACAAGGCTAAGCGGCTCCGGAGCAGGCTATGTTCTTGATCAGAGATCGCAAGCTTACTATTATCAATCAGTGGGTATAAAAATAACTTTTAAGTGACGTAACACCACCGTGGTAACATGGACTTCACCTTTTCTTCCCAATCCTGC
Organism: Danionella dracula; assembly: GCA_900490495.1. Taxonomy (NCBI): domain Eukaryota; kingdom Metazoa; phylum Chordata; class Actinopteri; order Cypriniformes; family Danionidae; genus Danionella; species Danionella dracula. The sequence continues at coordinate 16,676,594 of UELW01000334.1, forward strand.
ACATATTTGTTCACAAATTGTTAAAAAAAGAATTTAATTTGAGACGAGAATTTAGGGACAGACAAAATTCCTAAGCATTTCCTTACACGTATTTACATGAGAGATGCAGGTTCTCCAAGGAAGGAAGAGCTTACATTTGCGAGTGTCTTCGCACATACAAGATGTGACACGTACAAGTCCCACCCTTACTGCAGATGGTCCTATGACCTTAACTTTTTATCTGCTGCCATGATTGATTTGCGTTGAGGTTACATCTTAAATAAAAACAATTATACAGACCTTTTATATTTAAGCATACATTTAGTATGTAGCGAAATAACCATTTATTTTATTTTGTAATACAACCATAAACACGTTAACATGACATAATAAATTAAAATGTATTAGAATTATGTTTCCCAGCGATGGGCTGCAGCTGGAAGGGCATCCGCCGCGTAAAACATATGCCAGGGAGTTGGTGGTTCATTCCGCTGTGGCGACCCCGAAAGGGAAGAAAGCCGACATGAAGATGATGAATGTATTAGAATTATCACGGCAAAAAATATGCTACGTTATCCTATACATATCACAAGACAGTCAATTTTACATTAAACAGAAGGGGCTTCTTTGACATTGTTTTCACAAAATCAACATTTTCCTCCCAACAATGTCGTCTGGCTTTGGCAGCATCCACACTATTACTACAACACAAATTATATGTAACATATAAAATAGTCGTTTTTTCTAACTTTAATCTCTTGCTCCTCCTCTGCAAAGAAAAAAAAAACGATTTGGCTCTATTGTGTTCATCATTTTGTCCATGCAATTCTCCAATCGATTTCATGTGACTTGGCATGCAAAAAGAGAATTTAGATGTGAACCAGCATAAACATTCAGGAGAATGATTTTGTCTGTACACACATTTACAGCAAAGCATTGACTTTTTTGGGTGTTCTTAATAAAGACTTTTTGGTGTTACTAAACTTAGATTACATTTTATGTCAAATGTTCACATTCTATTTCTTACCACTTTAGGCTCATGAAAGAGAGGAGAGAAAAAAAGAAAAAAGCAAAAATGAAGAGAGCAAAAGAGCGAAGATGAGATAAAGAGAGAGAGAGAGAGAGAGAGAGAGAGAGAAAGAGAAAGAGAAAATTACCGATGCACTTATTGTTATGTAGGACCCATCCAGCTTTGCAATCTTGACACTGGTGCTCTTGAGGTCCACTGCACTTCCTGCAGGACCGATGGCATCCTGAACAAAAAGCACAGACCCTACTCACACTAATGTCTTAGAGATTCAAATTCACCATGAATATCCTCTTGGAACGATCAGCAAAACACAAGGATAAAAATGTTGCTTTTGGCAGCCATTTAAGATTTAGTCTTAGTCTTTTTCCCAAAAATTATTTTAGTTTTAGTTAAGTTTTAGTCTATAAATACGTATATATTTGATTAAATTGTGTATTTACATTTATTTCATTTATTTATTTATTTCACACTGTGAGATTATTGATAGGCTTTTGATTTAAATAAAAACAATAATACATATGCTAATACATATAAGTATTACGCAAAACAAAGTGTTATCACAGTGGAATTTATCTACAAAAGCCAAAAACATTTTGGTATGTGTGGCTTTCTTTTTTTACAATGCAATAAACATGAATGTATGGCCAAAATATGAGCGCTGGAGGAACAGGAGTCTGTTTTAACAGAACACCAGCAACATGTGGTTCTGCAGCTGAGAACACGAGTCAATTCTGCTGTTCATCTACAACCCAGGAACAGAAAATCATCCTAAATAAATACTGTGTTTGCATCTGTGTTTCAGGCAGTCATTTATAGCTGCAATAATAACACACGCGCAAGCTAATAGACTGCAACAGACATTAGCAGCCTATTTTGGTTTGGAGTTTTGTGCACAACTTTAGGCTTGATAAGAATTCATTTCTAATTCTAATTCTCAAATAAGGAGGAGAATTCTGGTTCATGACACTCAGTCTGTTAGCTTAAGTGGGTTCTTGGTTATCCTCCAGGAAGACAGGTTGCTGAATAAAAGCACAGAACACACTGCTTCAACTCTTGCTTCACTTATTTGACATTTTTCTTATCCTTATTTCCAACTTTTCATCCAAGCCTTTAGATGCGACCGCCTCTCTTCTCTCTTTCCCGCACTCTCTCGTTCACGCACTTCCCGTGATCTCTCTCTCTCTCTCTCTCGAAATATGTCCTACTAGACACTTTCATCATTCGTATTACGTTACTTTTTCTATCCTTACAGATTGAATGACAGATAACAGCCACAAATCATGAAAACCAGAAATGTCACGCATTTTGAACGTGTGGCCGTCCACTCATTAACATTTTCCTTCACTCTCGCTTTAGTTCTCATCAAGTTTTGGTGAAAACAGAAACATTTTTAGCTCGTCAACTCTCATTATCATCACGAGTAAAAGATTCTTCAACGAAATCATTTCGTTGACAAAAACAACACTGTGGAGCTATAAGTCCTCTTGCACAACATAAAGGTCGGAGTAAGCCTCTGGGTTGCCTTGGGAGTGAGTGTTGGCTCCAGAACCATCCCGACCGAGGAATGCATTCACCTTCAGTTTATACTCAGCGTATGCAAAAATTGTGACCATGAGCGCTTCACGATCATTGGCTATTTCAAGCGTGCGTGGAGTTGATTGGTCCACTCTGAAGTACTCCCATAGTCATCACTATATGACATATATCTCAGTTTCAGATTCGGAGAAGGAGGATTAGGAAAGTAACCATAGAGGATACTTATTAAAGTATGACTACCAGTGTAAATAAAAGAAACAATTAAAGATAAAGACAATAACAATATTTTTTGAAATTATGAAATTCTGATGAAAAATATAGTCAATGAAGAAATTGACTGTGATGATGTCAGTGCTACACCAGGCATCACTGGCATGAAGCCCGATGCATTTTGTGTTGATTTATAGGGCTCGTGCATTTTCAACCCCTTAATCCATGTCAAGCACATTTCTAACCTCGAAAAACACAGTATTAAAATTCAAGGATTTTCATGCATTTCAAGCACCTTGAGAACCCTCGAGTGGCTGCGTGTGAACAGAGGCCTGTTGAGAAGTCTTACCAGCACAGGGTGAGTGTGTGTGATTAGGAGTGTGCTCTCTGTAGTGTCCTTCAGCACACTCCTGACACAATGCGCCTGTATATCCTGGGTCACAAACGCACTCGCCGTCCCCCACACGTGTTCCTTCTCCCTCACAGCGGCCCAGACCACCACACACTCCAGCAGAACTAGACGGACACGCTGCACACAATGCAAGCGCTAAATGTTTTTCTCTGTTTTTGTTTGCTAGAAGCAGTCAGCTTTATTAAGTTTAACAGTAATTTATGTCCTATGAAAATGAGTTTTACTATATCTGTTTTCAACCAATCTTCTTATCTGATATCATTTTCAGAGATATTGTGAAGATATCAACAGTAGATTAACTACTACTCAACTAATACTTATTCTGGTTAAACAATAGGGAAAACGGCATGCCTCAAATTAAAAAAAAAAGCTAAAAAGTGAGGTTAAAAGCGTATAATGTCAACAGACTAGCAAGACACTCTTTGGATAAAATGAGACCAAAATCCCATCCAGGGAAGTTTAGCATCCCTTCCATTCTGACGTGTAGCAAAGATACTGTGTAATGCAGAGTGTAGCTGCAGATTGTGGGTTTTTCTACCTTCACACTGAGGGCCATAGTGTCCTGTTGGGCAGCAAAGTCTCAGCTCCTCTATGCACAACCATTCAAACAGATCTGGAGCCTCCTGCTGTCTATAACACATGTAGATATAGACTTTAAACATTGCCCAGCTCAGCATTTGCAAAAATCATTTGCATATTTTAAAAACAAAAGCACAAAGGCTTATTTGGCTGCTAAAATGAGCTTTATAGAGGTCCACAAATGAATATTAGAAACAATAATTGGATTGTAAGGCTGAACATAAATAGCTGAAAAGAGTCCTTTAACACAGAGCTCAATATTAATCTTAAAACGGGAAGAGGATCTTACCTGTGGAACCACCAGGTCTCCACTTGATCCTCGATCTGCTCCAGCAGTTTGTTGCATTCAAAGTTGGATTTATCGCAAGCTGACTCCACAATCTCAAGCAGCCGTGTCTCACTAGAGAAAAACACACAGCCAGAGACCAGGTGAAAGAGTCAATATCAATTCAGAGTTAAAAGATCAATACAAAATCATACAAAATGCAGCTTTGTCTGGAAGAGTTAACATTGTTTTATACTTCAAGATATAATTAGTTTTTTATACCTGCGGACATATTTGGCCAACTTCTCTTCTTCCCAAGCTGTGTTGCCTCCTCCAAAATTTTTATTGGCTGTTCTCTCCAAACCCTGAACCAAAAAACACCAGTCAGCATTAACCTTAGGAAACACTGGGATTGTTCAGAAAACCCATCAAGTGAGATCTTAATGCAGCATTTAAAAATAATTTAAGACTGCAATTTATTTTTTTAAAGAAAACACATGCAGCAATCGTCACTGCTTCTTTGGGATTATCAGAAGTTTTTCTTTTTTTACATGCTTACAGTTATTCAGTTAACATTAGCATTAGAAGAAATGGCACAGATGCACCCCATTAAAAAAATAAGAGCCCTGAAAATCACAGATCAGCTGAGTGTAGGATTTTGATTATATTCATGTTTTTCTGTCAAATACAATAGATCCTGTAAATTAACATACAAACCATTGACTGTATATAAGTTGTGCTTTTGTGATGTCACGCGTAGGTTTCTGTCAAAGTTAGGATGTAGCCAGTGTGTGTGGGGGGGGGCAAGATTCAGACGGGACCACATGAAAACCGTTAAACCAGTTGCTGAAATGGCGGCACGGCAGTAGCACCACCCAGCAAACATTTCAATGCCAAAAAGCCGTTGCAAAGTCGTCTTCTCATGACGTCCAGTCTTGGTTAAAATGGAGTGCTTAAATGAAAGTTGAAAAGACATCTTTGTCGTCTATAAGCCGCGCAAAAGCCGTCTTTACTGAATGTTCACGGACGTTCAGGTTCAATCACTTCTGGATGTGTGTGCACACTTTTTGATTAATTAGCCTATTTTCTACAGTGTTTATAACTAATGTATTTAAATATACACATCAAGTTTGCTGTACCCGATAATGATTAATTGATAAAAACCAGTGTAGATTCAGTCTGCTCTGACCCGTCCGTGTTTTCAACATGTTCATCAGTTGTAAATCTTAAAATAGGAACATCACCAGACTTTTAATTATATCAAACATTTATTGACATCTCAAAAATAAGTTATCAATGCAGCAATTAACAAACGCAACATATTAACCAATAAATTAATAAACAAGCTTATTAATTTTACGTTCTTTGTTGATGTGTGTTGAAGATGGCGCCACTTCTTCACCGCACCTATGGAGAAAAAAATATATATACACAATTCAGTTTTCTATTGACAATCACAATTTATACGTGTTTTCGCGTGCTAACATGTTAGCTGCTAATGCTAGTGATTCAACGCTTCACACATGGAACTGTTAGTCGATTTATTATCTGGCAATTGTAAAAACCACAGAATTTGAAACATCTAGTCTTACCAGAGATGAATGTAGTCGTTGGTGTCTTAAATGGCGACAATCAGAACCGGCTTTTCATCCATGTGCTTGCTGTGTTCCCGCAGCGCGTACTGTTGGAACAATGAGAAACTGATAAGTTAACGTGAGGAGTCTAATTAGCGTATCGCGCGATCTGCAAAAATGTGTTTTGGTGCATTACCACCAATACAAATGGAAGATTCAACTAAACGAATTAATGTATGTAGATCACAGTTTTCAAAAAAAAAAAGCCTTTTAATCAATGTACAGATTAATTAGGCATGTCAAATTGTCTAATTTTCATACTGTCAAAAATTGTCAAAAAGAACTCAATTGCCATTCCTAGAAACTCGATCTGTAATGACAAAATGTTTCGTTTTCCTGTTTGCTTATATAGAATATTTAAATTTGTACCGTCCACACTGGACTGCTTTTGGACGTTGGCTGTGCGTTGTGTTCGGACCCCTTTTGGACCCTCAAGCAACCGGTCTGGCAACGACCGGATTTAGCCGTCCTCTCAACGTCGACGTCATGACCATGTTTAATGAGCAGATTTAGAAACTATGTCCACAGAGACGGGACTTGGCCTTGGTGAAAGCATCTAACTGGTTTATAAGCAAATATTTAAAAACCTAATAAATGGTTTAATTTTAAATATCTTTTTAAAAAATGAAAAATATCATCAAGGTCAAAACTTGCAAATGAACAAACCTAATGGAGCTAAGGGTGGAAACATGTTTTATTTTTTATTTTTCTGCTCCAAAGTTGGTCACTTTTCACATGAGAGTAAATGAGAACCTGTTCAATTTTTGTAATATTTTAGAATATATATTTTTATATAATAAGCAAAGTGATTTTTTTATAAACATTAAACTATTTATGTTTATACAAGCAAACTTAAAGTATACATATATTGTGTTCATAGGCGTTTATACACTGGTTACCCATTTATCCGATTAGTTGATTAATCTAAAATAATAATGATATTTGACAACGGGAATAATTGTTAGTTGCAGCCCTAATAGTAGAGGTATGAGATATGTATAGAATATCTTTCTGCACATTTCGTGTTTCTGGTGAAGTCCTGTTCATACGGTGTTCGTACAGAAGGTAAAAACATTGATTTCATCACCTTGATGAAACTCTCTGAGAGTTTTCGGCAGGTCTGACACGGAGCAGTTCTCACCGTCCCCACAGAGAGAAGAGAACAGAGCAGCAAAGCAGGGACCAAAGGCCACATCACACACCTGAACACAAACACATCAGATAAGAACAAATAGTGTCTTGTGCTCACCAACTTCAGACCACCCAACAAAGATATCATCTATTTTCAGGATCTCAGAGCCCCATCTAACTGATGGAGGAAAGACAACAGAATGATACGAATAGATTCAATTAGTAATTTAGTGTGAATAAATACCCAATTCCAGTATGAACTCTGACCACAACCATTAATGTAGCTTTCTCATTTGGCTTTATTACAACAAAGTGGCATCACTCAGCTAACTTTACCAACACAATAACAAAGAAGGGATTTACAAGTTTAAAACAAAGAGAGAAAGTTCATTCAAAGTTCATTCAATTGTTTGTAATGTCCAATTTCATTTTTAAAGTCAAAATAGTGTATTGACAATATTTATAACAATATTTTTTTTAATTATACTTTTTATTATTTTTACAATCACATATTTTATTTCAGGCACCTTTCATCAGACAAAGTAGTAGTGCATACATCATAAATTCAAGAGAAGCAAATATTGGTAAAATCCAAGATAAAGTGCTCAAACACAGCACTTAAACACTTGTCTCAAAAGGTTTTCATGTCAGCTTTACAAGTAGCTACGTTTTTTTCCTTTTACCCATTTTTTAAATTTTGAATCAGTAAATTAGGTTGCAAAAATCTGAATCGGAAATGACAATGAAAAAATGCATCTGAAACGGTAGAGAAGTGACTTTCATTAAGACAAAAAATAGCAGTAATAAAGTAAGTTATTTTTCCTACTGTTGTTCAGTGTGTGGTATAAAAAGTTGTGGTCTGGAGGATAAGGAGATCGACTTGTGATCAGAAGGTTGCTAGTTCGATCCCAAATGCTCCAGGTGATAGTGATGTGTCGTTCATGAACGATTCGTTCTTTTTGACGAATCGCGTCGGAGAGGAATTTATTCAGTGGCGCATGCGCAACATCCTTGTGGTTTTCTGAGTCATTAATGACAAGAGAACGAAAGGAGCCGGAGAACTTAAAAAAAGATCTAATCTTTTCTGTTTCTGGCTCAAACTGCATTTGGTTAACATTACAGATTGTTCATGAGCAGGAAACAGAAAAGATTAGATCTTTTTTGAGTCCTCCGTGTCCTTTCGTTCTTTTTTGTTTCCAGCTCATACTTCATTTGATTAATATTAGGGAGCGCTCACATGACAGAAGAACTAAAGGACCCAGAGGACTTTTAGCTTTCCGGGTCATATTGTGTTGGTAAATATTAGGGAGCGTCACGTGACAGAAGGCCCCAGGGCCGGACTGAACTTGATACCATCAGAGAGAAGAAATGTGAGGAACGATGAGAATTTAACCTAAAGACAGATCAGAGTTGAGCTGAATCAGACTAAAAGACCCAGGTAGGCTTAAGTAAAATATTTTTTTGTCTTCTAGCATTATAGTTTTGTCTTATTTGTAGTGTGATTCGCGTTTGTGTATATAATAAATGTGTTAGGGAAGAAACACACAACATTTTATTGGTATTTTACTAAAATGATATAGATAAACTAAATGACTCGAAAAAAGAAGACTCAAAGATCCGAGTCGGTAAAATGATTCACACTTCCCATCACTACCGGGTGTGTGTTCACTGATGTGTGTGTACACTGCATGGGTTACTTACAGAGCACTAATTTTGGGTTTGGCTTACTGCTCACTTTCACTAAACATTTAATTACTTAAGTAGTTATAAGCCTAATAACTCTGTTTTGAGTTAAATACATATTTTTAAATTGTAGTTTTGTAATCGATTACTCATTAGAAAAAGCACAACTAAAGAAAACTATTCAATTTAGTTGTTTATTATAGTAGATGTCAAACGGCTAAATACATGATTGTTTAAAAAGTGCATACCAATTAGAATTATGGCCATGGAATTTAAGTATTGTGAATACTTTTCACGTTACCAAAACTGGTTTGTTTACTTCCAATGTTTGCTAATATCTTAGATGCTAAGTTACATCATGAGTCACTGATAGGGTGGAGTCAAACATCCATACAACCTTATTTTACGAAAACAATATGCGTTTAATGATACAAATCAGGCGTCACGGTGGCGCAGTGGGTAGCACGGTCGCCTCACAGCAAGAAGGTCGCTGGTTCTAGGCTCGGCTGGGGCAGGTGGCATTTCTGTGTGGAGTTTGCATGTTCTCCCCGTGGTCGCGTGGGTTTTCTCCGTGTGCTCCGGTTTCCCCACAAGTCCAAAGACATGCGGAATAAGTGAATTGAATAAGAACGATTGCCCATAGTGTTAAAGAGTGAATGTGTGTGTGAATGTTACCCAGCGATGGGTTGCGGCAGGGAAGGGCATCCGCTGCGTAAAACATATGCCAGAGAGTTGGTGGTTCATTCCGTTGTGGCGACCCCGAAAGGGAATAAAGCCGACATGAAGATGAATGAATGAATGATACAAATCAATATCTGTCATGACATGTATTTCTTGTTTGATCCAGGTGTTCAAAATAATAAAATAATAATAATAATTTATTTAACATGAAATTAAACTACAATCTTTTAAACCCAGCTAGAACATGATATGTAAATAGTTTTATGAGCGTACGGCTGAACAGAAGTGAGAATTAAACTAAAACCTGGATGATTTCAGAACACTTTATTGTTTTAATGTACCTATGTTATAATCAAATTTAAACACAAATTACATGATATGCTCAGATACAATAAATAAACATGTATAAAGAGATACATTTATCCCCAACACGTTCTAAGAAACAAAAACATCAGAACAACCTCCACTTCCGGTTTGTGATGCTGATGCTGTGCGTGGGCCAGAAAGCACCGATGCTCGGAAGCTAACTACACGAAATAACAGAACATTCATTTGTACTCCATAAAATTAGATCGGATTCATGTTTTATGATATCATACGTTGTACTTAACGTATGTGTTTTTCTGGAAGAATTTAGAAAAAATGTTCATTTGAATTAGCTTGAAATAAACGGCCCCCAACACAACGTTTTTTTTTATTGTCTTAATTCTGGATGTAACGTTACTTACTTTTCGTGTTTTCGTTGTGTGTCAAAAACAGTCTACGAATCCTCCTCGCTGCTTATGAGAAAGAGATTAATCACAAACCGAAGATTTGCTCTTCTTCTTCTTCTCCTTCTTTCGATGTTTGAATCATTTATTTTGGTGCTTTACCGCCACCATCTGGGATGTTTGGTCAATTATTCTAACTTCTAACGGAATAAACTCTAATGATAGATATTACAACCTATAAAACACACAGACTTATAAATGTATATGGATACATATACATGCACACGCTTATATTCTGCAATCATTTAGTAAGTTCTTGCATGTTTTAATAAAGTCGAAATTGTAAATGGTTCTATTTTCATTTTTTTTTACTTCTTCCAGTAGACCTTTTCTCTCCTCTTCCTGGGTTTTGCATTTAATAATAACATGTTCAGTAGATTCCTGCTCTCTACAGTTTTCACATTTTCCGGTTGGATGATTTCCTATTTTAAATTGATGATGATTTAATCTGGTGTTTCCTAATCTTAACCTTGTTATTATTGTCTCTTCTTTTCTGTTTCTTAAAATAAATCGTCTTTCTTCTGCCTTTTCCTATAATTTATAAAACTCTCTTCCAGTTTCACCTTCAGTCCATTGTTCTTGCCACATTTCAATGATACTTTTATTTATTGTACTTTTTGCCTGATTCTTACTTCGTGGAATGTTTGCTGTTAACTTCTCTGTTTTAACAGCTTGCTCTGCTGCAGCATCTGCCTCTTCATGTCCCTCTATCCCCACATGAGCAGGAATCCATAAACATTTAACTATTAAATCTTTCCTTTCCATTTCTTCTCGTTTATTTATTATTTCATGAACTTTGCCTTGTTTTTATACTAAGCAGAGCAGACGAACTAGCTGAACAGATGAGAGTATTCTTTACTTTGTTTTTATTGATCCAGGTGAATGCTGTTTGAATTGTTACAAATTCTGTTGTAAAAACAGTAAGATTGTCCATCGTTCTTTATTCAATTGTTATTTTATCTTTTGGAATTACCACCGCTACTCCTGTTTTCCCAGTTTTGGGATCTTTTGATCCATCTGTAAATATTTGTATTTTATTTTTATAGTGTTCATCAATGTAGTTTAGTGTGTAAGAAGCTTTTTGACTTTTATTTTCAATACTCTTTAGTTGTTCAATAAGGTTTAGGTTAATTCTAATTATTTGTGTATGCCATGGTGTTTTTTTTATCTTTTACGTATATGACACTATATTCATATCGATCTAGTCCTATTCAGTTGGCATTTCTGTGTGTGAATGAAGGGAATTTTCAGGAGAAGCTATGGCCGCTTTAGGACTAGCAATCCAACCAGAGGGTAATGGAAGCTCAAAAATATCAAAAAGCAGACATAAATATGATTGAAGGAAAAACTGAGTCATATTATTACTGCACACTCAACATACCAAACCTGGAAGTAGCTCGCATAGGAGAATAGAAAATGGCTCTAGCAAACTCAAAAGTATCCCCTCAAACAGACAAAATGAGTTCAAAAGAGTTACACGTGTTTGCTTTTTAATGCGAAACCTCGCACCGTAGTAGACAACTAATGTCTTTGTTGAGGAGAGACAGTGGGTTTTTCTCTATTGAGTGTGAAAGCAAATGCTGACGTATCGTAACTCGACATGTGGTCAGTGTAAGTGTGGCTAGTGTGGGGTCAGTCAGCACAGGTTGAAATCCTAGTGTTGGCCTTATAAGGTGAGAAATGTTAAAGTGTGTGAATGCGTGCAGATGTGAGGCTCTGTGTAACATCAGTGCAGAGATTTTACAGCCTCTCAAGTTGTCATGACGTTAGACCTGCACTTTGGCAATAAACATACAGAAAGTGTGTATGAATTTGTGTTTCTAGTATATCTTTACAGATGTTTGAATCTCTTTAAGGACATGAGTAGAGTTCAATTGATTTTCAAAGTGTTGGATTTCACTAAAAATAGAAGATTGCAGCGTCACAGTATTTGCAGGTTTTCTAACATTTCCTTAATCATGAGTAGTTTGAGACATTAACAGCACACGTAAAGGAAAAACTACTGCAAAATGTTTAGCAGACTTTAAGAAAATAAAATTTAGGAAGGGTGGATGCGAAGTTAAAAAAAGACCACAAAGATTTCTCTCACTCTCTCTTTGAGCCCCCTCTCTTTCACTCTGCACTTTTTTTCTCAATGGTTGTGTATTGTTCCGTCCATGCTGAAGGATGGAGGGGGATTCGGGGGTAGGCGAGAGAGAAAGAGAGAGAGCTGGAGGAGGGGAAGGGAATGATGAGAAACCCTTCACTAGGACTAGGACACATTAACAAACAGGAGGCTGAGGATTTCTATTAGGTGAGAAAAATATCAATTTCTGAATCTTTTTGTGGTTGTTTCCATTCGTCCTGTCTTTCTGGTTGGCTGGTATCAAAATTAGAGAAACATCTTTCCTTATTAGAGGGAAAATTCCTTCGTCGTTTTGTTCTCTACTCTCAAGCAATAGTGTCCTTGAAAGGGTTTACTTCAGTCAAATATTCTGAAAGAGAGATTTTAAAGGTGAATCTACCTTTGAACATACATTTAGTTTTTGTCTTTAAATCTTGCCAAGAAGTTTCTTTCGCTCTTGTTTATTTTCATTTGTTTTATAGCCTGGTCTTTGTGCTTCAGCACGAGATCGAGACGTGTTAAAGAAGATAATCCCCATACTGTAATAATCCAATAGGAGCCTCGTACATTTTTACTAAGTTAATGTCAGGTTGCAACATTTTTTGACCAGACAATGTATGGTATTTGTCTGAATGGAGCCTAGTTCCTAACATTATCAGACTTCAAAAGATTTATATTTTCTGCTGGTCTTACTCTAACATGTAACAACACAAGTGCAGAATTAAATAGGATTTTTTTTTTTTGGAATTTTGCGACTGTTACTTGAAGGACAATACTTCTGCTTTAGTTCGATTCAATGATCTATACTACGCTATTCCAAGAGGGGTTTTGCCAGATTAAAAGGATAGTTTAACATAAAGATGAAAAAAACTTTATTTAATATTTTTGGTGAGAATATGAGCAAATGTCAAAATGTGCGGCGTCCTTTTAAAAGCTGATAAAGACATATACAATGACACAGACCCTGTAACCTGCATCTTTTTATAAAACATAGTGAGGTTTGTGTTCATGTCCATGAGCATTTCCAGGATGATTTACAGCTTGTGACTCTTTCATTCATCACAAGGGTGTAGTCAGGACATCACAGCACGCATTTGATAGGTTTTAAGGGACACAGCAGATGGGTGGCAGTGTCATTATATCTCTCCACAACTCACTGCTGAGACATTTCCCTCTGTGTGTGTTTGTCCAACGTGTGTGCATGTGTTTGCCTAATGTGTGTGTGTAGGCATGCAACCTGATTAGCTGCAGTGTTGCTGGTCTGTTTCCTTCTTCCCAGCAGCATCTTGGCTAACACTCCCTCCCTCCACGATGCCAGATGGTTGGTGTGTGTCAGATTTTATTTTGTTCCTTTCACTATTTCATTCTGCTGCTTCTGTTATTTCCCCTTCTCTTCAAACGAATACTCTGCAGGAGTGGATGTGGTAATCATTAGAATTAGTGTCATTGATAATAAACTGTACCTGTCATTTAAAAAATAAAACTCAAGATTTGTGTTGAACACATTACTTATCATTTGAAAGCTTCTGGTTTTTACCACTCCCACGAAATGTACATGGACTCCTTTTTTATATATTCATTTTTATATTAATTTGATCTATAATATTTCTCTGGGATTTTCTGTTTTCAAACTCTAGATATCGTTGCAACAGACTGAATGTTTTACAAATTTACAAGACACAACAGAAATCTGCTTTTTTTAACAGTTTAATGATGTGGATTTAATCACATGAATTTGAGAGATTATGTACCTTTTAGTGTTTTTAATCAAATAAAAATCTTGACCATTGACCTGCTCCAATTTTAACAACTAATAATCCCATCTAATAAGCAATTTCACCTCATATGGGTACGGAAGCACATACAATTGCATTGAATCTGCCATTAACTTAAAAGAATGAAAGAAAATTCCTTTCTTGTGCAATCTATGCCTTTAAATTGGCTGCCCAATTCCTTCCTTGGGGAATAAGGAAATGAACTAAAACAGATCCAAGTTTTCTTGCAATAGGTTGGGATTTCGATTGCTTGAATTTTTGCTTTTTTTTCATGTGTGGCTGTGAAGAGGACAACAGATTACAGCTCAATAAAAAAATGTAAAGTATTTTTAAGGAAAAGTTCAAACGCCTGTGTTGTGGGTTGTTTAGCACTCCTTTTTAACAAAAAAATAAATCCCTGTGTTCACGAAGTTATGTTAATATAAACCTATAATTAAAGCATAAAAATATACAATTAACAGTTATATATATTTAAATTGGTTTTATTTATTTATTTAACCCTTTCATAGATGCATGTTGTGATCTTATCTGAGCCTTACTAGCCACACTGAGTCCAGGATACTGAATATACTGAATATACTGAAAAGCGCTAAATATGCTTTTTTTGGCTCACAATCATACCAGAACCTTTTTTCGTGTCATTTAACACCAGACTCTAAAGGTTGCATTTAGAACAACCAAATATAGAATTTTTTTGTATATGGAAAAAGTGATGACAGTTCAAAAAAACTAAATAACCCCTATTTATTTTTGTAGTTCTTTGGACGGTAAATGTAGTTGTCTTTTGTTTGAAATGTGGTTGGTTCAAAATAGTGCCTTTAAAGACTGGTGCTAAATGGCACCACTAAGGTTGCTGTCACGGAGTCTAATCTCGGCACTCCCTCCTCTGGCCACCAGAGGGCATTAACTCCTGCTCCTCCACACTACATTCCCCATACACCCCAGGGACATCCTGATTACACACCCAGCTGAAGGACATTAACGTTACTATTTAAACAGACTGTTTCCCTTGGTTCGGGGCGAAGTCGTGTTTGTCTCTATACTGCAATTCTGAGCGTTTACTCTGTCTATAAGTCTGCCTGTTGTGACCCTGCCTGTTTACCGTCTACGATCCTAGCCGCCTGCCCGTTGGACTACTCTTGCTGATCTCCGTTAATGCTTGTTTGCTGCCTGCCCTGACTATCCGCCTGTTTCTGGACCACGTTGTAAATAAAAGCCTGCATATGGATCCCAACCCGAGTGATGTTTCGTTACAGAAGACTTCGCCGTCTTACGATCCAGCGGCTTTCTCGCAACTGTCCTCAGCGCTGTCTACACAGGCAGATCAACTCGCTGCGCAGCCACATCAGCTGAGTTGCTTGACATCCCTCACCGGGGAGCTGGTAATCGCGCTGCAGAAGATGCATGGCTCTTCCCCAGCGGCAGCCATGACGTCACCGAGAGCTCACGCCGCTTCCGCCGCCGTGGATGTGCCGCAGGTCAGTCCTCGCCTCGCCTGTCCAGAGAGGTTTGAGCAGCCCCGTGAGGGCAAGAGCACAGGTGAAAGATTGCTGGAGTTTTCACAGGACAGAGAGTACCGCCCAGTATGGACCCCAGCTGACAGTCCTGGTGAGTCTCCAGTGGATCTCTCTGATGCCCATATGAGCGGGCTCTTAACCCAGAGGCTGCAAGAGCTCCAGCGGGATGGACTGCCCTATAGACTCTATGCAGAGAAGCTGTGGACGAGGTTGCAGGGGTTTGGGCTGCCAGACCAATGGCTCTTTTCCCTGTTCCTGGATGGACTGGAGGAACCAGTGAACCACAGCAGTCTAGGGGACAAGTGGAGTTGGGACTTCTGGCAGTTAGTCGATGACTTCATCCAGCAGAAGGAGCGGGAGCTCTATGGTGAGGATCTCGAGCTTCTGCTGGGCAGTGATGACTTCCAGGACTCACCATCAATAAATCACAGAAGAGGAGACGGAGAAAAGCCTGCATATGGATCCCAACCCGAGTGATGTTTCGTTACAGTTGCCTTTTGTTTGCAAACCAAATAACCAGATTGAGTCAAGAATTCAAAGCAATATAGACAAACTAGGATTGCAAGAGGACAAAGATATTACTGGAGTATAAACTGAGTACTGAGTTCTGTTGCGTACGATATGAAAGATAATTGTCAAAAATCTCCCATTTTCGAATAATTTCGTTGTAATTATTTAGAGTGCTTAAATTTGAACATTAATCGATTGAAATCAAGAAAACATCAGACATGAATGAAACAGACATTAGAACATACTAATAGCTAAAAGGTTGAATCTAATTGCCACGCACACATATGCTTGAACAAGGAAGAGATAGGAAAGATGAAAGAGAGCGACTTCCATTATGCCACAGATTATTTGAGTTGTTAGTGGATCCTACTGAGTTATCCAACTATAGGCCAATCTCTAACCTTCCATTCTTGTCAAAAAATATTAGAGAAAGTTGTTATAGCACAGCTCAGCTCCTTCTTACAGAAGAGCAACTGTATATGAAGATCTTCAATCTGGTTTCAGAGTGCATCACAGCACAGAGACTGCACTGGTTACATTTTCAAACAATCTGTTACTTGATTGGGATCAAGGGAATATCTCTCTTCTAGTTCTGCTAGATCTCAGTGCAGCCTTCGATACGATAGATCACAGGAATCTCCTCGAGAGACTAGAGAATCCTGGGCCAGGCTCTACGATGGTTTAACTCTTACCTCTCTGACCGGAGTCAGTTTGTTCATGTAAATGGAGACTCATCGGACACAATAGCAGTAGAGTATGGAGTTCCTCAAGGATCCGTTTTGGGACCCATCCTATTCTCAATCCACATGCTTCCCCTTGGCAAAATTATTAGGAGACATGGGGTTAGTTTCCATTGCTATGCAGACGACACCCAGCTCTATATCTCAGCAAAACCTAACGACCCATCCATCCATTTTCATGTCGGCTTTTTCCCTTTCAGGGTCGCCACAGCGGAATAAACCGCCAACTCCTCTGGCAAATGTTTTATGCGGCGGATGCACCTAACGACCCTTTAAAGTTAAATAATCAGAATGTGTCGCTGATATCAATGATTGGATGAATGAAAATTTCCTTATGCTAAATCCTGATAAAACAGAAATATTACTTATTGGCTCTAAAAACCAATTACAGAATCTCACACTGTTAACACTGGACACACTGTTAATTTTTTCACTACAGTTAAAAATCTTGGCGTTATTATAGATAGTGAACTGACGTTTAAGAACCATATCTCTTATGTTACTAAGACTGCTTTTTTTCACCTCAGGAATATTGCTAAAGTGCGGAACATGCTGTCTATCGTAGATGCAGAAAAATTAGTGCACGCTTTCATGAGCTCCAGAATGGATTATTGTAATGCTCTGTTAGCCGGCTGTCCAGCCACCACGCTACAAAAATTACAGTTAGTCCAGAACGCAGCAGCTAGAGTTCTCACAAGAACAAAGAAATATGACCACATTACACCGGTTTTGTGCTCTCTTCATTGGCTTCCTGTACAATATCGCATTGACTATAAGATACTGCTCCATGCCTTTAAGGCGCTGAATGGCTTGGCTCCGGCTCTACCTGAGCAGTCTCCTCTCACGATATATTCCAGCTCACTCTCTTCGAATCCACAAGAGGAGGAAGAGCGTTCTCATATAGAGCCCTGAAGCTCTGGAATAAACTCCCGGATGTTGTCCGCAGCTCAGCTACGCTCATAGATTTCAAAACTAAATTAAAAACATATCTGTTTAAGCTGGCATTTGAATAATTATCTCTTGGTATTTGTCTAAACAAATCTGGTGTCTGAGCACCATATACATACAAACTGTTTAAAAAAACAATGTGGTTCAATGTTCCTCTCTAACCTATACTCATCATTTATCTCTCATCCTGCAGCTGATGCTGATCACTTGTTTGTTGTTTGTGTTACAGTTTTCTAACCGTTGTTTCTCAATTTGTTAGTTTCTGTTTTGTCTTTGTTTGTTTTGTTTTTTTTCAGGTCCTGTCTGGCAAACCGTTCGTCGATGGATATTAAGTTTGTATATTCTTTATGCTGGGGAGGTGATTAGCACCTGCCTCAGTCAGTGAGGCTCCCAGGGGCCTCACAGAGGGAACTCCTGTTTACTCTACCTGATCCTCACGAGGACTTTGTGAAGCTGCTTTGAAAGCAATTGCTAAAGAAGTGCTATACAAAAACTGATTGATTGACTCACAGTCACTTCCCGTCTCTCTTCCCGTCTCTCTCCCCTTGCTGAACTACTCAAGCACACATACATATAATCGTCTACACAGTCACTCTATCTTTAAATGATATTATTGATATTAATTATAAGGATTCATTTTTCCCATAACAATGCATAATAAATGTTAATGTGCCTTTATGTTTTTCCGATTTTTTTCTATAGATTTGTCTTCAGCAAGAATCCTTGAACCTCAGAGAAGTTGACCATGCTGAACTCGCAAAACCGAAAAGCCATGAAGCCACCTCTTTGAAACACAAAGAAAAGAAAAAACATGGTATTAATGAGCATTAATCTGTCTCTCTAACATATGCTAAGTCAAAATGTATAGAATATTATTAAAAAAAAGTAATAAATTACTTATTATCAATTTATTAATGCTTAATAAACTATTAGCAGTGTGTAGCAGCATGGGATGTGTACAGTTCTACAAGAACTGACCCTCAAACTCTAGAATCCCAATCTTGGTTTAAACTTGTTTGTGTGCATGTGAATGTGTGCATGACAGTCTACTTGTTTATCTTTATGCTTATGTTGATTCTTTTTGTATTCAAGTGGGTGCATGTGTGTTTTTCTTTGAGATGATATATGTTTATTTATGACCCTGCATTTGTGTTTGCATTTGTGGTGTGTGTGACCACAACTGTCATCATCTCCACTTCCTGTTCTCTCTTCAGGAAGTTGTCAACGTCTCTGATACTAATGTTTCTCTATCGCTCTTCTGTTGTTTTTGTTTAGCAAAGATATGTGTTCATAACAGTTGATTTGAGCAATTGTTTATGATGGGGAATTTTTGTGCTGTGAATGGAGTGTTGACAGATTGATGGAAATTTTCAGAGACTTTTTCCACTGTGCTGAGTAAGTGTTTTCTTTAAGTATATGTGACTATAAGTGTGTTTCCTGTATTTTTCTGATACATTTGGAAAACAAAAATCAAGTGCGAGTTTCTCTGGCTGTGTGTTTTTATATTTTTTGACCCTCTGTTCTAAAGTGAACATTTAAATCCACACCATGCATTAAAACTGTGTAATGCACACATAACCATTGATGTTCCTTAATAAACAGAACAGTGGGTCAAAGAACATTTATTAGCTGAGTGTTAATGATATTTAATGCTCAATTATTGGCATATACCTCTAAATGAATGACAAAAACACTCAATAAATAAATTTACCAATACAAATGTAACAAATTTTTGATGACTGATTATCCAGCTATACAAACTTTATGAATATAAAAAGTAATTAACCACTGTTAAGTGAAAGTGTAAAAAGTCTTTTGAAAATTCCAAAATCAGCCTTGGTTGAACATGTCCCTGCTAAACTGGTGTTTTTTAATGAATGATCTAATTTAGTCAAAGGTTTATTAGGCTAAATGAATGTTTCTCAATTGTATGCAAGTTAATAATTACATAATACATCTGTATTCTAGGGAATCTCTTGCCTAGTGACAAATGTGGATTTTTGAGGTTTACCTAAATGCCTAAAGCACATCTTAACTTAAACCCTAAACTCATGGCATAACTGGATCACCCAATTACACACGTCACCACAGGCCTTAAACAGATTGTTTTACCAAAGGAAATGATGACAACGAATGAATATCTGTGTACTCTTACCCCTGCTAAAACAATTTCTAAATTAATATTTAAGCTATTTAGACTTTCTCATTATTGAACTTAGCTTTTCCATTACATTTTCATCAACATTTACACCTTCAGCGAACAATAGGTGGAGAGATATTGTATATCAGAGATCAGCTGGATTAGATGATTTGATGAGATCCCCCATTCATTCTGAACTGAAGTCAATCACTCAAGATCTGAATTCTAGCAATCTCATCATGTGATTATCTACAGCAGGAAATCTTGGAATCCCTAAGAAGGACTACATTTCTGATCAATGTACATCAATATTTATGTTCCTCGGAACTCCTGTTGTCTGTTGAATTCTCATGCTTGTCTTTGTGTGAATTCTCCATTGTCGTTGGCTCAGTGTGTCCTGAATTTCAGTAACATTTTAGTCATTTCAAAATGTAATAGTTTTTCACATTATAGTCGATGAAAATCAAAAACGTTTTAGTCACCTAAAAAATCTCGTTTTAGTCTCGTTTTAGTCACTGCAGATTAATATATATTTGCGATTGAAAAAATATATTTATAAATACATGATTAAGTTAATTTAATGATTAGAAATTGTGAATTTAAATGTATTTCATGAATTAAAGTGAAATTCTTGATCGACTTTGCATTATTAAATACAATGATACATATGCATTATCAAGTAAGGATTATGCAAAATAAAGTGTTCTTACAATGGATTTTATTTATAAAAGCCTAGAATTAAAAACATAAAAAAATTAAGACAGAGTTGCCAAAACAAGACAATAAGTGCAATAAACATGAATGTATGGCCAAAAAATGAGCGCTGGAGGAACAGGATCCTGTTTTAACAGAACACCAGCAACATGTGGTTCTGCAGCTGAGAACACCACAGGAACAGAAATACTGTAGAAGTACTGAATAAAGTACTGCGTTTGCATCTGTGTTTCAGGCAGTCAATCATAGCTGCTGTAATAACAGACATGCATGATCATAGACTGCAATGGACGTTAGCTGCCTATTTTTGCCTGGAGTTTTGTGCACAACTTTAGGCTTGCTAAGAATTAATCTCGCTAATTCTCAAATAAGAAAGGAGAATACTTGCACATGTCAGCGTCACTGGGAGTGCAGAAGCCTCGTACGTTGCTCAGTATGTTAGATTTCGTGGGTTCTTGGTTATCCTCCGTGAAGACAGAACACACTGCTTCAAATCCTGCTTCATTTGTTTGACACTTTCTTATGATCAAAGCAATCTTGTGAAACTACAGTTAAATCTTGTTTATTTTGCCTCTTCAATGAATGTTTGTTTACCTTCCATGTTGACTGGTGTCCATGACATTATGAATTTAGTTGCAAAGATTGCAAGATACAAGTTGTTAGTGTTTCTGCCTTTTTGACTGGGTCAAAAAACCAACCAAGAACAGTGAGTTTGTAAGTTCTACACCGTAAGACGCTGTTCATTCTCTAAACGATAGCTGTGGGAGTGTACGTAGGATTTTACGAGATTGTGAAAATAGACAGGGGCAGAAATAGAGAATGTTGTGTGATGTCAGTGATTTGAACTTAACCTGAGCAGCAACGGGTCCCAAGTGAGGAGAGATAAAGAGGGGAGTAACTTGCACTCACTTTGGTTCCTTGATGATCACACAAGCTGCTGAATTCGATGTCATCAGCAAAGAACAGAGGGATTTGATAGTAGTCCTCCTTGAAGAGCATCAGTAGTCCAGGCAAGATAGGACCAGAGCCTGAACCAGGAGTTTAATTGTCGATGTTACGACCCCAAAAAGGTGATGGCACACAAAGCTAGAACTAATCTACACTAACTATAAAGTTATCACAATAAACAAACCTGGCGCACACCACTAAACTAGTGTGTATAACAGAAAATAATCCTATGTGCAGAATGTTTGTCACGTGACATGCTAAGCAGTCTCTGAGACCCTGGATGTCAACACATAAACATAAATGGAGGGAACCAAATGAACACCGAGGGTTACCACAGCGGAATGAACCGCCAACTATTCCAGCAGGATGCCCTTCCAGCCGCAACCCATCGCTGGGACACATTCACACACACACATTCACACTTTAACACTATGGACATTCGTTTTTACCCACTTCACTAATATCGCATGTCTTTGGACTTGTCGGGGAAACCAGAGTATGTTGAGAACCAGAATTGTCCATATGATTATGCTTGTTTAAGCCTATAATCTCACATATTTGTTTGTTATTTTGTTCTCTCAAATTTGTATTGTTTCACTTGTGTGTTTTTCTCTGCTACCACAGAGCATTTTCAAATATTTCTACAACTTGCTGATTTTGTCCGTCTCATTTCTCATACTAATTGTGCGTTCTCTTTTTGCATACAGTTCAAGATCAAGATGAATTTTTCTGTAGAAATTCAGCAGTCATCTCTTAACAAAGAGCAGGAATGCAAAGACAGATCTTCCTTTGGTTCCTGTGACATTTCTGAGCATTTGGAATCGTGCAGCTTAAACTCCATTGCCTATATCAATATTGGAGGTACACTCCAGGAAGAGCATCCAAACATGTCTGTGAGTGTCTTGGAGATGGATTTAACCCATACATGCCCAGGCAAAGACCATGCTGGAACAAAAGATAACAAAGAGATTATATCAATCAGTAAAAACCCTGATCGCGCCCCCATCAATGAGGAGATTCCCAATATGTCTACAGAAAAGATTCCAACCCTAGATTGTGGGAATGTAAATATTCAACACATAGATTTTGCAATCGAAGAAAACAGAAGTATTCCCAGTTTGGACATTGCAGGGATAACCAAAATAAACACCACAATGACTTCCAGTATAGACAGTGATGAGATTTCCATTAGTTTTAATAATTCTTGTCCAGACTCGGAAAAGCTTCCCAACCGGGACAGTGGTTTCGATAGTCCATGTTGTGCAGGGGAGGGAGAATCATTGCCAAATGAATATCAGGTTGAAGATATTGATCAGTGCAAATCCAGACACCAGCGACACTCAATTAAAGAGGAGGGCAATGAGGAGGACCATGAGAAACATCAAAGCCAGGTAACAAACTCTGATCTTCTTAAGTGAAATGATCTGTTCTGTCTGAAAACTTGGTTTGATATCTCATTGCTATGCCTCTGACAGTCAAAGTAGCGTGGTGGTAGAGTTGGTCGTCCTACCTTGCCAAGCCACTTAACTCGCATTGCCCTGTATGGATGTGTGTGACTGTTGGGGTGTT
Organism: Danionella dracula; assembly: GCA_900490495.1. Taxonomy (NCBI): domain Eukaryota; kingdom Metazoa; phylum Chordata; class Actinopteri; order Cypriniformes; family Danionidae; genus Danionella; species Danionella dracula. The sequence continues at coordinate 16,699,469 of UELW01000334.1, forward strand.
TGTTTTCATGGTTCAAAAAACTATATGAATATATGTATAGAACTGTGAAGGCAACTCTTACTGCGAGGTTGGTCCGTCTCCCCTCTCTCGCTCGCCTTGATGGTGCGGTAGCTCGGGGGTATGATGCAATTACACAAGGAAATGTCCGTGACTGCAGCTGAGCTTCTCTGCACATGCGCAGTTAATGAGTGAATGTAGATTCTAGAGTAACTGTCCCGAAGTTAGCTCGTGCATCACCATTGTACTTCCAAGCCATGAAAGCTCAGCAAAAATGTTCTCTTTGCTAGACAAATCAATTTTCGCTTGTTTCCCCCTAAATCTGTTCATACAGCACAATGATAGATTTTTTCAGTTCAATCCAGGTGTTGTGGAGTGCCATGATCTCCTTCCATGCTCAAATCCTTTTGTTTTATAACGTCACACTGGGTAACTGTATCTGTATTTGAACAAGAAATTAGCCATTCAATTTTGAATCAATACCGGCAGATTTTGTTCTGAATTTCAGAGCTGCAGAAAGGCAGAAACCCTATTTCCTGCTCCTGACTTCACTCAAACCCCTTCCCATGCAATCACTCAAAAAATAGTTAAAGGAAGCCACCAATGTTTTGCTTTTATTTATTCGACCACACTGACACATCAACAATTAAGCTTTATTGCCCATTGTGAACTGAACACTGACATTTTTTTTAACAACACAGAAGTAGAATACTGGATGTGCTAACAAACCTTACAATAAATAAAACAAACACATAGGAAAAAATTGTCCAAAGTTACATTGCCTGAGAAAATAATGAGAAACAAAATAACAAGTGGCTGGTATTTATTTATTCCTAGTGATAACCTTAGTAGCTTTGACAAAAACCTGTGTCTGTGTTTCTGCATCCCTGGAAAAACTTGTATATTACAACGTTTGGTTCAAAAATTTCCCAGCGATGGGTTGCGGCAGGGAAGGGCATCCGCTGCGTAAAACATATGCCAGAGAGTTGGCGGTTCATTCCGCTGTGGCGACCCCGAAAGGGAATAAAGCCGACATGAAGATGAATGAATGGTTCAGAAATAGTTTGACGTATGTCTGGTTGACATCTTGTGCTGTAAAAGCTTGTATTTGTGTGTATGGCTCAGCAAAAGTTATCCAACACACTTCTACTACAAACTCACATAACTGTACAAAAAACCCTAAAATATGTTGAACCGTAAATAGAGATGGACACATGCACTGCTCTGTCCTCTCTTTCCTGTAGAAACTGTGCGTCTGTGCAGAGGAAACGTGTGTTCTGAGTGGTGGTTTGTTGAACAGATGACATGTTTATGTGTTTTAATACTCATGCTGGAACAGGATGCAGGAATATATCATCAACACTTGATATACTCATACTTTTTGTGCATAAACTAGGTGTGCCCTGCAGACTGAGACTGAAAGGGAGAGGAGGGATGAATGGAGCTAGAGATCTGCCGAAACAATCTGAATTTGAATTTTGTTCATTTGAGTTATTGATGATTGTAATTTAATACATTTTTACAATCTGAATATATGTGAGTAATAAACCTGAATATTATATGCCATGAAAAAAGATTTTGCATTTGAATTCCTTAAATTGAATTTGAATTTTCTAGCTTGTATATTGAACTTCTGAAATTTTGATTTGTTTTTTAAAGGCATTTTTTAGATATATTTTCTATATTCTCTAACCTACTTTCTGTTGGATTTTAATTTCACAACCTGAATTTTAGAATATTGAATTAGTATTTTTTTACATTTTTCTTCTTGAAAACTTTAAGCTGTATTTTTAAAAACTGAATATCTGTAAAAAATCTGAAGTTTGAAAATACATTTATAAATGATTATGCCTTTAAAAAAAATCAGTGGTTTTAAAATTCAGAAGTTCAATGTTCAAGTTACAAATTTCAAATTAAGAAATTCTTCATTAAATTACAATGATCAACGCAGTGGATTGTGGATGATTTCAGCTGGTTGAGTGTTCATAGATCTGCACTTCAGAATCCTACCAGAAAAAGTACACATCTGGGCACTACTCGAAACTTTTTTATGAAAACTATGGTTTTGGACAACTTAATTCTCATTCCCCACCCATAAAAGTGTGAATAGTGTCCATTGTACCATCAATTTGTCCAATCAACTAATCAAGAAGTCTTGGCTTCTTCATTTTGGGGTTAGAGTTTTATTTAAAGAATATTTAGCTCATCTGCTTGAACCCCTGCTTTGGCAGTCCAAGTGGTAAACCTGCACCAAGTGGTAAACCTGGGATTCAGTAGGAAATTAGTTCACCACTCTCAATTCAGCAGATTGCGCTGATGCAATAGTATCATATGAGAAGATATTGCTAAGGATAAATTATTTTAAACAGTTTAAACCGGCACACTATGGTAATATGATCACCATTGCTTTTTTTGCTGTCTTAGAGAATCCATTTCTGCATTCAACCTAAGTTTATTCTACCAATAATCTACTAATAGGCATTTTATAAAAAAGTTTTAGTTATTTGAGGGAGCTCACCCTGTGTGTGTTGTGTTGTTTTGTTGTCTGACAACACAAACTACATGGCAGATTACGTTCAGGAATGTTACTGCGTGAGAGAATAGAGAAAACTGTGCCGTAATGCTAGCTCTGTATATGTGTTTCTAAAGGTTTGTGACTCTCAGCAGTTGCTGAATATCGCTCAAGAGCTACTACAGACTGAAGAGGCATATGTGAAGCGGCTTCACCTGCTGGACCAGGTCTCCCTCAAGAACACACATGCACGCACACCCACGCACACATGTGCAACACACACAGACTTCTGCTCCCTATATAGAATGGTTTGTATCTGTATGTGTTTTTGCTTCACTTCCTGTTTCAGACACTTCCTCTCAGTCGGTTTCCGCTGATACTGATAGATCATCATTTAACCACTGATCCCTCCCAATCTCTCTCTCTCTCTCTCTCTCTCTCTCTCTCTCTCTCTCTCTCTCTCTCTCTCTCTCTCTCTCTCTCTCTCGCGCGCACACTGAAATTTCACACCCCAACGCAGTAAAGCAAGGCATTATCAGCAAAAGTATAGAAAATAAAGGATACTTAGTATACCCATTTTACATGATGTAATATAAATGTGATGGGTCTTTTGAAGGCATCTGCATTCTTAGTTACTGTAAAGAAATAGAAAACTTGTTGTTTCTCCTGACATCCTAATACATGAGGGTATAACTTTCATAAACACTAATATGACCAAACACCGTCCACGAGAGTTGCAAAACCCAAATACTCCCTTATACCAAAATACACCAGACCATCGCCGCTTTCGTTCATCTATCAATCTATCTTCGTTCACTTATCCAGGGCAGAGTCGCAGAGGCAGCATTATGAGCAAAGAAGCCCAGATCTCGCTCACCAAGGAGGTGCTCCCCGGTTAATCTTTTTCCGTCCTGGGTTTTTCCCTTTGCATCCTCCTTGCAAGACAATAGGAATCCGGAATAAATGCCTAAGTCACCTCCACTGGCTCCTCTCGATGCATGGCTCTACTCTAAGCTCCTCCTAAGTGATGGAGCTCCTTGCCCAGCTGATCTCTAAGTGAGCTGACCGGATAAAACCCCAAGATCAAGATACTTGAACCATTCCACTTGAAGGAAGGTCTCTTCTCCAATATGGACTGAGCCAAATATCCTTTTCCAGTTAAAAACCAAAGCCTCTGATTTGTACATGCTGGTCCTCATCGCTGCTGCTTCACACTCAGCTCCAAACCTCTTCGGTACCTGCTGTATGTCCGATTTGAGGGTGTCAACAGGACAACATGTTCCTCTAAATGCAGAGATAAAGTCCTGTGGTTCCCAAACTGGACCCCCTCCAGCTCCTGCCTCCATCTATATATTTCTGTCCATAAATATAAGGAACAAAATTGGTCACAAAGGACAACCTTGCCAAAGTCCAACATGCACTGGGAAAAGGTGCACTTACTGCTGGACAATGCTCCTACTTTGGTTGTAGAGACACTGCAGAGTAGGGTCGACAAAGGCATCCCCGCCATATCCAGAGACTTCATAATCTCAGGATGAATCTTATCCACAACTGAGGTTTTGCCACCAAGAAGTTGGCGAACTACCTCAGTGACTTCAGGAAGATTGAAATCTCGATCTACCTCCAAGGTCTGCACCTGAGACTTCTATCTCAGCATCCAAAATGGAAGGCATGTCGTTGGAGTTGAGAAGATGCTTAAAGTATTCCTTCCGCCGCCCAACGAATTTCTCAGTCAATCAGCAGCATCCCATCATTGTTATAAACAGTGCTAGTAGAGCCTTGCTTTGCCCTCCTGAAGCACCGGATGTTAGCCAGAATTTCTTCGGAGCGGACATGTAATCCTCCTCCAAAGTCTCTCTGAACTCCTCCCAGAACTAAGTTTTTGCTGCCACATTTGCCAAACCCGTAGCATGCTTGGTTCATCTGTACCTATCCAGGGACCACAAGGTCAGGTACTCTACATTGCTTTTCAGGCCATAGGTCGAAACAACAGTGAGAGACAGGTCATTGGAAGACAGTAAAATAGAGTAACTGTACAACAGAACACTGGAACAAAACAGGCAGGTACACTGCATGTATGTAATCAAGAACATGGTAGTTCTGAATAAGCACTAAAGAAACTGTCCAAGCAAGAGTAACTTTTTCAGGTTCTACTACTTTTTTTAATAGTTTTTAAAATATGTGCTTTCACTTTTCCTTGAGTAAATTTTAATTGAAGTAAATAACTTTTCTACTTCTAATAGAAGACACTTTAGATGAGCCAAAGGTATATTACAATTTTTAACGATCCAGTGAATCTGTTTATGGAAACTGGCAACTTTACATAAAACCTGACATCAATGATTTGCACATTGATGTGTAGGCAATCTAGTCTTATTTATCTTATCCCTCCCAATCAGCTCTCACACATCTTTTGCCTAAATAATATACACAACAAAATAAAACATAATATTTTTTCAACTGAATTGGAAAAATAATATATTTAGCGGTTTCATACACATTAGCCAATAGTACAAATACCCTTTTAGACTATTACCAGTTTTATTTGTATTATGTTTAACAAGTTTTATTAATCCTTCTGACAAACTGTGACAGCAACGATGACCCTGAGAGAAAAAAGTGCAACTTTTTCTGAAGGTTTAATCTATGCAGCAGATTGACCTCTAAATAATCAAATTTTAAATGAGTTGCAAAAACATAGCAACACATTCACATGTGTTTTTGTGTTGGTACAGGTGTTCTGCGCTAGTCTTTCAGAGGTTGGCGTTCCCTCTGATGTCATCACAGGCATTTTCTCCAACATCAGCTGCATTCATCAATTCCATCGTCAATTTCTTCTGCCGGATCTTCACAAGCGCATCACACATGAGTGGTGAGTCACAAAAGACTCAACAAAAGACTATTTATTACTTAGGTTTATTGCTAGCTAAATGTGGATAGTGTTAATGTAACATCTAAGTTCCTATTGTTAATTTTTTTAACTCATGCCAATAAAACTTCAAGTCTTCAAATATATACTATGAATTTCATGTAAACACCAACTGTTTTCATGTAGTCGTTAATCGCTTACCCATCTTGTTCACTGAACTTCATTTCCACTGAAACAGCTTTAGATATTGTTGATCCAAAACCATGGTCTATGGTATTCTTCCACCTACTTTGTCAATTTCTTAGTATGTATAAAAAATATTGTGCAGGTATCCCATTTGCTAAAAGGGAATTACTATGAGCTATTCTTAGGAGGGACATGTTCACTTGCTCAGTAAGTTTAGCTCTATTCCTTCAACAAGAGATGCTCTGATCGGGGTTTTTGGCTCTTCTCTAGGTTGATCTGAAACCCCAGTCAGTTGACATGTAGTAATAATAATATTAAAAATACATTCTATTTACTGGCGCATTTCAGGACACACAAGGACACCTAACACAGCAGTAAAATACCTGGGCACAACAAGAACAGTAAAAGCAGATAAGAGACATACAAACAATACGATAACGTACCAAAAAAAGTATGTTTTCAGCCTGGATTTAAAAGTTTGCTGATCCTGGCTACTGCACATAGCACTAAGCAAGTGGTTCCACAAAGCAAGAGCATCACAGCAGAATGCTCGTTTGCCAAGAGAGGATCTCACCAAGAGAGGGTGCTGCTAGAGCGCGGCGCACGTGAATGAGAGCGAATGGAGAGAAGGTCTTTAATATAGGAGGGAGCAAAGCCGTGCACTGCTTTATTGGTGAGGAGAAAAATTTTGAATTGGGATCAAAATTATTTTGAGGTGCCAGTGGAGCTGTTAGAGGACCAGGGTGATGTGATCAGAGCATGGTGTGCGTCTTATCAGTCTAGTGGCTGCATTTTGTTTAGAGTCTTGATTTGCAGGCCATGGTGCTGTAGCTCTCTGTGTGAGAATGTCACTCTAATATCACTCCGTGTCTATGTATTTATATTGTGCTGATGTTAGCTAAAGCGAAGTATGTTAAGCAATCAGGAAAGACTACCTCGACTACCTTCATAATAGTGTACACCAATCGCGGATAATCTGGCAAGAGCGTCTGAATTATATGTTGAGGGGAAGAGTGGGACACCAGCAGGCTCAGGGAAAAGGTCTTTGTCAGATCTGCATTCTCATAAGCGACTGCAGTGGGTGTCTTCATGCGAGTAACGTGAGTGAAGCATTTCACTGTCTTTACAAAGTTTTTATGAGGAACTGGACTTTGGAAAAGCAGCATTGACTGTATAGCGGCTTTGACACAGTCAGAGAATCACACTGTGTTGACTTCAACTTCTGTCCTTGTAGCAGCTCTCAGTCGCACACGCAGGTTTCCTGGTACTGACAACAGGGCACATTGAACAATAAGGTGGAAAATAATAATATTTTCACACTGTCTGAAAAGAACCCATTCTAATCTCTGTGCCATGTTGCATAAAGCTAAATCTCAATTGCTGTGATTGTTCTTCAACTAGTACACCAGCTTCCTCCCACACATTATTACGTTATTATTATTATTCAAATTATTTGAGGAGTCTGAATGAAAATGGGATCACATTTCACTGTAAGTGAGTTGGAGTTGTATCTCTCAGTGATTCAATGCCTGTGTCTAAATGTTTTTTTTTTCAGGCATTGTAACCCACGAATTGGAGACATTCTGCAGAAGTTGGCACCTTTTTTGAAAATGTATGGAGAGTATGTGAAGAACTTTGACCGAGCCATGGAGCTGGTCAACACATGGATGCAGCGCTCCACACAATTCAAAGGCATCATTCAGAGCATCCAGGTGAATATATGTGTGTGTGTGTGTGTGTGTGTGTGTGTGTGTTGGTGTGTGTACCTGCATGTGTATGAGTGTACCTGCAAAAGATAGGGTGCAACACATTTTTGAGCTGACAGTATCTGTATCAACACATCTTTCAGAGGCAGGGTGTTTCATTTTCCTTCAAAAGCCCCTCCCCACCTGCACTCCAGACGTAGAATGATGACTGATATGAATGAAAGTGAATAATGAACAAGACATGAACCAAACATGAGAAAATATATCATAGATACCTTACTTAGAGTGATCAGTTATATTCACCAGTTGACCGTTCATTTATAATCGCCTATATATATATATTATTACAAGCGTAATAGGCGAGCAATCTAGCAATGGAGAAGCATACTCGGCGAGATGTCCGATTAAGGAGTCCGGAACTTATGGTGGCGAAGGGGTAGAAGGAGGGACAGCATACTACTTATGTTAATTGATGATTAACCTCATTAGTGGTGGAGTTTGGTTCTGGGCTACCAAGGTAGTTTATGACTGTGGAGTGAATGAATAATGCTCTGATAATTGTAGAGCGGCATTGAGTGAGTAAGTTTGTTTGTCTAAATTATAATGGATTTGACACTTGTTTCTTATTGGGTGACGACAAAACAGGCTAATATGCCGAAAACTGTAAACACCACAAAACTCTAATTCTGGAGGGAGTTTAAGCAGTTATTTCTATAGCTTTGAAAGAGAGGGGTGAGAGAGGCTTTTTCTAGCTCCTGATTGAAAAGTTTGTATTGATATTTGTAATGTTTTTTTTTTTGTCAATGTTCGCAACATTTACAACATATGTAGAGTATCTGGTATTTTAATGTATAAAGTAGACTTGTAAAATATAACATTTTTAATTAATCAAATGTAAAAACTTTGAGACACAACATTTAAAACCCTTCTGAACGCAGCTAGAATCTTAGAATTCTAAGGGGAAGATGTGTCAAATCATGCATTTTTCAACATGCCCTTTGTGGTGAACAGCTTTATTACCATATTTGTGATAAAACATTAGGGGGTTTCCAGCAGATGTTTTACAAATCAACCCAATTTACTGAAAGTGTAGCACAGAAAAAAGTAGCACAAAAGATCTTTTTATTACCCGCTGTTTGTTTAGATTAGAGTATTGGTTCAAAAAACTTAAATGTATGTGGCAATGTTCTACTTTTGAAGCTGAGAAACTGAAAGACACTTCTGCTTGTATTCTTGGTTCAGAAGCAGGAGGTGTGTGGAAACCTGACCCTGCAGCATCACATGTTGGAGCCGGTTCAGAGAATACCTAGATACGAGCTTCTGCTGAAGGATTACCTTAAGAAGCTTCCAGCTGATTCAACAGACTGGAGAGATGCTCAGAGTGAGTCATTATTGTAATACATGTTTATCATTTCAGAGCCTAATGATGTTATTAAGTTATTAACCTGTAGTTTCAGTATGCCACTGTAGGTACAGTATGCCACTAGAGCTAGCTCTTTCAAAGTCCAAAAAAGTCCTTGTTCACATATTAAGTGTAGTGACAATCTATCATTCGGTGTCAAATGAGAGTGAAATCCTATTCCTCATCAATTGGTCACTAAAACCATGTCGATACTGACTATGGGAAGCTCCAACTCTCTCGATGCTCTGCCAATCAACGGTCGCGCTGATGGACACATGATCACACCATTGCTGACAAAAGCGAATGGAACGCAGCACTTCATCCTGTTCTTGCGGTGGAACAATACTCTCGACGCGTGAGCAACTCTAGTGAGAGGCAAGCCACAAAACGTTGGATTATTTTCTGTGTGAATTTAAAGAGATCTGGTGACTCTACGACAACCAGCATGGTTCTTCGGCTGCTTCCAGAGTGACGGAGAGTGAGGAGCTGCTTGATTTCTTGTCTTTCACTGCCTTCAATCAACAAGTAAGATCCCTTTTATTAGTAGGTTGCTTTTTTAGCCAGTCGCAAATGTGCAGGTCTGTTGGATGCAGTGGATTGATTGCATTGATGGATAGCCACGATCGTGGCCTCAGTTGTCTCGGGCTTAGACATACTGAGGCAGTGATTGAGGGTTCAGACAGTAGAATGCAATGTTCTGTGCTGCAACGCAATTAGGCTAGCACACTTTCAGGCCACCACCGGAGATGTTTTACCTCCCGCTAGTGAGGGTCGGAGAGTGCATATCTCTGGCGTCCAGAGTTTATGAATGCTGCACTGCTTGCATCTCGACTCCTGTGCGCCTGATTACATGATCTCCAATGCTGCATTGGAGAGAGACGGCGCATCTCCTGAAGGAGACGTTAGATCGCTCTCCCCCTCTGGGGTGATGGCAGATTGTGCTGTGGAGGAAATGGTCGAGTTGCTTACCCGGGCCGCCGGAGAGATTGGGTTGCAGGTGGCTCCGCCCCTCTCACCTGAAATATCCTGGCTAGGTGTGTGGTTTCACAGAAGTGCATTGGAAGCTGACCCAAACTCTGAAGGCACCTCTTAAAGCGAAATTTGTCAGTCTCCCCTCCCTCACTCCACTTGATGAATCGGTGGTCAAGCGTGAACAGCTGAAGCCTCCATCCCGCCAGCTAAATTTTTTGTTGGACCCAACTTCGAGAGCTTACGCTGCTTCGGTCAAGCTGCCCCTGCCTTGCAGGCCATGGCGGCCTTTCAGGTGTTCCAGGCCAAGGCTCTGAAAGAAATGCAGTAGGGGAGTTGTGGCCTAGGTCTTGCAGATGATCTGAGAGCTGCCACTGCTTTACGCTCAAGGTGACAAAAGCTGCAACAAGCTTGCGTGGCCATATACTTTAGTAGTCGACAGCCGCCATCTTTGGTTGACACAGGCTGCCACACGATGATTTCCTCAATGCACCTGTGGTCCCAGTTGACACAGAAGGGGTTCAAAACCTGGTGTACTTGGATGACTGGTTGATACTGGCCCAGTAATGGTCCCAGTTGATTCGTCACACAGACAAGGTCACAGGTCACCTCAGTTGTTTGGGGCTTCGAAACAACTTAGAAAAGAGCCATCTAATCCCCAGCCTGAGCATTTATTTTCTGGGTATGAAGCTAAACTTGTTGAACATGTGAGCACGCCTCTCTTTTGAGAGAGCATGCCCTGAGCCTGCTGAAGGCAGCACACAGAGTCTGCACAAAAATGGTGATCCATCTGAAGAATTTACAGAGGCTTCTTGGGCATTTGGCTTTGTTTAGGGCGACTGAAGGTCAATGTGACACCTCGTTGCTGCCTCCATCTCCGTCTATGAAAGAACATCCGGTGCCTCCGTGTGGGCACGGTTATCCAGTCGAGCCACATGAATCAGTAGAGATTAAATTTCTGTCAATTAAGCACTCCTGGTCGCGGTAGCCTTGATTAGAGGGTGGGAGATCTGCAAGCACTCTCCATTGACGAGACCTGCTTACAGTTTGGGCCTGGTGATACTAATATTACTCTTAAGCCTCGGCCTGGATATGCACCCAAGGTTCCTACCATCCCCTTAAAAACTCAGGTAGTGAACCTCCAAGCTTTGCCTAGAGAGGAAGTATCCCCAACTCTTGGTCGCAATGGCCTAGTTTAAGCACTGAGAAACTATATAAAAAAAACTCGGAACCTTAGAAGTTCTGATCAGCTCTTTGTGTGCTTGGAGGACAGTAGACAAAAGGGAAGGCTGTCTCCAAACAGAGGTTGGTACACTGGCTAGTGGAGGCCATCTCTACCGCATACATGGCATCCAACGTCCCTTCCCTTCTGTGGAGCCCACTCTATCAGGGGTTTTGCGCCCTCCAGGCGATGGCAAGAGGAACTCTGCTGCCAGAAGCCTGAAAGGCTGCAGGTTGGTCGACACCCAACACCAGATACAATAACCTGAGCGTTGAATCCCTCTCTTCAGCCATGCTAGGTGGTGGCAGCAATGCCTGAACTGTACGACAGGAGTATCCAGCTTGGCTGGTGCCTTTCTTTAGTAACACGTGCACTATTTTTGCCCATGGAGATACGGAATGTTCTCCAGATTCTTGGCTCCTCTCGCGGAGTATTTCTACGTACTGTCTACATGTGTGCTCTCTATGAGAGACTATCGGTTGCATCTCTTATGACCCTGGCCATGAGAGGGCCGAGCAGTTGCCCGAAAGGCTATCTTTTGTAAACTGTTGTTCTAGCTAGTTCCATCTGTGCTATCTCCCCACTAACCGGGCTATTGATGTGACTGGCTTGCCTAGCCGCCTGCCGATGTGCAAGGACCAAGGTTGTGGCGTTTTGCAGAGGGTTCCAATAGTCGTCACTGACATAAGTCGTAGTGATCGACTTATGGGGAATGTAATGGTTACTTTCGTAACCCCTGTCCCCCGAATACAGAACAAAGACTTCTGTCCCCCAGCCACAACTTGAAGGTCGTGAGTAGGTTTGGTTGCCTAGTGGGTGAGAATGGCTCCAGCTTCACAAATAGGAAGAGCGCCACGCTTGCATCGGCTTTTGTCAGCAATGACTGATCACATAACCATCAGCGCAACTGCTATTTGGCTTTTTAAAAAAGTACCAACATAAGTCTCCATTTCCTCTTCGGGGAACGGGGTGACAAAAGTAAACATTATGTTTTATGGCACATAGTCATTGAGAGTCATGAAAGGCACCTAACATAAAATAAATTAATATTATATTATTATTACTACATCAAAAACACTGCCTTTTCGAATACATTATTTTTTTTTTCTGTCATGGCTAGATTGCAAGTAAAGCGGCAATTTGAGTCACTAAATTCTATCATCTTTTCTAATGATATCTGAAACTATTACCCTCTGATTTTTTGAGAAAGTGCTTTGTTTCATCCATGTTCATGATGGTAATCCACTGCAAAATATTTTAGAAATAAAGCATTTTTTGATCAATTATTTGTGTTATTTGAATTGTCACTTTTTACAATTTACCCGATTTCTAAAAAAACCCACTGTCAGTTAGGATTGAAAAGTCACATTGCCTTAACATTATATTTTACAGAGTAACAAAAATTTAAATCAGGTTAAAACCTTTGCGTTGATGATTGTGTCTGTGTCTATTAGATGCTCTGATCCTGATTTCCACGGCTGCAAATCATTCTAACGCTGCCATCAGGAAAATGGTGAGAACATTTTTCTTCTTCAGTTTTGCTTTTAAGTCAGTAGTTGATTTTAAAACACAATAAACGAGACTGTGGAATGATGATGAAGCAATGTTTTTTTTTTTTTGAGAAGCCATCAACATCAGTGATCTGTTTTTCAGGAGAAGACACAACGTCTGCTGGAGGTCTATGAGTCTCTGGCAGGAGAGCAGGAGATTGTAAATCCAGCAAATGAACTGATAAAGGAAGGAAACATACGGAAGATGAACAGAAATGGGAGCACTCAGGAGCGATATCTTTACTTGGTAACCTTTCGGTTCTGAATCACAGTTCTGTTTTAAAATGTATGAATCATTCATTTTTTTAGAGTATTGTTGAGCTATTTTACCCATCTTTTTCCCTCAAGGTTTCACTTGGATATAGGGTTGCAAACGTGATTTTGTCTTTATTTCAGTTCAATAACATGCTGCTGTACTGCGTGCCCAAGCTCAGGTTGATGGGACAGAAGTTCAGTGTCCGAGAGCGAATCAAAATTGCTGATATGGAGGTATACATAGATTTATACACGTAAATAAACATGTTCTTGTACATCAGCCTACTGGCATACTTGAATAGCTACAGGAATACTTCAGAGGTCAGCGTAAGATCACGGATTGCCCTCACCTGTCCAGCTAGTTTCTGTCTAATTTATTTTGTTGAAAAGATTGCTCCTTCACAGTTCCAGAAGAACATTTTTCCCTGACTATTTTTATGTTATTTATTTCATAAAGCCATCCTCAAATGATTGATGCTAGCTTCAGATTGTGTTATTCTGCTATGCTCTACAGGTTCAGGAGAATGTGAAACAGAATGGCAATCACTCATTCACTATCATCGGAAAACAGAGATCTCTGGATCTTCAGGCCAGGTCAAAAACATTCTCATAAATTACTGGAGGACAAAGTTAGGAGGAACGTTACATGTACAGGAAAGCAAACACAATACTCACAATGAAACACAAGGAGGACGTATGAGACAAACAGAGAGGGCAATTACATTAAACAAACAGATCAGTAAAACAGATTGGAGAGATAACATTGAGAAAACAGGTGTGTTTTGAGCAGTGATTTGAACTCAGTGATTTTATTAACAGAGCCAATTGAGAGTGGTAGGGAATTCCAGATCTTGGGAGTAATGATACTGAATGATGTGGCCCCATAGAAGAGAGGCAGTGCCGAGGGACCGTGAGGAGCCAGAGTCAGAGGAGCAGAGTGCGTAAAGATGGGTGTAGGGGACGATCATATTACTAAGAAAGGGAGGAGCTAAGCCATGTTAAGATTTGAAAGTTAGCAGAAGGATTTTGAATTTAACACAATAAGCAACAGGAAGCCAGCAGAGCGTTTAGAGTGAGCGAGACGTCTAGTGCCAGAAATTTTAATGTATTGCAATCTAGAGATGAGCTGCAGGTAGATCAATAAAAAAGTTACAATAGTCAATGTGTGATGTGATGAATGCATGAATTAAAGTTGCAGCATCTTTGGTACTGATGAATGGGCAGAGTTTGGTAAAATGAAGTAGATTATAGAAGATTTGATGATAGATTTAATATGGACTGAAAGGAGAGTGAGGAGTAAAAAAATACATTTCTGACAGAATTTGATGTGAGAACCTGCAATCTCATATGAGGATGTGGTTATTTTTTCAGTGATTATTCCAGTTTTATCCATGTTGAGTTTTAGAAAATTTGAGTTGAGCCAATCTTTTATGTTCTTCACAAAAGCAGAAATTTTGGCCACTTGAGTAGTTTGAGCAGAATTACAAACAGAGTAGAGATGAATGTTGTCAGCATAGAAGTGATATTTGAGACTATGAAACTGTAAAACCTAACCAAGAGAGGAGTATGTCAATTTTGAATAGTAACGGGCCATGAACCAATCTTTGTGGAACGCCTAAACCCTGTGGAACAGATCTGAAATCCTTAATCAAAATATAGAACTGTCTACCTGAGAGATAGGGAGACTATTAATTTTTGAGAAACAGTAACAAAAGCAGAGCTGAGGTTGAGGAGGAAAAGGATACACATGGATGCAGTGTCAAAGGAAAGCAATAGATAATTCACAACCTTTACAAGTACAGTTTCTGTACTATGCATGGGACGAAAACCAGACTGAAAGGAAACAAAAATGATATTAATGGCTAGAAATGACTGGAGCAGAGCAGCAAAAGTGCTGTCCAGTAATTTTGCTGTGAATGGCATGCTAAAAAAGGGGCGATACTTAGACAGAACAGTTTTAGAAGAGAGGTGAGGGCAGGAAAAAGTTGGATTTAAATATTAGTTTAGAGACAGAATCTTGGGTTGTCAGAGAGAAACATGTATTTAAGTTTGCTTGTAAATATTTGATGGAGAACTGAACAGATTGTCAGAAGGCAAACATTGGTGGACAGAGCTCATTAATATCTAATTGATTCTGAGGTGGGGGGTAGGTGAGTTTATTATAATATTATATTTATAATATTGAACAAAACTTTTGACCTGTCAATAGATTTGTTTATTGTTGCAGAAATGAAAGTAGACGAAGCTAGATTAAGCGCAGCTTTGTATTATTGTATTTTATCATATTGTATTGTATTATTTCAGATGATCAATAAAAAGTAGTGGACCAGTTCTCCTGTAATGACACTCAAGATAGAGACTCTGTCACTGAAGATTCTGAAGATGGAGGCTCTGTCGCTGGAGACATGACTTATATAATGAAACAGTTCTTTTTGTTAAAAGAAAAATATTTAAGCATATCAAAATAACCGACATACTGTAAGTTCACATATTTGTAGCATTCATCCTTGGAACAAAAATCTCTACACCTTAAACTTTATATAACTTTATTGTTTTAAGGAATAGTTATTTTAAACACCTTAAAAAAACACTGAACAATAAATGAATAAAAGTATCAAAATTCATGGTGAAATATATCAGCACCCTTTTTCACACGGAACTCAAAAACATATGGAATAAAATTATTAGCATTTTTAAATAATTAGTATACTCAATATCATAGCACCCTCTTTAGAGATGGAAACCAATGGCTTCCTGTAATGAAGAAATTCTGTAGCACTCTTCTTTCTCAGACTACTCGAGGTTATTCAGATGTGGAGGAGGGAAATGTTAATATAAACCAACATTTTAAAACACTCAGACTATGTAATGCAATGTTATGGATAGAGATATTAACTTACCTCAATCTGCTTTTTAAGGTTTGATGTTGAGTTTATAAATGTCAGCTTTAGGGGCACACAGCTTGAATGATCTCATCTTGAGCAAGTGTTCATTTGAACCAATTTTTGATGCAGATTTTTTGTCTTCATATTATGGTTACAGTCATATGCTCTGCATTAAAAGCGGTTTGGGCATGCACAAACTAAGGGAATCAAGAACAAGCGTACTGATTCATTAAAATGAGGCATAAGTGTCCTCTGGGACCAACTTTACACCTAGTAAAGATCAATGTATAAATTATACTAGTTTACCAGTTAAAACATTATTAAAACCATTGATGTAAGGACTCCTCAGAAAAAAATGTGATAATCATGTCACACACTGCAAAAAATGCACTCTTGGAACAAGAAAAAAAAGCCTCAAATAAAGTTAAACTCTTCCTATATCAAACAAAAAAATCTGCCAATGGGGTAAGCAAATTTGACTTGGCAAGATTTTTTGAAATTAGAAAAAATAAAACTAGCTGATAAATAGACAAAAACTCTCAAAACAAGTCTTCACAAGTTGTAAAACTGCACTGAAACTAGAATATTTTAACTTGTATCTAGTCTCTAGTGGTCTTAAAACTAGAAAATCTGTCTTAAAACTAGGATGTTTTCTCTTTTATTTAAGACTAACTTAAAAAATTTTGTATTAAAAAAAGTAATTATGACCTTAAATTAAGAAAGTTTGTGCTTAATTTTAGTTATTAAAGTAGAATATGGGTTCTTAAAACAAGAAATTCTAGCTTAAAATTAAGATTTTATATATGAGGGCTTCATTTTGTAATTTGTATTTTTGCAGGACAGCAGAGGAGAAGGACGATTGGATCAAAGTTAGTTACTGTCATTACATAACAACTCTGATCACATCAATTTTTTTCTGATGCATGCATATGAATGAAATCAGCACCAACTGCAATGTTTAGATTTTGTCTTTGTTGAGAAATGATGAAGACTTGCTGTGTTTTGGGTTAAGGTGATCCTAGTCACTATCAAGAAGCACAAGCAGAAGAGTGAAACCTTCAGGGGCTTCAACAGCTCCTTCAGCAGAGAGGAAGAACACAGTCCTGAAACTCCAGCAAAGGTAAGACGCTGATGCACACACACCACCTTCACAGCTTCAGTGCTACAAGTCTGATTCAGTGTGAGTAACGTACAGGTCTGCTCATTATAAATCACCATTTTGGTGAATGATGTGATGTATTACTTCAATCAAATATGGTTAGTGAAATAAAAAATAAACCTAATTTCCTAATCATGTATGAGGATTTCTAAATGTGGAACACAATACCGGTCTCCGTTGGTCTGTGAAGTAACAAAATAATTATTTCAAATACTAGTGCATTATTTTGCCCCTACATGGAACTAGTTGGGAACCACTACAACACAGATTTACTGCAAACATCTATGAATAAATAATATCAATATATGATTAAGAAAAAGGTTTTTTTTTCAATGTTTTGAGGAATGGATGTGGAACTTAGTGTTACTTTGACACGAAAGTTGGAAGCAAAATTATTTTCATTTTGCTGCTCTCTGGCTGGCCATGTTTGGTTCCTTGTTTAACATGTTTTAATTCTCAAGAACAATATTTTCTTAGGGAGTAATGAACATGCACCACTTTACACCGTTCAATCCATATTTGATTATTAGTTTATTTTTCATTCTTTTTTGATGAATGTACTTAGCTTAGCTTAGTTTTTTTTTCAAAACTATGTAGTTACAACTTTAGAGCTGTTTCAAGAAGCTCATGCTGGAGCTGGCACCTTGCTGTTACTAAAATTGTATTTTTGAAGTGAAGTTCAAGTTAGAAAACCTGTATCCAGAATGTTTTCTGAATTTCTAAATGTAAAATTTAAAAAATCTAAAACACAAAATTGCAAATGATAAAAAAAATTAAGCCTTAAAAAATCCCCATTAAACACCCCTCTCTCTCTCTCTTTCTCCCCCTCCCCATTTGCCCTTTGTCTTTGAATCACTGGTGTGTGTAATGCAGGCTTCAGGAACTCACACAAACATAAGTGAGCCAGAAGAAGCTCCGCATGAGAGGGTAAGACACACACACACACACACACACACACACACACACATGCCAACAAACACATGCACACTCACTCAGGCACAGGAACGGTTTGTCAATCTTTCAGTAAGATTTTATTTGGTATAGAGCTCTAACTGATCTGTCCCCAATTGACAACTGTTAAAATTTCACCAGTTCACACTTCTAATTGAAGTGTGAAGACTGTCTCACAATCAGCCGATCAATTGAGGAAGTGTCCTCCACCACTCACAACCTGGTATTGTCGAGCTTGCATTCTAAGGCTATATCTAAATGCTGGTTTGGGGGAGTAAGGGTGGGTTGGGGTTGATTTTGCCCATGGTAGTTGGATCGCAGAACTCTTTCTGCTGTAGGAAGTGGAGGGGTCAGATAATATTAATTCAGTGGCGATGTCTGCAGTGCTGGTGACGAAGGCTTTGGTGGTGTGTTTCCGCAGTTAATTTGCGTGCTTTTGTGTCTTTCAGACTGATAGCGGAGGGAGAAAAGTATAATGTCCATGAGCATTCTTGTTCCAGATCTGTTCAGCTGCTTCCCACCTGGTGTGATTCCAGGCTGAAATCTGTCTGATTCCAGAACACATTAAAATGATCAATAAACTGGAAGCCTTTTGACAAACAGGCTTGTTGTAGCCATGTATTGAAGCCAAGTAATCGAGAGAAGATATTTGTGCCATTTGCTGGAAGCGGACCACTTAGGAAATACTGCATTTTGAGAGTTTTAAGTGTGTCAAATATTTACATAAAGTCTACATTAAGCAGCTCTGATTGTCCTTTCTTTACATAAATTTTCCCCACGTGAATGATGATTTGTTTTGTCTTGTGCTTGCTCAGGATATCTCATCACTTTGTTGATGTCTGAAATGGTAGCATGTGGGAGACAGTATGTCGCCATCGTTTTGTTCTGTATATGCTGGATTATATAATCCCCAATAATCAGAGTCTTCGGCTCCACTGAGACATGAGTTGGATGTTGCTTATTTGTTGACCCCCTGCTTTCTGAAATGTGTGTGCTCTGATTGTTGACTAACAGGCTGAAATTGATCAGTATCCACAGTCATTAATGGTTCAAATGTGTTTCGCAGCTGCACTTCCTGATAAGTTGGTGTAGATGAACCCAGTGCAAACAGAGAGCCTTAACATCTAGTTCTCTGAATTTGTCAGTTTTCAGTCATATCAGGACTTTCTCCTCGCTGATCTGGATTCAGAATAGAGTGCTGAGATATTGTAGCAAGCTCACCAGCTTGTCTTTCTTGTTGTTGGTTTTTGTTCAGGTCCGGTTCTTTAGAATCAACTGTCCTTTGAGAACAAAGTGCTTGTAGCTGTGTCTCCAGAACTGCAGTTCTTTGAAGAAGTGATTGAAGAAGTGATATACTGTATTCACAGAATTTTTCACAGTAGTGGTATAGAGGTATTTTCATTTCATCTTTGTCTCCAGCTGAATCAGTCTGTTCATCTTCCAAGGAATGATGGAATCCTGTTTATGTTTATCCACACTGTTCAGGTTTTGCTTTAGAAATAGCATTGTCAAAATAGTGTAGACATTTAAAAACAGAATACTTCCAAACAGCAGCAGATTAGGAAGCAGGAAGAGTGACCATCAGCACGTTCCCTAGTTGGCATTTTGAAAAGAGTGTGGACAGAGTAGAGCACTGATCTTCCCATAATCGTTACCAACATAAGTTGGCGTGACCAAGAGAGCAGAGTATTGTGGGAAATATCAACTGATTGATATTGATATTCATAGCAGTTGAATCCACATGGCTTCACTTAATGAGACATGTCATATCCTAGAAGAGGTCAATTAGATTTTCCAAAAATGTCAATGGAGGAGTTGCTGAAACACTGTGGTACACTCAGCAACTTAAACTCATGATTGACTGCCAGACATGGATGGCCGTTAACTTGCTCTGTAAATGCAGAACTTTCCTTTTCTGCCGCCAAAAGTACATACAATCTCTGCTCCAAACCACTTCACTGTTGCTGCAGCTAAAAGTTGCTTTTCCAAGCTCAAAAGAATAAATTTTTTTTTTAAATCCAATATATCCAAAAATTCCCTCAGTGGACTTGCAATAATAATCTTAAACAATGTGGTTGGGAATGAGTTGTCTTACAGTGATGTAATAGATGATTTTTGCTTCTAATACTTTATGATAAATTTGTGTGTTGTTTTTATCGTTTTTTTTTTGTATTGTAAAATATCGGTGGGGGGTGGGAGTCAGGGGGGCACCAAGGAAATCTGGATTTGAGCATTTCAGTCTAATATCCCAACAAAAGTTATCACATGAGCTGACACAAACATTAACACAAAAACTAAACATAGACACTTGTTTATATGAGCAGATCTAATTAGGTTCCTTTAATGTTTGTCTGTGTTCTACAGAAAAGTTCTAAGAAGCGAGAGAAGGAAAGAGAAACTTGTAAAAACTGCAGTGAAACATTCAACTTCACGAAGCGCAAACATCACTGCAAGACCTGCGGAGGGGTATGCTTGTGTGGATGAGCGTTATAGACTGTGTGCAAGCCTGAAATGAGTTGCATCAGTGTTTCTTCTCTGTTACCATAGTTCCCCCTCAGTCTGTCACTCGACATATGCCGATGAGGACTATGGGAACCCCTGCCCCAGTGTGATTTTTCACTACACACCCTTGAAAAGACCAAGAGCGTACACTTATTGGTTACATAAACATGCACACCAATTCCAAAGGGGAAGCACTTATGGCATACCTTCCTGTTTATGGTTCTGGATCAATACTTCAATCACTCACACCATCTTTTGAAGCCATAAATAAAACAAAGCTACACTTTACAGCGAGAGAGCTAGTGTTATGGCAACCTACATGGTTCCCCTGCCGTACATTACATTGACTCTTTTGTCCAAAGCAACTTACAGAAGGGGAGAAACAATATGCAATTTGTTACAGTCAAAGTCTATCTCAGCTTGCTCATAATAGTTGCATCAACTGATCAATAAGCCATAGCAGGAAGAAAATATAGAGAGAAGAGGAATAAAATGATTTTTTTTAAAGTAAGTGTTCCCTGAAGGAAGAATTTTCAGTTGCTTTTTGAAAGCTTTTGCTTTTTGAAAAGTGTTGCTGCTTTTCTGACTGGATCAGGGAGTTTGTTCCACCATCCAGGGACAGTGAAAGAGAAGCTTCTGCTGAGAGATTTTCTGCCTTTGTGGGATGGAACAAGTCGCTATTCCTTCTCTGAGCGCAGGCTTCTGGAGGGCATGTAGGAGTGTATGAGATTGTGGAGGTAAAGAGGGGCTGATTTGGAGAAAGTTTTGTACCCCAGCATCAGTGATTTGAATTTAACACGAGAAAGTGAAGAGTGATGAAGAGGGCAGTAACATGAGGTCTCCTGCTAGGAGAGCGTTGCAGTAGTCTAGACATGAGAGGACCAAAGCTTGAACCAGGAGTTGCATGTTGGTGAGTTGAGTTGTAACCAGTGTGCATGGAGCAGCTGCACGCCGCAGTTTCATGTGTCTGAACAGCCTTTAACAAATGTAAGCCCCTTATATAAAGTGTAAGCGATTTTTCTGCCAGTCACCATCTGCGGTGTTGCTAAGACAATGTGCACGACTGTGCAGGTCCTCTGGATTTGAGGGATTGATCCCATTGACGAAAAACCACGACTTCTGTCTCTAATGTTTAGGACATAGATGTGCAGAGGCAGCAGTTGAGACTTAGACTGTGTGGATTGCACTGTTCTGTAGGGCAACACACTAAGATCAAGGCTGGCTTTCTTTCAGGCCACAACAGCTCAAAAGAGCTGGCAAATGCAAGTCCCTGAAATCGTAAAAGTC
This sequence comes from Danionella dracula, assembly GCA_900490495.1. NCBI lineage: Eukaryota > Metazoa > Chordata > Actinopteri > Cypriniformes > Danionidae > Danionella > Danionella dracula. The sequence goes on from UELW01000334.1 coordinate 16,720,921, forward strand.
GAGTCGGGAATGAGTTGGAGATATTGAGTTAGAGGTGGTTCTGAGCTCTCCAGATGCATGCTTGATGGTTTTCCGTTGAGATGATGTTCAGAGGCCTACCCCTCAATCTTGTTATTCCCAGAAACATATCGGAAGCTGGCTAGATAATGGAAGGTACCTCTCAGAAAGAGCCTACGCTTCTGCGGGTCAAGCTGCTGCCCATGGAGGATTTCAAGCCAAGGCAGCTCCCACCCATGTTTTTACGAAAAATTGCCCAGTCTGCGCATACTCCTTAGAAATAATTTTTTAATGGTTGAAAACGGAGAAGATAGGGAACAAAGATTTGCCCACTGGCAAATGGAGGTCGTCTCTACGGCACACACAGTGTCCGATGTCCCTAGCACCCTGCAGTTAAGAGCCCACTCCATTAGGGGAGTTGCAGCCTCCTGGGCATTGGCAAAAGGTACTCTGTTGACAAAGATCTGCAAAATTGCAGATTGATTGACACCCAAACCCTTTACTAAGTACTATAATCTGCATATTGAACCAGTCTTTTCAGCCATGCTGAGTGTTAGCAGTACCGTCTGAACTGTACGAAGGGGTGTCAAGCCTAACTTGAACCCTATTGAACTGTGCACCATTATGCCCCATAACTTGGATGAAGAACCATCACCTACAGCTCAACATGGCCAAGACGGAACTTTTGGTAATCCCAGCTCATCCCTCTGTGCATCACGACCTCACCATCCAGCTGCAATCCTCTACAGTCACCCCTTCTCCTACAGTCAGAAATCTTGGAGTGATTTTGGATGAACAGCTGTCCTTCAAAGACCACATCACAAAGACAACTCGAGTGTGTAGATTTGCACTGCACAATATTCGAAAGATCAGGCCCTTCTTAACTGTGCATGCCACTCAACTCCTGGTTCAGGCTCTGGTCCTCTCACGTCTGGACTACTGCAACGCTCTCCTAGCAGGACTTCCATTAAATACGCTCAAACCTCTGCAGATGATCCAGAACTCTGCAGCTCGTCTTATCTTCAAGGAACCGAAACGAGCTCATGTTACTCCCCTCTTCATCACTCTTCATTGGCTCCCCATTGCAGCTCGGGTTAAATTCAAATCGCTAACGCTGGCGTACAAAACTATCTCCAGATCAGCCCCTGTCTACCTCCATGAGCTCATACGCTCCTACATGCCTTCCAGAAGCCTGCGCTCAGAGAAGGAACAGCGACTTGTGGTTCCTTCCCACAAGGGCAGAAGATCACTCAGCAGAACCTTCTCTTTCACTGTCCCTGGATGGTGGAACAAACTCCCTGATCCAGTCAGGAAAGCAACAACACTAACAGCTTTCAAAAAGCAACTGAAAACTCTTCTCTTCAGAGAACACCTACTATAAAAAAAAAAAAAAAACTACCTTCTTTTTTCCCTCCTCTGTTTTTATTTTCTTCCTCTACTTCCTCACTGCTTAGGTTTATTGATCAGTTGATACAATTCTATTATGAGAAGCCGAGATAGACTTTGACGATGTAACAAATTGCATATTGTCTCTCCCCTAATGTAAGTCGCTTTGGACAAAAGCGTCTGCCAAATGCATAAATGTAAATGTAAATGTGTGTGTCTTCAGGTGGTCTGTGGGAAGTGTGTTAGCAGAAACACTCGTGTCTGTAAATCATGTGCTGAAGCTGATGAAGGCATCACTGAGCATAAGAGAAGAGTTGAGGTATGCAAATCATGCATGTATTCATATTCGTGTTTTGCTTCCACAGTTGCACTTTTGTTTAAAGACCTGCATCCTTGACATAGGCTTCTATCTGTTCTCCTCTGTCTTCCAGTTTCCAAGAGCTCCGGAATTTTCCTAAATTTTGTCAGTCTTCAAAATTTACTGCATTACAATTTGAATTTGTGTGAAATGCGTTACCAGTCAAATGATCAATGGTCAACTCTGTTCATGCAAAATGTCCCAGAATTTTGATTGGCTTGATGAACTATTCTTCCGTATTCTGGCCTTAAACAAACTTAAAAGATGAACATAGAGTAAACATAAAATTAATAAACATTTCTGTAGGGTGGCTTATTCGACATAAATTTTAACTTAACCCTAAACGTTTCTGATTTATAAGAATTTATATTTCTTATAAACATTTTTTATATATTATTTTTAAGGTGCTCTCAGATGTCAGATGCCACTATGCCAATGCATAAAGAAGTATTAACACGTTCGTTTATTTCTTTATGGCAGTGATCACCAAATACCAGCCAACGGGCCATGTCCGGCCTGCCAAGGGGTTCTGACTGGCCACTCACGTAGGCTGTCCTGTAGACTGCTGAACTCGCATATTATGTTTACCAACAGCTATTTAGTTTACTGCCTGTGTGTGCGTGTGCGTGTGTGTGTGTGTGTGTGCGTGCGTGCGTGCGTGCTGGCGCATTCTCCAAGACTATACTATATACAGATTTTGTTTAGATACAGCGACGTTGATGTATGTCAAAAAATAGATTTTACGTGTGAGCAAATATAATTTGAATACAACTTAAATAAGAACATGGCAAACTAAAAAAAAAAAAATTTGCCTCAAAAACCATGCCAGCCAGAGCTTTTGAATTCTATGCTCACATGCTTTATTTGCATGCAGACTATTGCTTCCTGCATAAACTCCAGTCACTGTAATTTCTCACACTAATTAACTATGATAAACTGAGAGAATAAAACTGTTAAGTAATTGATGATGTTGTTTACTTTTGAATTTTGAATGTTGAGTGAAAACACATTATTACAATTACTCCACCTGTTTCCTGTAATCTGTACCCTCCTTTCTCTCTCTCCCTGTTTACCCTCTATTTCTCCTCTCTCCTCTCTCCCTTTCTCATCTCTTTCCCAATCTCCTTTCTTTCTTACGTTCTCTCCCCTATCTCCACTGAATCTCTCTCTCCTCTCTTTTTTCATTCTTTCTCCTATCTCCACTAAATAGCTCTCACTATGTCAAAGTGTAATAACCTTAAATTATGATACATTTTACATTAATAAAAAATATTCATATCATAAATGTGTTTTGTTTGCGAGCAAGAACTGACAACGAGATGAGTGTTTCCTTCCTTGTCGATTGACATACGTCACCACCAACGTGGTGCGCAAACATGATGTCCCTGCAGCATTCTCCTGAAGTGTTTGACCGCTAGGAACACTGCACATAGCATTAGGCAATTATGCTCCAGGAAGCTTACTTCTCTGTCCAAATCCCTGAGATATTTTGCGTCGGGCTTACAGCACCCCAAGCATGATAGTCACTACTACGAGCATGGTAGGTTCTCCAGGGGGGTGCCAGCACGAAGGAACTGGATGTTCTTCTGAGACTGAGATGGAGGGAGCAACGTGGTGTCACATTCACTGTAGTTGCCTTAACACCTTGCTCGTGACGTAACTCAGAAATTGAACCAAGCTGGAGTGGTCTCATATGTGGAATAACCACTACTGTGGAACCCATATGCCCAAGAGCCTCTGGAGTTTTCGGAGGGACCAACAATTTGTGTAGGCTGCCTTCAGCAGGCTCAGGGCATGCCCTCAAAGGAAGGGCGCTCACATGTTCAACGAGTTTAGCGCCATACCCAGAAAGATATGCTCAGCACAACTGGACTAAAGCCTCCTCAAACACTTATGTGAAGGTGCGAAGGGACAGGGACAAGCCGAAGGGGAGGACACTCGACCTTTGAGGCCCATGTTGTCATTACCTATATTACCTTTGTTACAATAATTAATTTAATATAATATTTAATGTCAAAATTATTCTAAATAAGTTTATTTAAAATGTATGATTCGACACTGTGCTATTTATGCTTCTTTAATAGACTTTTGGTTTATTCAGCGGTAAGAGGAAAGGAATTGCTGACTCTCCCTGCATCAGCATGAAGGCAGAAACATCAAAATCACTTTTTCATTGGTTACTCACAGGGATTCCCCCTCCTTTCCAGACAAAAAGTTTTTCCTTTGTTCTAACTATTCGCTTCGGTCTGTCTCTCTCCTCTTTTGGCATGCATCCAAAATGTTATTATTCGGATCCATTAGACAAGACTGCGCTGCCGAGTCACATGCATGAAACAAAGGAAGTGAGCAAAACCCTGCCACCAGATACAAACGTATGCATTAAGATGCTAATTGCCCTCAATTAACTCGGTTTCAATAGAAAATTTTGTTGAAAACATTTGCTTTAGAATCATTGCCAGTAAATATTTTATGACCATGAAGGGTTTAAAGTAATGATTCTGAATCATTTTAAATTTTTGTAGGAAATTTAATTTAATAATCCCAAAAACGTTTTATTGCGATTTGTGTGTAGTCAAAAGTGCAAATCTGCCTTTGATCTTAATTTAAAAGAATCACTCCCTATTACTTATAATTTCACAAGATATCAAGTATTTATGATTAGACGCTTGTGTGTTCACAGTGTCTTGTGTTTTTTTTTATCAGCAACTGGGAAAAAGTGAAGAATTTGATCAAGTGCAAAACGTCTAGCTCACCAGGAAACGCTCACAGGTGATGAATAGATTGAGTGAGAAAATGTTTACCTGACTAAATCATATTGTAGTTAATAGTATATACAGTGAGGAAAGATATATTTTACCAACTACTACTTTTAAATGTTTACCCACAGACAAAGAAATGATCAGTCCTTGGATTTATTGGTAGATTTATTGCAACACAGTCCAGAAAAAAACATCCACCTTTAATGTATATTAAAATTATAAATGATATATTTTAAATACAATATATAATATTTATTTTATTTATTTAAGAGATGATTGTATAAATGTTTTTGTTGTTTGTCTATAACATGCTTGTTGTGTGCATGCTTTCTCAGTGAACCATCACACTGTATGGCCATCAAGATCCTGAACAAGGCACAGACTACATTAAAGGCAGCATCCTGAAGATCTCAAACAACTGAATATCTTGCTAAAGCAAATCCTTTTCGGTTTACTAGAAATCATCTTATCTTCAGTACTTCTAACTCTGGTTATTGAAGCTTCTTCTAGTTTCTCAGGGGCAGGCTGATGGTTTTCTCCCTCTCCAGCACTCATCTGAACCTCTGAGGCAGAGTTATAGTAAGAATAGTTCAGTGCTTGTGTTATCAATTTGTCCTCTTTCATGCCTCCCTTTTCCTATTTCTTTGTATTTTATCTGTTAAAAATGCACACATGGTTGTTGACTTCATGAAAGTAACCTGCACAGCATCATATGCAAATGTATGTTATCATATGTTTTATAAATTGATAAGTTTGAATTTCCACAAGTAGTAATTTCTTTCATTTTTATTTCATTGTTAAACCTGAATGCTCATTGGTTATCTCAAGACATCCAACACGAGGATTAAAATGGCTGGACAAGGGCTTTCCCTTCATCGAATGCATTACATCTGAATGAATGTAACTTTATGCGGTTTTACTTGTGATACAGTTCCTTTAATACACTGTTTCTGTGTTCAAGTTTGGTATCTCACTGGATGTTGTGAATGTGAAAATAAATGCAGAAGTTTTGTAAAAGGTGGAATAATTATGAACAGACAGGAAGTCTTTATCATCTTTCTCTGTTCTGGGGCTCTCCTCTGTGGCTCATAGAAAAGAGCTTCTAATATTACAGCATTTGAATAGTCAAGCTACTGTGTGCATTTGTCTGTTTTTTAATTGTATTACTTTGTTGTTCCTAATAGCTTTAATTAAACTAATTTGTGTGTTACTTTGTGTAAATCTCTTAAAATGAAGGAATACCAGTTTGCTAACAGACTTTTTAAGCAATAAGGAAAGGTGTAACGGACGGTGCAGGAAGGAAGGAGACGCAAGTGCAAGGGAGCAGTTGACAATAGCTTTATCTGCTGAAATTAATACAAATGAAACAGGCACAAGGGCCAAATACAAGGAGGGCATGAAGTCTGGGTAAATAGAAGAACACAAGGCAAATCTCACCGGGACAGAAGTCGGCAACTAAACAGTTCGTTCACCAGGACTCTGCTGCAACGATGGAGCAGAGAGCAGGCTGAGTAGTGGGTTTACACAAGACACGACTAAGACAGGATACAGCTATGGATGATTCATGCCAGAGTAGATATTGAAGCAGTCAGAATAAATGATTGATGAGCACCGAGCCTGGGCAGAGGAAATTATAATAAAGTGACCCTAATTAGAGAATGGCAGCATGCTCCTCCACAGCCAGACTCAGAATCAGAACAGAACAGAACAGGCAGTAATACAAAACAGGGACAGACAGAACACTCTGTCAAATGTTCAATTTTTTTGAAAGAAATGTATGATTAATCTACAGCAATGATAAATACACAGATAAACATGATCTAAAATGATAGTGATGTATAACCTTTTACTTCTTAACTTACCTTGTGATTGAGCATGCCAGAGAGAAAGAGAGGGGCTTGGGCATGAGAGTTCTCAGTAAATTTAAAAGGCTACCTCATCCAAAAAATGAAAAATTAGTCATGAATCACTTACCTGTATGTCATTCCAGATGTGTCACCAAGAGGTCCCCGGAAGACTGCTGCGAGATATCAAAAGGGCATGGAAAGAGGGTCACAGCCCATACATTCTACTTTCCTAACGCACAGGTGGGTTGCGTCCAGTCCTCAACCTGCATCTTCGGAAGGCTTGTCTCCTCAGACTTCCTCAGGATGATGTTTCCAGACGGATTGGTCCATGTAGTTCTTTTAGAGCATTGGTTCGCCACAAGTGATCTGAAGAATGCGTACTTCACGTGAGTATACTCCCTCGACACAGACTCCTTCAGTTGGCCTTGAAGGTCAAGTTGCTCACTACTGGGTCCTCCCCTTGGCTTGTCTCTGTCCCCTCACACCTTCACAAAGATATTGGTGGTGGCTTAGTCCTGTTATAAGGGAAAGGGTTCGAATCCTGGTATACTGGACGACTGGCTGATACTGGCATAGTTAAGATCTCAATTGATTTGTCACAGAAACAAGGTTTTCAGCAGATACATTGTTTCGATACCTCTGTCAGAAGAATGGCGACTTCATCCCCTGGCAGTCCAGCAGATACAGGAGTGCTTTGTATAGCGGAGGTAGAACTGTTCGCCACCACATAGAATGCTCAGTGCCGGCTGTTCTAGACTCTGTCTCAGGCTCCTCTCAGGATAGATGTGCTGGCACAATGCTTGTCCGGGACGAAACACCTACATGCATTTTCCCCAGTAAGCCTCCTTGCACCCCTCCTGTGCAAGACCAGGAAGGATGAGGCAAAAGTCCTAACGATGGCACCTTATTGGCCTAATCGATCTTGGTTTATAGACAGTCCCTCCCTGGCCAGTTCCCTGCTGTTGGACCTTCTGTCCCTGGGATGTGGGCACAAGCACCTGCGCCCAGACCCCTGGAACTCCATGTTTGGTCTCTTAGGTGTGGAGAACCTCCGGTTATGCCACGTCCGTGGTCCCAAAACTGTGTCTTGTCAGAGCTTGTATGCTGGGTTGGTTCATCCACTGGTGTCACTCTTGCCAAGTAGACCCGAGCAGCTGCCCCGTTGAACTCGTGCTAACCTTTCTCCAAGAGGGTCGTAGTAGAGTAAGCGGAGTATTCCTACTTACTGTTCACATGTGTGCCCACTATGAGGGACTACCAGCTGAATCTTTTATGACCCCAGGCATGGGAGGGCTGAACAGTTTCCCGAAAGGCTAACTCTCAAAAACTATTGCTCTAGCTAGTTCCCTCTATGCTATCTTCCCTCTAAAAAGACCTTTTCCCAGTGGTTCAAGGCAACCATACGTGTATTAAACTGCTGGACGTTCTAGGTCCAGCCTTCGAGGTGGCGAGTACGGCTCCCTTCAGCTCTGGGATTGATGCTCCTTCCTCTGGTATGAGTTGGTATGTGAGAAAAAGGCCAATTGCCCATTAAAAATTAAGTCTATACTTAAGGCCAGGGTGGAGGAGGGCCCGCTCGGTGACGGGCTACTGATGTGCCCGGCTTGCCTGGCTGGTGCGGAAGGACCTAGGTTGTGGCATTTTCAGGGTGTTCCCATAGCCGTCGCTTTCGTAACCCCCGGGGAATGGAGACTTATGTACCCCAGCCATAATGTAAGGTGGTGAGTAAGTATGGCTAAATCTTTGTTACCTATTCGGGGATTGGGGTTATGAAAATAACCATTAGGATTAAGATAGTGAAGTGCAGAGATAAAATAGTTATTTTATCTATTTAAAATAGTTATTTTAACTATATTTATTAGAGTTAATATAACTATATAACATAGTTATTTTATCTAAAAAGGGATTAATCAACATATGAACGACATGGAACTTGTACCTGTGGCTCTTGACAACATATGGATGTTCACAAACAAAGTTTCAGGAGTAGCACGCACATTCAATTAGCACAGGGCGATTTCCCTATTAACCTGGAGTTCCACCCTTTTTAAGGCAACAGGCTAATTTATGCAAGTGCGCCCCTGTGAAATGTTGATTGTTTTAATTCATACATTAATATTTTGTTTGTCAATTTGATATTGTAAAGGAAAAAATGTAATCAATAATTGAGATAATAATGTCTCTTGATATATTTTTTGTGTCTCTTGTTTGTAGAGCATAAACATATTATTATTGTTAATGTTGCTTTAATATATCTAAATGATGAGACCTCCGTGAACAGTCAAAATAAATATAGTTTTTAATACATGTTATACTATGTATTCCCTTGAAAACAGTAGAATGTTGAAGTCAGTTGATGACTGATCTAGAACAGACAGCCTACAGAGAGAGAGAGGAGAGAGAGAGCGAGATCGAGAGAGCAGACGAGACGAGATTTGATTGGAGAGAGAGAGAGAGAGATGTTGACGAGAGGAGAGAGAGGGAGAGAGAGGAGAGGAGAGAGGAGAGAGAGAGAGAGAGAGAGAGGAGAGAGATGAGAGAGAGAGGATGAGAGAAGGGGGGAGAGAGAGAAGGAGAGAGAGAGAGAGAGAGAGAGGAAGTGTGTAATTTTCTCTGACTCTGACTTACACTTACAACACAAATGAAGCACATCATCATAGCAGAGGAGCTAGAAAGTTCTGGTTGATTAGTGATGGGAAACTGGACAAACACAGGTATAGTACAGCGCACATAAGTTTCTTCATGAGAATATATTAACATGTTTCTTTAGTTCAAGTTTAGGGGGTTTGTAGCTCACTTGTATTCTCTGCATGTTACATTTTCAGTGTTGTAAAAATGTACTTTTTATAATGTAAAGTAAAGTGTGTACTTTTTCATCAGCTCAGTCAGGAAGTGTCTCTTGTGCAAATTACTGTGGTTCTTCAAAAAAAAAACATTTGTATTTCCTGTTGTTCTTCCTGTAAGTGTTAAAAAAATTCCCTTTCATTTTCACGCTGATACAACGTAAAAAGCCATCTTCATCAAATGAATAGTTAAACCTCTACAAGGTGGACTGGCAGCTATGCAAGTTGGAAACACATCAGTCATGTCAGTTAAATTTTTACAGGACGAACTCGGCATTATGAACCCAACAACACCCATCCAAAATGATTCTTTAGTAAAGTGCAGATGACCAATTCATCCATATTGTAAGAGGTGCTCACTCATGCAACACTGGATAGAAAAAAACTATTGTGTTGCACTTATTACAGGTCACCAAAGTTGTGCAAATTCACTGTTTTCATCCATAAAAGCTACTAATGTGTTCTGCACATTAACTGCTAAATTCAACAAAAAAATCTGAAGACAGTTTCTGATTGGTTACCAATCAAATGCCTTGTTGCTTATCATGGACAATGAGACACTGTGTCCACTGTCAAGCTCTTTTCTGTAGTTTCTCATTAGTGCTGACGTCATCGCACCCTTCAAATTCTTTCAGAAAATGCATCACTTCTCTCAGAAATTTCTTCCAATAGTACTTTTTCATACTTAATTGTTTTCAACCTGAAATACCAAAATACAATTGTCATTCATTTACAGCTAACGTAGTAGTAGGCTCGGGTTAGACCAGGGCATCTACTGCCATGAGATGTTTATACCAGCCTCCACCACAAAGGTCCTGGCAAGTTCCATCACCTCCTTATATTGGTCAAAGGCTCAGACAGGCCCTTCTGCAGGTGAACACTGACCCTTTGATGAAGGCTAATAAAGCGTAGCTAACTCAGCTTTATTCCAGCCTGCAAGGGGTGGAATCTACCAAGCTCCTCAATATCAGCAGAGAAGCCCAGCTTGAAAGTCATCCTAGGCTGCTGCAAAATCGGCCCTGTAAGCTGTCGATCTCGTTAGTCAGACAGAGCTCCGGGCCCCTGGGTGGCCATGATCATGCTCAGTCATCGATATCATTGTGTAAACAACAGTTTCTGCCAGCTCCTCTGCAGGGGGATTCCATGGTTGGCCCATATCCTCTGCCACCAATCAGGCTTCCACAACTGCTGGAATCGGATTCCAGCCACCTGTTCCCATACTCAATCCTCCTCATGAAGCAGTTCTTAGTTTTAGCAGCCAAGTCAATAAAGTGGTGGGGCAGAAGTTACCGCAAGTGCTGCTCTGTTCAGTTTAACCTTGTGATCTGCACATCAAGCTTCGACAGGAGTGGCTTTTCAACAAAGCAACAAAGTAACTCCTTTGCCTGGTCTGCCAAATTACATTGTTGCATAGCCCCTTCAAGTTTCCCAGAACATCAAGGTTCCCTGCTTTCCTCCACATTCATGTCTTTAGTTCTTCTCAGGCCCCTTAAGTCATCTTTTGGTTCTCATGCAATTACTTTAGCTGCCCCGTCGTTCTGGAATAAGTTACCACAAGAAATACGTAACATCTCAGAGTTTAAGAATTTTAAATCATTTAAAACATTTTTGTTCAGACAGGCTTATTTTCTTTAATGTTTGTTTTGTTTGACCTGTGTTTATCTTTTTTGATGTTTTATGTGTTTGTATGATGTATGACACCTTGAGTATTTATTCTTGCAACATTTTGACACCCACTCTTTTTAATGGGGAAGATTATTCTAATAAAATAAATTCAGTTGTAATTGTTCAGATGTCATAATATGTCTGATTTTCTCAATTATATGTCTGTTCTTAGCACTCCCTCATTTACAGGAGAAAGCTTTCCGATGGGCTCTTCTCATCTCTTTCATCAGCTTCTTCCTCATCCTCATCATGAGCTTCATCTTCATCACTTCCTGTTTAATAAAACACATCACACGAGCAGAGCAGAAAAATGTGAAAAGGTGACACATTCACACCTACACAGACTTATAAAGTGGTATTAGTGACTCTAGATTTAATGCTACTGTCTTCGTGAATGGGTGAACATTATGATGTATAAATGTCATTTAGTGGTTGCTGGGCCGTCAGTGAGAAGACCTTATTATTCATCTTTAAAACTATTTAGCATGGGAATAGCTGAATCTCCCTACCTATCAAAAAAACTTCAATATGTTAGAATCAAGCTATGTTGTAAAAACCTATTGCGATATATTTTTGATTTGTGAAACCCAGCACAAAACTGTTTGTTTTAAACAAAACCTACATAGTGTTACTTAACTAAACAAACTATTCTTTGTTTTGGTTGCAAATTTTCACGAGTTATTTATAAAAATATATACATATATTTTTATGCCAACAACCTGTTCCATGTTTTGCTATGTAGTTCCATCTAGACCAGGGGAGCAGATGGATGGAGTGCTTCGGTAACCTCACCTCGCTGGAGAAAAAATTGAAGTGGGAAATGGTGGAAATGTATGCTTTAATTCCAAATGAAAATGAAACATTAAAACAAAATATCTGACTTTGGAATGAGTCTTAAAACACTCAAAATCAAATGTGCCTTTGTAAATTAATAAACATTTCTATATTAAAGCACTGAAAGTTCTGTTATCTTTCAAAATATCACCATCATTCTCCTGTCTTTTTTTTTTTTCTTTTCAAAACAGTAGGAGATGCAGACGTACTTGTCCCGCTTCCTCTATTCAATTTGTTTCCCCAGTGCAAAAAGTCAACAACAAACAGTGCAAGGTAGAAACCGTGGCAGCAAGTCAGTCTGTGGAGTGGCGTTGTATTTGATATGCATGCATTGTTCATTTTGAGAACGTGAAGACTTTTAATTTCAATGGGTTGAAAATTAGTGTTGTTGGTCTCCTTTTTTAGCTAGCGCATTCAATTCTGGAGTTAATTTTGTTGTGGTGATTCTCAGAAGGGATCTGAGGTGTTGGTCTGTTAGCTTGGATCTGTGGCTGGCTTTTGTTCATGATGCTGAAGGTCTGTTCAGACACGTAGTAGGTCAAGCCGAACAACGGCAACATCTTCTGCGCTGTCCGCCGGAGCCTTGGAAACGCTGCTTCACTGAGTGAAGAATAGAAGTTATTTAGTTTCAGAGAGATGAACTTCTATTTTAAGACTGGGTCGGACTGAAGGTCACAGTTCGAGCTGCACCACCCCTGAAGCTGTTTCAGTGTCTTTTGACAGGACAGGCCACCAACTGAAGTGACTCATCAATTTTGTCGAAATCCGAGAACCGACGGCAGAATTCTCCGTGCAGTGCATCCAGTGATTCACTTGATTTCTTTATTTGCTCTGGCCTCTTTCAGCATGGCTAGTAAAGGAAAATTAGTGAATGACTTGTTCAAAATTTGCCTGGAGAATAAAGCCAGCTTGGATTTGAAGGCTTTCACATTTGTGTACAAGTCGTGCACAGAATGATCCTTCCCCTGCAGTTTTGTGTTGAGCTCGTTCAAGTGTGAAAATACGTCCGTAGCCAACTCAAAGTCATAAACCCAGCTCTTGTTGCTCAGCTCAGGAAATTCATCAGCCTTCCACAGCTGCTCTAAAAACACAGCAATTTCCTCTTTAAGAACCCACATGCATTGAAACACTTTACCTAAAGTCAACCAGCTGACACGGGAGTGATAAAGTAGGTCCTGGGGATCCGCATCAGTTTCCTCCAGGAACGCAAAAAAACTGACGGTGCTTAAGTCCCTTTTGCGCTTATGAAGTTGACAAGTTTCACAACTGGATGCACAACATGATTGATCTGTAATACTGATTTACATAGAGATTCCTGGTGGATGATGGAGTGGAAGAAAATTTCATCCTGGTCAAGGTTTTCATCTTTCACTTTATTCTGTATTATTTTCAGCAGGCCAATGTTTTTCCCTGTTAAATTGGAGATCCATCTGTGGTGACGTTTAAAAGCTTACTCCAAGGAAGCTTCTCATTTTCGTTCACAGCAGACACGCAGTCAAACAAGTTCTCTTCCTGTGTTCCATTGTCAAAAATCCCTCTGTCATTTCAAAAGTGTCATTGATACCTCAGATAAAAATTAGGAGCTGAGCAGTGTCTCTGACATCGTTGCTTTCATCCAGTGCTAAAAGAATACACTGTGAATGAATTATATACATATATATATATATATATATATATATATATATATATATATATATATATATACATATATATATATATATATATATATATATATATATATATATAAATTATTAATCGCACAATTTTTCAACATTATCACAATGACAAAGACTGAGACTTTTTTTAAATTTATAAATGTAAATAATGAATATAAATTGAAGATAGAGACTATTTAAATTGAAAATGATTATCTATTGATTTATTTTTTGTTTAAGTTGTAACCCAGGTTTTTTCATAGGCAAGGCAAGGCAAGGCAAGTTTATTTGTATAGCACATTTCGTACACAAGGTAATTCAAAGTGCTTTACATTGGAAATAAAGAGTAAAAAGAAAGTGCATACATTAAAATCAAGCATAAAAAAGTCATATAAATCAAACAGATTTAAAACACTGAAATTTAAAACATCGATTAAAACAAAGATTAAAATTTGAAGTACAAAGGTAAAATAGTTGTTCGGACGTTGGTGCTCAGTCGACAAAAGCCCAACTAAACAGGAGAGTCTTTAGCCTGGATTTAAACGTGAATAATGTGTTGGCACCCTTGATCTCCTCTGGAAGTTGGTTCCTCTGTGGGCCGCATGGTAACTAAAGGAGGATTTACCCTGTTTGGAATTTACCCGGGGTAGATCTAATTTATTAGATCTGTGGGATCTCAGCTCTCTGTTTGGTGTGTATTCACTGATCATGTCTGTTAGGTATTTAGGTGCTAAGTTATGTTTGGACTTATATACGAGCAGCAGAACTTTAAAATCTATTCTTAAGGAGACCGGCAGGCAGTGTAGAGACTTAAGAACTGGAGAAATGTGTTCTGACTTTCTAGTTTTGGTTAGAATTCGAGCTGCAGCTGTTTAATGGTCTTTTTGTGAAGACCGGTTAAGAGGCCGTTACAGTAGTCCAGCCTGCTGGAGATGAAAGCATGAATCAGTTTCTCTAAATCTCGTCTGGAAACAAAGCATCTGATTCTTGTGATGTTTCTAAGATGGTAATAAGCGGATTTTGTCATTGATTTTACGTGGCTATTTAGACTAAGATCAGAGTCCAGAATCACTCCAAGATTCCTGACCTGATTTGTAGTTGTTAGGCCCTTGGCATTGAGATACGTGTTAACCTTAACAACCTCGCTTTTGCTTCCGAATGCAATGACTTCAGTTTTTTCCTTGTTTAATTGAAGAAAGTTGTTTTCCATCCAGTTTTTAATCTCATCAAGACATTGGCAGATAGAGTTTATGGGGTTGTAGTCATTTGGGGAGATAGCTAGATAAATTTGTGTATCATCAGCATAACTATGGTATGATATCTGGTTCCTTCTCATAATTTGGCCCAGTGGAAGCATGTACAGGTTAAATAGTAAAGGAGCAAGGATTGAGCCTTGAGGGAGTCCACACGACACAGCAGTCCACTTCGACATGTAATCACCTATGTTTACATAGAAACTTCTTTTTTTCTAAGTATGATCTGAACCATTTTATTACAGTTCCTGAAAGACCAACGTAGTTTTCTAGTCTATCGAGAAGGATTTTGTGATCAACTGTGTCGAAGGCAGCAGGACAGTCACTTTTCCTGAATCGGTGTTTAACCGGATGTCATTGACTATCTTCAGTAGAGCTGTCTCTGTGCTGTGATGAGCTCTGAAACCAGACTGATAACAATCCATGTATTCATTTTGGGTCAGGAATTCAATCAGTTGTTTTGCCACAATCTTTTCTATAATTTTACTAATAAAAGGGAGATTTGAGATGGGCCTGTAGTTGCTCAGTACAGTATTATCTAAGTTTGTCTTTTTCAGTAGTGGCTTTACAACTGAGGTTTTAAAGGATTTGGGGAAAAACCCGGAGCACAAGGAGGTGTTTATAATTTCTAAGAGGTCCTTTTCTAGACTCTTAAGAACCATTTTAAAAAAAGACTGTTGGTAGAGTGTCAAGACTGCATGTTGATGTTCTGAGGCTCTGAACCGTCTCTATTAATGTTTTGATATCGATTAGATTGAAGGTGCACATTGAGAGTGGAGGCTGAGGAGGTCTATCCCCAGCCCTGCAGGGGGAGGCACTAATGCCTTTTCTGATGTTAATGATTTTATTGATGAAAAATGAAGCAAACTCATTGCATTTATCTTCAGACAGAAGCTCATTTGGAGTCTGGTTTGGTGGGTTGGTTAACCTCTCTACTGTTGCAAAGAGAGTTCTTGTATTATTGAGGTTGTTATTAGTTAAGTTTGAGAAATACTCTTGCCTAGCTGTGATTAATTCTGAATTAAAAGCACGAAGACTCTCATTCAACATTCCAGCCATAAACCACTCTCAAAAACAACATTCCAGCCATAAACCATCAATATTCTCCAAATAATATTTTTGCTTCTCTTCCTTGGTGACTGTTAGTTTGTGGTCTCTTTAGACTCTTGTTTTCCAGGACTCTACTGCAATTGATCCAAGGTTTAACGACCTAAAGTTTCTTTACTAAGCAAGCTGTTAATTGCAGAGAGTCCTGGAGACAAGAGTCTAAAGAGGGGCGTTCGCAATTTGGTTGGGAAGCACTGGTCCATGGGGCCAAATGAATTAATTTCCGTTTCCAACTCCATGGTTGTTGTTTTTTTATTTAAAGCTTTGTCGTCCTCTGCTGGTAGGGCTTGTTTATTAAACTCTCCATCACAACGAAGGGCGCTACAATTAAAACACGCACTCGAAACTAAAACACTAGCATTCATTTCTTCACCCATATCACTCATTAAATGTTGTCTGAAAACATCTTGTTTTCGCAACATTGACTTCCTAGGGATTCGCTTTCTCAGCGGACAGGAAGCAGACGTTCACGTGTTTGGCGTCGGCTGATTCGCCGTGTACAAATATTATCAAGAGTATAAAAATATATTACAACAATATTATTAAACGATCTGGATAGAATATGCTTAGTGGTTTGAATTTTTAACCTTAAAACATTCCCTACGAATATATTTATGTTTATTCTTTATTTTAAACTCGTGAAAGTGCCGAAGCAAATTTCGCACTAGGCCCTTTGTTCAACCGCTTCTGCTGCTGGTTGTGTACAGTGTTAGTGCGTTGATTACGATACCTAAATTATAATTTTTGAACTTATTTGTACGTTTTTTGAACGAAAATTTAGTTTTCTCAAATTTCGACTTTGATGAAGGTCCACGTTTTTCTCAAGGACCTTGGAGGAGTAAGTTGTTCTGCACACTCACCTGTTTCAGACGTGTCTCTATGTATTATTATTGTATTACCATTCTTATAGGTACGTACAAAACACTTATTACACACTATCATACTTGTTACCAGTTAAACTATGTTATTACGGTTAACGTTCGCGCTCAGTAACGTTACGTCCCTTGCATAAAATACCGCGAATTGCCGAGATGGTCATTTAACGTAATTTAACGCGACTAAACCCTTTGAGATGATAGTCTGCTTCAGAGTCTTATGTACAAATAGTAGACATTGTATAAAGTGGTCTGTAATATTATTTCGAAATGTTATGTCACAAAGCTTTTATTTTGCTCGCCACATCGAAGTTATTGGTAAAAGAGGGTGAACGTTATCAGTTCTGCTGTAACACCAATCGCAGCTCATATAAATTATTTGTATAAGGTTAAGGGACGTTAACGTTAAACAAGTTCTTAACTAATCAGATCCAACTCGAGTGTAAACCTGTGGCACCTTCCTGCTCTCTTTCACCTTCCAATTTCGCTTATATATAAAAACTAAACACATCATCTCATGTGATTTTGTACTTTGCACGCTCGCAGTAATAAGTATGGTACAAAGTAATTTGCATAGTATTTGCACAACTAGATTTTGAAATATTTATCAATCATTCAGATAATACCAAATATTCAAATACTGTTCTTTATTTCTATGCTTAAGTTCTTTCATCTATGCTAAATCTGCAACAGGCTGTTTGTGTTTGCTTATGCTTTCAATATACAATACTTTAAACTTAAATCTTAATATAACTCTCTTTAAGCTCTGCAAACGCAGTTCTGGGTTTTTAACTCCATCAGAAAAATACCCATGTCACTTTAAAGGTTATATCATATGTATATGAAGCCTTATTTGGTAAAAGCTTAAACCCTTTGATTTCCGAATATATGCATAATTGTATTGTTTATTTCATAAAAACGCCTATAGTGCATAAAACTTAAATGTTAATCAAAGTAAAAGTCAAAAGCAACATTTATTTAAAGATAATGTTCTGGGCCATTATCTTTATTTAAAGATAATGATCCAGTTACATTTAAATAACTTTAGCATGAACTGGGATACTGAAAAAACATTTTGTCCACTGTTTCCTTATAAATAAATAAAATAAAACTTTCCTGTTACTTGATTCAGTACACAGGAGCGGAGTTGCATGCTATTAAATCTGAATTTTGTGGGGGGGAGACACAATTTCTCTCTAGAACAGACAATGCATTGAGGGAATTTAAAAGCTTTGTATTTTATCGATCTGTAAAGTGCCTTCTTTGGAATAAAAACACTTCTGTTTCTATGTCAATAATTGTTTATGTAGTTAGCTTTGGTGTTGCAGTTCTTGCCGAAAACCCTAAAAACACCCCAGACCATAACAGTCTCCAGTGTTTTCAAATTATTTGATGTTGCCAGCAAATTCTAATATGGTCTGTTTCATTATTGTAGTGGCCAGAAACTCTAGGGTTGCCACAATAAGACCAACCAATGGGAAATACAGTGTGTTTTTTTTTTTTTCTTGCCTTGTTCAGATGTTATCCAGTTGACACTGCAGTGCACTGATCGCTATGGTGCTTGACTTTGATGTTAAAAGTTTCTGCCACAACCTCCGTGCGACCAAGTCCCCTTATCAGTGTCCAGTGGAAACCTGCCGGAAAGTATACAAGAGCTTCAGTGGCATCGAGTACCATCTGTACCATTACGACCATGAGAATCCACTGCCGGTCCATCAAGCAAGCCCTCAGAAGAAGCGCAAGGGCCGTCCTCCTCGAGGATTGACTCCAGATTCTCAGGAGTCCTCTAAAACTCCTCCAGGGGGATTGCTTATGCCTCCTGGGAGCCCAGCGGAGGCCTCCGAGGGATCTCAGTCTCCCCTGAGGGAGAGCATGAGCTATGCTGAGGCTCAGAGGATGGTAGAAATGGAAATTCGTGGACGTCTGCACCGAATCAGTATCTTTCAGAATCTGGATGTGGTTTCAGAGGAGGAGAGTGGTGATGAGGACCCCTCACAGACTTCGGCAGCATGCAATGGAGGAGGTATGAGGTCATCCATCAAATGCAGATGCGGAAAACACTGCATTTGATTATCACACTGATCTGGCGCTTAGAGGCGTTTCCTGCTATAAACTACCCCAAAACCACTGTCATTCAACTACATGTACATTTGGCTTCAAATTTAACAGCATACTCACAGTATAAAAAGAAAAGTCAATTAGTAAATTCACAGAGTAATTTCACGTTTTTTTACTTTTTAAGGTTTTTTTTTTCGATTCCCCAGGTGGCGGAGGAGAGAATGATAAGGAAAATGGAGAGAAAGGACAGCAGAAATCAGGCAAGCAGAAGAGTAAAGAGAGACGGAAAGAAGGATCTTCTCATCCTCATCATCACATTACTGGCTTGGGTCCGGCGGTGAAGCTTCCTGAGGTGGTGTTTCGAGAGCTGGATCAAGAGCGTCCTGATGCTCCCACACGGCCCATCAGCTACTACAGGTATGATCAAGCTTTCAGAGTCATGCACATGGATGACCATATGGTAACCAGAGGACATACTTTCTCCTCAACATAGAACCATGGGACATCCTGGGAGAGTAAGGGTCTATTCACACTAGGCAGAGCTTTGCCCTAGTGCAAGTTTGTTTCGTCAGCCGTGGCTAAAGCAGAGCTCATGGACATGACAGTACATCAGCACTTGTATCAAAAGTGCCTTAAAGTATCTTCCATGTGCGCTCAATTGTTTAATTCCATTTGATGTGATTCCTCCTTTAGATGCAATTCCTATGAAACATTTGCACTATGTTGCGGTGTCGAAATTATTTAGTGTGTATCTATGTTCTGGATTATTAAAAAGTTGGTAGGCGATCAGAAGAGTCCCTAAATTCAACGACAAAGTCGCTAAGTTGGCAACACTTGACAGGCAGTGAGGAAGGCTGCCCGGGACGTCCCCTCAGCGCACGCACACTCTCACTTTCTCTCAGGACTCTCTCTCTCTCTCTCTCTCTCTCTCTCTCTTTCTCTCAAATCTAGACTCGAGTTATTGGTAAAAATGTGTAAATAATGTGATGTCCAATCTTTTTCCTGTCATATCGCAATATAATACCGATACCTTCTGGACAGTGGAAAATATCGTCATATGAATTTTAACCCATATCACCCACCCCTACACTCCAAACTCTTACTTTCATGACAGTGTCATTGAAGAAAATGTATGTTTTTCTTAATGACAACGAACATATCTACCTCGTCAGGTTTGAGCCTCTTTTGATTTTAACCTAGCACATTTGTAACAGCCCTAAAAGGTCTCTCACTGTCAAAAGAGCTGCAGGGGGTACAGAGATACTCAGTTGCAACAGCAGTCATAGAGGGAAACAGATTAGCCTGTTCCAGTACTGAAGTGGGTCACTTTTCTTAGGGGTGTTTTTTCCAAAAGGAAGGTCTGCACTTGAGTTTCTGCTGATGTGATGCTCACAGACCATCCCTTTGACTGCCTCTCTTGAAAGATTTGTTGCATGCTTCATGATGTGGGACCTTGCTCACTGGCTCTGCTGCAGCCTTTTTTTTCCTTTGGCACTGCATTGACAGTTCTATGTTTTTCGGTGCTTGTCACTTCCTGGTTAAGGTGTCCCTTTGCAAGCAACAGGTTGACTGGCTTTGTGAAAAAGTTAGAAACAGATACAATTATTATACAATTCAAAACAATAAAACAAGTCACCACATAACATACCTGTTCTTCTACATACATGCACTTAATTAATAAACGGTAGAAGAAAGTGAAAATAAATTGCATTAACTATTGTGTCGGGTAAGAACTTTGTATTAACGCTTACAAAATGTGTCTTTTATTATGTTACTTGGCTATAGTTGTGTCTGGGATCTAGAACAGTGTCAATGTAGAAGAGTCCTTCTCCACTGCCTCCATCAGAGTCCTCTTCATTGTTTTCTGCTCATCAACATCGCCCCGAGACAGAACACACCTTAGGGCAAATGAGTGAATAAATTACTTATTGAGTAAATTTTTTAGAAGACCTGTTATGGCAGTAATCTTATCAGTTATAGTTACAGCATCTCTGGTCAGCTCTTCAAAGGTGGATAACACATCAGCAGTCTTATTTATCAGCTCCCACTGTTGAGCGGTCAGTGTTGCTGATAAAGTTCTCCAAAGGCATTAGGAGAGTGTTGTTTTTCCAGTGGGCTTAGTAGCATGTAGAGGCTGCTGTTCCATCTTATCTGCCCATAAGAGAACATAATCAACATTATTTTTTGTTTTACTAAATAAAGTGTATTAATAATTCAATGGAAATATATTAAGCGAGAAATTTAACCTGGCATCTTGATGTAGTGTGTACACGTAATCGTCCATTCGTATAACCAGCAATCTTCCTTGTGTTGGCTAGGGTCTCTGTCCCTCATTGCACACAGAGTTTAAAAGAATAGGTGACACAGCTAATACTCGGCACTCCCATATTAGCTTTTTGCAAATTTGCTGCATTGTCATGCAAAATTACGTTGACCCGTTGCTTGTCAAATGCTCAGCTGTTTAGCATATTTTCTATTGATTGCTGGATGCCCTCTGCGGTGTGTGATTAGTGAAATTCCCGGACATGTAGAGCCGCATGGTGTAGAACAGTGTTTTTCAACCTTTTTTGAGCCAAGGCACATTTCTCTCATTGAAAAGATCCCGCGGCACAGCGCCAGCTGAAAACGTGTTAAAAAAAACCTTTATAACAATTCAAGTGTTATACTGTTGTTTTAATGTTTTTTTTTTTTAATTGAAGAATGACATTAGAACGTCTTGAATAGAATAAGCACAAAGAAAAAAGTATTTTATAATTTTCATGTTTACACTCAATCAGTGTGAAACCTGGGCCTGTTTGCAGGAGTACAGAGCTGATATCCTGGCAGGAATGGATGAAAGACACACACGAAGCTCTTCCTCCACAGCTCTCAGTCTTTCTCTGTTTTTAGTTTTTACAGCAGTCAGGCTTGAAAAGCTCACCTCACAGAGATATGTTGTGGAAAATGGGAGCAATGTCAAAATAGCTTTGTTGGCCAGCATGGGGAACTCCAAAGGTAGATCAGAAAAACTTAGCTTAAGACCGCGATCTTGTTTCAGTTCACTTAGCTCCTCCTGCTCCTGTAAAGTCATGTTGTTTCCAGCAGCTGATGCTGAGCTGAATGGGTCCCTGACCCAGTCAAGGCACTCCATGGAAGCTGAAGAGAAATAAAATGACATCTTCTCCTCAAGAGTTTTCAAATGTTGAATTATTATCTCACACAGTGCAGCAGTATTAACATCTTGCCATTTATTGGTGAGTGGAAACATTGCAAGATTGCCACTTCTAACATGTTGGTGCCAGAGTTGCATCTTTGAATGGAATCCATTTATTTTATCTGTACTTGTAAGCAGGTTTTCCCTTTGCCCTTGCATTTGTGTGTTCAGGTCATTGAGGTGGTAAAAAATATCTGCAAGGTATGCCAGCCTTGCACACCACTCATCATTTGCAAGAAGCTTTGCGTAATCAGAGCCCTCATTTGTTAAAAACACTTTAAGTTCCTCTCGTAGCTCATACACACGGGCAGCGCCTTACCACGCGACAGCCATCGGACCTCCATATGAAACAGCAAGGCTTTATGCTCCGCTCCCATTTCCTCACACAACGCTGCAAATATGCGACTTTTCACAGGTCGTGACTTCACAAAGTTTACCATGCGCACAGCCTCATCCAACACAGGAATGAGGTCTGCTGGGAAAGTCTTGGCTACGAGGGCTTCGCGGTGTAAAAAACAATGCGTTATGATCACATCTGGGTTTTTTTCCTTCACTCTGCTTACAAAGCCTTTGGTGCGCCCGACCATGGCTGCAGCTCCGTCAGTGCAGACGCTTGCGCAGTTTTCCCACTTAAGTCTTCCTTTCTCCAGGTATTCTGATGTGACCCGAAAAATTTCCTCTCCTGTTGTTTTTTCTGGCAAAGCCTTGCAAAATAAAAAGTTTTCTCTTATTGTGTCTTTATCCACAAAACGCACATTGGCCAAAAGTTGAGCATGTCCACTTATATCAGTAGACTCATCAAGTTGCAAAGCAAATTTATTACTGATACGGATCTTGTCCAAAACCAGACTTTCAATGTCTGCAGACATCTCATTAATACGTCTGGAAATTGTGTTATCTGAGAGCGGGACTTTGGCTTTTTCTTTAGCTGCTTCGGGTCCGAGCATCTCATTTACAATGGCTTTGCAGGCAGGAAGTATTAATTGCTCTGCCACAGTGTGGGACTTTTTTTATTTAGCCACAAGTTCAGCAACATTGTAGCTAGCTTTAAGGGCTCTCTCATTTACCTTTACAGTTTTTCTCATGTAAGTCGCCTGTTTTTCAGTCCGTTCACGCAGGTGAATAAAATACTCCACATTTTTGTTATTAAGTGAAGGATGTTTCGTTTGGAGATGGCGTTTAAGCTTACTTGGGACCATAGCACTGTTGGAGAGCTTTTCACCACATACCAAGCACAACGGAATCGGTGCCGTTGCATCTCCGGTAAAAGCAAACCCATATGCGAGATAGCTTTCGTTGTATTGCCTCGCACCAGAAACTTTGCTGGACGTCACCGTCATTGCTTTCTTTTGACCTCCACTCATACTAGCACCTTCATCTGGGTCCAGCTCAGAATCAGCATTTTTCCTCTTCAAAAATGTATCCATCACTTTCACCGTCGTCCTGCTATCGACAATGCCACCTGCCGCTGCATCCATACGTGACTAATTCGCTTGTCTCCAAGTACAAGGCAATTAGTTGCTAGTTAGGTGCGGCTGCCACCTACTGGTATGAAATAGTAGGCTATTACATGATTACTCTGCTAGGCGCGAGACCGCACGGGCACAAAAATTTATAATTTCCCATGGCACACCTGACGATATCTCACAGTGCACAGTGGTTGAAAAACACTGGTGTAGAACATAGCTTGAGTAAATCCACTGTGTGGTAATGCTTAGTATAGACATGGGAGCTACGGAAAAAACTGGGGTACATCTGATCGTGGTTCCATATGCATGAGAAACCCAGGGTTCTCTTCAAAGGTGAAGGGTGGGTCACTCGTGTAATCATTCTGCTATCTTGACTGTAATATTTTGCACCTTCACACTGTCTGGAGCATTTTTTCTTTCCCCTTCAAACTCTCCTGCTGACTCGTCTTCAGCTAGGTTACCTAGGTAAACTCTGTATTGAGTTGTATGTTTGTTTCTGAGGTGTCTTTTGAAGTTTGTGGTATAAAATTTAGCCTTCTCCTTTCAACCTCTTGAAATTCCAAGTTTGCATATTTCATAGTTTGCTATGGATGTTGTTTTCATAAATTTTAAAGTAAGTCCAGATTGAAGACATACTCGCTCTTCCATCTTTTTACCATACACGCACACACACACACACACACGCACACACACACACAGCAGGGGAAATAAGTATCAATCACCTGACCTAAATCCCATAGAAAATATGCCATTTCACTTTATTTATCATGACTCAACCTGTACATTTAAATGTTCTGATTTCTTTGTATGAAGTCAATATTTGGCTTGATGGCTTCACCCGGTGTAAATTTTGTGTCAATAGCCCACTTAGAAATACTGATAAAAATGCTGATGTCTCAAATACTTATTCCCCCCTGGATATATAAGGTAAAAAAAGAAAAAGAAAAATTAAGTCCTGATTGAGAAGCAACTTCCAATTCCGATCAAGTTTGAAATCACATGATCGAGCGTGATTGGATCAGGACATCCCTTTCAAAAATACCATTAAGGGGATTGTTTTGGCCAGCTGTAAAAGCAAAATGCTCATTGGATATTAAAAACATGCTAAGTGGGAGTGAGGAGGAGGGACAAGCGTGTTCTAGTTTGTTTACAACAGAGCAGCACAAAGTTCTTCTGTAATTCCTTCAGTTACGCATTTGCAGACTGTAATGAAAGCCATTTTTAACAAACTTTCAGGGTTGCTTTATTATTACACATAATCACAAATGTCAGCAAATCAGTTACATTTAGTTTTTAATTCTTTAAAAAGTACAACACGTATAACTTGGTACTTTTACATGTATGCGTTTACCAGATTATTTTATTCAAAGCGACTATAATAATAGAGGCAGAGACAATAAGTATTTAGTTACAAAGACTAATTCAGGTAGCTCACAATAGAATCAGATCAATTGAACAACAAAATGATAGGAAGAAAGAAACAGGAAATATTTTTTTACGCATTGTAGGTGATTCTTGTAGGCAAGGAAAGCCAAGTTTATTTGTATAGCACATTTTGTACACAGGGTTTAAAGTGCTTTACATTGGAAACAAAGAATAAAAAAGAAAGGACATGTAATTAAATCAAACATTAAACAAGTCAAATGAAAGCATAGTGATTAAAAACTGAAAATTAAGACATAGATTAAGATAGAGATAAAATAGTCTTAGACTAAATAAATGCATGCTTCTGAAGGGCATGTGGGATCCAATGAGCGTGTGAAGTTAAACAGAGGCCTGTTTTATGCAGTAACCATCCTTGAGCACAAAGAGTATTGTGTTTTGGAAAACACAGTGGAAGCCATATTACGACTCAAGCAGCAGTATAGCTTCTTGTCTACACGTTTAAAATACAGTCTCTTTTGCTTACTCAGTGTTTCAATTATAAGTTATTGAACCTGTGTTCCATTTCACCAATGTTACTCTTGGATTAATTGTCTAGAGCAAAAACTGTTAATCCGAGCTGATGGGCCAATGGTGAAGCTATAGCCTGCCTTCATTTATATGAAACTAGAAGTGCAAGAAATGGAAACGAACACAAGCACCGGAATTGATAGGGCAGGATTAACAAATACACACAATTAAGCATAAATAATGCTTTAGCAATTTTTTGTGGATCTCTTTTACCAATGTAATACTTTTTCTGAACTCCACAACAGTGCAGTGGTAATTTCTCCATTTTATTCCCCATTATATGTTCAGTAACCTATAACTGAACAATGACAATTCAAGATACATCAATCTCCTGCCACAGGTGTAAAACTGTAATGTGATAGTCTTAAAATCAGACTCCAGCTGCCTCTGGCTGAGACAACCTTCTGAGGTGCGTTAGTGCGTAGCCATAAAGTAAATGATACACAAAGGTAATTGATATTCGATTATATTGAGTATTGAGTTTTTTTTGTCGTTAAGGCAAGATTATCAAAATTGTATTCATTGCACAGCACTAAGTACAGCAACCTTTGTTGTTTTAAGATAATTTCACATGAAATGAACGCTTTTACAATTACGTGATATGGCGATTGAGTCAGCACAATAGCCTTTGTTTTTTTCTATTTATGTGAACCAAACTGTTTGAAAATCCCATTGCAGGACTTCCAGTTACCTATGTTATAAACGTATACGTGTTTATCTCTTCAAGGTACATAGACAAGTCAGCGGAGGAGCTGGATGAAGAGGTGGAATATGATATAGATGAGGAGGACTGGATCTGGCTGGACATCATGAATGAGAAGCGTCGCTCAGATGGTGTGACTCCAATCCCTCAGGAGGTCTTTGAATACCTCATGGACCGGCTTGAGAAAGAGTCATATTTTGAAAGCCACAACAAGGTACCACAGCACTTCAGGCCCTGTGACAAAAATAACCATGTTTCAAAAAGGAAGAATGACAGACGAGGAGTTGAAAAAAGATTTATCTGGTGTCTCCATCAGGCGGACCCAGGATCCCTGATTGACGAGGATGCTGTGTGCTGCATCTGTAATGACGGCGAGTGTCAGAACAGTAATGTGATCCTGTTCTGTGACATGTGTAACCTGGCAGTACATCAGGAGTGTTACGGTGTTCCTTATATCCCAGAGGGACAGTGGCTATGCCGCCGCTGCCTGCAGTCCCCTTCCAGAGCCGTCGACTGTGCTCTGTGTCCAAACAAGGGAGGAGCCTTCAAACAGACGGATGATGCTCGCTGGGCCCATGTGGTGTGTGCACTCTGGATTCCTGAGGTGAGAGACGGTTTGTGAGGTTTTGAGAGAGAAAGAGGGATAAAAAGTTTTTTTTTTTGGAACTCAACACAGAACAAACTTTTGCAATAAAGGGACAATCAATGCATAACAGGAAGTGACTGAACTGAAGTTGATCTTCTGACCTCTTGTGGCTGATTCCAGAAATGAGCAGGTTTTCTTTGACCTCTGGATCCGTTAGGTGTTTCCATGCACATTGCTTTAGTTGAGCTTCATGATAACTCTGAGGGGAATTATTTATGTTATGTTAAGATTTAAAGTTTTGCATAATTAAGGGTAGGGCTAATCGAGTGAGAGCCACTCAAGCAAGCAGTAAGCTTTCCAAGATTCCAACTTACCAAATCATGACTCTTCTTTCTCAATGCTTTGTCAGAGTGGAAGTAACCGAATTAATGGGATCTCATGTTCATGTCTACTGGAGTGTGTCAGGCTTTGGAGGTTACAGAATTTCTCTGAACTGAAACGGCAACCTGTTGGCTCATTTCACTAGTTTAATCTTAGTTGTAAAGTATCACAACTGAAGGAAGGTGGTGAGTGTCAAGTTCTTCAAAGATTTTTGACCAAACTGCCCAAACTTGAAAAAGGCCTTCACATCTTGAGAAGAAAGGGTAACTCAAAGCTCTGATTTCCACAAAATTTCATGTATTTGGGGGCCTGTTCTCAGGACATGCCAGGGCTCAGGTTATAAACCTATACAAATAAACAAGCATGACAATAAATGTACAAACTAGCAAACAATAACAAACAAAGAGCATCCACATAGTTAAAAAGTCTCCTTCCTACCAGTGGTCCTCTCAAGCTGTGATTTTTGGTCTCTCCTGGAGTTGCTCCTTGACTTTAGATTGTTTGGTTCACTTTACAGACCAAAAACTTATGCGCTTTAATTAGACACCTGGTCATAGCAGAGGTGTCACAAGAGCCCCAATGGCCAATCAGCTCCCTCAATAGTCAGTTTTTTTTCCCCAGATTGGTTTAACAGTGAGCAACGGAGATATGAACTAGGAAAGCTAAGGTTACAGGAACAGGAAGTGACACAAGCCTGGGACATTCCCCCAGAAGAGGAAAGAAAGTATAGAAGGAGGATAGCTCACATAATCAGTGATTATTGCCGGGTTGGTTCCAGCTTATTTATTGCGTCAGTGATGACCTGACAAAGTCGAAACAACTGATTAGTGGCCAATTACAAGACAAGCTTCTCTCTAGCTTAAGATAAAGGACACCTGTTATGAAAACTCAGCTTTTGGTAGAGGTTTAGACATACATTTTGGTAAATATACAATTGACATCAAATTTCTGAGCTGTTTTATGGCTGAGCAAATTATAACCTCACAAGCTGCTCACCCCCGCTGGGCCTACCTATCACTAATTGACAGGTGCATGGGTCTTCTAAGTGATGACCAAATAATGGTAAACAACATTATCTTGAATCTCAATAATCCTATTATATACATCTGTTTAGCTCATTTATATATGAATAGTAAACCCAATATCTAATAAAATCCAGGTTCATAAGGGGAGTTTAGTCGAACATTTTAATCCTCCACATTTTGTGCAGACTGGGGCCTTGTACTAGGATGTCAGAGGAAACAAATATAATGTCTTGTATTTAAAACATTTTTATTATTAACGGTACCTGCAAGTTGCTTTTTGTTTAGCAATAACTACCTGAGTCTCCACATGCCACATGTCTCCACATCTCCATGATGTCAACATATGGTATGGGACTTGTCGGCGATGATGTGTAGAGGGGTTACACCATGAGATAATAAGCATTTTATGGGTATAATACAAACAGCATCATTAATAATAGTCAGACTATGTGAGAGGTAAGAAGGAAGGAGAGAGGAAGTTCCGCCTCTTAACAAAATCCACTTGACTATGCCAATATTTTGTCTAATTTTTTTTTTTTGTCTAGTTTTGGCAGCAATGTCTTGTAACCAGTGATTTTATTTACCTAATAAATAATATTATATTTCTAAATATAACAACTATAGGTGGGTATATATTATTATTTTGAATCTAGATTAATCTCACTGTAATTTTTTAATTAATCTAGATTAAAATGCCTTATTTGAATTCTGCCAAAGGCATTCAGAATATGTATCCAAAATAACGATTTGCTATTTTAAACAGTTAAGCACTAGTGTATAAGATGATAAAATCAAGTACTTTTTGTTAATTTAAAGACAAAGATGTGAATTGAGTATATATATATATATATATATATATATATATATATATATATATATATATATATATATATATATATATATATATATATATATATATATATATATGATGTTGGTGCAAGAAGTATCATCACACACAGAACCTCAAACAGATGTTACTAACAGCTGTGATGTATAAGACTTGCCTCATCCCCAAAATTCAGAAAGAAAAAGTAATTGTAACACTTTTTATAAAGACGTGTTAGCCGAGGACAGAGCTTGGGATCGAGTTGCTGAAACTGTCAGTGCTGAAGGGAGCTATTCTTGTTTTTATCTGTTAATGAGAGCTCGAGGAAACTCCAAGTTAACTTTAGAGTTAGAACAGATTTTGCTTTTTTAATATGTGGATATTTATGAATTTACTGTTAATTTCAGTGTTTTTAATTATATCCATTCTTTGTTGGGAACATTGCATATCAAATGTAAAGGGATCTACATTTTTATATGCTTATTTGTTTTTACAATGTTATGTTGGCAATTATATTTTCTTTTTTAATGGGAAAATGTCCCATCAGGCTTTTACAAAAATGCCCATGATATGCTATAATAAGTAATGAATGGAAAATTACTATTAATGGAAAAAAACTATTAAGGATTTTAAACACAGCAATAACTTGTTAATCAAGAAATGTATTAAGTTATTTATGGAGCCTTCTCGATATGAAATCGAGGTCTTGCATTGTATGCATTCAGCTAATGTGCTATTTATTTGATTAAAATGAAGCCAAATTTCACTTCCTTTTTTGGTATCTGCACATCTTCCTGACCTTTTCTAAGTTTGTTTATCACCTCCTCTGTTCCTTCACTCGCTCTCACCAGTTTGTGCCTAAAATATTTCAAGCAATGACTAGTCTGTGTTCAGTGATGACTAGTCTTTGGTCCTCAAAGGAACCATTTTGTTCGTGACCGACACATTACTAATACCCAGCGCCCAACTTTTATTTTTTTTATCGTTCGATAATAATATTGCACATTAATGCTGTTAACTGCCAACTACTAATAATAAATAATATTCCTTTGTTCTCCAGGTTTGTTTTGCCAACACAGTGTTCCTGGAGCCCATCGACAGCATCGAGCACATCCCAGCGGCGCGCTGGAAGCTAACATGCTACATCTGCAAGCAGCGGGGTTCTGGTGCATGCATTCAGTGCCACAAGGCTAACTGCTACACTGCTTTCCATGTGACCTGTGCACAGCAGGCTGGCTTGTACATGAAGATGGAGCCAGTGAGGGAGACGGGTGCTAACGGAACCTCCTTCAGCGTCAGGAAAACAGCATACTGTGATCTGCACACACCTCCCGGATCCACACACACCCCCGGTTAGTGAGGGGTTGCATTTGTATGAGTGTGGCTAAGTCCAAATGCTGGTTTCAAAAGAGACAGAGTGGCATGCAGTAAAGGCGTGCAATTACCATAAGTATCACAATAAAGTCAAATCTTTATTTCTTTTACAAATAAAGGCATATGTTTGCTATTTTTGTTTGGGTGTTCCATTTGTTTTCCTCCCACAACATAACTGAATTGGTTACTCTGTATTGCCCAGAAAAATCTACTTATATAATATGGTAATGATTAAAAATTATTCATCTTAATGTCATAATGCTCCTTGTGACAAGACTAAACAAGAACAAACATTCCTGATTTCAAAAGGAACTCTAGCTCATAAAATAACTAGATGGTTCAATTTTATTCTCTTTATGAAACAATTTAGTATGATCTTTAAAATAGATTAACTGACATTAGGGAACCATTATTTTGTCATACTCTACTGATCATAAACTACTTATTAGGAAAACAATTGCTGACTTTTCCTTTTGTTGAACAGGAGTGGGTGGGCTCAGTGCAGGCTCCTCTAACAGCGAGGGTGATGCTGAAGAGGATGAGGAAGAGGAACTTATGGCCGGAGTTGGAGGACCTGATGAGGAAGGGAGCGTAAAAGGGTGGACGTCTGAGAGGGCCAAGAGGGCAAAAGTCAAATCTCGAATAAAGATGAAGAGGGCAAGGAGGATCCTAGCTGAGCGCAGAGCTGCTGCTCCTGTAGTATCCGTGCCCTGTATTCCACCACACAAGTATGTCATAACATTTAAGTCTCTGTTAATAGATCGAGAAGTTACTATTGTGCATAGCATGTTGCTGTCTGTGTTCCAGGCTCAGCAAGATCACCAGTAATCTGTCTGTGCAAAGGAAGAGTCAGTTCATGCAGCGGCTACACAGCTACTGGACGTTAAAGAGGCAGAGTCGCAATGGTGTTCCCCTGCTCCGGCGCCTCCAGACTCATCTACAGTCACAGAGAAACAGCACTGAGGTGGTGAGTCTAACACAATTGCATACACACACACTCTTCCCTTCCTCTCTTGCAGGTCCCAATTGAAGTTGCTTTATTGTGTCTCTCTTTCTCTTCACTTATCGTATGCTTGTTTGTTAGCATTCACAAGAGGTGTGCGAGGAGAAGCACTCTGTGTTGAAGGAGCAGCTGAAAGCTTGGCAGAGGCTGCGTCATGATCTGGAGCGAGCAAGATTACTGGTCGAGCTCATCCGGAAGAGAGAGAAACTCAAGAGAGAGACAGTATGTCAAAACATGTGGTTCATGCATATCAAAAATCCAAAATGCCCCATTTTCTTACTTGGAGTGATTTAATTAGTGACCCTAATTCATGAACAACACCTGAGATACTTCAACCTTTCCTCCAACCTGAACTGACTTTTTCCAATCAAGAACCACAAGCTCAAAGCTAGGGTACTGATGCCGTCCCAGGTGTTTAGTTCATGCTTTTGTCACCTTGCGCTAAAGCCTAATTCATACTTTTACGTCAACTTGATGAATTGCTCTTTACGGAAGCTCTGCACGCACCCATTTGCAAACAAAGCATTTCTAGTTGTGCACTCAGTCTGCACTGTCTAAGCTCGAATCAACGCTGGTTTGATAAGAATGCCAACTGCTAGCAAGCCTAAACACAACACAACGGATGTTAACAAAAGACAGGTTTAATTTACAGAAAGAGAGAAGACTCCCCCGCTTTGCCCCAATCACAGGGCTTGTAGTCTGCATAGGTCTGCGAAGATTTGACACGAAGTTATGAATTGCGCATGTCAAGCTTCGCAGAGGGGTCAGCCAAAGGCCTACTTCAGTATGCAGACGACGCAGAATTATAAATCAAACTTTAGACCGCTGCGATTCACTACTGTTTAACCTTCTGCTAAACCTCTCCAAAAACTACAACTCGTTGAAAATGCCACCGCCAGATTGATCACACAAACACCATACACTGAGCACATTAATCCAGCCTTGCAACACTTCCACTGGTTACCTATAAAATATTGAATTAATTGCAAAGTGCTCCTGCTAACATGGAAATCACTCCATGAACTACCTCCGTTTAATCTTACTGAACTCATTTTTACTCATCTAGTCCCTTAGATCTGCAGCTTCACAGTCTCTTGTTGTACCCAAACCCTCGATATCATCACTCGCTTCTTGTGCTTTTAGTTATGCCCTCCCTCCTTTGGAATAAACTGCCTCCGGATTTACGGAATAGTCCTGATATTGATCATTTTAAAAACTCTTAAAACTTTCCTTTTTAGACAGGCCGACAGTGTGCCATTTTATGCTCTTTTATGTTTTACCTGCTTTGTTTTATTACTATGTTTCCTTTACGGTGACCTTGAGTACCAGGAAAGGTGCCTCCAAATATTATATTAATAAATAATAATGAATATTTTATTATTATTATTGTTATTGTATTAGAGCTACAACAAAAACTTATTTTTATGTAATTGCAGTTACAGAGAAGTAACCGCTTCCAAAAGAAGAGTGAATTTAAGCTAATTTTGATGGGATTAAGAGGTGGATGAGGAACTGAACAATGAGAAATGGATGATGAGTTTGGTAATGTTGCATGGTTTTATGTCTTATCTGTCCATGCCTGCAGCTGAAGGTTCAGGAGCAGGCTCTGGAGATCCAGCTGACACCATTTTTATTTGTGCTGAGGAGAACATTGGAGCAGCTTCAGGAGAGAGATACCAATAACTTCTTCACTGAACCCGTCAACTTAAACGAGGTCTTCATGCATGCTTTCATAGACCTCTAACTATTGTCTTAACTTTAAATAGATTTCAACCTCTATGTCAGTTTGGCTCTGTCAATAGAAATATAATAAATCATATTTTTTCAGGTGCCGGATTACCTGGAGCACATTGACCGGCCCATGGACTTTAGGTCGATGTGGCAGTGTGTAGAGTCTCTCCGTTACCAGAGCTTTGATACCTTTGAAAGTGATTTCCTGCTGATCGTGAACAACTGTCTGAAGTACAACGCGAAAGATACCGTTTTTTACCGCTCTGCACTGCGTCTGCGGGAGGCCGGGGCCGCAGTGATTCGTCATGCACGCAGACAGGCTGAGCGTATCGGATTCGACTTCGAGACCGGCCTGCACTTGCCACGAGACAACAGCCCTGAAAGAGAGCGAGATAGATCTGCTGCTGCGCTCATGGGAGACGGTCAGTCAGAAAAATGAATGAACTATTGAATTACATTTTTTATGAATGAAGTATTGAAAATATGAAAGACTTCGTATTAAAAACACTAGTGTGTGCTATAATATAGATGACTGGACATATTAAGTGGAGAATTTCACACAAGTGGAGAATGTTCACTCTTTTATACATTTCCATGCAAAACATAGCAGCCAAGCAGTACAAAACAGCAGTAACAACTGTATGTAACACTTTTACTAGCCTTTCAGAGAAAGTCTTCATTAAAATATACACAATCACACAATACTGCTTTTTTACAATTCTATGTAAAATAGCTATTGCTCATTTTGTTTATGCACAATGAGAAGTTTGCGTATTTGTCTCAATGAATTATTGGACAGGAGAGCAAGAGCGTAATTTATACAGGTGTCCTGCTTTTATAAACACACCAAACATTTCCAATTTCCCTCTATTTTCAACTCTATAAGTAAATACCACTATAACTATAAGTTAGTGAATGACGTTCTGAACTTGGAAGTCTGAAATTTGGATCAGTACCAATTCCAGAACAAGTAAGTGTATTATTTTAAATTACAATAAATATATACTGTAATTATCTAAATTATAATGACTAAATGTAATGTTTTGCTAAACAGACAAAGATTGGCTCGTTAAAATGAAATGTACCTACCATTGAAACACGTCTTTTTGCATTCTGAATTGTTAACCTCTTCTGTTGGATGCTAAAGATTATTCTGGGCTTAAATCGATAAGATTCAACTTCAGTGAGATCATTTGAGGATTCTGCTGCCCTTCGTTCATCATGAACTTTGGCTTTTTTTAGAAGAAAGATGATAGCAGCGAATACAGGAGATCACTCTAGTTAGATTTACAATTTTCTGGCTTCTGGTGGTATTTTTCTCTGTCAAGTATAAATTGGATAAAATATATGTTTAGGAAGTGAGTCACGTTTCAGTCAGTGTAAGCTACAGGACCTCATGAACCTAACCAGGACAATAAAAAAATTAATCATTATTTAGTTTATAATTTTTTTTTATCTGTATGAGCATGTTGTCTTAATATCCTACATTTAGTGAAGCAAACTAACAGGGGCTTTCATTCTGACTGTCTAAATAGAACATTCAATCAATCACTCAAATCAATTTAACCTTAATTTACTGTTACATGCTGCAAAATCGGCCATACACATCAAATTATGAGGGAAGACAGGTCATTCGAGGTGGCATAGCAAATAAATTGCAAAAATGAAAATATGAGCTTGCAGGTTTTTTTCCTGATCTTTTTAAAAACTTATAAAGGTTTGTGGCACTAAACCTTTGTTGTAGTATTAGATTTAGTGTAATGTATATTGCTTATTTTTTATATTTAATGCTCTCAATTTACCTAACAAATGGTAAATAGAATGTGAGCCTTATTCCCCTGCTGGCTTTTTGTTTGTTTTCTCCTACACTATCGTTCACTGCCATTTCTTTCAGATTTTCTCTGCGAGAGTTGGCGTCATCTCCCACTGCAAGATCAGCTTCATCTCCTTCAGAGCCGAATGGAAGAAGCCTCGGAAGGGAAACCCAGTATCACTCAGTCCCGCAGAGCAAAAGCACTGAAGAAAGAGATGGCCATACTGAAGAGGAAGCTGGGACACACACATGCACGCTCAGGGTCACTAGAGACAGTTGGAACTATGGAGCTGCTTGGCCCCGGGGTGCAGAGACACACAGATGCTGAGAGCAGTGGAGGAGGACCACAGATCAGCGGTAAAGGTCTGGAACACACTCTTTGGTTTAGAAACTAGCTTTACAGACTTGACATGCTACGAGCATTACTTTAGGTAGCATAAATGATCAGAAGTGTATTGTCGGGCACCACCTCATCAGTGAATGTGTTTGTCTGCCCAGATCTTGGCCCTTCCCCCTCCTCGTCTTCTGTGCTGGCTCCTGAGGTGGGTCGTCGCACCTCTGTGCTTTTCTCCAAGAAGAACCCCAAGTCATCATCCTCCTCTTCACCTCCCAAACGCCCTGGGCGTCCCCCAAAGAACAGAGAAAACCCTGTTGGGGGAGGAGGCAGCAGTTCTGGACCACCATCCCTTGGTCCTCCCCAGCTGCCATCACCCCTCAGGCACACCGGACGCAAACGTCCCCATCACAGTAGTCCTCCCCCATCCAGCTCCAGCTCTGAGAGTGACAGTGAGGCTGAGCAGCTTATCATGGGTATGTGCATGCATGTACACCCAGCCTTTCCTATTGGTCACAATGAGTACCTAAAACCCCTAACAGTGTTTTAATAGAAAGACATTTTTAGACTCAATCCATTAAAATCACTTTTGTAGTAAAATGCTTGAGATGCTGTTCTCCCTTATCTTTTACTTTTTACTCAAACACAATGTTTCACTTACACAGGAATGTGTAGATACCTGTAGTTGTTTCAAACGACAGGCCATGCATGGAGACTGCAGCTTTTGGGCTTCAGAACAATGTTAGCAAGAAATAAAATGCTTTTACATCCAATTGCACACACACACATGTTTAATTCAGAATCAGACTCTGAATCTGAATGGTAAAATGAATTTTATTTTTAATATAAATTCATTTAACTATTTAAATATTTAAACTTGTGTATGTAAATGTATTGAATGAATGAATTTACTGAATTACGTGAATTAATGCTCCCTTTCACATTGTTAATAGACTTTTCATTAATAAATACAATGATGCATATGAATGATATAGGATTATGCTGAATAAAATGTTAACATATAAACTCAAAAAAAAAAAAAAAACACAAGCAGCAAGTGTAGCTTCTCTCTCCACGTCAGTCCAGCCATGTGCAGAGTCCTCGCTGCCGAACTGCACAGGGGGTGTTTATACGAACCTCCAGCTTTTGTCACTGATTCGCATAAAAGCTGAATGTGGTCCGCCTTCGTTATGTTGATTGGCGTCCAGACGGGCGAATCAGGTAAAAGCTTTAGTCAGCAGTGAAAGTGGGAACCTTTGATGTGAACCCTGGTCAGGAGAATGACGACTCCATCCCCTGATAGTCTGGCAGATCTGGGAGCGCTTTTGATATAGCTGAGAAAGACCAGCCTTGCTTACTATCTTTTAGTGACTGATCAGTGACTGATCAGTGTGATACCTTTCTGTACCAGTCACTATCCTTTGATGGCAGAATGATCCTCCAGGTCCCATCTAAAACACTCTTTCAGCACTCGAATAAAACAACAAAAACTTTCTTTTCTTTTGAACACTTGACATCATAGCTTATAGCACTTTGTTGCTCTTCTAATTAGCTATGATTTTCTGTATGAGGATGATGTGAGGTTAACGCAACTTAGAATGCTACTTGTCACTTTTTATCTCAGTTAGAAGTCACTATGCATAAAAAGCATCTGCCAAATATCCATCCATCCATCTTCATGTCGGCTTTATTCCCTTTCGGGGTCGCCACAGCGGAATGAACCGCCAACTCACTGGCATATGTTTTACGCAGCGGATGCCCTTCCAGCCGCAACCCATCGCTGGGAAATCTGCCAAATAATGAAATGTAAATGCATTAACTTTTCATGTGCATGTGATTAATGAGTTTACCTTGATGACTAACATTCCTCACCCACAAACACACGAGTGCAAGTCAGATAAGTTTTCTGAAAGAGACGAATGGTTGGAAATTCCCCCTGTTAGATGACACCAAAACGCATCCTTTGACATTAACACTTTTCTGATGTTCAACTTTTCTTAAGCATGAATATAAAAGTTGTTTGGCAAAACAGAAAATAAAAAAGGAAAATTTGATAAAATTTTGCTTAGACGACCCCAGTAAATAAAATCAGACTTTTTTTTTTTTTTTTTTGCTACAAATCTATTGGAAAACAAACAATTTGTTTTGGAACTGATAATTATTGAAACTATGCTCATGTGTGTCCTCAGATCTGCACAGTAATGGCTTCGTAGGCAACCCTCAGCCCAAGACAGAAAGTTTTCTAGTGTACCGGAATGAACGAAGCCTGCCCCGGTCCAGCTCTGACTCAGAATCCAGTAGCAGCAGCAGCAGCAGTGCAGCTTCTGACAGAACAAGGTACTTACATGCAAACTCGGTTAGCATAACACACCAGTACATTAAGAAAGGCTGGTTTATTCTATAAACAAAGAAAGCTGTGCGATAATTGGCTATTGTGCAGTGTATCCCCAGCTTAAGTCTAATCCAAAAATGTTTTATCTGTCAATTTTTATGATTGAAAGCAGCTAAATAAAAAGGACATTGTCTTTGGCATTTAAAAGGACGAACGACACGTACATTACATTTTCTACATCTAATCATTAAAGCTATAAAATATAGTGCCTTAAATATGCCTTAAATTATTCTTAAATATTCTATATTTAAAGTTATAACATTAAATTACTTCTTTTCAACATCTTAGATGTTCTCTATATAACAAAGTGATCTGATCTGTTTTTAGAATGTGCCTCACATTGTGTTTTCTCATTCAGCACAACCCCTTCTAAACAAGGCAGAGGAAAAGCTTCATTTTCCCGCTCAGCTTTTCAAGAGGACAGCAGTGAAGAGACATCAGGAACAGAAAATGACTCGTACTGTATAGGTGGATCCAGAGGAGTGTCCCACTGTGAGTTTCCTGTTGTTCTGTGCGATAGCATGCTTTGACTGTCACCGAGTGTATTAACCAGTGTGCTTATGTTTCAGTGGTTCGAGGAAGAAATTGGATGGGGTCAGATGAATACAATGCTCTGGATGCTTTGGACCTGGTTTGGGCTAAATGTAGAGGGTACCCATCATACCCTGCTTTGGTTAGGACTCACACGCACACACACATGCACTCACTGTTTTACATTAAACAGAGATATATTACATATTTTCAGCAAAGAAGCTTGTTTTTGAGTTAAATGATGTTCCTGAAGTTTACAAGAGCTATCTTCGAGTATTGTATTCATCACAAATTTTGCTTGATCTAATGCCCATTTTATTCATTTTATTCATTAGCAAAACATGAATGGAAGAAAAGAAAAGGCTGAAAATTAGTTTTTTGCTTTAAAAGTGTTGCTTGATTAAATAAGAACGTAATTTGTTGTTTCACCAGCCAGGGACAATGAGAGAGTGAGATTTTCTACCTTTTTGATGTGGCACAACAAGACTCTGTTCCCTCTCTGAATGCAGGCTTCTGGAGGGCATGTGGGAGTGTAGATAGACAGGGGCTTATCCGGAGATGGTTTGTTGGCAAGCATCAGTGATTTGAACTGAACACAAGCTGCGATGAGGATTCAGTGGAGTGAGGATAAGACGAGCTGCAGAGTTCTGGAGTTATGATGTTTCTTCATCAATGTAGACATGTTTTTCATAAAAAAACATATTTACCTCTCTTTAGATCTCCGTCTGAATGTAGCCATAGTTAGAGTTATAGTTCACATACTGACAAAAATACTGAAATAATTCAGTCTGGAAATAGATAAACAAAAGAGGAAAATAACTAATTAATAATATAGAAAAATGTATAACTACATAATATGCATTTTAAAATTGTGTATTCATTTAACCATGTACTCATTTATTTTTTGTTTTACTGTTATTAATTATACTTTTCAGCTGCACTATAATGCTTAGTCTCTCTCGATGTCAGAACCATTTCATGCTAACATTAGCATCTATTGCTTGTCTGTCGCTAGTGGACGTCACACAGCCAGAGTTACAGGTACACTTTCTAAATGCACACTGTTGTATTATCCAGATGATGTAAATCTGGAGTTTTTTTATGAGGACGTAACCCTTCTTTCTGGCAGCGTTGTGATAACCCTCAGTACTTAAAGCATATCACATAGCATATAACAACATAGGATCCTCCTGGTTTTTCCTTCAACCCTGTTTCAACAGACACATCAGTAGCTTCAAACAAGCCAAGCTGAGCTTAATTAGTGGAATCAGGTGTGTTCGGTTAAGGTTGAGGACCCCTGTCTTATGTCACTTTCACACTAGCCTACCCAGGGAAATTTTGGATTCTGCACCAACGAAAGTTCAGCTGAATTTAACTTTGACCGTACTAATCACAGGTCAGAGCATGTGTTCGCTAAATATTTGTTTAAAAGCTAGATTTTATTTTTTAGGGCTTCAGTGTTTATTAGAGTGAAACCTGCTACGGTTTGGACCTTGTATATTTAGGGCTTGATATTTTTTTTAAACGTGCTACCTGCTGGGCGGGGTCTACGCTGGCACACGGCCATACACAGCTTTGCTGATTGTGTGCCCTAATATGCAAGAAAATGTAATTAATGCCAAACCAGAAAACCGATGTTCAATTAGTGTCAAAACTGTTCTAAATGCATTAGGTGTGTAAAGATACTCTGAACTCGCTATTTGAGATGCGTCTCAATAGATAAACAGGATATTTAGACAAAAGTAAAAAAAACTATCAAATTATGGTATATCTGAAATGTTTACAGTCTTCATATTTTTCACTTTGTTCTACAGAAAACTCAAAATCTGACCATGTGTTGAACTGTTTGTCAATTCCAGCTTTTTTTTTTACCTTAAAAGTTCATTTCAATTATATTTTCTTATTTCCAAGAAAAAAATTTAATAAACAATAATTCAAGAAAATAAATAGTGTTCTGTTTAGTGTTTTTTGTCTTTACCATCAAGGACTTTATGAGTGAATGAGAAATATTGGTGGATTTTTAGTAGTGAGCTGTACATGAGTGCCTCTCGTAGTATAAAGCTGACTGACAGCTTCATACACCTCAACAGCGCCCCTCTAATAGCTGGGTTCATCTCAACTATACCATGTACTTCACTTGGACTCGACCATGTTCTCTGTTTACTAAATTCATTATAGCCACAGGGGTTTCTAGCCAGTGACTTCTGTGCCGGTCCCAAGCCCGGATAAATAGAGAGGGTTGCGTCAGGAAGGGCATCCGGCGTAAAACATGCTAAAACCAAATATGCAAGTCATCAATTCGATTTCCATACCGGATCGGTCGAGGCCCGGGTTAACAACGACCGCCACCGGTGCTGTTGACCTACAGGGTGCTGGTGGAAATTGGACTGCTGTTGGTCAAAGAAGGAGAGGAGGGAGAAGGATTCGTAGGCAGAGAGAGAAGAGGAAAGGCAAGAGTATAGGTCTGAGAATAGGGACTCTCAACGTTGGTACAATGACCGGGAAAGGTAGGGAGCTGGCGGACATGATGGAGAGAAGGAAGGTAGATATTCTGTGTGTGCAGGAGACCAGGTGGAAGGGTAGCAAAGCGCGTAGTATGGGAGTGGGATACAAACTGTTTTACTATGGTGAGGATAGGAAGAGAAATGGGGTAGGAGTGATCCTGAAGGAGGAGTTTGTGAGGAATGTTTTAGAGGTGAAAAGAGTGTCTGACAGGGTGATCAGTTTGAAGTTAGAGATTGAAGGGGTGATGTTGAATGTAGTGAGTGGTTATGCTCCACAAGTAGGCTGTAAGCTGAAAGAAAAGGAGAGATTCTGGAGTGAGTTAGATGAGGTGATGGAGAGTATTCCCAGAGGGGAGAGAGTAGTGGTGGGAGCAGTCTTCAACGGTCATGTGGGCGAGGGCAACAGAGGTGATGAGGAAGTGATGGGCAGGTTTGGTGTTAAGGAAAGGAACCCAGAAGGACAGATGGTGGTGGACTTTGCCATGAGGATGGAAATGGCTGTAGTTAACACTTATTTCCAGAAGAGGGAGGAACATAGAGTTACCTACAAGAGTGGTGGTAGGAGTACGCAGGTGGACTACATCCTAAGTAGACGAGCCAATCTGAGAGAGATCACTGACTGCAAAGTAGTGGTAGGAGAGAGTGTAGCCAGACAGCATCGGATGGTGATGTGTAGGATGTTTCTGGTGGTCAGGAAGAAGAGGGGAGGAAAGATGGAAAAGAAGACCAAGTGGTGGAAGTTGAAAAAAGAAGACGGTTGTGAGGAATTCAGACAGAAGCTGAGACAGGCTTTGGGTGGCCAGGAAGAGCTTCCAGAGGACTGGGAAACTACAGCAGAAGTGATCAGGGAGACAGGTAGGAAAGTGCTAGGTGTGTCAGCAGGAAGAAGGAAAGAAGATAAGGAAACATGGTGGTGGAATGAGGAAGTACAGGACATCATCCAGAGGAAGAGGCTAGCTAAAAAGAAGTGGGACATCAAAAGGACTGAAGAAAGTAGACAGGACTACAAGGAATCACAGCGCAGGGTGAAGAGGGAGGTGGCAAAGAAGGTAATTGGTGCAACAGTAGAGGATATTGAGGCCAGAGTTAGGTGGAAACAGATGATTTGCTGTGGCGACCCCTAAACTGGGAACAGCCGAAAGAAGAAGAAGAAGAAGATTATAAGATTGAGTGGTTCAATCTCCAGCATATGTTGCATTGTTGAGAGACCAGCTGTTGTAACACTGCGGTGAAAGAAAGCCACGCAGTCATCCCATTCCGGTACTCTCTGTTTTACACCTCTTTCACACAACGCATGATGACAGAACTTTTTTTTTCAAGAATACAATGTAAGGATTCATTGGTTAACTGCGCCTTTCCAGTATAAAACTTTGATTTGAATGTTGAAAAATTCTTGAATGTATTAAAATTATTCTGTTTTTTGATCAAACAAGTATTGATTTTCACACCTTTTCATTCTCCTCTGTTCTTTATTGCCTGAATGCAAAATCACATCAGGGGAAATGTTTCATCAAGCTGGAGGTTTCTTATCTTCTTATACCTGTTTCTTCATTACCATAGATCATTGACCCGAAGATGCCACGCGAGGGGGTGTTCCACCATGGCGTTCCAATCCCTGTTCCTCCCCCAGAAGTTCTGAAGCTTGGGGAGCAGATGACTCAAGAGGCACGGGAACATCTCTTTCTTGTGCTCTTCTTCGACAACAAGAGGACATGGTCAGTCTGTGTGTTTGTCTTTTTTGCATCAGAGAGAAGATATCAACCTTTTAACCTCATTATATATATTATAAACATGTGTGAGAGACGTACCTCACCTCCTGGTGGCAGGTCAAATGACTCTTTACAACATGTTCGATTGCTTAAACCACCTCAGGAAAAGAACCTCCTCAGGAAAAAACCATAATGTACCACCATAATGAGCAACATTAACATACAACTCCAGTATAGCCCCAGCATATAGGCCTTCCTGTTTACCCATAGTTCACTACAGTTCAAATAAGAGGCAATATTATTGATAATAAAACATTTATGATTAAAATGCTAACTGAACACAGTCCTTGAGTCGATTAAACTTCTGGATCATGTTACGCTTTCCCAAAAGTAAAAATTTAAGTAAGCTTGTAAATAGTTTTTACATTTTTTATTTTGACCACACAATCAATATTTTAAAAAATTTTGTTTTGTTTTAGCTATAAAACTTGACATTGAATCAACACAGATTCTCTGCATGCTGCAGTATCAAGCACTCGATGAAATTCAATAGGGATGCTCACTTCTTGCCGTTATGGCGAGTAGCCTAAGAAACATCATTATGTTTGGAGGTGTCATTTCACATCACAAAAAAGGACACGGTTTTATTTTATTGTTTGAAATTTGCACATATTCGATAAATGGGACCATATTTATTGCTCAAATTTGATGAATAATGCAAACCATAAGATAGTTTGAAAATGACCTCCTTATAAGTTGAAATTGCAATATTAGTTACAGTTTTTCACCAAAGAATTGTTTCCTGTGGAATGTGTGAGACGTGTTTGTGACTAGAGAGCTGAGGGTTTTTCCA
Source organism: Danionella dracula (assembly GCA_900490495.1). Classification (NCBI taxonomy): domain Eukaryota; kingdom Metazoa; phylum Chordata; class Actinopteri; order Cypriniformes; family Danionidae; genus Danionella; species Danionella dracula. The sequence goes on from UELW01000334.1 coordinate 16,763,938, forward strand.
CTGAGGTTTCAGACCTGTGGGTTGTGTCGAGATTTGACGAAGCCTTTCATTGATCAGTTATTTTTCACTAATTTCAATGGTTTGTAAGAGGAAAAATATCTGTAAAACATTTTCATTAATACTTTATTAGTTTGAAACACATTGGTTTATTTGTACTTTCTAGAAGGAAAACACTGAAATTAACTGGGGTAGTTGTTCTACCTTGCTATGCTATTTTCAAAGATGACATGGTTTGAAAAAGCTGGTATACATTAACAATCAAAAGTTTGGAAAAGCTTTGGCATCACACATCAGGTACAGAGGGTATGCATTTATGTCACTTTCATACTGGGCCACACCCCTTCAGTGATATTGAGACAATGCAAGAATTTTATAATTAAGTAGTCTACTCACAATGTCCTAAACACACGATGTCTTAAACGACTCAAACTGATTAAACTAGAGGGTTTACTGTACGGACCATACATAGAAAGATGGAAAGAACCAAAAAAAGTTCTGTAATGCAGCTGTACCATTAAAAACAAAACAAAAAACATGGTATGCATTACAAAGTGAAGATTTTACCAAGGTTAAGCACTTGTGTGTGTGTGTTTGTGGGGGGGGGGGTGCGTGTGTGTGTGTGTTGTGTGTTTTGTATCATGTATCATATGTTGATGAGGGGTGGGTGCTGTACCAGTATGAAAGTGAATACCGTTATTGTGTTGTGCGATGATACAGATTTTGCAATACCGTGGATATCATCACATTCATAAAATTCATAAATTCAGCTTGATGTTTCGATTGCAGACACTCAATTTTTTTCATGTTTTTACCAAGGAGCTCCTCAGTGACTGAACTGCAGTACCCTGAGCGGCCGCTTGAGGCTGACTCCAAAACAGAGCACATTCTCATTCACTCCAATGTTAAAACTGACCAACTTTGGTGCTGAAAAAAACATGTTTCCACCCCTGGCTCCATTTGGTTTGTTTACTCAAATCCCTAGTTTTGATCTTTATGAACACTCTGAGGGGGGTGAATTAATTTTAAATTAGTTTGTTTAAAATGTATACAAATTAAACCTTCAGCCAATCAGATGCCTTCACTACGGCCATATCCTGCCTCTGAGGACATGTTTTCAAGCACTGGCTCCGCACATTTTGAGCTTCATTTGACTTTGCCAGAACCCTACGGCTGATGTCACGAACAATCTGTCCATGTTATATACGGTTAAAGGTTTAGACGAAGAGATCTATCGTATCCTGCCTGGGCCAAGACGTCTGAAGTGTCAGCATCTCTGAACATCCTGTGCCGTAAACACTCTTAAATAGGTCAAAGGAAACACAACTCAAAACACCAGAACCAGTCTATTTCTTTTCTGTTTCATGAGCAACAGATTCAGTACAAGCAGTGACAAATGTTTTTGAGTGTGATAGAATTTATATCTATTAAAAACATTGTTCTCGGGAATCAATGTGTTAATGTTTGGAAGCAAACGTATGGTTTAGAAAATCTAGAGATATTGCCATTTAAATGATAACCAATGTATAAATTGAGATAAAAAAGTGCTCCATTTCTAAAGCTAACTTTGCATTGATCTGTGTGGCTGTGTAAGGATTGTTTTAGCTCTCATTTTCTGAGTATGCACTGAACAAGATTTATACCGCAGAGATGAGGTCATGTTTTTTTGTTAACTACCACAACACAAAACATGAAAATAAGTGATTTGCCTGACTTATCTAACACTAATGATTACAAGTCAGGTCCCTGAGCTGAGTGTGCAGAATGTGTAACCCATGGGTAAAGGAAGCTATCACACAGGAAGCTTAAAAATTTATCTGACACGTTTTTACAGCAGATGTAAATGCTTTTGCCTGCTAAAATAATAAAAAGTTGTAAATGTGCGCATAGTATGGTTGAGTTATGTGTTTACCTGTAAACCATGTATTGAGAGTGGTTTTCCAGGATATGTGCAGAATTATGAAAAATGTCAAAGCTCAGACCACATTTATTGCCCCTCATTTTTACAAGTCTTTCACTTTCATGTTATAAAAATGTTATTGTGTCTTGCTCAGTTTTCTGTTCATATTCATGTATAAACGCAGCATGTTTAAGCTGCATGACTGCAATCTGAATTTAGTCAGTGTAGTTGTGTGATCATGTGTTTTCCTGCTGCAGGCAGTGGCTCCCGCGCTCAAAACTTGTTCCTCTGGGTGTGAACCAGGATCTGGACAAAGAGAAAATGTTGGAAGGAAGAAAATCCAACATTAGGAAGTCTGTGCAGGTGGCCTATCAAAGAGCTCTGCAGCATCGGAGCAAAGTCAACAGCAGTGAGAGCAGCGATACCGACTGATCCCACGTCATCACTATCTCATCCAGTGACCACATGAGAGGCATGCGCTTCAGGTTGTCTTTCTCACTCTGACAGTCACACAGCTCTCACGAAGGCCACAACATTAGCGTTGATACACTAAAAGCCAAATAAAGGCTGATCTAAAGGGCGATCTTCTGCTCTACAAGGCTGCTGTGAAATGAAATCGACTTGTAATGTTTCTGTAGTGTTTGTCCTGTATTTCCCATGTTTTTCATATAGAATGAAGCTGTGGTCCAATTTCGTGCCACTTTCACTGTAGAACTTTTATATATATATATATGTACAAATGATTCATGTCACAGACTTTAATTAAATCTTTGTGTTTTCTACGTTCTGATGTATCAGGGGGTTTTAATGCACAAGAATCTCAAAGTGGGCGTGTTTTCTTTTCCAATCATCACAGCAATCTTTTGATTGAAAGCACGCTGTTCTTTCTCTGAGTGGAGGCTCAAACAAAAAAATCATGTTTTAAATTAACTATAGGTGGCAATATGCCTGAGAATGTTTTCAGGTTTGGACTATGATGTGAATGAGATAAGTTTGAGCTTGATTGGATATTGTATGACTGAGTTATAACAACTTCCTGTTTCATATAAAAACATAAGACCACACCCTTTATGATTGGCAAAAAAAGCTTCGCAATATAAAATGCCTTATACCTAAAGATGATGCTGAATCTGTGGGAGGAGTTCGTCAAAGTGTAGAGAGAGCAAAAACGCCCATTTTTAGAGGTCTTTGCGAAATAACTGACATACTAAATAACTTATTAATAGTCAATTTTGGAAACAGGGTTTATATTAGTAAAAGATGCAGCTTGGGGCTTTACTTATATGTATTAAATTTTATTCGCCTATGACAAACTGTTTGCTCAACAGCTACTGAAACAGTAGACATTTTTTAAAGTCATTTTTCAAACCTGTATCAGACATTTTTCACCGGGTGACTGATGTGTGACTTTTCGTTTATGAAAAGTGCAAGGAAATACTGTAAAAAAAAAAAATTCGAATTACAAAAGGCTCTCGCACCGCTGGCGCTCTATCCTTAATAATAGAGGACAGTGGTGGAATCTTACTGAAACGATGCTTTAAACAATATATTACTTTTAGATTTAGATGACCTGTTTTCACATATTTCACAAAAGGCTTATGAGTAAGACGAGAAGGGAAAATAAAGATGTCAAAAAAACTGTTTGGATTGTAAGACCGGAACTCCCGTAAATGACGTCACGGTGCCTCCTCAACTGTTTATTTTCGTTCGCGCAGCAGTCGGTCGCCTCCTCACACAGTCCTCACACACAACCTCCCCGCAGCCATGCGTGTGCCCCGCGTGTGGTCGCTCGCCCGCTGGGTGTGGGTCGTGTTTGTGCTGGGGAAGAGCGCCGTGGGTGGACACATGAGGATTAATCGCCGCGACACGCTCCGACAGGTGAGTTTACAACTCCAGATGAAATCATTCGGGCTCTCGAGGAGTGTCAGGTGAGTTTAACTCCAGATGAAATCATTCGGACTCGGGCTCTCGAGGAGTGTCAGGTGAGTTTAACTCCAGATGAAATCATTCGGGCTCTCGAGGAGTGTCAGGTGAGTTTAACTCCAGATGAAGTAACTCGTGAGTTTAAGCAGTAAACGGTCAAGCCTGACTACGCAACAGAGAGAGCTGCCACATCGAGCAAGCTTTAAAATCAGAAATCTTGTGTTGATGGTTTGTAATAATCAGAGGTGACGTAGAAGTCAAGCTTTGGGGTATGGAGCCAGAACGGTCTCTAAAACAAACAGTGCACTCGTATTAAAATGTACAAAAACCAATGTATGATTTCTAAACAATGTTCCTAGATTTACAAGTGAAAGCATAAATATTCCCCTCAATCTACACACTGAATTAAATTGAAAACAGGTTCACAGATGTGATTTTATTAAGTTTGTCAGATGCTTGTCTTTAATATATTAACAAACTATGTGAGATATAATGTTGGTTGTGGATTTGTAGCCTCTCTTGCGAGTTCGCTCCGCTCTGAAGTTGTACTTGATACTTTTGAGACTCTTCTCGCACGTTTTGGGTTCGTATGCGTAACATCAGAGCGGCTCGTGTTCTCCACCAATCAGAGCGCTGACTCAAGCAGCTCACGCCTAAACTGTTTCGAGATTATCTCCATCAAAATTTTTACTTTTAAAAAAGCTTTCTTTTTTTACTATTCCTAACATTTTGCATATTATAACACACCAATCAATTAACATGATGTTTAGTCAGACTAAACTTTGATAATTTTATATTTATCTTAATTGTCAATACATGTTTAATATAAAAACATCTCTTACCCTAGCATGGAGGTTCCTGGAGGGCTGCAGCCTTGCTGGTTTTTGTTCTATTTCATGAGACACATGATAAAAAAATAAATAAGCCAAGAAGAGCTTAATTAGAGAAATCAGCTTTATTCAGTTAACCCTTATACTCCTATAATGATACTGTATTTATTAGTTTTCCTGATATTTTTCTTGTTTTTAACAATTATGTCAGAAAATGTTGTTTTTAAGATTTTTTTTAAATAAAACTTTCAAAATCGGGCAAATATTTGTTATTATTATGTTATAAAGGCTCAGAACAGTGTGTAATGACAAGAAAAGTAAAAAAAATGAGTTTGAAATTTCATTAACTTTCTTTATTAACAACTATAAACGTAGAGCAACAATACTTTTGAGATTACAAAAAGAACCTCAAACTGTTTTACATTAACTCAAACAGTTTTGTGTGAATAGGGCTTTCAGTGTCCGTTTCACAAGTTGTTTTATTTCCACATGTACAGGAGTTTATTTGTGTTCCTAACGCCTGCGCCACAGACATCATCTCCAGCCCTCAGGAGGATTCCCTTCATCAGAACAATCTCTAGAAATATAAAGAAAGTTTCTACACAAAAAATAGAAAATCTCCTCCTCACAAACTTCGAACGAAAACTCACAAACAAAAGCAACTTTGATGTCAAGATCGTCTTCAAATCTTTCTCCACTATTTGCAAATGTTTTGAAACTAAAATCTAACACCATGTGTGGCAAAAAAACAGCAGAAAAAGGCGAGGAAGGCTTTGCCACGAACGCAGCGGAATCAAACACGGTATAAAAAAACATTACAATCTAACTCTAATAAACCTATAACTACAACGGAAACACTGTTATATAAAATAAAGCTCTTCTAAAACACAGCTGAAGTATTGCTAAGTCAACCACAAGCTATCAATCTCTCATCTGTCACTATTCTCCTGTGCTCCAACACAAACAATGTTGTCATTACCGTAATTTTGATAGTGTGGAATTAACCAAAGTGTGGAATTAACCAAAGCTACGGTAGTTTGAAGTGAGCATGTCACTATTCTGTCGCCGGCGACAGCTCGATCAGCCCAGAACTATGCAGGGCTGTGACCCTCCAGGAATTGAGTTTGACATCTGTGCCCTAGCAGCTGTTAGTTATAATTAAATAAGATAAAACATGCATCAAAATGTAAAATTAGTTTGTTGTATTAATGACGACTCTGATCAGGCATAAGGGCCCTTCATTCAAGAATGCATTGCTGTTGAATGTGGTTCAGCTTGGAGGATTAAACCCCATCTCAATGAGTGAATAAACATTTTTATGAAGACATAAAATGGCTTATTTCATAGTATTTAAGCCTTGCACAAGGAAAAAAAACTACTTACTGCGTGCGTGGACCTCCAAGCAAACACAGATGGAAAGCGCCTGGTGTAACTCTTACAGCCTCATCATAAGTCCTTTGTCGAAGTCTTCTTTGGCGATAAACCAGGTGAATTTGAAGTGCTGCTTACAAACAAATGTGATCTTTGCAAGTTTTCGCTGATCGGTAGACACAAAAGCAGGCCATTTTTAATGGTAATCCAGGGAAAAGTTTAGTCTTGGAACATCCGAAAACGCACTTCTCTGGCATTGTTTATCTAGTATGCTGCTCTCACTCTCCCAGGGCAAACTGTGTTTCCCGCTCATCATAGAGGGGCTGTACTAGTGATTAATCTGATTGGTCAGTAGGTGGGGCTAAGAACTTGGGCATTGTTAAGAACTATGAGCTATTTTCAGCTCACAAAAAAGGAATAAAGGATTGCTCAAACATGCATGAACTAATCTGAATTCAACTTGATGAAACAAAGCTTCAAGATGCCAGGAATGTCAGAAAATTCACATTTTCATCATAAGGCACCTTTAAGTTAATGATTTGCCCTTATTTAGAACAGCTATAAACATAAAATGTTCAGTAATATTTCTAATAAATCTGTGCCAAAGAAAGGATTTTAGATAAGATATTTTTTAGCACATTTTCTCGAGATATATCTCTACCTGAAAATAATCCTTAAGCCTATTTTCAGTGTTCAGGACTGACATCTGACTCTAATGTAGAATGAAAACAGAAATTGAGGATTTTAATTTGAAGCCTCTTTTTGCTAAGCAGCTTTCTTAAATGTTTTGTTTTCTGGATTAAACAAAACAATTATGTGGACATGACGGGGAAGTTGACCTGCATTACACCGCATCATGTGATGCAACTACAAAGCACTCGATTGGAGAGGTGAGAGCATGTGTTCTCTCAATCATGACAGCACAATTTATTATGCAATCTAGACAGTGCATTAAATGTAAGTGTTTGATCCGATTCGAAAACTATTCTTTTATTTGAGCATCTCATATGTGCTGTTCCATCAAGTGGTCAGATTTCAGTTTATGACACAGCAGATTAAGAAGTTTGTGTTTCTCCTCCAACTGATGCTTTGCAATAGTGCTCTGATGGAAACAAGTCGCAATGCACCTCTCCCTCCCTAACAATCTTAAAACTGCCAGCAACTTTAGCGCTTAAGATAAGTGTGTGCTCATAACATCTCACATGTCAAAACTTGCCAAGCCGAGCTGCAACAGTCAGAATAAACAATTTTTTTGTTGTAATTTTCCATTCATTTGCAACTTTACTTGTACTCTGAGCCGTAATGTGACATATGAGTCAATTGAAAATTATGTCCATGCATCACATGTAATTGTAACCCTGTCCTTAATGTTTAGTGATTCTAAAACTTGAGCTTTAGTCCTTGTCAATGAAACCTACCGATGACTGGGTAATTCGTATAGCCTTTTCAGAATGTGGCATATGCTTTGCTACTTGCTTGAGGGTCCTTTGCATATAACAGGTCTTTTTTGAGCACTTGACACAGTCGGGACAGAAGGCCATTTCTCCAGTTCTGAATGGAGCCATGTAATATGCTTTATCTTGTTAGTCGTGTTCCCAAAGTACTTGAATTAGGCCCGACAGACTTTGCACACAGTGTGGCTTTTATCAATGACCACTTTCTCTGGGTCTTCATAAAATCCAAAATGTTGCACACAGATTGAACACAGAATCGACTCTGAATCTTTGAGATCGATTCAGAATCAATAAGAGAAAGAATCACTCCTAGAAAATAGCTGTGCACTAGATATTCAAAATGATAGAGATATCTTTTAAAGGGAGACTAAATGTGCTCTGTGTTGAAAGATTTCCCACTCCGTCTCAATTTGTGATTATCTCTGCAGCCGCCAAGCTAACCTTTAAACAGCTTGATGTGGCTGGAAGGTGTAGTCGACGCGCATTAATACTGTTCACTCCGAAAAATTATTTTAAATGTCTTTTATTTCTTCTCCAAATGTTTCTCCGTGTAGGGGTAATGTATCAATAGTGGTCAAAAGCTGTGCAACCTTCCCTTCACAAACACCCTCAGTGAGAGAATGTTCCTCCCTTTATACTCATTATTTAACTCGCCAAAATATACCAAACCATAATTAAATCACTAAAATATACCAGCACATGTATGGCTCTTACCATCTCATTACTCAGGATTAGCTGAAATCCAGGCAAGTCAGAAAGATTTGCAGGATATTAAGATGCTTTAAGGAAGTTTTACAGCAAAGTAAAGAATGTTCTAACTCTCTCTCTCTCTCTCTCTCTCTCTCTCTCTCTCTCTCTCTCTCTCTCTCTCTCTCTTTCTCAAAGGAATGGAGTGATTTGGGTAAGTCTTAACACAATACAATTGTATACTTCCAATGTGTGTTGGCTTGAGGTATATGGTTGTAAAGTGTATGTACATTTATCAATATCATCAGCCTTTGAGCCAGACTGCGAACAATGAAGAAATAAATTAAGATAAAGAAAAATGCATCAGCTATAGAAAAAGCAGATTAGTATGAATAATATGATAACATAACAGATGAGCATTGCAATATATGAAATAGAAAAAATAACACATTTTGTGTAATTTTTTACTACTTAAAACGGACACATGAATGGATTTCCTGATGATTTTTTAAACATAATTTATGAAGGCATTTCAAAGTCATTCAGACATCGATGGTAATAAATGTTTGTGTCACTCTTTCTTTAGACGCTACTCTCCCTCGTCTGCAGTTCAACTCGGTGCTAGTCCAGAAGAAAGTGTGTGCTGAAGTCTGTCTCTCTGTTCAACCATTGCGTATGTACAACCAAAAGGTTTCTATAAAAAAGGGTTTGATACATAATAAAAATGCCTTTCACTCATTACATGTTCAGCTCTCACAGTCTTACATGTTATTTAAATGATGATTCCAAAACATGTTTCTATGTCCTTCATTTTCTCTCTGCATTCAAAGAGCAGAACACACACATGTTAATGGCAGACACTGATTTTTCATATTCCCTTCATCTTTTAGTAGACATACTCACTGGCCACTGTGTTAGATACACTTATAATACACTCCAAGTGATCATTAATTTAAATTTCTAATTTGCCAATCACATGGCAGCAACTTAATGCACCTTGTCAAGATGTTCTGCTGCAGTTCAAACCAAGCTTCACAACAGGGAAGAAAGCTAATTTAAGTGACTTTGGATGTGGCATGGTTGTTGGTGCCAGAGAAACTGCTGATCTGCTGGGTTTTCTAGGGGTAACAGAGAATAGTCAGAAAAAAAGAAAATATCAAATATGGCCAGATTGGTTGGAGCCGATTGAAAGGCAAGAGTTACTCAAATAAGTTTTAGCTTTGGGACATATCAAAGAATCCAAAAAGAAACTCAATCATTTTTACAGACTCAAATTCATGCCTCTAAGCCTTAGAAGGATCAAAATGTTGACATCCGCTTATAAATGAAATCTTTTTAAAAGTTCACCAACTACAAAGTTAGTTCATTTTCTGCTGGAGCCCTGGCCATTTTGGTCTAATTGGAAATGAATGAGGAGATCAGGCTGCTAGACTTGCTTTTAACCAGGAAATTATGGATTGTCCCTTTCCTCCAGATGATTTAATACCTTTAATTTCATCTTTCGTCTTGGACTGATGCAAGAACAAACGCAATGGGAAAAATGCAAAAGCATCTAATTATATGAAATCCATATTGAAGCCAGAAATGGCACTGTTCGGTCAAATGTGTGATTATTTGATAGAGGCACGTTCACTCCTGAAACTTTGGATCAACAATTTGTGTAGCTGTATAGAGACCATACGCCAGTTTTTAAGGCAAAAAGGTGTTCAAACCGGTACTAGCAAGGTGTACCTAATAATGTGGCCAGTCAGTTTATATCCCTCTATTTTATTCATTGAAGGCTTCTGGTTCTGATTGGATAGTTGTTTCAATAGTTTTATAGATCCTTTTACAGGTCACATGATCAAATAGTTGAATGTACATATAGACAACAGAAGTGGAAGTGTTCCCCATTCATTTGGACGTTGCAGCAAGTTTGTTTTTGGTGGTGTAATGTTTCCTTGGCACACTGTAGGCCCCTAATTGGTTTCTTGAACATGACAATGTTTAGTTCACTGTACTAAAATGGCCCCCACAGTCACCAGATCTCAACCCAATAGAGCATCTTTGGGATGTGGTGGAACGGGTGCAAGATGCTCTCCTATCAATATGGGCCAACATTTCTAAAGAATGCTTTCAGCACCTTGTTGAATCAATGCCACGTAGAATTAAGGCAGTTCTGAAGATGAAAGGGGTTAAACACCGTATTAGGATGGTGTTCCTAATAATCCTTTAGCTGAGTGTATACTTTGTCAATTTTCTACAATTTAGTTGAATATGTTTAAATACAATTAAATACATTTATTATACATTTCAATCTTTGTGTCTTCCTTACACATTATAGTTAAATAAAATATGAAACAAATATTTTAAAAAGCACCCCAAATTTTGCAGACCCCATCAATGCAAATTTTCCCAGGCAAAAATAACGAAAAGTAGACTAATTAGGTGCAAAACCACGCAACACTTGTTGGATTAAAATAATACACGTGTTCAATAGAGACAACAGGAGAGGAAGTCAAAGCCGTAATCTTTTTCCAAATTCTCTTTAACACATTTACAGATATATCTAGGTCTCTACACTGGTTATAAAAACAAAACTTTGTCTCCCCCGCTTATAACATCAAAGACAAAGGGTCCCTTGTGGCCTGGCCTTCCTTCAGATAACATAACGTTCTTGGAGGTGGCGTTTACAATCACTGATTGGCTCTCAGTCTGTGAGGATCTGGTTTAAACATACTCTTACAATGGAGGATCTCTTTGACCTCTGAACAGTAGAAACATACTGGTGACACGTGACCAGGTTGCTTCCTTCAAACAACTAGCTTGCGCTAGAGTAGAGCAAGTTTTATTACTAGTTAAAGAGATTTATTAGAAAGAGGAGAATGGGGACTGAAGCCCTATCTCTTCTCCGCCTGATTTGTGCTTGATCAGTGCAGATTTTTGGTAGCAGAATACAACCGGAGGTTTCACGGTCACCTTCAAGTTATTGATGCCTTCCATTTCTGAGAGTCCAAATTCTTAATAAAGAACAAGAAGAAATTTCTCTTCCTGATTGCAACCATCTTTTATAGACAATGTCTTAGCCTGCAGGTCTGAATACGAGGGGAAATTACATTAAGGACTCCCACAGCCACTGCTTTACATGTCTGGGGCATCACATACGACACTGGGAATTCTGCTTCCTCTGAAGGCTGTGTCTGAGCGTGTGTGTGCCCCGCGATCATTTACTCAAGCAGTCGATTGCTAAGTCCCCAAAAAGACTTTCTGTTTTAAAGACTTGAAAACCAATACAGGAGATTAGGAGCTGCCCTGTCAGATACCACAATTTGAAAGTTATAATTTGATTAGTTTTATAGTGAGTTTTTACAAGTATATGATCTGAAATGTTAATTTAGGGTAAAAGCTCTATTGAAATCGATATTCAAAACTTGTACATACATTTCATAAAGGGACTTTTCTGTGGAATTAATGCTGTAATAATTTTAAATAACCTTTTTATTTTAATTCCTTAAATGTACATTGTTGATCAGATTTATTTATTCCAATAATTCACTATTTGCTCTTCAAATTACCAAAGATCCCTTTTTCTGCATTTTTTTCAGAGTGTAATGAAACTCTTCAGATTGACTTCACTGACTCAAAGAGGAGAGAATCACAGATCCTCATCACGAAGTACTACACTGCACTATGGGTAAAACTGAATGGACACTTTGAAATGAAAGAACTTTTTTTGACATGTAGAGGTTTGGGTGGCACATGTAGCTGGAGTGCAAGGGAGATTGAGGGAGGCTTTTAAAATGGTTTTGTGCCAATGTTGGTATAATTATTCTATAGATTGTATTGAAATGCAGTGCTTTTTCTCTCAAACGAGTGGAGTGTCATTTGGGTCAAGGTCAGATACCCAATAGATAATTTTTTTTAATGTTGCTGGATAATGATATTAAAATAAGAAGTTTGTCAAGGCCATTGCCCCAAGTGGCTTTGCCTTTGTAGAAATGCCTTTCTCATTCATGGGGTTTTGTTTTCCCACACAACAGAAGAGATTAAACTATCAAATTTAACGTAAAGCTCTGCTTGATGAAAATAGGAGTACTTGAGAACAGATACATAAACTGGGGAGTGTAGTAATTGGAGCTAAATTTATCCGACTCACTGGGTTGCAAGCTGGAATTAAGGTACAGGTCTGTTTCCAAACCCATTGTGGATGATGAAGGCTTTCAAAACTGGGTTTCCAGTTTTATAAATGTAATGTTTTTTGTGTTGTTCCTTTTTTGCTTTTTCAGATTGAAGGCCTTTACACATCTTAACAAAAACGAAAGCTCTAAACTGACTCTGACCAGCTCTTAAAACGCAGTGCGTCAATGTGTTATTTTCCAATGAAGACAGTTGCATCTATTCGCAATGTGATTTAAAGCAAAGGCATAGTTTGCGAACCGACAACTCAGCATTGGTTACATGAGATATCTGTCAAGCACTTGTATAAAAGTCTATTTCAACAACTTCTGCAATATTCACTTAAAAAGTGTTTTTAATTAAACATAATTTGGAAGAATCACTTTTTTATGCAGTGACCCTATGGCTACTGATACTTTTTACAATATGTTACTGGGCCCACACAGATACATGGACACACACTGGATCTTGTTCTTGCAAGTGGCCTATTTATTAATGTTGCGGTGATAAAGGACGTAGTTTTTACTGATCATTGTCCAATACAGTTTAACTTTCATTTAAATTACCCTTTTAAACCGCATGCCCCGGTGCTCTCTGGCTGCATTCTTAAAACAGACAAAGCACCTTTTTCTATAACAGCTTTTAGAGTGTGTACATGTCGAACATTTTTCTGTCTCCGCGACACTGAGCAGCTAACTGAATAGTTTTTTATATATAGCTCCATGCGTCCCAAACCTTCATCAGAACCAAGGCTAAACTATACCACTCGTGTAGCCAGTCATGTTTGTAGAGATGCTGAGCATAGGCAGAAAAAAGACAAACTTCATGTATCTTATCAAATTTTGCAGGATAGCTGGAAAAACTATCAGAAAATTGTTAAAAGTGAGAAAATTTGATATTTTTTCAGAAATAGTCTCTCAATTTTAACAAGCCTTTTTAAAGTTTTAAAGTTTTATAGACCCACTGTTTTTGAACACTCTAAAGAAACCTGTGAGAAAATCTTGTGTTTTAACAGTTTATAGACATACTTGGTGCAACAGTTTTTAACCATTTTTAACCGGTACCTTTGGACGTTCTGACCAAAAATTGGTAAAATCCTCCTCTTGCCCTACTGAGCCAATCCTTCCTTCAAGAGCTATGGCTAACAATTGGCATGCATGTTTAAACTGTGGTAAACTCTAGTTTATCATCTTGTCTGGTACCACCTTTTTGCAAAAAGGCTGTTTTTGGACCTTTTAAAAATGGTTTGGATGCCTCTAAATGTAATAATTATAGGCCAATCTCAAAACTTCCTTTTCTGGCAAAATAAGAGCGTTCTCACATAACTGCAAGAACTTTTAGATGCACATGGTATTCTTGATTTGTTGCAGTTAGGTTTCAAAGCATTTTATAGCACAGAAGTCTGTACTTTTAAAAGTTTTTTATGACCTTTTATTAATGTTTGATTCTGGCAAGTTTGCCATTTTAATGCTTTTAGACCTGAGTGCTGCTTTTGACAACTCTTTCATCTCACTTGGAAAACTGTGTGTGTGTCAGAGGGTCTGCACTGGAGTTTTTCAGGTCATAACTCTCACAAAGACGTTTTACTGTTAAACTGGGGGTCTCCACCTCATCTACAGTACCCCTTACTTGTGGAGTCCCCCAGGGATCAGTTCTTGGTCCCATTTTATTCACAATTCACCTCCTTCTGCTTGGATATTTATATTGGTTTTTAAAATGCACAACATTTCATACCTTTTTTATGCAGATGACTGCCAAATTCACATGCCAATCAAATAAAATGGCAGCAGCTCCCTGATACAATTCTCATACTGTTTTAATGACATCAAGGCTTGATTGGCTCAGAACTTTCTGAAATTAAATGAATAGAAAACTGAGGGTATATTGTTTGGCCCCGTACGTTCCCAAATAGATCTGAGGCCTTTCAAAGAGTTCGGTAAACCTAAAGTAACCAACCTTGGTGTCACTGTTGATTCTGATTTTAAACTGGATAAACCGGTCAATGCTGTTGCAAGGTTTCCATTTTATCATCCCTGCCTTTTATCTAAAATTAAGTCGTGTTTATCTTTTAAAGACTTTTCAGTGAGTGATGCATGCTTTTATTTCACGTCTGGACTACTGTAATGCCATCTACACTGGGATAAATCACAAGATGCTTCATCGCTTACAGTTAGTCCAGAACGCTGCACTGTTGGTTGGTTGGTTGGTTGGAACACTGTTGGTTTCTTTTAACAGAAACCAAAATGAATGCACTGCCTCCCCTTGTTAGAACAGCTCCCTCAGTAGAAGGTTTTAAGTCTCGTCTTAAAACCCATTTTTACACTTTGGCTTTTAACACTGCCTGAGCTTAAGTTTTATTCATCTGTGTAGTTTAGTTTTTATTGCGTTTTAGTCATTTTTTATTCCTTTTTTAAATTGTTTTGAGTGTTATTAAATACTATTTTGTGCAGCACTTGTGCTATATCAATGAAGTGGACTGGATTGTGAGCGTGCGCGCAACACTCCGTGTAATACAAATGAATCTGCATTCCGTGCAACATGCTTGAATTAAGCAGACTTGATCAGAACAAAGAACTAAGAGTAAAATAAGAGCAGAACTATGTGCACCAGGACATTTGCTTGACTACTAGGCAATGTGGCTAGTGCTTTTGTTTAAAGAACTTGATCCACCAGCAACTGACGGCTGTAAAGTTTCAGGTTTAATATTCATCAGATATAGACTAAACACTCGTTTGTGGTTGACATGGACAATATCTACCTTGTCTCAAACTCTCAATACTTTCCCCCCGTAAAATGCACATTTTTGGTATAGTGTCATATTTGTATGCTACAAAAGGGCCAATACATTTTGCACAGCCAAAAACAAGAATTAACAAAAATGAACTTTAGTTGACATCTCTTGCTCTAAACTGGACCCTCTTACAGACTGTACGGTCACTTCCTATTTAGTTTGATTGACAGAAGTCTCGTACAATCAATGCTGGTCGTTTTTCAAACTGAAGAATCCCTTTCCGGTTTAGCTGAATGGACATTATGTTTTCTGAATTGTTTTTTTTTGTTAATTGGTTTGTCATTTAGATTTTTAATTAAAAATTTTGCTTTTATAGTTGTGATTGGACTTGCACCTTTCGGCCGCTCTACATCAAGATTGAAATATTGCAAGGCCTTAATATTTTTGCTGGTTTCTCTGCAGTGGTGGAGCAATACTATTGACCAGGCCTGGCAGCCATTCAGAACTAAAATTCAGGCGAGCAAAATGACCACAAACTTGACGAACCTACAGCAGTCGGTGAGTCTAGCATGCATGTAGTTAAATTTGTGGGTTGTTGGGCTCCTATTCTGTACTGGTTTTTAACATAATGTATGGCAACTTCTAGCGGTAGCCATTCTTATCCTTCATGCAGGTGGCAAGCCAGAATTTTGCATCAAAAACCTTTTTCCATAGACTTGTAAGAAAGTATTTAATCCCAGCTGGCTCCTTTATTAACCTTAAAACAAGCCTCTGTTTCATGCCTTGCTATTTAACTGTTACCTGTATAACTGTCACCACCCAAAATAAATATGGGTGCTAAGGTCATGGTGTTACATTATTTAAATGAAAAACAGAAATGAAAACTGGAAGTAACAGGACACAAAGATTGAACTTTACAAAAAAGGATTTATTGACAATATTGAAACAGAACAACTATATTATAACTATAACTATCATTTCTCCTCACTAAAAGGTCTAAACCAGGGTTTACCAAATTCAATATTGTAGCCTGTAAATGCCGCTATCCAGACTCAGCCACAATCTCCCTTCGAAATATTAAATATTGTAGTACCATTTTGCAACTTAATCAGTCCAGATATGACCTTATAATAAAACAAGACCCAACAATAGAGTAAAATACACAAATATGGGTAAATGAACTCGTTTACCTTTGTCTTCTGATTATTAGCAGTGTAACAAAAAGTGCAGAAAAGAAAACGAAGTCATTTTGAAGATTTGTTCTTTTTAAGGAGCATCACTGCATCAACATTAAACAGAAGAGGTTTGAAGATTTTGAAATTCACCCTGTAGAGAAGCTATCCGTAGATTTGTGCAAATCTCAAGTCAGATAGGTTAGTAGAAAGCTTAACAGTCTGCAACAATACAGTCCTTTACAATATGAAAAGATTTCACTTTCTGCTGGCAATAACACATGATGCAACCTCAGAAGAGTCAAGGTTTATATCGAAAATAATCCCAACACTTTGAACAGTCTGTTACTATTTCTAGAACTACAGTGCCACAGGTCCCATCTGAATCAACAACCTATGCTAACTTATATACAAAATTATATTTTGTAAGAACGGATTACAAAATGCTAAATCACTACTTGTGAAGTGAAAATGAACCAATGTTCTAACAAAGTGTAGTGTTTCTTTAAGACTCACCAATAAATAAGTTGGTTCTAATTCATCCTTTTTTGAATACTCTCATTATTCATTGTATTGAGCATTACATTAATTTTTTTAGTATCATTACATTGACTTGTAGCCAAACAGACGAAGCTATCACAATTGGGAAGCAGTGCTGTTGTTCTTGATGAATATGTTTTTGGACTGTTAAACAATCATCTTACAGCACCTCTTTTTATTAAGTTTTTATTAAAATGTGTCACTATGGGTATGGATGGTGTTTAAAACATAATAACTGCCTGTGTTCCTCCAGTGGCTCCTGTGCTACAAGTGTTTTTGGGCTACACCTGGATCTGTGGTCTCCGTCTCTGTTCAGAGAAACAACCACACACTCCTCTCTGAGTCACACTCTGCTCAACACGCAGGTCAGTCTCGCACATTCATGCCCAGACTTATTTCAGTCCATTTCTAATTGAATTTATTGACAGCCCTGCTCTTTCCAACTGTGAATTCATTGTCAAAGAACTAACTGCTCTAAAGATTTTAATTGAGCAAAAATGTATTTTTTGAAGGACTTTGAAAAGATGTTAAAGTAGAATCTTTTGACACACGTGTTTCAATGTGTAAGAAACCTTGGAAACCACTTGTTAGCAGGGACAAAGCTGGTTCTCTGCTCTAGTTCAGTCTGTCTCTTTACCAGGATTGTTCAACAAAAAAAAATTTCCTAAGGTTGTACCCAAGCTGTTTACATTTCCACAAGTTTGAGCACTTTTTGTATTTACATAACTTAAGAAGTGTAATCAGAGAAGGACTTCAAGAGTTAAGTCTTAATTACAGAAGAGAATCTTTAAAGCTTACTCTTAAAAGGTGTCTATTATAACTTATTAGATCTTATTTGGCCATAAAAATGAGCATGGGTAGGGTTAAATTCATAATTTGTGTGTTTTGTAAAACTAAAATGGTGTCAAAAATGAAGAGCAATTTTTATACCAAGCTCTCCCCCAGTCCTGCTTTATCACAAAATCCTCATTTAAAGGAACAGTTTAAAGGAACAGTTATACCCCTCACCAGCTCTAGTATGGAATGGGTGCCTACTCCTGTACTAAAGTGTTACATTTCTTTACAATGCAAAGCAGATGCTTTTTTGTTGTTTAGCAAACACTGCATGAATAAAGAAAAGGTTGCTCGGTACTTACCTGCATTGTTGTGTAGAGTATCCCTGTAGGAACAGAACCAATGTGCTGGATTCATTCCTCTAATTTTAGCAGCATCAACATGGGTTATTTAACAAAATCACCTGTAATTATTTAGAATGGTTTATATTCCCTACCCTTCATCCTTTCTGGCTCATGAAAAGCACAGAGGGGAAAACCAATGTTTACTTGGTCAGATAATTTAACCCTTTCTAGGAATTGCATTCAATATTCTCATTAAGCTGGCATTCTAATGCGAATTAGAGCTGCTTCAATAAGACTTTCAAACTGTTAGTAACATTCCCCAGCGATTATTGACATGAACAATTGGAAATCTACTGTTATGTCAAAGAAGCATGTGAAAACAATGAATTACATGAAAGTATTGTAAAATACAGTCATTTGACACTATGGCTAGCTCGACTTCTGGTATTAAAGGGATTATGAGAAGGATCTGTCTTGAATGCTGAATTGTACGAATGATTTTTGCATTTTTAATGTAGCAGGTATTGAAAGGGATAAACTTTGATCAAACCTTGTATGGTATACTACAGGTAATATAGCTAGTCGACCCTAACCTTAACCCTAAGGCTTGAAGACAGAAATGAGCGACAAATTGATTCAGCCGTTTAATAAGTTGACTGCTTTAAGTCCTTTAATGACACTCGCACATCAAGCATCCATTCAGTAAAAATGTTCTGATTAAAAAGATCTTTTATACCAGCAAGATTGCTTACATATAGAATATATTTATTCTGAGAGACACATTTAAATTGAGACTTGAAAGGATTGTAAGAAAGGGAGTTAAGAGAGACAAGAGAGGGTAAGCAAAGGGTTTTTTGGAAACTATTAACATTTGTGACAGGGGCTTGAGGGAGGTTATTTGGATAAACTGCTTACTTAAGTTTAATTCAATTTCCTGTAATTCACCTTGAATTTAAAAACAAGTTTAACATTTTTCTTACTAAATGAGTAAATTATTAACTTTTTGTATCTCCTACAGCAGATCCCGTTCCTGTGTTCAGTGTCTCCGTGCTAGGGAAGCAGAAAATATTTGCTGTGCACACACTGGAAAATAGTCAGAGTGTCAGAATCAGCCTTTGTTACAAAGGCAGACACTACGAGTGCGTGGAGATAAAGCACTATGGGAAGGTAAGGCACGCAGTTGCACATTTGAAGAGTTGGCCTATGAAGAGTTGACAAACTACTCAATTTGTATGCAATTGGCTTCCTAAAGTCCTAAACAATTTAGCAGTTGTTAACAATATTTACATATACTAATATCTGTGTGTTTTGCAGATTGACCCTGGTGTTCATCCAGAAGTGAACTTGAGTCTGCCTCACCTTGTCCCTTGTGTCTGTGTGCAGGTCTGATCTGTGAGCTCATTATTTACTTTTAATTAGAAAACGGTGTTCTTTGTTGTCTTCCTTTTTTAGCTTGAGGAGAGATGGAAAAGAATATGCTCGTAACTCAATACATGTCAAATGTCAATCACTTAAGTTACACAGTTATTTAGAATCATTCTTTGAAAAAAAATTGCTATTCGAAGCAAGTTAAGGGCTGCGTGAATTCTCAAAAGGGGTCAAAAATTAGTGCACAGACCCTCTTCTGAACACTAGATAGCTCTTCGGTGAAAGTCACTCCAGCCTATATTTTTGCACAACAAGGCCTTACTTTAGCACGAGGCTCGTTTATATAGAAGATGAGCAGGAGCTCTAGGCTACCTCAAGTCCATTTGTAGCTCTTTGTTTTGTTTTCTGTTCTGTGAAGCATTTTTTCTTATCTGACGGTGGGGAGAAGTTAAGAAAAGAGAGAGCTTCACTTCTGGATGCTAGATGGAGTGTGAGAGGATAGAGAAATGAAAATAAACATGAACACACTTATTATTTGTTTTATTCTTATTATTAGAAGCTTTATTGATTCCTAAATGAAATAAAAACTTCACAAGTTCACGTTGTATAAACTGTTCTAGCATCAGATCTAGAAACTTTATCATCTCAGAGATAGGAAGACAATACTTTCACGTTGCCTTCAAAGCACTTCGTCACAGTTAAAGATGTTTCTTTGTCAGTTAACAGAACACAAAAACATGCTAAACTTGATAGGTGAGTAGTGTGTTTGAGAGGTTAAGCTCTCTGTGCACATTTATTTCATTAAATCACATTCTGATGTGAATGAGAGATTTTATGTCTCTTCAGAGTTGCCATACGAGCCAACTGACAGCACTTTCACCTTGCTTTCAAAGCACTCATTCACTGTAGAAGATGCTTTTTAACCATTCAATGAAATACCAAAAGATACAAAACAAGAAAGGCGAGCTCTGGGTGTTTCAGAGGTTATTCTGTCTGTGAGGAATTGATGGTTCCACTCATTCAAAGACACAAATACAATTTTTCCTTCTTGTTTACCTTTGTTTTCATCTCAAGAGTGCTACATCAATTGCCCAGTCAGACATCTTCAGTTAAATCAATTACAGCAGTATGATGCACTGCATGAAAAATAATTACTCGCTGCATATTGGTAAAAATAAATAAATGTCAATATTATTGCAAATCATTGTCAGACCGAACATTAACCTCAAACCATGTACTTAAACTTGAAAGCATTGGAATGTGCATGTGCGTGCCGGATTGTGCAGGAGGTGTGGATTGTGTACCGAGGCTGATCATTAACCAAACCACTACTGTCCAAAAAACATGCCAACAAGTAGCTTAGTGGGTTACTTTTTTCTCTCTCTCTTGAATCAATATTTGGTTATTAGTCAAAATGTGTAATATAACGATGTTATTTTCAAAATGGGAAAGTGAGAAGCAGTCAAGTTTTCTGTAAAGTATAAATCAGTAGAGTTTGAGGTAAAATGTCAGCAAAAAAAAAAGAAGAAATGTTATGAGAATGTTATTGCGTGTTTGCAAAAACACATCAAAATAGTAGGGAATATTCTGGGAATTACATTTTTATTTCTCACAAAACAACTAAAATTAGGGGAAAGTTTGTGTTTGCTGGGTTAGTGCAGTAATTAAATTATACTTTTGAGCCCTAGCCACCCACACTACAGATTAACATATGTGACACACATATGTGATGTTAATAGTAGAATCCATGTTGAATGTACTATTTTGGACAATAATGAGACAAAAAGGCAATTTGGGAGCCAGAAGAGCTGAAAGGGCCGGCACTCCACTAAACTATCGGATAATAGCACTGTTTTCACAGATGAAGCATATGCGATGCTACTTGCCATAAAAACACATGGAAAATGCAACAGGCAAAAATGTATTGTTTTTTTTTTGGATTCCAAATCAGTACTACTATATAATTATAAAAATAAATAACTTACTGAGGGCTGAATATAACATCATTTTGCTGGATTCCCGGTAATGTGAGAATAACAGGAAAGGAGAGAGTAGACAATGTGTCAAAACGAACAAACCCCGAGTCTTATTGGCAACATCTTATACCATCAACAGACCTAAAACAGAAAATAAGTGAAAGTGAGCAGTTGGCCAGATATGGAGTGACCCATACCCATATGGAATTTGTGGTCTGCATTTAACCCACCCCAGTGTACACACACACACAGCAGTCAACAAACACACCATGAACACACACCTGGAGCAGTGGGAGAATGGAACCAACAAACTGAAAACAAATTGCATGAAATCTATCCAGAGCTAGGAGTAAATCAAACAATTTATATATATATATATATATATATATATATATATATATATATATATATATAATTTATATCCATTAATATTTTCTCTCACTCTCACATATAGTCTTTCTTTCTCTCTGTATGTTTACTTCTCTGGTGCAGTATTTATGTATTTGTTATTTTTATTGTCGTAAGCATATTAGTTTAACACTGAAAATAAATGTTTTGTTGCAGCTTTGGTTCACTCACACAGATGCTCGACGAAAAACAATATGCCCATTGAAAGAGAGGATCCTTCAGGGTAAGTGTTTGTGTGACCGATGGCATGTTTTACAGCTGTTTTCACAAATGTGTTTTTGTGTGTGTTTGTGTGTAGGTGGAGGAGATATCTTGTCCTCCAGCTCCCTGTCAAATAAGGGATCATTTCTACACTGGAAGCCTATCTGCCCTTCCAACCAGCCAGAGCCCTACGTTTCACTGTGTTGGCGAATCAGCTTGCAGGATACCCTTTGTGTGCAAACTCCAAACTGCACCTTGCATGGAAACAAATGGGTGCGTGTGAATACAAATTCGAATTGACTGTCATGGTCTAAAATGTTAGCACTCTTCACATTTTCCTAAAATCACAAAATGAATAAATATTGGTACATATCTTACAATGGTTTTCAGGAAAACAAGGTCACAGCACTTTAAGAACAGTTTCAGACTTGGTTTCATTATTGCTTTATGTTGTAGATCAATCTTGTATTATATTGTTTTATAATGTAGGTCTTTTTATATTTTACTTCTTTAAAATCAGAATCAATGTAGAAATCAGAGTTAGATTAATTATAAATAAAAAACTCAAAATATAATTGATCTAAAGAGCAATGATGAATAACAGAGGTACAAGTGTTGAAGAGAGCAGGTATGAAGGCAGGTGAATGGATGTGCCGATATGCAATCAGCAGGAAAGGGAAAGTTAGAGAGACTCGCATTCTTGTGTGATTTAGGTGTGTGTAAATGAAGAGAAAGTGAGTAATTATTTAATATGTTCAAATGTACTTGTTCCAATAGCGTTTAGGTGCATAGATAATCAGGATTAGAATGTTCAAGTCTGTGAGTCAAAGTCATTGATAAATGTAGCTTTATATATGCAATCTCTGTTGGATCATGGAATTGAACACCTGCCGAACAAAGACACACACACACATACACACGCACGCACGCAAACGCACACGCACGCACAAGCCCAGACAAGCACAACCTAGTGCATTGCTAGACCTAAAGCTCTACTGGGACACAGTATATAGTATATAATGTTTCTGTAGTGGATGCAATGGGGAGTATAATATAATATTTTAGATTTTTCTTTGTGACATATACATATAAGTACAACTAAATGGATATAAAGCCACTAAGACAAAGGTTGAATTTTTTTTTTTTGCAAAATTGCATAAATAAGTTTGAGCCTTTGAGTTCTTTACTGGGAGGATATTATAGTAAAGTGAATTACATAAACACGACTAAAAAACAGATTACAGAATCTACAAATTCTAATATATCTCTGTTCCTGTGATTATATTATAGATTATATTATAGTGCATGTGGGGCCAAAAACTGTGAGTGACAGAGAGGCACAGTACAGACATTTCAACTGCATTTCTCTGTCCAAAAATTTTGTCAGCCAGAACGAAAAAAGTTGCTAATAGTCACCACGAACAGCAGAAAAAGTCACCAGATTTGTCGCTGGTTGCTAGGATACAAAAAATCACTTGCCCATTAGATGTTTGTTGTCATAAATAATCACTCTGGCTACAATCTTAAATCCAAATTTGTATTTGTGTAAAATCTCTGCTTGAAAAATTGAACTAGTTTTATATATTAGAATGATTTTGGAACTGATAAATAAACTTAAGACTTAAAACTAAAAAAATTAATCTAGAGGCAAATTCACTATGTTGGCAACACTGCATGCAAGTCAGATGGTTTTTGTGCAAATTAGACGATGATGTCATCTAGCGACTTTTGAACAAGGCAAGGCAAGTTTATTTGTATAGCAAATTTTGTACACAGGTGCTTTACATTGAGCTCAAACAATACTAAAGAAAGTATGTTTAATAAAATCAACCATAAAACCAGTCAATTGAAAGCATAGTGATTACAATCTGAAAATGAAGACAGTTTAAGATAGTGAAGGTGCAGAGGTAAAATAGTTGTTTGGACGTTGGTACTCAGTCGACAAAAGCACAGCTAAACAGGTGAGTCTTTAGCCTGGTTTTAAACGTGACTAAAGTGTTAGCACCCTTGATGTCCTCTGGAAGCTGGTTCCATCTGTGTGCCGCATGATTACTAAAGGAGTATTTTCCCTGTTTGGAATTTACCCAGGGTAGATCTAATTTATTTGATCTGAGGGATCTCAGTTCCCTGTTTGGTGTGTATTCACTAAGCATATCTAATAGGTATTTAGGTGCTAAGTTATGTTTGGACTTACATATGAGCAGAAGAACTTTAAAATCTATTCCGAAGGAGACCGGTAGCCAGTGTAGAGACTTAAGAGATTTATTGGAGAAATGTGTTCTGACTTTCTAGTTTTGGTTAGAATTCTAGCCGCTGCATTCTGAACGAACTGGAGATGTTTAATGGTCTTTTTGAGAAGACCTGTGAGAAGAGCGTTACAGTAGTCCAGCCTGCTGGAGATAAAAGCATGATTCAGTTTCTCTAAATCTTGTCTGGAATAAAAGCATCTGATTCTTGAAATGTTTCTAAGATGGTAATAAGCTGATTTGTTCATTGCTTTGACGTGGCTATTTAGACTAAGATCAGAGTCCAGAATC
Source organism: Danionella dracula (assembly GCA_900490495.1). Taxonomy (NCBI): domain Eukaryota; kingdom Metazoa; phylum Chordata; class Actinopteri; order Cypriniformes; family Danionidae; genus Danionella; species Danionella dracula. The sequence goes on from UELW01000334.1 coordinate 16,788,306, forward strand.
ACTCCAAGATTCCTGACCTGATTTGTAGTTGTTAGGCCCTTGGCATTGAGATACGTGTTAACCCTAACAACCTCGCTTTTGCTTCCGAATGCAATGACTTCAGTTTTGACCCAGTTTAATTGAAGAAAGTTGTTTTGCTTCCAGTTTTTTATCTCATCAAGACATTGGCAGATAGAGTCTATGGGGTTGTAGTCATTCCGGGAGATAGCTAGATAAATTTGTCTATCATCAGCATAACTATGGTATAATATCTGGATCCTTCTCATAATTTGGCCCAGTGGAAGCATTCATTCATCTTCATGTCGGCTTTCTTCCCTTTCGGGGTCGCCACAGCGGAATGAACCGCCAACTCTCTGGCATATGTTTTACACGGCGGATGCCCTTCCAGCCGCAACCCATCGCTGGGAAACATTCACACACTCATTCACACTTTAACACTATGGGCAATTGTTCTTACTCAATTCACTTATACCTCATGTCTTTGGACTTGTGGGGAAACCGGAGCACCCGGAGTAAACCCACGTGATCACGAGGAGAACATGCAAACTCCACACAGAAATGCCAACCGACTCAGCTGAGGCTTGAACCAGCAACCTTCTTGCTGTGAGACGACCGCAGTGGAAGCATGTACAGGTTAAATAGTAAAGGAGCAAGGATTGAGCCTTGACGGACTCGATAAGACACTGCAGTCCACTTCGACATGTACTCACCTATGTTTCTTCTACCATTTTACCACAGTCCCTGAAAGACCAACATAGTTTTCTAGTCTATCAAGAAGGATTTTGTGGCCAACTGTGTCGATGACAGCACTCAGATCGAGTAGAACCAGGAGTCACTTTTCCGAATTGTTGTTTAACCGGATGTCATTGACTATCTTCAGTAGTGCTGTCTCTGTGCTGTGATGAACTCTGAAACCCGACTGATAACAATCATTTACATTACATTTACATTTATGCATTTTGTTACACAGTCAAATTCTATCTCAGCTTGCTCATAAAGTAAATGGTATCAACTGATCAATAAACCACAGCAGGAAGAAAATAAAGGGAGGAAAAAACAGAGGAGGAAAAAAAAGAAAGATTTTTTTTTTCGTTTTCAGTTGCTTTTTGAAAACTGTTAGTATTGCTGCTTTCCTGACTGGATCAGGAGGTTTTTTTCCACCTGCCAGGGACAGTGAGAGAGAAGGTTCTGCTAAGAGATTTTCTACCTTTGTGGGACAGGACCACGAGTCACTGTTCCTTTTCTTAGTGCAGGCATCTGGAGGACATGTTTGAGCTTGTGGAGGGAAACGGGGGCAATTTGAATTTAACATGAGCTCAAATGGGCAGCCAGGGAAGAATGATGAAGAGGGGAGTAACATGAGCTCATTTCGGTTCATTGAAGATAAGACGAGCTACAGAGTTCTAGATCATTTGCAGAGGTTTGAACACATTTGCTGGAAGTCCTCCTAGGAGAGCGTTGCAGTAGTCTAGATGTAAGAGAACCAGAGCCTGAACCAGAGCCTGAACCAGGAGTTGAGTTGCATGCTCAGTTAAGAAGGGCCTGATCTTTTGAATGTTTTGCAGTGCAAATCTACACACTCGAGTTGTCTTGGTTATGTGGTCTTTGGACAGCTGTTCATCCAAAAGCACTTCAAGATTCCTGACTGAAGGAGAAGAGGTGACTGTAGAGGATTCCAACTGGATGGTGAGGTTGTGATGCACAGAAGGATTGGCCGGGATTAACAGAAGTCCTGTCTTGGCCATGTTGAGCTGTAGGTGATGGTTCTGCATCCAAGTAGAGATGTCGTTTAGGCAGTCAGTTATGCGGGTAGTTCATCAGGGGGGAACATAGGGCCCAGGGAGGTGGTGTAGATGGAGAAGAGAAAGGGCCCAAGGACTGAATCCTGGGGAACCCCGGTGAGTAGTGTATGAGTGTTGGAGATCAGGTGGTTGGATGTGCTGAGTGAAGGAGTTTGGACACCTGATCTTCTCTGAGTGGAGTGAATGAGGACATGTAAGGTGTTGAGGATTGTGGATGAATTTGGGTTCAAGGTGGTGCAAACTGATGGTGATGGTTTTGTCTATGAAGTGATCAGCTAAGTCATCTCCGGTGAGAGAGGTTACTGGGGGAGGTTGGGGTGGACAGAGGAGTGAGTTGAAAGTCCTGAAGAGCTTTTGGCTGTCCTTGGCATGTTCAATCTTGTCGTGGTAGTATATTGTCTTAGCATCTTGTACCTTGCTTGAAAAGGCTGAAAGTGCAGTTTGGTGTGCTACAAGGTCTGCCATGCTCTTTGATTTCTTCCATTTCCACTCTGCTGATCTGAGGGTGGACCCCTGATGTCATTAAACTCTCCATGTGTTCAGTTTGGGAAGGGGTCGGCAACCCACGGCTCTCGAGGCTCTTTAGTGCTGCCCTAGTGGCTCCCTGGAGCTTTTTCAAAAATGTTGAAAATGGAAAAAGATGAGGGAGGTAAATATATATTTTTAATTTAATATGGTTTCTATAGGAGGACAAACATTCTTAACGTTTTCCAATGCTGTAAAAGTGTGTAAAATAAATATTTCATTTCAACATTACTGTCAACGAAGATTTGCGTCATAACCTGCGGCACACGTTTCTACCAGCAGGGGGCGGGATGCCAGGCAGGGGCTGTCATAAACAAACCGGGGTTCTATGGAATTTTCCTGCCGCAGTAAAAAATAATGGACTAGCCTGTTGGTTTTCCCTGCCCCATCGAAATTTCCTTCCGCATTCGATGTATGATGATAAATGATTTTGGTATTTGTCATTTTGGTTAAACTGGAATGTTTTGATTAAGCAGACGGACAAAACAGCACGATTTCACGGTCTTGTTTAAAAATGCAATTTGTGTGATTTCAATAAAAAATAGACTGTGAGACTGATCAAGCACTCAATAAGATGAAATGACGCGGTTCATGTTCTGTGCATGCGCACAATGACGCGGCAGTTAAAAATTACGGGTAGAGGAAACTGACGGATACCGGGGGCTGTGTGATACCAAAGGGAAAAAGAGAAAAATAACTGAGGAAGGCATGCACGTATTTGTTAACAAAGTGGCTATTTTTATAAAGTGATTTCTTATTTTTGTCAGTATATATTTGGAATGACACTTAGGGATATTATCAAATAAAATTTAAACTGTATTAATTTGATTTTATATACTGTATCTTTTTAAAAGGCTGCGGTTTTATTTTTATAAATGCAGACTGCGTTTTATTGCACTGTTTGTTGTCCTCACGCACGTTCCATTTTTTTTTTTTTTTTTTTAAACCTGTCCTGTCCTACTTCAAAGCAGCCCCATGAGAAGGAGGTGCGTCGTATGAGTTGGTCAGTTTTGCTCTTTCCAGAGAATTGAAGATATTATATATTGATTATTCCTCTGGATAGAAGATTTTAATTTGTTTTATTCGCATTCATCACAATAATTACATTAATCATTCATATAAACATACATCAGGACAGGACGGTGTTAATAAAAAAAAAGGGGAAAGAGGAGAGAAGTAATTGAGGGGGAAACAGAGGTAGAGAAGTTTTGGAGGGGGAAAGAGAAGGTGAGAGGTAATTGTGGGGGAAGGAGTCAAGATTCAGTTGAAAATGAGAATAAGTAAAATAAGTAGTATTAGATACCTACCTTAGTACATCCAAGTAGTTTGCATCTTTCTACACATATGCATACAAATATAAATATACATACTTACATACATGCAGTTAATGATCTATGCACCAGACAAAAAAATAATAATAATAATAAATAAAATGAGTAATCATATATATATATATACATACATACATACACACATACACACATATATATATATATATATATATATATATATATATATATATATATATATATATATATATATATATATATGACTATGCTGGTTCATTGAAGAATCAGGGAGTCAGGGGTTCCACAAACGGTTGATTTATTGCTAGCATCTGCAGAGAACACGACCCAGGTTACAGTGCAGACCGAGCTCGATGGTGCAAGACAAACAGCATCAGATCTTCACGCAACTGCTGGTGAAGACTGTCTACCGCCCCCTAGTGTGCTACACTGCCAGGGGCACAGCAACCAAATGCATGTCTCCAATTTGGGCATGATTTAACACAGTGCTTTTAACCCTGTTACATATATATATACATATATATATATATATATATATATATATATATATATATATATATATATATATATATATATATATATATATATATATATATATATATATATACATACACATATATATACACATACACTTAAGTAATTGAGTGTTTGAGTGTTACAGGACAGGTGACCTAAACCTCAAGCATCTAGCAGCGACCAAACACCCCAGGTTCCATTTTGATGTTTTTTGGAATCCTTAAAATAAAAATGCCATCAAAAATCTGATTTCTTTATATATTTCTTTAATTTCATCAAAGCAATGAAATATAATCTATTAATATTGTAATGAAGTTAAACTTGAGGTGGCATCGCACAACAGAGTAGTCGCGTGAACAGAAAAAATAAACATTTAATTATAAAGGCTGATTATGTATTTGTAGCCAATTTGTGGTCATTTTATAGTAGGCTAATATAGCCATTATAGATACATACAGCATGTGTTATCTTCATTATAAGACTTATACAAGGCTTTTAATTTTTTGCTGCTCCAGACATATTTGGTTTTTTTTTGTTTTTTTTTTGTCCAGTATGGCTCTTTCAATATTTTGGGTTGTCGACCCCTGAGTTAGGGTCATGAATTTAATCAGTTGTTTTGCCACAATCTTTTCCATAATTTTACTAACAAAAGGGAGATTTGAGATGGGCCTGTAGTTCCTCAGTACAGTATTATCCAGTTTTGTCTTTTTCCGTAGTGGCTTTACCACTGCGTTTTTTTTGGGAAAAGGCTGAGCACAAGGAGGGGTTTGTAACTTCTAAGAGGTCCTTTTACTCTTTAAAAGGTCTTTAGCCGCAAAGGACCATTTTTAAAAAGACTGTTGGTAGAGTGTCAAGACTGCATGTTGATGTTCTGAGGCTCTCAACCGTCTCTATTAATGTTTTGCTATCGATTAGATTAAAGGTGCACATTGAGAGAGGAGGCTGAGGATGTCTATCCCCAGCCCTGCAGGGGGAAGCACTAATGCCTTTTCTGATGTTACTGATTGTATTGATGAAAAAGGAAGCAAACTCATTGCATTTATCCTCCAACAGAAGTTCACTTGGAGTCTGGTTTGGTGGGTTGGTTAACCTCTCTACCGTTGCAAAGAGAGTTTGAGTATTGTTGAGGTTGTTATTAAGTTTGAGAAAAACTCTTGCCTAGCTTTGATTAATTCTGAATCAAAAGCACAAAGACACTTTATAAAGATTGTAGTGGATGACAAGTTTTGATTTTCTCCACCTTCTTTCAACCTTCCTGCAAAGTCTTTTCATACTTTGAACTTTTGTTGAGTTTCTCCAGGGTGTTTTTTGTCTGCCAGGTTTCTTCTTGACAGTCATAGGAGGGATGTTCTGAGGCGCTCTGAGTCCATGTTGCTCTGGTTCAGCGACAGAGGGGCTGAGCACAGAGCTGGGCTTGCACGTGCTAGAATCTGACAATTGGTTCCTTGGTCATTTGTAAAAACAGAAAAATAGCAAGAACCTCAGAAATACTGCACCATAGGAAAACGGCTCTTAGACTTTACTATCATCATACCACGAGTTGACAATCCTCCGAAGGCATGGAGTGATCTAAGTTTAAGTCTAAGACTCGTTGATTGTTTTCCATTTTGCCATTGCTATCTGTCAATACACAGGAGGGTGCTGTTCATAAAATCCTTGACCCCAGAGTCATGTTAAACTGCGATGTGTCAATCACATGCTCTTAAACACCCGTTTCTCTGCACATTTAGTGGCAAACAAAATGGAACCTTAGTTGGTTGTGTTCTATATCTTTCATCTGTTCATCTTATATAAGGTATGGTGCAACTTGGTCAGTCCCAGTCGATCACAGCCATAGTCTTTTTTTTTTCCATGTGCAGATTATATAACAACTGTTCTTCTTTTCTGTTTTCTTCTGAATGCTAGTCATTTTCAGATGAATGAAAGCATATTTTTCCCTTCAGGAATACAACATTACAGCTGTGGACTCACATCCTCAGATGTGTGTGAAGGTGAGGCTTCCATTAAAACACCTGTAGACCCGTTGAATGCTTGATTAAGTTGAAATATGTACACTTAAACAGTTTATGCACTTCAAACATCATACTCAACTATAGTTATAGTTATATAGAGTTGTACCTAAAAGAATCTTTTTCTTGTATAAATAAGTGTAAATGTGTGAGTCTGTATGCATTTTTCAAACTAAAATGTGCTTCCTTTTTTCAGTTTTCCTTGAATGGCAGTCACAGAGTATTCTGTCCATTTAATTCAGGTGATTCTTCTACTCTATTTGTTTTATCTAAGTCCAATCATTTTAAAAGTCCAATAATATTAAAAGTGTGCTATGTTTTTTTTTTTTTTTTTTACAAGAAGGCAGACTTTAAAAAAAATTGGTCTTTGTCAACGTACAAGTTGTGTAGCACAGAGATGAGTCTCCATCAGAGTGATATTTATGATCTAATACATCAGTTAGTGTTAGAGTTAGTGCTCTGTAAAGGAAAGTCAGTGGTCAGGGATAGTTTTGTTGCAGGACGTGTATGTGAAGAACCAGCTGGTACACTCTCCTTTATGTCGCGGTCATTCGCTAACTCTCACATATTAAAGTTATATAAACCATAGTCATACATAGTCTGGTCTGGTGCTAATCACCTTGCCATCATGTACCCCATCAATGATCATCATTAAGTCCCATCAATGAGCGGATAAAAAAACACACAAGAACAACAAAGAGTGGTTTGAACAACTGTCTATCTGCAACAGTCACTGGGTTTATGACAAACAACAAGAATACTTTGTTTCAATTCAAAGTGAAGTAAATATATATATATATATAAATATATAGCCTGAGCTTTGTTCTTCGTAAATGAGGAGAAGGAGCTCAAGTTGTAAAAGATGTTATGAAGGATAAAAAGTATTGAACCAACCTAAATAAATTGACGCATTATGCAATGTTTAATATAATAAACTAAATCAATAAATAATACAAAATATGATGTGCCTCTTTAAACATGGGGATGATAAGAAGTGGTTAAATGTGTGTTTCCTCAGTGCCTGGTTCTGACTGGAGTGTGTCGCTGCTCTCTGGATCAACACATTTTTATCTTCTCATTCACTCTGATATCTGCGCTGGTTTTTCGGCTCAGCTTTGCCTCAGAAATGCTGATGGTTGTGAACCTTTAGGACCAGTCTCCTCTAAGATTGTGGTTAGTCCCATTTCCTTTACAATTTAGTTTGTTTATATGATTTTAAAAAAGTACTCTTCATTCAAATTTTTGTCAATAGATGAAATAATTAAATTATAAAACTACCAAAGAATGATTATCACAACCAAAAAAAGTTTTTTTCTTGTACCTAACAAGCCTTTGAAGGCAAGAAAAGTAATTTGTTTTAAATCAAAGATGAATAATTTACATTTGAATAATACACTATGTTTGTAATCCAATTATTATATTAAAATTGTTGCTGTCATCTATTTTGCTTAAACAATATTTCTAAACTAAATGTAAAATGTTTGGCGTTTTGTAGTGCTCATATATTCCAATCTTTGCAGGAAGGTGGAGCTGTAACGTCACAGATTAGTGTTTCCTTACCTGAGCTTTCATTAAAACTGTGTGTGCAGGTAATAAAAATGTCTTTGTGTTTTCTCCTGTCTGATGGGCTTGAACTAGCTTCTGTAATTAAGTCTTAAAACTAGTTGTTGTTTTTTTTTTGCCAAAAACCAACTATTTTGGAAAAATAAAGGGAAGCTAAAAACTAAAAGTACACGTTTATTAGGACTGTCAGTGATCGATGATTTAAATTAATGTAAATGAAACCAACTAAGTCAATAAAATGACATGACATTTGTTTATATTTGTTACTAACAAAAACAATATACTTAAAATCTTCAAATTTAAGCAAGTAAGGTGAAGCAAGGAATGATTTTGAATAATTGCTATTACTTGCTGTTGCTTAATTTAACCTAATGAATTCAGTGTAAACGCGCATTACCAGAAACTCAAATAATGGTGCTTTATACAATCATTGGGGATTGGTTCCAAAATGTGCTCTAATTAAAATATATGCAAGTCCAAACATTTTCTATCCAACTATCCAACAATTGAAAAATTATTAGATCATAATTGGCATGCTGAGTTTTTTTATTTCATTAATATTCATATTAATATTTAATCCAATATGTAATACTCTACGTGTTCTTGTTTAGGTTTGGCGTAACAATTTTCTTGGCAAGAGGATCATGTGCCCAGACTGTAAGTACACCAAACTCTAGTCACTAAAAAGCTGTGCCAGTAAGTATAACTTTAAATGATATGTAAATATAACTGTTAAGTGCAGCCTTATGCATGGGTAGGAACTGTTATTTAATACTTTGTACTTTGTATGGACTGAAATGCTACATTTGACACCATCTCACCAAAAATTTTTGTTACCCCTTGATTTGGGAATGCTCAGAATGACCCACAATTTTACTGTTGTCAACAACTACACTACATTATACAACAACGAGTTTGTAGGAAAACCTGCAAGATAACAGAGAAGGATGTCCATACATTTTTTTTGTAAATAGAGTGTTTGAGTGAATCTTTTGCTGGTTTTATACTGTAGTGAAGGGAAAACTGAGACTTCGTAAAGCATCGAAGCAGACGAATCAAACATGTCGTATTGTTTCGAGGCTTCCAAGCAATCTGACACCTGGCCACACAGTGACCTCTAAAGGTCATTGCCAACAACTTCATTACAATTGAAAAAAATGTATTTGAAAGATTCATTGAGTGTTGTTTTCATCAACGATTACGATAACAAAATAATTTTGTTGACGCATCTTTTTCTTGACGATAACGAAATGCTTATGAGCTAAAAATGTCTCAGTTATGACGAAAACGTGACAAAATGTTTTGAGTAAACTTAGGTGGCTGCCAAAAACAACACTGGATTCATTATACTAATATATCATATTATTGATGTAATTTCTCCAGTTTTAGAGAAAAAGCATAGCTTTAAGTGAAAGCATAACTTTAAGTGAAAATTAACTGAAACTCCTCACCAGGTGTTGATGTCTTCAATTGCTTGAGGCAATAAATCAGTGTCATGTCAAAGTATGTAAATGTATTTTAGTCTCTAACAACAATTTACTTCCCAAAATAACTCTCAGAGAAAATAAAACCACGGGGCAATTATGCTCAGTGAAAGAGTTTCTTCCTCGAGTGATTGAGCGGTGGGGGGGGGATCTTTGAATCTGAGGATAACTTTAATGAAGCCTTTCACACTTACACTCAAAAACAAACAAAGTCACTGATGTCATTAAACTTCTGGGTCATGCTCTTTCCCAAAAGCAGAACTAGAAGCAAAAATAGCAGCAAGCCTTTAACAGTCATTCGTTTTTGCTGTTTTCGTTTTGATCACAGAATATCAAAAATAAATAATAATAATAATACAATTTTTTTTTTCTTTTTTTATGTTTTCATTTTTAAAATGAAAATTAAATGGTACACAAATTGCATACACAGCGCAGGAAGTAACGCAGAACCATAGTGGCTTATGTTGACCAAAGCGTGCGGTAGACAGCAGTTTGCAGGCTTGACCCACAACTATAGATGGGCCTTTAGAAGTTACTGTATGAACCATCGAAGGTATATTAACAGGTTTGAACATATTGCAGAGGGGTTGTGAGGGGGAGCGAGCGTTCTCAGAAACAGAACAGAAAGACGTTCCAGACGTGAGAGAGAGGAGCTCCTAACATGCTCTCGTGTTAGTTTCTCTCAAACATCTCTCTTCCTCGCTCAGAGCTTTCCTCTTTGTGCTCCATTTACATGAGAGTCTGATAAAGAACGCGAGTGTGCGTGCCACAATTTACATAAATAGAGTTAATTTCTATGTCAATGCATTAATTAAAAAAAATAAAAGTAATAATCTATATTTTGAACCACTAATGGTGTGATGTGTCTTGCAAGGATTAAAACATATTTATAAAAAAAAATTTCAATGGTTAACAATGATGTCCTTCCTTTTTAATTTCATTAGTAAATGTATTGTGTGAAACCACAATCAGAAAAATGTTAAATTATTTATGTTAAACATAAATTATGTACGAGTTATTATTGATGTAAAAAAAGTAGCTTCAGTGTTTTGCAAAGCCCTAAAAATAAAAGAAAATTAATGAAAACAATAACTAAACCTCTGCATCAGTATTGCCATTACATGTTATTAATAATGGTGCGCTGCCATGTTCAATAATTTTGTCTCAGCCATGATACACACCACAAATCTCTCTTTCGTTTTATTTTGATTTTCATGTAAAGTCAATGAGAAGACAGAAAGTTACACGTGACAAATTTTGCCACGGCAAACATCTTTCACGTTTTCTTCAGGAAATGGTACATTCTAGTTATTAAAGATGTATTCAATTATTCTGACATAGTAAGATGATGGTAGTCTCTGTGTTTATCTCTGAGCACTCTGAGTATATGTTGAGCATGAGGATACTTTGACCTAAATATGTGGGTTCATGTTTTTCTGCAGTGGTTCATCGACGCTGGGGTCTTCTTATCAGCACTGCTGCGGCTCTTCTAGTCGCTGTGGTTCTGCTGGTCAGGTTTCTGCTTAAGACAAGCTTATCAGGTCAGTTAAAACATAATTATTTACTTATTTATTTATTTCAAAAGAGAAGTTTGTGCAAGGCTGTAAATCGGCACATTTGAGTCAGTACACCTCAAGAATGGCCATGTTCGCCAGCCTTCAGGGTCAGTGTTGGATAAACAGTACGATGTTCCTTCTGATTCTGAGGTCTGACTATTGAGAAGTGTTCCCTCTTGTAGAAGTGAAGAAGAGTGATGTACAAACCCAAACAACCCCTTTCTTGACATGAGACAGCAATGAGATGGAATAACCACTTAACATTGCAGAGATAAGTTGGCAATAAAGGTGCCGCTTTTTCACTGGATTTTCGATTTGCTCAGCTTGTTTTAGACATGTTACTCAAGATGTGTCACTTGCCTTCGTCAATCTATGTTAGCTTGGTTTGTGAACGGAGGTTGAAAGTATGAGTTGAACTAAGTTTCCCAATAACCTCTAGTCACTCACGTCTGCATGTCAATGTTACAGGAGTAATGTTAGACTAGATAAGAAACTAGTCTTTCTTAGAGAGTCATGTAGAGTCCGAGGCCCAATGAAAGGCTAGAAGAGAGTCTGACTATTTTTAGTCTCTTTTGATTTTAGCACCTAGATAGGAGACCTCAAGGGAAAATCGGTTGTTGTTTAAAGTGTTTTTAGTGGATGCTTAGGGACGCTGCACTGTAAAGAAGCTCCGTCCTTCGAATGAGACGTTAAACTGAGGTCCTACAAAAATCCAGGATGTTTTATCGAAAAGAGTACGAGTGTCATTCACGCTAATCATTTCTGATTAAAATTTACCCTCTTCTAATAATCCCTGTGTAACCAGCTCCACTCCTCTGATTGGCTTCCCATGTCTCCTGTCCACCATTAGCCGGTGTGTAGTCAGACATTAATGCATTACAAGTATAATGACAACCAAATACTAAATTAATTAAATTAAAACTAAATAAAATGTGCAGATTCACCAAAGTAGCTCAAAGCTCCGTGTGTTTGTCTCTCAGAAAGTACTTGGACATTCAGCCCACAAGATTACTGATTCTTTACAAATGACCTTAGTAATACTGTTCTTTTGCTTACTTTTCCTCATTATGTTTCCAGAGATCTGTACCTCACACAGAAGAACTAGATACACCCTCAACAGGTTTCCCATGATGGAATTCAAAACTCAAAATAGATTAGTATAATCATACTTTTTGTTGCTTGCAAATGCAATTAAAATGACAAATAAGGTTTTTTCATTATTATATAAACTTTGTACTTCTGCATGGCAGAATGAATGTTATGTAATTTGTGAATCTGCAGATTTTTTTTTCTTTTTTGTTCCTGTTTTATTTTTATGTAGCTCAAAACCTTTCTAACATTGGTCTGTAATATTTCAATGTGCAGAGATATCTCGTTCATCATGAATTGTTCTGCATCTGCATATGATTTCCCAATTATAAATCTATTTTGAGGCAATTGCAAAATAGCTCTATGTAAAAACTTTCTTATTAGAAAACATTATGGCATTTGATGCATATTTTGAAAGAGTTTGGGGAACAGTAGGATTTAGAAGCTTGACCGTTAATATGACTCATTAATCTCCAGACATTTTTCTCAATGCAAAAATAATGCAGAAAAACTGACATTTTTTGTTTACATAAATCTTTGGCATATTTTCAGCTTTTGGTGGTTTCATGAAAATGTTTGTGTGCATGTAAACTATGTATTTTTTTTCTCTTCTTCTCTTCATTTGCCCCCTCGCATCTTTATCCTCCTCTTCTGACATTTTTGTCTCTTTGCAGTGTCTCAGCCTCCTCCTCCAGTCCTGCTTGTGTCCTCCTCTTGCTCCTCTGTTCATCTCTCCACTGTGAGTGCTCTGGCATCAGCGCTGCAGCAAGTGCTCAGGCTGGATATTCGTCTGGCACACCAGCCCTCTCAGGCCACACTGGCACAGCTTGGGCCTGTGCCCTGGCTCCATGGGCAAATTCGCAGCGTCCGAGCAGTTGGAGGAACCGTGCTGATTGTCTGGAGCCCCGAAGCCCAGGAAATGTATAAAACCTGGAAGGAGAAAAGGAACAGGGATGAACTGGAACATGATGATGAAAATGAACAAACAGAAGCAGCAGACCGGTGCTCCAAGTTTCCTGCAGTGTTCACTGCAGTGCTGTCACATCTTTGGCTGTATTTGTAAGTGTGTGTTTATTTCTCTCTTTAGTGTGCATGTCTATGTTTAGATTTTGTGTTGAGTTCTCAGGCTGAACTGTATCTTTGATATAAAGTTCACTTCTAATCAGGGATCTCCCGATCAGGTTTTTTAGCCCTCGAGTCCGAGTCTTTTAATTTGAAGGTCTGCCGATACCGAGTGCCGATACTTTTCGGATGCATAAAGAAAGAATAAAGAACACAGAAGATACACATGTAGTTTATTTAAATCACCTTTTTTATATTCAACAACTCTTCTTGTGAATGTTTGAGAGCATCAGCAGTTTTTTTTGTCTCTGTTTTTTGGCAGCAGATCTCCCTGCAGACGTCGGTCGGTGAAGAGTGTGGTGTGTGAGAATGTGTGAGACTCCCTGAAATTATGTAATACTGTACTTTTCCCAGCCACATTGGGACTCTTGTCCAGTGTGTGCTGGATGCGCTTGGGTGATCTGCAAGATCCTAGTCTTGTAATGTTAGAATGGCGTAGAACAGCACTTGAGTCGATCCATTGTGCGGAAAGGCTCGGTAGAGATAGGAGCGGACGAAGTCCAGATGCCAGTGGGAAATGAAACATGTGGTACCTTTGACAAGTAAAGCTTCTTAAAAATGGCTGGTAAAACTTTCTCTGTAAAACAGTGGGAAGAGAAAATTTCAAATCGGGTTCGACCTGCTGTAATATCCTACGTCTTCGGAGCATTTATTCTCTCCTTTTCCTCTTCACGCTCTCCTGTCACGTGAGCTTTGCATTAACCAATAGTGTCTCTGCAACAGTGATGACGTGCCACATCTGTTGCTTTTTTTCTGTAGATGTTTTAAAAAAAATGTATATACAAGATTATGAAATCAAATAAAAAATGTTGACCGAGTCCTGATCGGGAGGCAACTTCGATCCAGTTTGGAATCACGTGATCGGATCGGGACATCTCTACTTGTATTCCAGGATAGATTGTTTTAGTTTTTTTGTTCAGAGTAAATAGGCATCGGTTTACCTACTTCTTTTGACATTTGAAATCACTAGTTATAACTAATCCCTATTTTGTGTTGCTCCCACATAGTTGTTTTATTATTTACTCATGATTTACAAATCCTGAATCCTGAAACTAATGATTTAAAAATATGAGTTTGTGGTTTAACATGAAGATTTTCATTTTTACAAAATCTTTACATTTTTAGAAAGAAGAAAAATATCCTGTCATGGCGAAATTTATTTGCAATTAGTAAAAAAAGTTCAAATAGTGTAATTATTGTAATAAATGTCGAGACATAAAAAAAGAAGGCTCTTCAATATAAACAGAAAAAAACTTTTTCATGTACCTCACTTTGATTGATTATTACTGTATTTTCCATATTACTTTTATTCATGCTTTGACCACTTCACCTTGTAATTTAAAGCAAATAATGCATATATTTTTGGCAAACAGCTATCTTGGGGTGTGTTTCTTTCAAGATGAGTGGCTCAGATGAAGATGTAATCTTGATTTCTGAACAGTCATTATGCACTTAAAAATCACAATGATGATGGAAAACTCACTTAGAAATTCATGTAAATCAGTTTTTTACTTAGACAAATAACGAAGGAAATCAAAGGATCATTAATTCAGAGATTGAAAGAGTTCTTAGCTTGTATATAATTACATCTGGGTTCTTGGGTCTCCTCATCACACTGTGTAGGAAGCCATGTCGATGGATAAGCTTTGGGGTTTTTTCTTTAAAAGGACAGTGGCATCATTGTATTTGAATTTACAAATCTTATTGTTTTCATGGTGAATCAAAAACTCAGGATGTACACCACGAGGAAGAATAAATAATGTATTTTCTCTTTTATTCATCTTTCTTTTTAGGTGTGGGCCAAATGTTGTGGAAGACGTTGATGATGATTTAGATGAATCCCTTAACTATTCATCAACAACGGGTTCTATGTTCATGGCTGCTCTATCTTCTCTCTGGACTCACATCCTTCATGACCGCCACAAGCCTGGGTTTGGGATAGTTTTGATAAAAAACCGGCAGAAAATCCCACAGTCTCTGCAGTGTGTTCCCGTCTACCGGCTGCCATGGGATTGTACTCCTCTTATCCGTAATCTGACCTCTGGGTCTGGTTCTAATCTGAGAACATCTCGATTTTGTTTTGGATCTAAATCTGAGCCAAATGATTTGGAAACAGGCTCTATCTCTGGATCTAGTTCTTGCTCTTGTTCTTGCTTTGCTACAAGATCAGGGTTTCAAATCAAAACATGTTCTGATCCAAACAGTTCAGCCAGGTTTTCCTGTGGATTGGCTCAGAGTGCTTTGGTGCGTAGCACATCCAGACGTTTCCGCAAGAGTCTGAAGAGCAAACTCTTTCCTACGACGAGAACACAGCAGAGGAACAGAAGAGATGCATCGGAGCAAATAAAAGACTGTCACTGACCAACACAGAGTGCTTAAAGCAGACAAAGGGGGAGCCAGATTTAAACCTACACAGTAAAATCCTGAGAGTAAAATGAACTCTTTCCAGAGTAGGACTAAATACACTCTAAATAGAGTGAATCAATAACACTTGAACAGAGTTAAATCATCAATGAAGTTATCATCTAAACCATTGATTATACAGCAAAAACTTGTAAGTAGTGATAAACGTTTGTATTTCACTATAAAAAAAACATCACAATTCTTTTCCTCATCACATTGTAACAAAAATAAGAGTTTAACTTAAATGTTTTATGATTTACCAATCTATTGTTGTTACAATTTGCTGTTTTTGCATGATTAGATGTATAAGCAATTGTGTCTATCTGTTTCAATTTCTGTCTTAAATTATGTTGAAACATAATTTTTAGATCTTGGCACTTGTACACACTTTGTTTGACTCTAAAATGATGTTATAATTCTAGATGGATTTAATATATGTCATACCTAAGTTATAGAGTCAAATGCTGAGTAGAATCCATTTCACTTTACTCTGCAAACAACGTGAAGCTGAAATTAACAATATTGGCTGACTGATAAAAATCTGAAGAAAACTTCAGATGAAAATGAAAAAGCGGAGATCTATGGTCCATGTCAGATTCTAAAAGTGCTTTACTACTAGGATCACTGCTTCCTTTGTCAAATCCAGTTCTTGAGCTCTGTGTAGACCTGACCTGTGTAGAATGTTTATGTCATTTTAATGCCACAAACCCCTCACTAGCAGATAGGTTGAGATCTCTGCTGCCAAAAGGAAGAAAATGTGTTTATCATTTGTTTTGTATAAATGCATGTGCAGAAATGATCAAACGTCATAAATGAGTTGTACTCCTTACTTTAGGTTTGCAATTTAATCATTTCCCTTGGCATTGATGACTAGTTTAAAAAAAGAAAATAAGGTTAAGTAGGGGCCTGTATTATGAATGTGGCTGAACAAACTCAGTATTACAGGATCAGTTTTAACCTTTTTACTCCTAAAGCGATACTGTAACAGTTGTAATAGTTCATCTGGTATTCTTGTCTTGTTTTTAATCAGTGTGTCAAAAATGTTGTTTTTAGGATTATTATTTCCAGTTTTCCTTTTCATATTAAATAAAACTTTCAAAATCTGGCTAAAATCTGTTGTTATGTTATAAAGGCCTGAGCCAACAGTGTGTAAAACTAATTTCTCTTTTTAAAAACTATAATGTAAAGCAACAAGACTTTTGAGATTACAAAATGAATCTCAAACTATTTTACATAAACTCAAACAGGGCTTTCAGTGTCTCAAGTTTCACAAATTGTTTTATTTCCACATGTACAGGATTTTATTTTTGCTCGGCCATCAGACATCATCTCCAGCCCTCAGGAGGATTATCTTTTATCAGAACAATCTCTATAAATATAATGATTTGTCAAAAAAAACTTGTGTTTCTACACAAACATTAGCAAAATAAAAAATAAAAAGATATAATGATTAGGTTAAATAAAATGATTAGGTTAAATAAAAATAATAGATGAAGCAATATGTTGTTGAATTCAAGAGCATGAGCACTATTAATAAAGATAATAAAGCAATACTATATAATGTCAATCAGAAAATGTTTTTTTTTATTATTGTTTTTATCATTATTATTCTCATTTTTGCCAACTCTCTGCAAGACTAAACCTTACTTGTATATATTTAGATGAACTTAAGTTTTGAGCTATGGGAATTGTATTCATGTATATGTTGGTTGTTTGATTTCAGTTTATACACTTTCTCTTTTTATTGGTCCCTCAAACTCTTTATATTCATCAAAAAGCTACATGAAAACCTGAGAAGTTCCTGTACTTTAACATTTTGGTCATGAGTTTATTGTCATAAGAGAAGGGGTGCAATCCTGGCAGTTATCTATGGAAGGCCGTTTCCGCATCTGAAGAGAAAAAAACATTGTGACTTTTTATCTCATAGTTCCATTTATTTCTCGGAATTGCGACTTTTTTCTCGGAATTCTGACATTATTTTTCAGAATTTTTACTTTATTTCTCAGATTTGCGACTTATCTCAGAATTCTGACTTTATATCTCAGAATTACGAGTTTATATCTGAGAAGTCTGACTTTATATCTGAAAATTCTGACTTTATTTCTCTGAATTCTGACTGTAATTCTCAGAATTCTGACTTTTTTTATCTCAGAATTTTGAGTTCTTGTAATGAAATTCCGAGAGTAACAAAAGTCATAATAAATGTATTCTTTTTACTCTTCAGTGGTGGAAACGTGCTTTAATAGTTATCAACGCAGAGCATTAGTATATTTATTGACTGTATATAACAGGTTATATTATGCGTCTCTGTCTCTCAACCAATCAACTTTATTCGGTCCCTTTAGACTCCGCCTTTACCGGAAGTCTTGCTAAACATCGACAGGCATTATGGCGGTTGTTTTTCTTTTCTTTCGTTCTAAACTTCCGTGTATACTCGTTTACTAACGTTATACAATTGCGGTCAAATGTGGACTCAGTTTCATTTAGAAACAATAAAAATACGATTCAATGTGATGGTGGAAACGGGAGAAAGAGCACCCGGTGGAATAGAATCAAACAATTAAACAAACAATCATGAAGAGGAAGACAGGTCGATAGGCGCCTGACACAAACAAGCACACGCAGAGTGTGTGAAGGCGTATCTGAGCGATGCATGTTCTTGGCTCTCTTGGATGAAAATATTGGGTATGCTATTTTTTCCCCTTTTATAAAAAACAGTTCACTGATGGAATTACAATTCAGTCTTGGTACTTTAACGTGCACGTCTGAAAACACTACGGCTATTTTGTTGACGTTAAAAAGTTACTTGTAATAAAAAAGTACATTTCGTCAGAATTATGCCACGATAAAGTAAGGCTATATTGGTATCAAGTTGATGTTTAAACAAAGCAAATGTTTACACTTGTTTGATGCAAGATAATGTGCGTTAATTAATGTGGACAAGGCACTACTGATTTTTAATAGTCTTTGTCTGTCATAGATTAAATGTTAAATTTAATGATAATGACATAGTGACACACTGAAGTTAAGATGGATGATCTTTGTTTCAAACCTTGTTATCCCTGAGCGTGTTTTACTTCTTTCCTTCAGTCATTATTCTAACAAAGAAAAGAGCTAAATTTTTCTCTTGTTGCTGGGACCTTCATTTAAGACAGGTCTATTTCAAGACAATGTCTCGGCTGTGCAGGTTTTTTGGATGGATCGATCACATTTAAGGATGACCATCACCACTGCTTTGAGTGTCTGGGGCATAGGCAAAGTAGTTTAGGGTGTGTGCATTGCACTGTAGTCCAGAAGATCTACAATTACTTTAGTGAGGTACATGTAAAGACCTGTTTGCCTCCCCAGAGAATGCCCAGTGCCGGCTGTAATATGCATTGTCCCAGGCCCCTCTCAGGATGCTGGAGTACTGCTAGAAGAAACGTGTCCGTGTTTCCCCTAGTGAGCCTCCTTGCAGGAGCAACATTTGGAAGGACCAGCAGACCCCCCCTAATGGCCCATTCTGTGGTTCTGACACTGTATCTTGTTTGTGCTTGCTCTACTAGGGCTTGTTATTTGTCGACTGGTGTCACTCTCACAAAGTAGACCCAAGTAGTTGCCCCATGGAACAAGAGGATCTGGATGGGGGACTGTCTCCATCCACCCTGAAGGTTGTTGCTGTGGTTTCTTTCTTATGGCAAGTCAAAAGTTAGTGGTCAGGTTAGAGAAAGGCAGATTAGAACCTCTAGGCACTCTTGGGACCTGTCAATAATTTTTAGGAGTCTGCAATGTCCTCCGTTCGAGTCCTTCGAGTGCTGATTGCAAGGCTAGGATGTGTCCAAGGTTTCCAGCAGCAGTTACTGGAAATCGTCAATACATCCGGAATATAGCTCCAGTTTTACTGCACAGACCTACGGGTTACTACTGGCACTGGATCAGCATGCAGTGTGAAAGAACAACATTTCTTTGTATTCACAGATTCTAAATTATGCTTTGGAAATATTTTTCTGAACCTTATGCATGTTGGAAACTAAATAATTTTCCTCTGGATTCCAGTACATTTAGGTATCATTGAAAATAATGAATGGTACACACACACCCTTCAGATTTAAAACCATTCATTTAAAAATACATCCAAAGCAAATGACAAGAAGGACGGCAGCCACTTGATTAAACTGCTTTGAAGCTACTGCAAAAAAATGCTATATAAAAATATTTTGATGGATTGATTGAATTGAAACTTGCTTTACCCTGTCTTGGAGCTAATCTTGGAGTTTGTGTATGTGTGTCTGTGTGTGAGTGAGAGCCAGCAGGTAGCATGACTTTGCACTTACTTCTCCTTTCTTCTAGGTCTTGAACTATAACAATGTGTTTATTTCCTTGATATTTTTCAGCTCCTCTACCACTATGAGCTCTTCTAAACCCTCCTCGCCTTCGTCCTCCTCTGTGGTGCCTCTGGAAAGAGGATGCGGGTCCCCTCCGGAGCTAAAGATCACTCTGAGTGAAACAACTGTGATGGAAGCAGATTCAGGAGTTTGGGGTTCACGAGCACTCATCTTCCTCATGCTCTGGTTCTTCTTCAGCTTCTGCACACTCTTTCTCAATAAATACATCCTCTCACTGCTCGAGGGAGAGCCTGGGATGCTCGGTTTGTGAATTTTAAGTAATTGGTTAATCCTTAGATCATTGTTAAAAATTTCACTCACTGAATGTGATTACTCACGTACGCAAAGGTTTTGTATGTAAAAGGAAATACTTTGGGTTTCAATCAATGTTTTTAACAACACTTATCTGGATGGTGTGAATGTCTCATATTTAACTGGAGCTGAATATTATTTGAACAAACAAGGTGCTATTTGTCTAGGGCAGTGTTTGTTTTGGTGGCACCACATGTCAACATGTAGCACTGTATAGCACGAAGTCTGGTTCTCAACAACTGGATCTTTAGATAAATAAAGTGTGATTTTTGTTTTTGTAGTGAAGATATTGTTTTCATGTATCTGAGGAAACACACTCTCTAAGAGACCCCTTGGAATCGCGTGAGCAACATCTTGACAGCAACCTTTCCAATTAACATGGTTTCTTAAAAAAAAAACTAAAACATCAGGGTTTACCGTTAGATAACATTTAATAAAGTTTTTTTTGTACATTATATTTACTCAAACTTACATTCGGCTCCATAGGTTTAAGACACAAGACCCCAGCCTCATTTTCAATAACGGAAATTTACGAGTTCTAAAAATTTTAAACAAAAAATTGGAACTTAAAAAGGACATTTCTATAAAACTTTAATAGCCAGTGATACCTGGGAATCATGGGTTTAGTAATATGGGTTTAGGGAAACAAATCAAGCTGATGAAACACTCAAATGTCAGCACAAATAGTTGTTTAAAAGCTATTTTATGACAAATTAGTCAGTACTTTGCAGCTTTCTCATAGCAATATCTTTATGAAAAGCATGTGAAAATCAAGAACAAGGCTTTTACCTCTGATGCATCTTGAATGAAAGGAGCAAATATCTTTCTGAGCATTACTTTAAAGACAAAAAGAATAAGGGATTAAAGCATTAAAATTGCTTAAAAAGTAAGCAAGATCTGTAGAACAAGAAAGAAACAATGTGAAGTTTAATAATGTGGGTAAATAATCCTGACACTTCAAGATTCCTGAAGTCATGATCTGATTGGTTGAGTTCATCCAGATTTATGTGAGAAGTGAGTGGCCAAGTCTAGTTGCCCATTTCAGAATTAAGTTCAGCTATTGACCTAGAAGCAAGTGTTTAATTTTAATGTAAGGGTTGTCCTCTGTCCATCTTTAAGTTAACAAATAATTTACCAGGCATATGCTCGAGTTTCTCAAAATTGCAAATCACAAGAGCAAGATGGTCAGTTGTCTCCCTTTGACCCTACCACATCTAGTTTTGTGTTGTTTTCAAGCATGGAAATTGAAAATGAAGAAAAATAAAGAATTTTTCCTGTCTTTTTATCTTTTCTCAGGTGCAGTGCAGATGCTCTCCACCACTGTGATCGGGTTTGTGAAGATGTTTGTTCCCTGTCCACTGTACCAGCATAAACCTAGAAATGAGTTCCCTCAAAACTTCCTCATGATCATGCTCTTCGTGGGACTCATGAGGTATATGAATTATGAACATAATTATAACCCATTCATTTTAACTTATTGTGCATTTTTACACAAACTAAGTTGAACAAGGTGCTTACATAGTAAAAGTGGATTGTTAAAATTGTAATTAAATATTAACAACACAATTTAAAACTACATTTTTACTTGTAAAATAGCTAAAATATTTTTATCTTTTGAGCTGTAGTTTACATATAGGCTTATTAAAACGAGAGCTCAGTGTGCACAACTTGCAGCTCAATGTTGCTGACAGGCTCATTCTAACTCTACGCAGATGCAAACCAGCTAGAACCTCAAATAAATGTCACAGTATTGAGAGCAAAACAGAATTTTAGTTTTTCAAGATGTTGCTGCTATTTTTGCATGTGCTGCTTCACAGAGGCATTGAAGGGAAGAAACTGCTGCAAGACCAACTGAAGCTAGTTTAGCAGCTCCTGATTGGCTGATATAACTTCAGGGTTAAGCCTCGACCACCACCTTTTTAGAACGTTATGAATCAATGATATGAATGAATGTCAACGGCCAAATGAGTAAACCAATGAAACTTCAGAGCTTCCTTAATTCAAGCTTTTTGCTGCTCTTCTGATTTGCAGAGTTCTCGAGTTTCAAAGCTGTGGTATTCTTTTTTAGTCAGCTATATCAGCATATAGTATTAAATACTATAATTTATAGTCAGAGATCATGCATGATGGGTGGATTTAGTGGAAATAAAAAAGGAGTGATGACTTATAATGCCAGTATTTAGGTTTCTTCAAACTGGTTGTTTTCAGAGAAAATAAAAAACCTAGATGTATTTTGACCCTTTTAAGAGTGATTTTCAAACAGACTTTGCTTAAAACTTTACTTTTCATCATAGGTGTGCTTTAAGACATTCAAAATGTCATTAAATCTTAAACTTGAATGACTTGAAATTAAATTCTTGTTGTATGGTTAATGTTCACTTCGTCACTCCTCCTCCATAGGTTCACCACTGTGGTATTGGGGTTGGTTAGTTTAAAGAATGTTGCCGTTTCGTTTGCTGAGACCGTGAAAAGCTCAGCGCCGATGTTCACAGTCATCATGTCCAGACTCATACTCGGTGAACACACAGGTACATACACTCACTCACTCTTGAACACCAAGCTACTTAGTTTATGGACTCTGATTCTTTTCAGTGGAATTGTTACAATGCAGTTGAGTTAATGCATTCTAAATAACTATAATAAATTTGACTCTGTGTGCGATGGGTTGTGGCAGGGAAGGGCATCCGCTGCGTAAAACATATGCCAGTGAGTTGGCGGTTCATTCCGCTGTGGCGAGCCCGAAAGGGAATAAAGCCGACATGAAAATGAATGAATGAAATTTGACTCTACTCACTAGGTTTTTTAATCCTATTAACCCTATCAATTAAAGATTGTCTGCTGGGTTGCTGATAAACCTCTTTTTGCAGAGAAACAGATGGGTGCAGAGAGAGACAGGCAGAGAGAAGGATGTAGAGATAGAGAGACAGGGAGTTAGAGAGGGGTGTAGAGGGAGAGAGAGAGAGACAGATAGAGATAGAGGGGTGTAGCGAGAGAGAGAGAGGCAGAAAGAGAGGGGTGATAAGAGAGACAGATAGAGATAGAGGGGTGTAGCGAGAGAGAGAGAGGCAGAAAGAGAGGGGTGATAAGAGAGACAGATAGAGGGGTGTTAAGATAGATAGAGAGAGGTAGGGGAATAGAGAGAGGCATGTGGAGATAGACAGGGAGATAGAAAGAGGGGTATAGAAGGAGAAACAGGTAGAGAAAGGGGGTGTAAAGAAAGACAGATAAAGAGAGAGGGGTGTAGAGAGAAACAGACAGAGAGAGAGTGGTGTAGATAGAGAGACAAAGAGAGGGGTGTTAGAGAGAGAAACAGATAGAGAGTGGTGTAGATAGAGTGACAAAGAGAGGGGTGTTAAAGAGAGAAACAGACAGAGAGAGGGGTGTAGAGAGAAACAGATAGAGAGAGAGTGGTGTAGATAGAGACAAAGAGAGGGGTGTTAGAGAGAGAAACAGATAGAGAGAGGGGTGTAGGGATAGATGGAGACAGATACAGATAGAGAGAGTGGGGTGTAGAGAGAGAAAAAGATAGAACATGTCTTTTTCTATTAACTGTGTGCGTGTGTGTTTGTGTATGCAGGTATGTGGGTGAATCTGTCTCTGCTTCCCATCATGCTGGGATTGGCTCTCTGCACATTTTCTGAGATCAGCTTTAATATGCTGGGGTTCTCAGCTGCACTTTCCACCAACATCATGGACTGGTACAACTTACAGTTAAACTACTACTAATCAAATTAAATGAGCCTGTTTAAATGAGCATTGCTTCTTTCTGTTAAAGAAATTCTCTTAAACACATTGAACACATCATGATGAACAAACAAACATGCTCTTTTTCACAAGAAGAGAAACAAGACCTTACATGAGCTGATTCTCTGGCAGGCATCCGTGTCATCTTTCCTTATGCTGGGATCTTTCATTCTCATTTGTTTAGCTACCAAAGCACACTCATAAGCATTCATTTCAGAATCATGATTAAAAATTTTCTTCTTATTCCCAGTTGAGTAAAAACTAGTGCTGTCGATCGATAAAAAAACTAATTAATCGTAAAAAAAATTTAATCGCAATTACAAAACTGAAACTTTTTAAAATCTGTAAATGTCAAATATAAACAATTAATGTTAACTGAAGACAAAGAAACTATTTAAATTCAAAATATGGTTGTTTATTGAATTTTTTGTTTAACTTGTAATACAGATTTTTTCACGTAAACATTATGCAATAAACCATAAATATCCTCCAAATTAACTTTTTTCTTCTCTTCTCTGGTGGTTGTTAGTTTGTGGTCTCTTTAGACCACTCTCTCTTTTTTTCCAGGACTCTCTGCCATTAACAGCTTGTTTATCGAAGCCTCATTCCTTTCATCTTTGGGATGAAACTTTAGATCTTTAAACTTCGGAACAATTGCAGTAGCGATCCTCATCTGTGTGAGATTAGTGCTGTCCTTCCTTTTAAATAATCTGAGGTAAAGTCATGTTTGAATTTAACTATAGGCTGATCGTCCTCCGTTTACTCCATATTTTTGCAAGTGGCACAAGACTGGCAATAACACTGAGCAGGAGAAAATGTATTTTACTTGCATTGCGTTGTTCAACACCATATTTATTACTTCTTTAACTTTTTAATATTGTTTTACACTAATCTGAACTTGTTTATATTTTATGCAGCATACCTTGACACACTTCGGGATAGTAAAAACAGACAAGAGATGTAGAAAGTAGTATTAGCACACCTGCAGGATTCTGTCCACATGCAACTTGTTGTTCCATTAGTTTGTGACCATTGGATGGACTATGGTTTAGGCACCCAACAATCTCGCAACATTTAGCTAGTGCACTAAACCGCTACTGTGAATAAAAATCTGACAGTTCGGTGCATTATGAGGGCCGTGCAAGAAAAGGTGTTCAAATGGAATTAACGTTAGTCTCATGGTAGCAAACATATTACGAGCATCGTAAGAGTGTTTTAACTTGTCCTTGATTTTCTATTCTTTCGCCACAATGTGAAAAGGATCCACACATACCTCCACTAAGTCATTGCTCACAGAAGCCCAGTGGTCGCCCATGAGTGCAATGTCTGTCGCATGCTGTAACGCGTTCATCCTCCATGTCTTCTCATCGTCATACAAAGTGCATGGGGCTTAATCATACTTCATTTAAAAAATTTTGGACACAACAGGAAACAGAAAAACTGCAACCACGTTAAATGCATTTATCGCATACGTTGACGCATTAATTTTGACAGCACTAGTAAAAATAGATTATCAACACAGAGATGGTTAAAAATGATTAAATCGTGTTTTCAGTGAACATTAGTATCAGAGAATACACAAGTCACATGCAAACAAGTAATAACTTCATAATATGAGATACTTAAATGCATGCGATAACTGAGCATAGCATGATCGGAAATAATTATTCTAACACTTTCTCTTTCAGCACTATTAGATCATTCTGTGTCTCTATCTCTAATGACCGTATTTCATCAATATCTGTGTTTTGTTCATTGATTTACTATGTTGTAGAGAAATCTAAAAGAAACTGTGCTTTATTGATGAAAATGAGAAGTTAATTATCTATATAGTGGATTCCTGAAAGCAGAGTTAATTTACCATCTGCTTAAACCTAAACTTACTCCGGTGTCGTCCAAACTCCCAAGAAGAGTTAGTTTAATCTAACGTTACCTCCGCTGGTTAATGCACATGCACAGAGCATAGATAAAGATATTGTCAAAGGATATTTCATGCAAAGTCAAGAAGAAGAGAGGAGAGCCGTGTATTTCACAGAAGCAGAGTTGGATGTATAGATGGTGAATTACAATGATGCGAAGCCAATTGCTTGCTTTCTGCCTAATTAATAGTGGAGAGCTTGCATGCAACAAATATTACCTAATGTTAGTTAGTGGAGAGAGTAAATTATTTAAATGGTTTCCAACGCCAACAGATTCATTCAATTTTACTACTAAATTACTCTCTAAATTATTAGAATAAAAATGTGTACACTAGTACGTTTTGTACATTTTCCACGCTATTGCATCTAGCAAAATCATAGAGAGTGAGTTCAAGTGGTGCATTTACGTACCATCGCCACCTCTTCACACATTAACAAAAGACTCAGTTTCATTAGCGAAGAGTGGCGCTTCGCGTCGCTTAGTGAAAGACCAGCGTGATAAGGCAGAGGGGAACTTTTCTCGCTTTTCATCCAGATCTGTGTGGTCTCATCCACAGCCGTTATTTGGAAATTAGGAACAAATCGTTGTGCATGCCCAGAAAGGATTTGTATCGAAATCTGCCCACAATGTGGACCTGCCTAAAAAATAACCCAACATACTCAAAACATTGGAGATGGCAGTGGAGTTCAGGAGAGAACCCACACCCACCCCCCTCTTTCCATCATGAACAACACTGTAGCAGGAGGGAAGTTGTGCAGGTTCCCGGGGACCAGCATCTCTTCCAGCATAAGCTGTACTTCCTATGCCAGCTGAGGAAGTTCACACAGATGACAGTCTGTTCATAGCGCCTCCATCATTGTCTGGTGTAGCTAATCAAACATCCGGAGACCTCAGAAGGTAGTCCATACTCCTGAGATGATCATCAATGCACCCCTACCTTCCCTCCAGGACCTGTATCCCTCCAGTTAGAAAGGGCCAGATAAAAAAAAACAGGACAGTACAACATGAACATAGCTCCATCCCTCAAGTCGTATCATAGCTGAATTTTCATCTCCCCACCATCCCACTCTGCTAGCTGAACTAGGATGCTGGCACTTTTTTTCTTAACTTTGTTTCTTCTCGACTCATTGTTACTTTTTGTTCATAAATGTAAATGCAACTTGGTCCCTTTTCGCTACATGTGCAAGGATTTTACATTAGCAACTGTGTTTAGTGTTAAGATGTGTATTACTTTACTATCTTGCACACATACTTCTCAATGAGGCTGATTCTGCTATTATATATGTAAAGATGCACAGGTGCTGGTCATATAATTACAATATTGTAAAAATGTATTAAATAAATCAACTTTGTCATGATATTATAATTATACAACCAGTACCTGTAAATATAGAATTGATTGATTCTCATACCTTGTTTTCTAGTAAGAGAGGGAGTCTCACTGGTCTAACATAGAAATAAAAGTCTCTCTTCTTCACTTTTAATGTGTCCAGCTTACAGAATGTATTTTCGAAGAAACTGTTGAGTGGAGACAAGTATAAGTTCAGGTGAGTTGTGCTGATTTTACATTCACATGCATTAATATACATGAATGAGTATCTATTATTTAAATTAAATTGAATATTTGTAAAGACATTTTATCCAAACACAGCTGCGAATAAGAAATACAACACTGCTTTTGGAATAAAAATGTCTTTGAAGGAATCTTAAGAAAATACAATTTTCAAAATACAATCATTTGTTCTACACAATGAAAAATGTACTTAACTGTGTTAAACTGTTTGTATATTTGACAAACCTTTTAGTCACATGTTACTTTTATTTAACTATGGTAAAATTGCGAAAGATACTGGGCAAAATAGACAAATAATTTAAATTTACTTTGAATGATCTAATGTCACTATTGGGGATGTGGTTTAATGAGTTTTTATTCTAATAGCACTGTCAGCTCCTCAGCCACTACTGCATCGTGTTCAGTCAAAATGGCTTTGCAACTGTTGTGAATCTTTCCACCAAAATAATTATCGATTCAAGCAGGCAGAATTCAGAATTTATATGCAAACAATCAAAGATAAAGCTCAATTCTGGTATAGCATTTTCAAAATGGGAAAACAGTCCTAGCGTTGGACAGACACTGAAAAGCGATCCCTGGCCAGTATATTGCAGGCTTTATAGGTATTTCATGAGAAGATGGATGATTGTCATGTTGTTTTAATCACACAAACAAGCTTAATTGTGACTGGCATGTATGTGTGTATGTATGTAGCCCTCCAGAGCTTCAGTTTTACACTAGTGCCTCTGCTGTCGTCATGCTCATACCTGCCTGGATTTTCCTCATGGTAAGTTCTCATCGTTTACCCCAAACACTGCTATTTATTAGCCATTCCAATATAGCAAGGATTATTGCCTGAATCTGAGTGGCCAACAAAGATGATTGTTTTGTATGTTTTAAGTTCAACATAACACATCTGTTTGGATTTTCAGATAGTTTTGTTCCTGTACTATTTATGTTTGTTACAAAATGTGTGTCCAGAATATATATTAAAGGATTTTTCCTGTAGGACTTTCCATTGTTGGGTAAAGGTGAGCACGGCTTTAGACTCTCTCATGACGTGATGGTCCTTCTGTTGCTGGATGGAGCGCTGTTTCACCTGCAAAGTGTCACTGCATACGCTCTCATGAATCGGATTTCACCCGTCACCTTCAGGTGAGAAACCTTGTTCAACTTGATGACTAATGGGATACGTTTCATAGGGATCCAACTCTATAAAGGATGCAATGTAGAATCAACTAAAACACATTATAACTAGTCTTTTGGGGGAAGGCTTTTTAAGTTTTCTTTTCCATAACTTTCCCCCGATGTCGAGAAAGAGACCTCCATATGAGCTTGAGTATTGTTTTAAAGGACAAGTTTTCATGCACTTGAATAAATGAGATGTGACAGGACTGCTGCAACCCGAGATCCACTATCCAATTGTTGAAAGCTCATTTAGAAGTGTATTCCATTTCCTTAAAGAAGAAACCTTGTCATGAAAGTACTGCTGTAATTTGGCTATTCTTTGGGAGTATTGCCAAGTGTTTCACTTGGTCATGGAGTTGAGTAAGTTAAGGGTCCGCCTACCCTTAGAATCCCTTCTTCACCTGAAATACACTTAAGTTGTCCATAGTCCAGATTGAAAATGAGACAATGCTTTTGCTGTTTTACCTTTTGGGACATGAGTCCTGTTGGAAGGAATAAAATCTTGTGTATTAAATTGGGAAAATGTTGATGGAATTTTTACACTGCTTTTTACACTCCATGACCTTGAAACTACACTCTTTGAGAACCCACTACGGGGGTTTGTGAGTTCATAATGGAAAGCTGCTCACTCAGAATAAATGTTCTCAACCTGAGAATCAAACAATGCAAACACCAGGACTTCTTTTGCAGGGGTTAATAGTTGATGAAACCAGATCGGTATTATAGCTAAGCTGTAGTTTGTGTGTTGGCTTTGCATCTGACCACTGTAATGGAAATTACTTCGGTTGGCATTTCATTAGGATTATCTCAAGTTTCATAAAAAAAATTTCTTGGCTTGGGTTTTCCTTGACTGGTGCTTGCTCTTGCTTTACCCTTTCTTGATGAAGACAGATGTGGTGCTGCTTTTGACAGCATTTAGAAATACTCTTCTTTGTTCAAATTATTGAAAGATGGCCAAACTCGAGACAGCCAAAGCTTTTTACATAGTACATAGTTGATGTATGTCCAGTGTTCTTGGAGAAAGTGTGCACCAACAAAACCTGTTTTTCTAGACATTGTGTGTTCACTCCCAAAGAATTGGTGTTTTTGAGCTTCAGGCTTTTGCATCTCTATTTCTGAGGTGCTTGTAGAGAGGCGACTGGGTTGTAGATTGTTTTTGCTTTTCCTGATAGGAGCACAAATTCACTAAAGGAATGAAACTGGTTACCATCTTCTTCTACCTCAATAGCCTCCCTTCCATCATGCTTTTAACTGCTCTTACAACTTTGAGAGAAGTTTCCTGTTCTCATTTGTGACTTTTGTCACAACGCACCACCCGCACCACTCAAACCTATTCCAGAAAATATTTTAAAAAGACCCACGTCTTCGTCGAGCATGGTGGCAAGTGAAATGAGCTCCTCGAATAGAATAACTCCGCGACTTTTGAATGTGCGGCACTCTGTCATGCACCAAACAGCATTGTCAAACATCTCCTGATCACGAAACATAAACAAACACATAAATCAAACTCCATCCTGCACAATAAGCAGATTCAGATTCAAGTAGAAAATAATGTTATAGTACTTTCTTAGCTTGGCCACTGACAAATCTTTTAAAGTAGCAACATCTTCACAAGCTGCTGTATTGTGACTTGATGCAGGGGAGGAATTGTTTGTTGGGAGAAGGAGTTTTAATACTCTGAATTATTTTGTTGGTGGTCAATATTTTATTTTTTAAAGTCAATATTTTATTTTTTTTGTGATTAATTGTACTCTTGCATTCTTGCTAATGCTGCACTAGGGCCCTGTCAACACATTGCCATAACTTTTGTAACCACACGTTTTGTTAACGCAGTAATGCTCTTTGTCTAAATGCAGAAGGAGCAGTGTTTTCAGTGTATTTTTGAAAATGCTGGCCAAGGTGATGTTTAATGGAACTGCTAGAGGACAGAGCGAGTGTCTTTGCCACGCTTTTCTTTGTTAAAGAAACGTTATTCTCCTGAAACGCACAGGACTACACAATCACACAACATATTTAATAACATATGTAATCATAGAAGACATGCCAAAACCACAACAAAATTCTGTTTAATGCTGCTGATGTGCTCTCCTGACACAGACACAGAACCAGATTAAACCTCAGATAAACAGAGAAGTTTCGAGAGTGAAACAGTGATTGGAAAAGACTGTCGAGAGAATTTCAGTTTATAAAAATGTTATTATATTTTGTGTGAGCTGTATTTACAGATAATTAATTGAAATTAAGCACTAATATACTTCAGAGCTGAGAAAATATTCTTATTAGTCTATATAACTTCAGGGTTGAGGAGTCTGCAGCCCTCGACTGGATTGACTCACTCTTTACAGCATTTTGGAGCGTTTAATGACTTCAGCTTCTTGATTGTCAGTATTCCTTTTGACTTCTAAAGCGTTATACTTCCAGCTGCTCTCTGTTGTTGTTCTAACACAATCTGAACAAGCCTTGCATCCATCGTCACTTCTTATCATTTAGATATGGCTGAACAGTTAGAGGAACTATGGGAGAAGACACAGAACTTGATCTGGTAGTGCTTAACCTGAAGATGGAGCAGCTTGAATTAATAGCAGTGCTCCATGAACTGTATTCAATCTCTGATTCTCCTGATATTAAAGATTTTCTATGTTGGATAGATTGGTGTTTAACCTGCTTTATGTCTTTGGAGTTAGTCCTCACCAGTCAAATGCACTGCAGGTTTGCAAATGACTCCCTAAATCCTGGCCTTTAGCAAAGACAGAAATTTGAGTGTGTGTTTGATTGGAGGATTTTTTTCACTCATGTTGGATGTAAAAATGACTCATTATTTATATAATTGTGCCCACATGAAACGTATGTACATGATACGTAGCACAAAAACAAAACACCTCACCCCTCTTGAAGTTTGAACCAGGTATGTGACAACAGTAACAAGGTGAATCTGTCAGAAGGATGACAGATGTCCGATTCTGAATATTGTTTCCATGTGTTGCAGTGTGGCAAGCACAGTGAAGCATGCACTCTCCGTCTGGCTGAGCATCATCGTCTTCAGTAACCCAATCACCATCGCCTCTGCAGGGGGTAGTGTCCTGGTGTTCATTGGAGTCATGTGGTACAACAGAGCCAAGCAGAAAGAGAGAGAGATGCTCACACACTCGTACACCTGATCTTCTCTAATAATAGCAGCATCGCCTGAGTTGGGGGAGCGTCATGGTGTTTTCTGGGGTCATAAATGAACAGACCGATGTTCACACACTCGATTTTCATCTACCTCATCAACATTCCTTCTGCAAGGGAAGTGATGGGTTGAGACAGGGGACCCTTGCTTCAGTGTGATGTGGTACAAAAGAGCCAAACAGAGAGAGATATGCTGAGTGTATTACTCTCATTTTGCCTGTGGACTCTTCACTGGAATCCACTCAGGACATGGTTCAGATGTGGAAGCTTTGTGTTTTTATATTCTGATATTATTGTCTGGTTTTATGTTGTTTTGCAAAGCTTGTCTGCCATATCTTCGGTGTTTAGAAACTCTTTTTTTTTTAACAGTCAGAAAGCACTATAGTGAGGGAAAATCTTTGAATCATTCAGAGGTGTCACCTCTGACCTAAATGTTTTCGCAAGGTTAACAATTATTCACCTCATATTTCCTTTAAAATAATTAATGTAGTTGCGGAAACAGAAACACATTTCATGTACCTGGATTAATCAAAGCTGACATTCCATATTCCTTTTTGCCTTATGTTTGTATTAACCATGATTTGTCTTTGTTTTACTCCATTTATAAGCTTCTTATGTTTGATAATTAAAAATATAAAACATGCACTCATCTTTCTTGTTCCTTTGCACAAAAAAGTTCAATGTATGTGTTCATCAAGTTATACATTTTAAATCTGAGGAAAATTATGGATTTGTGGATGTATCAATAAGTTGTGTTGATAATTACATCAAAAGATAGAATTGAAATAAATCAACGTGTGTACTTTAACAACGTCTGATACAGTTGTACTTCTATAATGCTTTCACAATATTATTGCACTAAAGTAACTTCACTGCTGTAAACATGTTTGAAAATTGATTGTGTTTAAGAGTCAAGAGAATGTGGTTTAAAGTGCCGTAGCAGTGAGAAAGAACCAGGAAAGGGCAGCATCCTCCATGCTGGCTGGACTTCCTACTCTTAATTATAGACCCAATAAATGAACAGGAAGCCATTAAAATCTTACTTAAATGTCAACATTTTCATTCATTCATGTTTCATTTCTACATCTCACTTTATGCTGTAATACAGAAATTGTGTATAAGGGGAAGCTATTTTTGTACTTGATTGTATTTTTCGTGCTTGATTATAATTTTTTGTCAAAAAATATAAAATGTCAACATTCTTGCACTTTTGTAAATGGCTAAACTTTAGTGCTTTCATGATTGTATTTATCTGCAATGATTGTTGCAAACATTCTTCCACTGTTTTTGTAGAATATATATCAAATAAACATTCCAATATTTTTAAAGCAAATGTCTGACAAAAATTTGACATTTAGCTTTCTCCACAAAGTTGTCCCTCATTTTTATTACCTTTCTCTGTCTCTTCCCTATTTAACTCCCACAAATATTGACACATATCAACAGAAAAAAGGCCCATCCGTAGCCAACGACCACGAGTAAAGTGGGAAATTTTTACCTCTCACCTCTGATTGGCTTAGCTTCATTGTTGACATTCATCATTCCACTATCTCTGAGACAAAACAATACATATAGAAGTCTTGTATTATGTATAGTCACTTTTATGAAGATTAAGTCATCTTATATCTTGTGCTATGCATACTGTAAGCATTAGCAATAGCATTCAATGCTACCAACTAGGAAGAAATATGAACCAAAATACTAAAGAAGCATTCATAAGAAACCTACCAGATATTACTCACCTTTCTAGTGTACCTGAAGATGTAAATGAACTTGAAACAATCACCTACAGTATGAATATTATTCTCGCCAGCACCCTAGACACTGTAGCCCCGCTTAAATTAAAACAAGTCAGAGATGGACTGGCCACTCCGTGGTCTGATGATAATACAAAGGTGCTAAAAAGACAAACCAGAAACTATGAGCATGAATGAAAAAAAAAAATAGATTGGAAGTATTCAAAATTGCCTGGAAAGAGAGCATGTCTAAATATAGACTAGCATTAAAAACTGCAAGAACTAACTACTATCACAAATTAATAGAAACAAATAAAAAAAAAAACACGCCTTCTATTTAAAACATCGACTCAGTCAAATCTATTAGATGCAAAATCACTTAAACTCATATTCAATCTAAGCAGCTTAACTCAAATTCTATGCCTTTGACTCACTCGCTGCAAAGTTTTTCAAATATTGACCTGAAAGAACTGCTGAAAATAATCACAGCATCTAAATCAACAACATGCTCTCTTGACCCTCTACCAACAAAATTACTGAAAGAATTGCTATAAATAGCACAAGAACCATTTCTGAATATTATAAACTCATCTCTATTGCTAGGTTATGTTCTTAAAAAGCTAAAAAATGCAGTAATTAAACTATTAATCAAAAAAACTCGCCTGTATCCTACAGAGTTATCCAACTATAGGCCAATCTCTAACCTTCTGTTCTTGTCAAAATATTAAAGAAAGTTTTAATAACACAGCTCAGCTCCTTACAGAAGAGCAACCGTTATGAAGATATTTAATCTGGATTCAGACCTCATCACAGCACATAGAAATTTCAAATGATCTGTTACTTGATTGGGATCAAGGGAATATCTCTTTTCTAGTTCTGCTAGATCTCAGTGCAGCCTTCGATACGATAGATCACAGGATTCTCCTCGAGAGACTAGAGAACGATGCAGGCATCCAAGGCCAGGCTCTAAGATGGTTTAACTCTTACCTCTCTGACTGAAGTCAGTTTGTTCATGTCAATGCAGACTCATCAGATACAATAACAGTAGAGTATGGAGTTCCTCAAGAATCTGTTCTGGGACCCATCCTATTCTCAATCCACATGCTGCCCCTTGGCAAAATTATTAGAAGACATGGGGTTAGTTTCCAGTGCTATGCAGACGACACCCAGCTCTATGTCTCAGCAAAACCTAACGACCTGCTCTCTTCATTTGCTTCCTGTACAATATCGCATTGACTATAAGATACTGCTCCTTGCCTTTAAGGCGTTGAATGGCTCGGCTCCAGCCTACCTGCGCAGTCTCCTATCACGATATATTCCAGCTCACTATCTCCGATCACAAGAATCAGGACTATTGATTATACCGAAGATTAGTAAATCCACCAGAGGAGGAAGAGTGTTCTCATATAGAGCCCCGAAGCTCTGGAATAAACTCCCAGATGTTGTCCGGAGCGCAGCTACACTCACAGAGTTCAAAACTAACTTAAAAAAAATATTTGTTTAATCTAGCATTCGAGTAATTGGCTCCTAACAAATATGGTGTCTGAGCACTATAAACGTACAAACTCATGAAAAAAACAATGTGGTTCAATTTGCCTCTCTAACCTCTCCCCATCCTGCATGCTGATGCTGATCACCTGTTTGTTGTCTGTGTTACAGTTTTCTTAATGTTGTTTCTTCATTTGTTAGTTTCTGGATGGTCTTTGTTTGTTTTGTTTTTTCAGGTCCTGACGGGCGAACCGTTCATTGATGGATCTTGAGTTTGTATGTTCTTTATGCTGGGGAGGTGATTAGCACCTGCCTCAGTCAGCGAGAGTCCCCTCACAGAGGAACTCCTGTTTACTCTACCTGATCCTCACGAGGACTTTGTGAAGCTATTTTGAAAGCATCTGCTAAAGAAGCGCTTTATAAAAACTTGAATGAAAACAAACACTTGATTAATGCCCTTAAATGCCCTGTCAGGGACCACTATTATTTAGCTGAGTTTAAATTTAAAAG
This sequence comes from Danionella dracula, assembly GCA_900490495.1. Lineage (NCBI taxonomy): Eukaryota > Metazoa > Chordata > Actinopteri > Cypriniformes > Danionidae > Danionella > Danionella dracula. The sequence continues at coordinate 16,823,664 of UELW01000334.1, forward strand.
TTTTGCTAATATATTTTTATACAGTATTTACTATTTACACCTCTAAGTTTTGCTATGCCACAGCTGTAAACACCTGTTAGTTTATGTTTTTAAATGATTATTTTTTGTCAAATATAACATATTATTCATATTTCATCTTGAGAATGTAGTATTTTGTATATTTATAAGAACAAAATATTAAATGTGATTGGAAATAGAATGAGTTTATTTTTTAAAATATCTGATGAGTATTAATTCTAACGCTTTATTGAACTGCTTTTTAATCAGATTGGTCTACAACAAAACAATATTGTGTTTTAATCCAATTGTTACCTGCGTATGTTGATGCTAATCGAATCGTTTATCACCGAAAGACATGCAAGTCATCTCAAAACAATTAAAAATAAACTTTTGTCGGAAGTGAGGCTTGAACCCACAGCTCCATCTGGAGACCAAAAAGCTTAGAAGATGAGAAGGACTGTAGAGCACTCTTAGACCACTCGTCCATTCTGACACACAAAGCAAGTTTTCTGTTGTTTCTTGTTTTTTTAACCATTGTTTTAGTAAAACTGTTTGAACTTTTTGTTCAGCTTTTTTGTTCAGTTTTGTTTGTTTTGTTTGTCTTTCATTTCAAACAAACTTTTGTCAGAAGTGGGACTTTCACTATCGCTTACACCACTCAGCCCAACACAACTCAGCACAACATCTTAGTAGCATTTTTTTCTGTTGTATCATTTATCATTAAGAAAAATGTTTTAATTTTTTTCAGAACTCAATTGATGAAATTACTAAATGTAAAACAAAAGCCTTGTCAATCTGAAAAAAAAAATACCTCAGATAATGAGAAGTATTTAAGACAGAACCATTCAGGCGCAAAAGCTTAGAAGCAAGTTGTCTTGTAATCTCTTTTGTTTTCGAAACATAGTTTTCCTAAAAGTGTTGATTTCCAACGTTGAAATTCCTCAAGTTAGAACAAGGTCAGATTTGAACCCACAAACTGGAGATGAGGACTGCATAGCCTTACGATTGGTGCCTTAGATCACTTGGCCATCCTGGCACGCAATGCTCCTGAAGCAAGCTCTCTGTTGTCTTTTTTACTTTGAAAACAATGTCCTGATGTGTTCCAATCCGAGTACTTGTACTGAAATCTTAAAGTAGATACTCATTTTCAGAAGTAAATGTACACACACAACATGTGCGAGAACTTAACTCTTTCTTTTTCATTCCTTCAACACGCTTTCATTCCTTCAACATGCTGGGACGACATGAGTTACTGGCCAGATTCCTCAGAAGGGACCAGAAGGACTAGACCCTCTTGGCCATCCTGAGTTCCCTCGTGGGACATTTGTCCTGAGAGGAGGTCAAGGTCATCAGTTCCACCCGCTTGTCTCAGTAGAGCTTAAGTCCTGTAAACTACAGCAGCGCTTCTGTCCAAGCTAGCGTCGATTAGGGGTGAGGGATCTGCAGGCACTCTCCAGCGATGAGACCTGCTTACAGTTCGGGCCTGGTGACTTATTTTTAAGCCCAGGCCTTGAATGTGGCCAAAACTCCCCTTCAAAATTCAGGTAATGAACCTCCAAGCTCTGCCCAGAGAGGAGGCAGCATCAACCCCTGATCCCAATTCCCCAGTCCGAGCATTGATGATGTATGTAGAAGGAGCCTGAACCTTAAAAGTTCTGATCAGCTCTTTGTATGCTTGGAGGACAGCAGACGATAGGGAAGGCTGTCTCCAAACTGAGGTGTGCCCACTGGCTAGTGGAGGCCATCTGTGCTGCATACACAGAGTCTAACATCCCTTGCCCCCTGAGGTTGAGAGCCCAATCTATCTGGGGTGTTGCGGCCTCCTGGGTGCTGGCAAGAGGTACTCCTCTGGCAGAGATCTGCAAGGTCAAACCCAACACCTTAACCAGGTGATACAACCTGAGCGTTGAATCCCTTCAGACGTGTTAGGTGGTGGTATCACTCTCTGAACTGTATGAAGGGTTCCCGAATAAGAGACTTATGTTCCCCAGCCACAACCGTAAGATCGTGAGTAAGTCTGGTTGCCAAGAGCAGTGGTTCCCAACCTGGGATGCCTGAGTTTCCAAAGGTGGTGCGGGAAGTGATAAGTGTCGCTATCATGCGGCCAAGTGCTGGTGCACTTTCTAGAGCTGCGAGATACAATTTTGGGATTTCTGCAAAGTCAAAACTACAGGTACACACAGTCAGATGTGTTCTAGATTAAAACAGCATAACAATACATCTGACCTGTACTTACAATCTGTACTTACTCGAATGGAACCGCACAGCTATTGTGATGCTTATATTCATGTTTATTATAACATTCAGTTTTTCACATAAAGTGTATGTTCAAGCACAGATGACAAAAAGCAAAAATGAAAATATAAAGCCTGTGTATTCATTAAAATTTAATGTAACTTAATTTTAATAAATGTGATTAAAAATATATGTAAAAAAAATTATTAATTTATATTTACTGCACATATTGTTCGGGGAACAGAGTATAGGAAAGTAACCATTACGTTTTTTTAGTCCCTGTCCAAGGTTTTTTAGCAGCTGTTAGGCGTGGCCAAAATCATCCATTTTACCTTTAGAGCAACATTTAACCCGAGTCTTGTCCTGACTGCATCTCTCTTCAATCGCTAAAACTAGTCAGAAGATGTCAGGCTGGTTCTTTAGGCTGTGAAATGACTCTGAAACTATGTAAAATGGCTATAGACGAAAGTTAATTCAATTTATTTACTTAATAAAGGCTTCAATATAATGAACCTAAATAAAAGTTAAGATTCTAAAATCATTCCTTTTAAATATAAGCAAAAGGGGTGACTAATATGTCTTGGAAACTATGTGTTCTCACAATTGTTGGGTCATTTTTCACCATAACAGTTTCCCCAATAAGATACTTGCACATGTTTCCTGGCCTTTCTTCCAAGATTGACTAAATTTAACCACATCGGGACTAAAATGTACTTGTGGCTATAGTTGATGTTGTGATGTATCATCAGTAAACTTTGTCTATATTTTAATGCTCCGGTGAGGTTTCCTTCTCTGATTCAGCCCAATTTCCTTATTTTAAGTATATTGTAAAATTGCTATATTTTAACATATTAACACAATTTTAAATAAACTTGGCAAGCATGTTTTTATCTGTCCCTTGAGTACAGTACCATTTTGTGTTTGAAAGACGTAACAAAAATGTAATGACTGTAAATCTGCCAAAGCTATTAGCATTTTGAGTTCTCTTACTTCCTGTCAATTGTTTTGGCATGATCCAGGTAATGAGATAGACCTTGATTAGGTTTTTAGTCAAAATTGTTTTTAATGTAAAAAGATTTATTTGGCAAATCCTGTGTGTTCTCAGGGGATGACTGGGGCCCCAGCGTGTTCTCCCGGAGGTGACTCTGGGGGCCTTTGTACAAGCCCTGGATTTGGTAATACATCAACTCTAAATCTTTCTCTGAGGGATGCTTTCCAATCAAGTTTAGTCTTTTATGTCCTAATCTGATTCAAGTTGTTATATTTTGCAGTCCACTACCGTTTAATATTAGGATAAATGAGATATTTGAAAGTATAGAACAAACAAATACTGGAAAATCTTTACATGCGGATGTTAGTGCAAATTGGATTAGAGGAAGAAACAACAAACATATAGAAAAGAAACTGCAACAAGCAATAAATACATGCAACAAGGATTTAAATTATCAATAAATAAAACACAAATCATGTGTTTTGCAAAGAAACATAAAGTACTCCATTTAAAATTATTTGGCGAAACACTGAAACAAGTAAAATATATTTTATTCCTAGGAGTAAAATTTGATGAAAAACTAACATGGCAAAAATATATAATTTTTTTAAAAACAAATGTAAACAGATAAACAATAAATTAAGAAATTTAGCTGGAAAAGATTGGGGAGCAAGCAAAAATGAATTATCAAAATATATAGAAGCATAATGAAATTTCAATTAGATTATAAAAGTTTAGCTTATGTGTCGGTAACAGAAACACATGTAAAGAAACTTGAAATATAACAAATGAACATTTACATTTACATTTATGCATTTGGCAGACCCTCCAAAGTGACTTACATTAGGGGAGAGACAATATGCAATTTGTTACACCGTCAAAGTCTATCTCATAATAGAAATTGTATCAACTGATCAATAAACCATAGCAGGGAGTATTCTTTATGTATGTATATATATATATATATATATATATATATATATATATATATATATATATATATATATATATATATATATATATATATATATATATATATATATATATATATATATATATATATATGTATGTATATATATATATATACACACATACACTGTTTAAACTACTATCCAGATGGTGGCGGTAATGCACAAAAACAGGTTTGCAAACTGACATAAACCATGACTAGAAGAAGAGAGAACCGGAACTGACGCAAGCTTTACCCCGGTGTTGTGAAAACGCGCCGAGTGAATCAAGGGTAAGACTGAAAACTGCGTATTGAATTTAATCTGCCTTCGAATGTAATGTTTTTAATGATTTTGCAGTTGCTGGCGAGTCAATGGTAATGTTAAAGCCCTAAAGAATGGGTCTTGAATCCGTTTAAAACGTGTAAAGTTACACTCAGGCACTCAAACCAACCACTTTCTTGATATTAGAGATAGTGGAATTTAACAGCTATCCATGCATGTTGTGGTTTTGTCGTTTTATTAAAACGTTAATACAACGTTAACATAACACGAGATCAAACGGGACAGTGATTGTTACTCATTGTCAACTTTTAAGTTAACTTTAAACCTTAATCAACAAATAATGCGGAATGGAGTAACAGTAATCCTAAGACTAAATGGATTGCATTGTCTTCCCGAAAGGATAAAAAATAACGTAATAGAGTAATTTTATTGAAGTTTACTTCTTTATCAGCTGATATGGATGACAAATGGTGCCCAAGCGTTAACTTACTGCAAATGTCTTGAATCGTTGTTCACTTTAGTTTCTTCTGCTGTACTTTTGTTTTAGGGGATGTGTTTTGGTGCTGATGGGGGACGAAAAAGAGACTTGGAAAGTGAAAACGTTAGACGAAATTTTACAAGAGAAGAAACGCAGACGAGAGCTGGAGGAGAGGAGTGAGCCCAAACGTAGCAAAAACGTAAGAAAAGCATCATCTCTGAGGGCAGAGAAATTACTCTCTTTTTGCTGCATTTACTTCAAGTCCATAATTATATGTGTTCAGTTAAGGTCAGGAATTCATTCAGTTGTTTTTCCACTATCTATCTATCTATCTATATATATATATATATATATATATATATATATATATATATATATATATATATATATATATATATGTATATGTATGTATGCGCGTGTGTGTGTGTGTGTGCTATCAATATAGTAAAACACTTACATAATCGCACAATAAAAAAAAATTCATCGCAATTATTAAACTGAAACTTTTTTTAAATCTGTCAATGTAGAATACAAACAATTATTGTAAACTAAGAACAAATAAATTTAAATTCAAAATATGATTGTTTATGTAATTTTTTATATAACTTTTTACCATTTTGCCATGTAAACCAAAAATATCCTCCAAATTAACTTTTTGCTTCACTTAGTGGGTGTTAGTTTGTGGTCTTTTAGACCACTCTCTCTTGTTTTCCAGAACTCTTAACAGTTTACTTAATGAAGCCTCATTCCTTTCATCGTTGGGAAGAAATATTAGGGCTTTAAACCTTGGAACAATTGCAGTAGCGATCCTCATCCGTGTGAGATTAGTGATGTCCTTCCTTTTAAATAATCTGAGGTAAAGTCATGTTTAAATTTAACTATAGGCTGATCGTCCTCCGATGACGCCAATATTTCTGGCAATACCACTGAGCAGGAGAAAATTTAATTTTTTTTTATTTCTTCAACTTTTTATATTGTTTTACACTAATCTGAACTTGTTTTTTTTATGCAGCATACCTTGACAGTGGACACACAAACATTTTGTTTGTTAAATTAGATTAAATAAACTAAATAAAATACCCTTTTTGGATTTAACATAACGAACAAGCTTGGAACAACAACAAAAACTAATGTTCACTTTGTCTGGCTTTAATAGTAACCATGCAGGCAGCCTACAAAGACGACCATTCTCCATCACAACGTTTCTCATTAGACAATTTGGTCGACGTTGCCCAATCCTAGTGTGTTAGTGAAAAGCAGGACAAAAGAGAAATTGTTAATTTTTTTAGATTAAAAAAAAAAAACAAGCCTTGCTCTCTATGTCTGAATCTCTAATAATCTTAAAAATTGCAATAGGTTTTCAAACTCTACATTCTGTTGCCAAGGAACTGAATGTGCTCTCGTAGGTTCCATATTAACACTCTGGTGTTTCCTGTATTATTCAATAGGGACAGTTTCCCACTACTGAACAGGGCCTGAAAAAAAGACACAATTTAGATATTATCACCATATTTTAAATGCAAATAATTTACCTGCTTCATATAAATGCTGTCGTTGGTTGACCTGCTTTTGGCAGAGATTTCTCGCCATCAACAAACCACGTCTCACAAACAAAACAAACAAAAAAATGTGGGACATGACGTCAATGCAAGGTCAAGTTTGGAACAAAAACCATCATGCATGACATATCATGAGCTGTAGAGACTTGTATCTAAGAGAGATATGTGCATTTAATATGTGCATTTATTTGTTTTATTGCAGTCAGATGAGCGTAATTCCAAACGTGACACTCCAGAGGAAGGAGAACTTCAAGATCCCAGAATGGAAATAACAATACGAAACTCCCCCTACACACGTGAGGACTCCACTGAAGACAGGTATACAGCGTCAGGGAAATCTTGTCTGTGTGTGAGGATGAGGGGTGCAAATATTGTTGCAGTTATTTTGAAAACTGGGGGGTTGTACTCAGTGGGTCCACATGTACATGGAGCAGTGTTTCTGCTGGCCTAGTTTTTGTGAAAAAAAAGTACGTTTTATTTGAATGTTGGATATGTAGTTTTTTGCGCAGCTGCAGTTTTTGAGTGTCATTTTTGTCACAAAGCCGTAAGAGACAGAGAGATTCGCTGTGATAAAGCAAAGCTTCTGAAATGTACACAACTGTCTCAGAAGAGATGAGCCAAACCACAAAGCATGCTGGTTGATGTTACCGGTGAGGTGCACTTGTTTTTTTTTTATAAAAAAAATAGATTTCACAATGAAGAAGTTCTTTTTTCAAAACCCTGTTTGTATTCTTTATAGAGGAGGAGAAATGCATGTGTGTGGAAATGGCCTTATTTTGACAAAAATATCATATAAACTGGTTTAATTAAAGAAACGGATACGGACCTGTTGTATACTAAAGGCAGCTAATTTCTGCTTTGATCTATTGCTGGGTGGTATAACCAATCATTGATATCAATGTATTTTATCAGTGTCATGGTAAATGACTGTTTCTTTTCATGCAGTTCTAAGTGTTAACTCCATTTCCTAATAATTTGGCGTATAATTTGAATGCTCTCATAGAATGCCACTGTTCACAAAAAAGCTGAGAGTAACACTCATAATTGTAATGAGCTGAAGAAACCAGAATGAATAACTGAATGAATAGTTTTGAAACAGCTAAATACAGAAGGTGTGAATTTTTCACTTTTATTATAATATGCGTTTAAGTCAAGCCAGGTAGTGTTTAAGTAATTATAATAGAAGTTTTTTGGATTTCTTGTCATAGGTAGTCCACTTTGCAAGTGTGTTTTTGAGTGACATCGGAGTCGTGTTTTCCTGCAGACATGGAAAAACATGCAGATCTTTGTCTCATATTCCAGCACATGTTTTTGGTGGAAGTGATTGGCAAGGCATATTGCTTGTGTTGCCTTCTCTGGCTAAAATTACAGCTTTAGCCTGACAACAATTACAAAAAGTGGTTGTTTGAACAGCATTACATTTTCAAGCCAATGTATAGGGAGATACTGTCTTGGCTCCTGTTTTTGGAAGAAGCTCTTCTGTGTAGGTGTTGTGACATTTCCTGAAATAATAAATGTTGCTTCTACCACTCACTAATGCAACGTTATCCACTTGATACTACTGCAAAATAATCCCTTATAAAACAAAATAATGTATGGCACTGTTTCGTCTGTTAGTGTTATCAACGCTTTGTATACGCATTCAACAGTGTCAGGGTGTAAAAAAAAAATTATATAATAAAAAAAATACCGGCATTTGATATAAAAAAAAGTAAACCGCCCAGCCTACTTTAATCATAGGATCTGAAGTCACTCACGGCCTTAATTTTCCTTACGGGGGAAATTTGTACTTGCTGGGTGCAAATTTTGTGTCTTTGCAGAGGTGAAGAAGATGACTCCCTTGCCATTAAACCTCCTCAGCAGATAAGTAGGAAAGATAAATCATACCACAGAAAAGAGGAGAAGAGGAAGGACAAGAGGGGTCACCGCAGCCACTCTGCTGAAGCAGGTCTGGATAACTAGTTATCAACTACCTGTTTCTTTAAATTAATCCTTTATAAATGTGCAATCTGTTTGTTTTCACAGCAGGGAAACATATACGATCTAAAGAGAAAGAAAAGGAGAGAGAGAGTGACAGACGGAAACGACAGTGGCAGGATGAAAACAAAACTAGAAGAAGTTACGAACGAGAGAAGAGGCGAGATCAAGCCCGCGCACATTCACGCAGAGAGAGGTGTCGCGCACACACACCGTGACGAAGCTTAAAGGGGTCATGAACTGCTTTTTCTTGCCTTTTTTCCACACGAATCCCATGTCAAGGCAGGTTACAATTGTTTTCATGCTTTAGAATGATCGTTTTCAATGCCCTGTTTATGAAATCTGTGCAATGAGTCATGCACTGTCCTGATTGGCCATCAGTTTGAGTATTCAAAGAATCTGAACAAATAAGAACTTGTGTCAGGTCAAATTTATTCCCGAGTCTGATCTCTATTTGGAAAAATATATACTCATGCCTTCATGGAAGAACATGAGATATTTATCAAAGCTACCTTTATCATATACGCCAAAATACTTATGTTGAAGTTTGCTTTGGTAGCGGGGCAGTACCAGTCGTAATTTTATTTTATTGGATGATAAGTGAATCTTTACGGTCCTTCCATGATTTGATTTTTGAGCACTTATGCATGTTTTTATTGTTTAGTGAGACTTTTTGGTCTCGCTGTTCATGGCCCCTTTACATTTTTTTGCGCTAAATTGCCATTATCAAACAAGAAGTGAAGATCTCTTTAGAAGAGCAGGACACCATCCTTATTTTATATATTATTTAAAGGGGACATCAGATGCCAATTTCACTCAAGCCAATGATATTATATAGGGCTTAGGTGTTCAGAGTCAACCCTGTAGGGCCTCCGCCCAAAACAGAGCAGCTTCAACCAGCATGCAACGCACCAGAGAAACCAATAAAGGCCCTCTTTGCCTGACTGAACCTGTTCCTATGTATACTGGCCAAGGGTGAAACTAGAATGTGCAGACCCTCTAGGACTGACTTTGGACACCACTAGTATGGAATGTTCTTTGGCTAAATTGTTATTTTGTACAAATGATTTCTCAATCCTGCCTCAAACATCATACCTGGGCATCTTCTTTATAAGAGAAGTGCCTAAACATCTGAACTATTTAAAAATAACAGCATCTTGAACATGATGATCATCAATGGATGGTTAAAGAATTTGTTTATATGGCGAGCCACATTTTTCTGTTACCATTAAATGAAGTTACGTGGCAGTTTGACATTATGTAACGCTCTAAACGATGCTTCAAATAACTCTGATTGGTGTTTAGATTTTCAGTCCTAAGTACGTTGCTAGCAGTTCGCTCACATTCCCATTTTATTGTAAATCAGAAAAAAATCCATACATTTTTTTTTTTTTACACTTGTGCAGGTATTGAATGCATATTGTGATACGGAGGTTGTTTAATTAAATTATTTTTGTTTTAATACATTTCAAATTATAACTCATGCTTTCAGTTCATAAGGTCTATCTGAGCAACATTTTGTAAACTCCTCATTTACCTGACTCAATCTACAGTGTTCATAGAGCTGCTCTGGCAATATACAGGTTTCCTGAGCTTACATTGTTTAAACTATTACAAGAACCATTGACTTTCACTTGATCGTGTACATTATGAGAGAAATAACAAGCAAAAGCTTTGCATGTTTAAATGCAGAACAATCAACACAGCAAAAGTCAACAGATGGCCTGTTAAAGTCCAATTCAAATCAAACTCATCGGGATAGAATAAATAGCTTGAATCAAGCCCTCCAAAGAAGCTCAAGGTTTGTGCGTGAGCTAGTTCAGCGTACCTGAAACTTTTCTCTGCAGAGAAAATAAAGCTGCAAAACTTCCACACAAAAACCCATATCACAGATTAAGTAGCGCAGGTGGTAGTAGATCTAGTCTGATGGCAGTGTTTATGTATAACTTTCATAACCACTCATTTCTTCCCTGCTCTGGCTTCGTGTTCGGTTAAGAGTAGAGTTTAAGAGTGTTAGTTCTTAAAGCCACTCGTAAACTAGCTCTAAGCTATCTGTGTAAACTGTTATAATTTTATAAATGTAAGAGATCTCTGGTCAGTGAGCCACCTTCTCCTCATTGTGTAACTGCAAGCAGTTTAGTGAGCGGTCCTACTATGTAGCTGGTCCTAGACTCTCTGTTACATTTCTGTTGGAAATAAAATCAAAAAGAGTTTGACTCATGAACATGTGCTGACGCAGAGGCTATTGTATTTATGCACGGTTTTTGTTCGTATAAAGGGAAAGCACTTTGGGTGAAATGTCAGTTTATGTTTAAAGTTTTTAGAGATTATAAGTATAAAAAGGTGGATTTCCTCATGCATTGATAAGCTGTATAAACGGTAATGTGAATATCATCTGAAGTCCCCTTTTAATAAACCACAATTAGTTTCTTTCAATGGCAATTTGATCAATTTATCTTCAGGCACATCTGTAAACGTGGAAGCACTGATCTCAGTGCTGCGAGGCTTTAATTATCGTTATCCTCTCTCTGCTCACCCGTTTGCCTAAACTGATGCCAGATCTGTGGCAAATTCGACTCAGGCTGAATAGCAGATTACTCGACAACCAACAATTACCTCACAATATTACTCCTCTCTCGTAATTCTAATCTCTACATAGAAAGAAGGGAATTTAAAATGGTTTGTGTTGGTATGAATGTTACAAAAACAGTTATTTGTGACAAAATATATTCTGTTTACTTGTGTAGGGACCGGCTGGAGCAGCTGGAGCGACAGAGAGAGAGAGACAGAAAGCTGAGGGAGCAGCAGAAAGAGCAGAGGGAACAGAAGGAGAGAGAGAGACGGGCTGAGGAGCAACTGAGACGGAACAGGGACACACGGCGAGAGGGTACACACAAAGCTCCTCTTTATGTCATTTATCTTATCTCAACATTTATCTTTTTAAGAAAAGTGAAAAGTAATGCTCAGACAAAGACTCAAGATGAAGTTCTGAACAGTCCTTAAGCACAGCCATGAAGTTCGATCATAAAGTTATTGTAATTATACGCTCCTCGTGAGTCAGGTCAATGCATGTGTGTGTTCATACACTGCTGGGCTGACTCTGTAGGTTTTCAACAAGTGAGTTCAATAGGATTAGCACTTTATGTTTATAGTAATAAATTGTGCATTACTCTGATCATATATAAACTGCCCCTGAGTAAAAGTCCAATTGTGGCTTTTATTCAGGTGGGCTCTATTCTTTGGAAAGGGTGGTACACGAACCCTGGTGTGTGTGATATGACGCATAAAAAAAAAGAAAAAAGGAACAGTTACACTTAAGGTCTTAACACACCTATGCATCTGTTGCAAGCAGTGAACCTTTTGTTTTAAGGAATTAGCACTAATATGACCTTACACACCAGCTGAAAAACGCAGTGTGTCACAAATCAAACTTCTGAGATTGGTTCCCCTGTTCACTTGACTGAAGTTATCTGACTCACCACTTGATGGCATTAAAGGTAAACAAAATACCCCCATGAGATGAAAACAGAAGAAAAAAATGTCTCTCAATGACTGAACATATTATAGTGAGAGACTGCTTGAGAAACAAGGTGAAAGTTTTAAAAGAAAGACTTGCACGGCACCTCTGAAGGGGAATCAAATCTCTTGTTTATATCAGAGATATGACATAAATGTATAAATGCACGCCTAGAGCTTAATATCTGAAACACACCGTTCACCATTAAATTTTTTTTTACTGTGCATGTCAAGATAATCTGTTCACAACGAATTTGATTCTCCATAAAATTCAATTATCAAAACTTTATATAATATTTGTCTGAAAGCACACCATCTGCTAATGGAGGAACAAAACTCTGGATTTCACTCATCACTAATGATGAATTTCCAGTCTTCAGTTAAATTAGTGAATGGCAAAAATGGGTCCCCCTGGATGGTTTGACACCAACCCGCTGGATGATTTAATTGAACCAGCATTGCTCTCAGAACTATTGTCCAATTGCCAGTTCAGTTTCATCTGGAAACATCCAAGTTGAGCTTTCGATCTGAAAGTTTAATAGGAAAAGAGTTCGCCACTCAGTCAGATGGAGCTAATGCAATATTAACACATGAGAAAGTACATTTACTAGGGAGATCTGACATTGGCTGAAACAGAGGTAAAATGAACACAATTTTAAAAACTATTTTCATTTAACATTATTCAAGTTATTTTCTGAAGTTGTTGGAGATTTCCTTACGGTCTTTAATAAACCCCTCTGTATAATACTTCTACTTTGATTGGTTCTTCCCCTTTGATTCTTTTGTTCTCTCAGCATCTCACAGAGGGGCTCCTGTGGAAGAACATGTAGATAAGATTCAGAGATCACGCCACCGAAGCAGAAGCAGAAGTCCTGCTCGACAACAGAGAGAGAATAAACCTGAGAGCAGTGAACCAAGACGAGCAGCAGGTTACACACGCACGCACACACACACACACACACACACACCCAGCGGTATTATTCGGGTGTCCAGGAACACCATATGAGGATGATTGAGATCAATTCCAGATACTGAGGTGAAGTAATGTGAGAAAAGCATAAATATTCAAAAATAACTAAATATTGAGAGAACACCAATTCAAATTATTCTGTTTATATAAAGAACAAGCCATTTTTGCTAGTTTTGGAAAGCTAGTGAATGGAAAGTTCGTAGACTGTTCGTTGGAGTATGTGGGCCGCTCCCCGTGCGAGTGATGTGTGTCGCGTGCTGTGTTCATTCTCAGTGCCTTCTCATCCTCATACAAAGTACATATGTCTTATTCATACTTCGTTTGACACGGCCACAACAGGAAACAGAAAAAAATTGCAACCACGTTAATTTTTTTTATGCGTTATACATGTCAAATTAACCGCATGCATTAACGCGTGCATTTTGACAGCACACACGCACGCACGCACACGCACACACACACACACACACACATGTATATATATATATATATATATATATATATATATATATATATATATATATATATATATATATATATATATATAAATAAATAAATAAATATATATGAGAGATAAAATTTTTTTCATTACCACATTGTCCGCACTATAAGTCGTACCGCATTATAAGGCGCACCTTCAATGAATGGTCTATTTTAAAACTGTTTTCATGTATAAGGCACACCGCCTTTTTTTTTTTTTTTTTTTTTTATATAAACCTGTCCTGTCCTACTTCAAAGCAGCCCCATGAGAAGGAGGTGCTTCGTATGAGTTGGTCAGTTTTGCTCTTTCCAGAGAATTGAAAATATTATATATTGATTATTCCTCTGGATAGAAGCTTTCAATTTATTTCATTCGCATTCATCACAATAATTACATTAATCAATCATATAAACATACATCAGGACAGGACGGTGTTAATAAAAAAAAAGGGGGAAAGAGGAGAGAAGTAATTGAGGGGGAAACAGAGGTAGAGAAGTTTTGGAGGGGGAAAGAGAAGGTGAGAGGTAATTGTGGGGGAAGGAGTCAAGATTGAGTTGAAAATGAGAATAAGTAAAATAAATAATATTAGATACCTACCTTATTACATCCAAGTAGTTCGCATCTTTCTACAGATATGCATACAAATATAAATATACATACATACATACATGCAGATAAACACGCAGAATAATAATAATAATAATAAATAGAATTAGTAATCATATATATATATATATATATATATATATATATATACATACATACACACATACATACATACATACATACATACATACATATACACATACATACATACATATACACATATACATACACACACATACATACACCTATACATATATACATACATACATACATACACACACACACACATACATATACATACATACAGACATATATATACACATACACATAAGTAATTGAGTGTTACAGGACAGGTGACCTAAACCTCAAGCATCTATCAGCGACCAAACATCCCAGGTGTCGTGACTAACCTTCTATGTCCCAAATGAAATGTGGGATCTGCCTCAAGCCAAGTCCCATATATGGTCAGGAACTACCCAGATATCCAGCCCACCCCCCACAGAACGACAAGTTTTGGGGCCTGGGACCCGGAGCCGGACCCGCCCCACCTCCCCTGGTAAAGTCGGCAACCCCAGAGAGCAATGCCCGGGGCCCCAGTAGGAGGTCGACCAGCCCAAAGCTAGGCGGGAATGCAGTCTCTGCCCGCACTGTCAGGGGCTGCATTCCCGCCTAGCTTTGGGCTGGTCGACCTCCTGCTGCAGCGGGCCCACTGGGGCCCCGGGCATTGCTCTCTGGGGTTGCCGACTTTACCAGGGGAGGTGGGGCGGGTCCGGCTCCGGGTCCCAGGCCCCAAAACTTGTCGCCATGCCCACATCCCCCCGCGGTAGGCCCCCAGTCCCGGGCACCTCTGTGGACCCGCAAGAAAAAAGGGAGGACGGCCAAGGGACCAGATGGGCGCGGGAAGGGACCCCCCCCCCCCCCCCCCCCGGCCACACCCCGACCCCATGCACACATCAACCAGCAGTCCTCCAACACACACTCACCCCTACCAGCAGCCCCCCAAACCGAACCCCACGCACACCCCTACAAGCAAACCCCCCAACACCCCCCCCCCCCTAACTCCCCACCCCCCACCCACTAAATCAACCCCATCCAGTCATCCAATCATCCATCTACCCACTCATTCAGTCTTCCTGTCCCGGGAAGTAGCCAGTCACTCACCTGCAGCCCGCACCCACCCCCGCAGCCAACCACACCCCCGCGATGGTGGGCCCTTACCCCCCAAGAGGGAAGACGGGGGCAGTCGTCCACCCATTCCCCAACATCTGCTCCCAGTTGTCATGTAATGCAGGTATGTGTGGGTGTGTTGGAGAGATAAAATGCAATAAAAGAGGGAATGGTGTCCTGGAGTGTCACCGTCGTTTGGCGGATGATGTCCAGGCACCACCCCCCGCCCTACATATCTAATGTGTATTTAAAATGAGGGTAGCCTTCTCCGTTGTATATTGTGGGAGGTGCCACAGATCTGCAGCCTCCTCCCACCAAGATTTAGACAGAGAGACTAGCCCTCCAGGCCTAAATGTAGTGTGTCCTTGCAAGTGTTGTAAGGGGCCCAGGGGTTGCTCAACCCCGGAAGCGAGACAGTGGCAGGTGAGATTGGCTTACTGTCCGCTCCGGGAGGAAGGCCCACCTGGTGCCCTGGAGATGTTCTGTGTCCTATGTGATTAAAACTGAGAGTCCCCGTCTAAAGGAGGCAGGGCGGGATCGCCGATAGGTCACCCCGCCTGCCTGTTCCCCCATGGGAACAAGGACCCTCATGATTCTATTTGTGTGAGTGATGAGAATGTGTGTACTGGGATCTGGTGTGGTGAGTGGGAGCAGCCGACTGGCCACACCGTCCATCCCCCCAGGGACAGCACTGCCCCCCACCGCAGGGGCCACGGGAGACCTGTGAAGGATAATGCGGGCAGCCGGGAGACAGTTCCCCCCCCCCTCGGGACCAGTCCTACTCATTCACACGCACTTACGCACCCACCCGTCTCTCAAATGCACATACTCGCATACACACCCTCCACCCCATCCACACACACACACACACACACACATAAGTTCAATCACACCCTCCCTCCCCCCCCACACACACACATACACACTGGCGCCACTGCTTGAGCATGCACAGGGCCGGCCCCAGCCCGGTAGGAAGCCTCACCCCGCCCAGACCGGAATCGCTCCCGCGCCCAACCGATCCCCGAACCGATACCCCCCCTAACCCGCAAGCCCCGGAAGCACCACGGGTGCTGGCTAGCCTTCCGCCCGGAGACTGTGGCGATAGCAGCAGCCGTGAGTTCCGGCCCCCCCGTGTCCCCCCCTCACCGCCCCTTGACAACCACCCCGTCACCCTGAGCTGGCCGGCACCCCGCAGGCCCAGGCCCCCCTAGACCCCCCAAGCCCCACCCCCCATGGCCACCGCCAGCCAACGGAGGAGCAGCCAGCCAACCCATCTTAAGGCACCCTGCCCGACCCCCCCCACCGCCCCGGGGTGACAGCAGCCTTAACCCAGATGCCCCAGTCCAGATACAGGACTCAGCTCAATGCAGACAGTCTCTAACTAGAACTGGAGGTAGCTGGGGCATTAATAATTAGAGAAGTTTACAGTTATTTAATTGAAAGCAGATAACGTTTCCAAGGTGAAGTAGTCTATTAGAATGTTAGTGTACTGAGTGATGCATAGTTTCTTTTTAGTTTTCCAGTTCATCAGAATAATTTTCTTTGCGACAAGCAAAGCATTGAAAATTAAGACTGATGTGTTGACCTCAAGATCAGACTCAATACTATCTAGGTCCCCTAATAGACAAAGTGCTGGTGTTGGTGAGATGAGGTGTCTAACCCATGATGATAGCTGTCCGCAGACTCCTTGCCAGAATTTTTGTACTGGTAAACATGACCAGAGAGCATGTAAATAGTTGTCCACAGCATTCTCATTGCAGTGTTGGCAGATGTTGGAGTCAGAGAGACCCATTTGACACATTCTTTGACCTGTATAATGTGTTCGGTGAAGAATTTTAAATTGTATTAACTGTAAGTTTGGGTTTGTGGATACTTTAAATATGTTTATACATATACGATTCCAGAATGACTGATTTGTAGTTGTAGATAAATCTTTTTCCCATTTGGTAGTGGGTAGACATACTAAATTGTCTGTTCTCAATAATAAAATACATATTTTAGAGATTAGCTTAGGTGTTGTCAATCCAATAAATTTTTCTAGTACTGAGGTTAACTGTAGATCTGGGTGATTTATTTTGTGTGTTTCAGTGAGTAAAGACTTGAGCTGTTGATATTCCAGGAATCTACTTGTAGCTAAACCGAAAGTAGAAACCAATTCTTCGAATGAAATGATTTTATTGTCTGAGATGATATGTCTGAGATGTGTTATTCCATTATTTTGCCAGCTTGGAAAATTTATTGCCTTTTTGTTTAGTTGAAAATCTGGATTGTTCCAAATTGGTGTGCGTTGGCAAGGAGCAAGCGGTGAACCAGTCATTTTCAAAAATTCCCACCAGGCTGTTAGTGAAGTACGTATGCTCACATTCTGAAAGCAGTAGTGATCTTTTAGTCTTACACTTATAAATGGTAAATCTGCTATTTTGGTGTCTTTGCAAAATGTCTGCTCAATGTCAAGCCAGGCGAGGTCGGTTGGGCTAGAATTTATCCATTGATGGACATGTTGCAGTCTGTAAGAGAGGAAATAGTTGTAAGGGTTTGGTAGCTCCAGGCCGCCACAGTCCATTAGCTTTTGTAAGCTAATGCGTGGTGGTTTGTTTTTCCATAAAAATCTGGAAAAATAAGAGTCTAATGACTTAAACCAATCCTGTGATGGGTGATTAGGAATCATTGAAAACAGATAATTAATTCTGGGCATAACCATCATTTTAATGCTAGCAATTCTTCCCATAAGTGATATGGGCAAGGGCTGCCTTTTGAGGTCGTCTTCTATTTTTTTAAGTAATGGTGAATAATTTAGTTGTACCAGATCTGACAGCCTAGGTGAGAATTCAATGCCCAAGTACCTGATATTCCCTGATTTAAATGTGGTTGAAGAGGAGGTGTCCTGGAAAACCATGTTGATTGGCATAATAGTCGATTTTCCCCAATTTACGGAATATTCAGAAATGGCTGAAAAGGATTTAATAACACCAATAGCTGCTGGAATAGAGAGATGTGGGTGAAGTAGGAACAATAACACATCATCTGCGTAAAGGCTTATTTTGTGATGTATATTTTTTGTACTTATTCCAGTAATTTTAATGTTTTGCCTAATTGCTTCAGCTAGTGGTTCAATAAAGATTGCGAATAGTGAGGGAGAGAGTGGGCAGCCTTGTCTAGTTCCTCTTTGAAGGTTAAATCTAGAGGAAGTTTGGTCATTTGTTCTAACTGATGCATTTGCAGAGCTATAAAGTATTTTGATCCATTCTATAAAAGAATTGCCAAATCCAAATTTATGGAGTGTAGCTAATAGGAATTTCCAGTTAACTCTGTCAAATGCTTTTTCTGCATCTAAAGAGATAATGGTAGACTCTAGCTTTTGTTGGTTGTAAGATCAATCAAGTTAATTAGTCTATACATGTTATTTGATGAGTGTCTACCCTTGATAAAGCCAGTTTGGTCTGGGTGTATTATATGGGGGGTAATTTTTTCCAGTTTTTTAGCGAGGGCTTTACAAATTATTTTTACGTCTACATTTATAAGAGAGATTGGTCTGTAGCTTGAAGGCATTGTTGGGTCTTTTGCTGGTTTGAGGAGCAGACTTATAAATGCTGAGTTCATGTTTGATGGCATTTGTGGTTGTTTTCCCGCAATATAAAATACACTTTTTAAAATAAATTCAATAAAGACAGACTACGACTTTCAGTCCGATTTCTCTTTACTTTTCAGCACAAGATCTTTCAGGAAACAGCAATGTGATGGGTTACAGAACCTGGCTCGAAAACTGCACCTCCCTTGGTGTTTCATAGGCGCGGTATATATACAGAAAGCTATCCTTGCAGATAAGTTTCACGTGGCAGATATTTTGTCTCTAGCTGCGTATCCCTATCAGAAAAGCGTCACTCCTTTTAAGTTAGACTGTCTTTTTCATGGACTCTAGCTTTTAAGGTCAGACTGTCTTTTTCATGGAGTCAGGTCCAATTTATGAATTAAATAAATGTTAAATCAGGTCACCTAATTGCCAAAAACACCCACATTCCCTCCTTGGGAACTTTCCAAGTTTCCATTCGTTAAGGCAATTAAGTGAGTTAATTATGTAAAATCGTTTTTTCTCCATTACTTCAATTGGCTAAGTTAAGGAGTAGCACTTTCCCTGTCTTTTGCCAATTTTCTACAAAAAACAGTAAACAAACAAAATAATAATTAATCAAAAGTAGAATAAGATCCGCAGATGATGATCTTCTTCGTAAGGAAACGCGATTTCGATGAGATAGTCATCGGAGGGCCGTTCGATACCGGTCTGTCCGATCATGCTTTCAAGACATTCACACATTAGCATTACTTCTTCACTTCTCATTAAAACTTTCTGTTCAGTGGTTACAGATGCTCCAAATATAATGATGTTCAAAATGTCCTTCAAATGTCATTCACTCAGTCATCATTCTCTCAAAGGTAAATTTAAGAGATGCCTCATGGAAAAGTTTTTAGCAGTGACATGGGAATACGGGAGTCAGGAAATCTTTCGGGAACCCTCAGGAACCTCCAGGTGTCTCATCAGACGATCTCTTGTTGACTGCTACCGCGACTGCATCCATGTTTCTCAGGAAAGCCTTTCAGCCTTTTGCTCAAGTCCCTCAGGATCAAGCTAATAGAATGAATGCTAGGTTTCTTTGCACTCATTTTCAGAATAGCACAGATAGTGGTTCTGCGCTCCTAAGAGTCTTTAGAGTTCATAACACATTGTCCATTGTCTCCACTAAAAAATTTTCCATTCAAAGTGGGAGACTTTCTCTGGTTTTCAGCCAAAATTCTCTCGTGAGTGTCATAAAAACGCAAAGTATTAGATATCTACAAAGATCAAAAAGTACTAAGAAATATCAATCAAAATAAAACAATCGACTTATTAAAAAAAAGTAATAAAACTAAGGGCTAGAAAACAGCAAACGCTATCGCAAAAACTATTGAAATAAAAGATTGAAAACAACAAATTTGGGTTACCATGCTGCCTTCATACCAATCTTAAAAGTTGGCAGTGAACCGGAAAAAAGAGTTTCATGATTTTTTTTAGATTCTATATTTGATTCTACATAAACAACTTTATTTTTGATTTCCACTCTCAGAAATACTTTATTTAAAAACCTTAATTGTACTCCATCATTATTTTATACTTTTTTTCTTTCTATAATGCTCACATACTCATTTTTAATTCAATAACAGTTCAAAATATCATCTTGTTTTTATTCTTTAGCACTTAAAAATACGCTCATTAGTAGTGAAAAATAAATCTTAGATACTAGGAGAAGAAGCTCTCATCACACAAGTTCTCCTTATGATTGGCAAAGACACAAGGTTTCAAAAAATACACTTTTACTTCTTATCTAAATAAGGAATCAGACAGTGCTAAATATGTGGATCAAACAAAAGTGAACTTTCTCTTTAATGTTTCTACTGATCTCAAAGGATATCATTCTGGTCAGCTGAAGGTCGGTTGAAAGGAATCTTTCATTCACAGGACCTAGAGGGGATGCTCTTCTCTCTCCGAGCATTCACGTTGTCATGGAGTTCACTCAGTTTTGTTCAAACAATCATTCTTTCTATAATCAAGACAAATAAAATTAATATCCAACAGTGGAGTGAGAATCACTCATTCCTCCATTCTCCTTTCACTCGCTTTCATGCACATATAAGACAGACATCCTAGCTGAGGAATATGTTACATGCATGTGTCCACTTCGTCGCAAAGTAGTGAACCAAGCTCTTCCTCAGTCGCAGCAAGATCCTTCCTAAGTTTAGGGTAATATCAATAAATCTGTCGCTTGTATTTTGGTACATCATCCTAGTCATACTATTTTCGATAGCTTTTTGAATGAGTCCTCGAACGCAGGGTATCACGCAGCATCCCATGATTGCGATAATGGCAAGTGCAACAACTATAGTAATTGCTATTGAGGAAATAATCTTTCCCCATTTTCCAAACCATCTTTCCATCATTTACCAAATGGATCTTCTCTGTCAGTGTTTCTCTTCAGTTCCAGGGATAACCTTTTCAGTCCGTTTAGTGCGTTAGTAACTGACCCATCGATTTCGGTATTTGAGGGTATGGCAGTACAGCATTCGGTTCCAAACAGAATACAAACTCCTCCTTCTTTTGCAAGTAGCATATCTAGAGCTATTCGATTTTGTCTTGTCATGATAGAATTTTTGTCTAATTGGTCTTTTATTCCTCCAATAGCTTGGATGGAGAGGTTAACAAATCTCTGCTGGTTGTAGTACAAATAGTTAATCCATGCTACATTTTTGTTAATTATCTTTATATGCTCTAACGTTAGGTGGAACCATTGGTTGAGTTATCGGGTACTTTTGTGCTATTTCTTGGCAAATAAATGGTAAAGGATCTTGTGCTCTAAAAAGCAGTGCTAGACATCTTAATTCTTGAAAGTCTGTTACTCTGACAGGTGTAGTTGTTAATAGGGGTTTTGCCGTTGCACAAATAATACAGTCACTAATGTTTAAGGATTTAGCCGTATAGGAGATCCATTCTAGCCATTCATTTCTACCTGTAAATCCTGTTTCAATAGCAAATAATTCTTCAATTGAACTGGCTTGGATAACATCTGCTCTAATTTCTTCAGTTTCAGCGTACGGGGAAGTTGGTCCAATTGTCTTAGTGGTTGTGCCGTTATGCTCTTTAACTTTAACGTAAAATGATCCCACAGGGTCCCATCCATCAATTGACGCACCCACTACATAGTAGTTTTCATCACTTTCAAGGGCATCTTTTAAAGTTATCATTAATCCATTACACTTAAACTGTTCGCATTGGCTTCCTTGGTTGGGCATTTTAATGATACTCAGTCGCTGAAATAGAGTTTTTCCCTTGCTCACAGTTTCCGGATTGGTTGTCTTTGGTGGAGGTTCAATAGCCCAGCTTGGATCAGTAGACCATCCTACTAGACTCCAAGATGAACAGGTCGTGTCTCTAGCTCCACTATCTTCCTTGATTGGGGCTGTACAAATATACATCTTAGCACGTTGGTACATATTATGGTGTCCTACACATTTGGCTAATCTACAAAAATCAATTCTCCAGGTTGTGGTAGCTCCTTTTGGTGCAATAAACAGTTTGGAAGTTTGAGCTTCTCCTTTCCAAGCATTCATAATTAAAATGAGAAGCACACAGACCCATCTTAACACAGACATCTTTCTGTTTTAATTCCGATTTGTACCTTAGAACGGTTTTAATCAGCTCTGGAGTGGTAGAGGGCTGGAGCAGTCTCGATCCGCCTCAAGTCTAAGTGGAACACAGGAATACTCTTATCCCAGGTTCTCAGAATCTCCAGTCGAAAGTAATCTGTAACGCAAAAATTCAACACAAAAATGGTAGTTTTATGGTTATTTGTCTATCGGGATGTCTGGATTTATTTCAAATAATCTACTCCTTCACAGGGTCATCTGCAATTTGATCACTTGTTGGAAAGGTCTCATTAAGATTTCTTACTTTCAAGCAGTGAGATATATGATACCACAGGTTGGATCCCTTCACCCTTACAGCAGTAGGTGTGGCTTGGGTGACCTCATACGGACCCTCTCTTCTCGGTTGATCCCACTTTCTCCTAAAAATGTTTATGAACACGTGATCTCCAACTGATATAGGACCTGGTCGTCCAGACTCCTCAGGAGAACACCTTGGTCGACTCTCAGCCTGTAAAACATGCTGATGATTCTTTTACCAACAAACAGATATATTTGTCAATATCATTTCTCAGATCATTCAAATTGTCACAGCTAATAAATTCTCTATCAGGTCGAGGCATCACTCTTCCTGTCACCATTTCATGGGGGGTTAATTTGGTTTCACGATTTGTGCTGTTCCTGATGCTGAATAATGCAATGGGTAAAGCTTTTGTCCAATTGAGCCCGGTTTTTTCACAAATTTTAGAAAGCTTTCCCTTTAAAGTCTGATTCATTCTTTCACACTTTCCTTGGCTGGCAGGGTGGTACACAGAACCATACTTCAAATCAATTTGCAACCTCTTACACATCAATTTCATAACAACCGCTATGAAACCCGGTCCATTATCACACTGTATCTGCGACGGGATACCAAATCTCGGAAATACCTCTCTCGTCAAGGCATTCACTACAGAGTCTCCACTCTGACACTTTACCGCGAAAGCTTCTACCCAGCCGCTAAATCGGCAAACAATTGTAAAATGTATCTCTTTCCACTAATAACCTTAATCATATCTATAAAGTCAATGACTATGCTTACAAAGCGTCCCCTTGGTGTCGGAAAAGTTCTGATTATATGTGGAGCACTTTTGATGTTTCTGACCATACACGTTTCACATTTCTCTAGAAAGTTGTTTACTTTAGTTTGAAGATGCGGAAACCAAAGATTTAGTTGTCTAATGATAACATCTATCATTTCTCTTCGATTGTGGTGCGCTGTACCATGAGCATGTAATAGTACCATTTGTTCTGCACTCTCTGGTATTATCAATTGACCTTGAAGTGTTGTCCAAATTCCTTCTTTTGATTTAATCCCTCCTTTGAGGTTCCAGTCTAATGTTTCTTGTACACTAGCACTTGATTGCATTTCCACAAAGTTTTTCAAAATCCCATTCACCTTTTAGTTCAACTGCTTCGTTTTTCTTTTGCTGTCGAGTTACAACTGGCATTTCAGTAATAATCTCTTGCATCGCTGCTTGTTTTGCTGCTGAGTCTGCAAAATTATTTCCAATTGTTTCTACACTTTGATCTCTTTTGTGTGCATCACATTTCACTATACTTAGCTTTTTTGGTGTTTGACAGGCTTCAATCAATGCTTTAATTTCTGTTTCATGAATAATAGGTTTACCATTTGTTTTCTTATACCCATTATTGTGCCAAATTTTCCATAGTAATGAGCTACCGAATAACCATAGGCAGAGTCTGTAAAGATCGTTCCTTCTTGGTTATCTAAGATGTTACAAGCTTCTGTTAATGCCATAATTTCTGCTCTTTGTGCTGACATTATACCTTGAGTGACTTTTATTTCTCTGATGGTGTTAAATTTTAATGGATCTTTGTTCTCAAGTTCTACCACAGAAAAACCCATTTGGCTCTTGCCTGCATCATTCTTAAAACACGAACCATCTACAAAAAGAATTCTTCCTTCCTCTAAGGGTTCAGCTGATAAGTCTGGTCTTATCTTCATGTCCACAGTCCCTGAAATTTCACAGCAGTGTGGCTCTCCCTGGTGGCAAAATAACAAGTTTACTTTTTCAAGTAGTTCCAAATATTTCATTCTTCTTCCTACTGACAGATTAAATCTGTTTTGTTCCAAAATTCCTACAACTTCATGGGTTGATCTTATTTCTACTGGGGCACTTAAAACTATTTTTGAACATTTTGAATAAGCCCAAAATACTGCTTCAAGATTTTTCTCACAGTCTGTGAAATTGTCCATTCCACTAAGGAAAGTTGAATACCATCCTAGCGGTCTTTGTTTTGTACCTTCTTTTTGATGTAAAATAGCTGTTGCTAATCCTCCCTTTCCTAATGCAACATCTAATAAAAAAGGTTTGTTGTAATTTGGATTTGACAGTTTTGTTGCAATTATCACTTCTTTTTTAAGTTGGTCAAATTCTTTTGAAGCTTCTTCAGTCCATTTTAAAGTTGCATTTAGTTGTTTAATTCCTGCATCTCTCATTAGTTGTCTCATTAGTTTGCATTTGTCTGCATATTCTAATGTATTCACTACAGTAATCTGTTTTTCCTAAAAATCCTAACATTTGTCTATTTAATTTTATCATTTAGAAATGTGTTAATTATTTTACAGTCCACATTTATTTTATCTATAATTAATCTTGTTATTTTTAACAGTTCTGATCATTTTTACTTTATGTTTACCATCTGCTGAGTTAACACATTTAAAAATTTCTACCAATTTAACAAAACTCATTCTAGAGTTTCCAAAACCACACTCTACAATTGTTTATTCAGTTACAATTTGGATTGTAATTTCAGGTTTAACTTTTAAGTAATTGAACTTTAATTTTCATCATTAAAATTTATTTTTCAGATTCTACATTTTGAAAAAGTATCTCAATTTCACTTTGCAGTGCTTCATTTCTCATCTAAGTTCTATTATCTATCTGTGCTTTACTTTGTGTGTTTGAGTTTCTCTTCTAAGAGAGCACATAAAGGCGGGGTGAACTTATCAGTCTCTGCGTTGTTTTGTCTAGGCTTTCTCACACATTCAAACATTCTAGTTACTCATCTCACATCACAAGTTCCTTGCTTACACACACATACAATTTGCCATCTTCATCATTTTTTCTCAAACATTCTAGTTGCTTTTCCTCATTCTATCAATTTTCACAAACACAGCACACATGTCCATCAACATTGTACATCTATTATCCAACACAACAACTTTCTCTTGCTTTCTTTTTGAGATTTGCTCTATCAATTTATGTCTTGTCTCAATTCTTTTCTGAGTTTTGCCTGCATTTTTTCTAATTATTAGCCATTTTTTCAAATTTTTGATTTTCTCTGTGTCCCAGCTACCTTTTTTTGGCCACGAAAGATCTACAGATTTGTCTTTTCTCAATTTGTTTTGGATTTTTTCAGACCAGCGTCTAAGTTTTACTCCTGCAGTTGAGTCTTTAATTTTAATCCACTGTATTAGGGTTAGTGAAACATTAACCTCAAACCTGTTTACAGCCGCAGTTGTCAAAGTCTTCGCTCTCGTTAATGGGAATTATTTAATTCAAGGTTTTTTCTTTTTCTTCAAAGCTAGTTACTTTTAAATGGTCTTTATTTCTTTTCCGGTCGTTAACAGTTTTCCCAAGATTAGATGCTTTTAGTTTTAAAGTAATAATATTATTGTCTAACCACTATTTTTGTATCCCTTTCTAATAAAGTTTTCAACTAAACACTATCACCTCCGTCATTCAAGGACCTCCATGAGTATATCACATCACGCTACCCTTGAGCGTGCTTCAGATCAAAATATCTGGCAACCTTACGCTACTTGAACGTGCTCCAGATCAAAATATCTGGCAACCCTTGAGCGTACTTCAGACCAAATGTCTGGCATCAAAAACAAGCGCAAGTTTTCCGGAATAACTTCGCCTCCTCGGTAAGCTAACTATCCCGAAGGTATACTAAACAAATCCTAGTTTATTATATTATCACCCGATTCAGCAGCGCTGCGCAGTCACCGTGATCTGAGTCTCTCTAATCTTATCTATTAACACACTCCATTATTATAAGTTTCAATTTGTTTAGTAGCTAATCGACACCCCCGACGACTAGACTTTCTCAAGTTCAATACTCATCCACTCTCAACATTTGTGTTAGCAGGTTATAAGTTCAATTTGGTTCAATGATTATTTTTAAAGTGCTCACTTTTTCATCAGTACCATCCTCTCAGCCTTTCCTCCTTCTGAATCAGGCTTATTCTACTCAGATAATAAACAATACTAACCGAATTGTATTTTTAGTTTTAACTTATTTTTAATTCTTTTAAGGGGTTTAAAAACAACCTGTTCTTTTTAATTCAGAGTCTTATTTTTACACAATTCTTTCAGAGTTAAGAGCTTTTTCCCAGAGCCAAAAACCTCATTTAATTCTAATCAAAAAACTGGAGAGACACATCACTTTTCTTAACATTAACTAACACAGTAAGCATAAATAACAAAGAGTTATGCTTACCAATCCAAATGATGTGCGTTAGCTCCCAGTTACAGTGTGAGGTTGCTTTTTTTTGCTCTCTCGCTCTCGAAGCTCTGACAGCGGCTCCTGGCACCTCTTCAGGGTCAACGGCTGTGATCTCAGACTCTTGAATTTTGCCGACAACGCCATTTAATGTGGTTGTTTTCCCGCAATATAAAATACACTTTTTAAAATAAATTCAATAAAGACAGACTACGACTTTCAGTCCGATTTCTCTTTACTTTTCAGCACAAGATCTTTCAGGAAACAGCAATGTGATGGGTTACAGAACCTGGCTCGAAAACTGCACCTCCCTTGGTGTTTCATAGGCGCGGTATATATACAGAAAGCTATCCTTGCAGATAAGTTTCACGTGGCAGATATTTTGTCTCTAGCTGCGTATCCCTATCAGAAAAGCGTCACTCCTTTTAAGTTAGACTGTCTTTTTCATGGACTCTAGCTTTTAAGGTCAGACTGTCTTTTTCATGGAGTCAGGTCCAATTTATGAATTAAATAAATGTTAAATCAGGTCACCTAATTGCCAAAAACACCCACACATTTTACCTTCAGATTTAATTTCATCCACCATTCTGCAGAAGGTGGGTGCTAGCACATTCCAGAACTCTCTGTAGAGCTCAGTTGGATAACCATCTGGCCCTGGAGCTTTTTTATTTGGCATTTGCTCTAGAGCCTCGTGAAGATCAGCGGAAGATAATGGCGAATCTAAGTTTTCTATTTGTTCATTTGTTAGTTTTGGTAATTCTAGACTGTTTAAAAATAAGTCAATGTCAGGCACAGATGGGTCAATTTGAGATGTGTATAGATTTTTATAATATTCCCTAAAGGTATCATTAATCTCTTGGAGGTCATGAATGAGTTCCCCCTTTTTGTTAATTACTGATGAGATTGTTTGTTTTTCTTTGTTATTTTTAAGTAAATTTGCAAAAAATTTGCCACATTTGTTAGCATGTTTAAGGTTATCCAGACGTAGCCTTTCTATCTGGAATTGGGTTTTCCTATCGATTATGTTATTAAGCGCTAATTTCTGTTTCCCTAATTCTTTCAGGATATTTTCTTGAGGATTGTCTGCGTAGGCAGTTTCGAGTGCTTTAATTTGGGTTTCTAATTCCAGTTCTTGCCTAATATCCTGTTTTTTCTTGAATGAGGAATATGAGATTATTTTACCTCGCATTACTGCTTTTGCAGTCTCCCATAGAACACATGCTGAGGTTCCTGGGGTGTCGTTGATTTCCATGAAGGTTGCCCATTCTCTTTCGAAATAATTTATAAAGTCCTGATCTTTAAGTAGTGATGTGTTAAGTCTCCAGCTTCTGCTTGATTGTGAAAAGGTTTTGGACAGTGAGAAGGAGACTGGTGCGTGGTCACTGATTGTGATAGAGTGAATGCTGGTAAGCGAGATGTCTGATAGAACCGAGTTGTTTACTAGGAAGAAATCTAGTCGTGACTGTGAGTGGTGAACCGATGAATGAAAGGTGTATTCCCTTAAGGTAGGATAAAAAGAGCGCCATGCATCACAGAGACCAAAATCATTCATATATTGTTTGAGAATTCTTGTCGACTAAGAGTTTCTACAATTTGCGGCTGTACTCAGCTTGTCCAATTTTGGGTTAAGTACAAGGATGAAATCCCCTCCTATTACAAGCTTGGCACCAGAATGAGCAGATAGAGCAGTGAAGAAAGTGTGGAAAAAAGAGGGGTCGTCAATATTAGGTCCATAAATACTAGCAATGCAGTATTCTATGTTAGATATTGTTATGTTGGTTATAATAAATCTTCCTTCAGGATCTGAAGTAGTATTATTATGGGTAAAGGTGACATTCTTACTTATAAATATGGCGACCCCTCTTTGTTTGGAATTGTAACAGGCTGAGTACACATAGGGAAACTGTGGTGAGTAAACTGTGTTATCAAATAAATTGGGGAGATGGGTTTCCTGTAACAATACAATATCTGCCTTCATTTTATTTATATGGTTAAAAATTTTAATTCTCTTCGCTTTCTTGCCACGCACATTCCAGGTGACAAACCTCAGTGATGTCATAGTTAGCTGAGTGACAGGTTTGTGTTAGTAAATCTTATGTGTATGTTAGTCTGGGCATTCATGCCAATACATGCAGCTGCTGGTGAATGCGTGATTAGAACCGTGCGTGTGCTTGTAAGTTGTGGTAGGTTAGTTATGAAATAGCTGTCTATCTGCTTCTGAATGTAGTCTAAACTATAAAATAGTGGGGTTAACAGGTAGGAAAAAAGAAAAAAAAGTGCAAGGGTATAAGTGGTTGAGGTAGAAGCCCCAGAAGTGCAAAAGAAAATATAAATAGTGAAGTAAAAAGAGAGAGAATAGAGATGGAAGTGAACAACCTGTGAATACATTTTTAACATTAAAGACATTGATGGATCTTACCTGTGAGACACAGTGCGCCAGTGTGTAAACATAGAGGTGTACGTGCTATAATAATATTAAATTCTGACCACCTGTAATCAGTAGAGCCACGGGGTGGATTCCCGGTCGCGATATAGTTGACCGTTCACATATAGTTTGTCCACGCTGATGACCGCTCTGCAGCCCTCGTTGAGAAATCGCTTTCTCAGAGGAAAGAGCCGCTTCCTTCGGGCCAGGATCTCCGGAGGAAACTGGTCATTCACGCTGAAATGTGTTCCTTTCAGCTCACGTCCGCGGCTCTTCAAAGTTTCCTTTTGCTTGTAGTCGGCAAACTTCGCTACGATTGGCCGCGGTCGCTGGGCGTCCGGTCTTTTCCCTCCCAGGCGGTGCGCGCGGTGGATCCGAATGTTCTCCACGATTCCTTCCTCGAGCTTCAGGTTGTTCCTCATGAAAGCTTGGAGCGTTGCTTCTATATTTTCATTTGTCTGCTCCGGGATCCCCAAGAAAACCAGGTTGTCTCTCATACTGCGTGCCTTAATGTCCAAAACGCTTTCATGGATTTGTTTATTTTCCGCAGTTAAGCGAACGGCGTCCTCTGAGAGAGATTTCACGTTGCCTCTGAGCGACTCGTTCTCTTTGGTGAGAGAAACCACCTGTTTGTGGCAGAACTCGAGTGATTCCCGAAGCGCAGAAAACTCGTGATGCAAAACGTCGACCAGAGCCAGACGCGCATCGAAGCTCGCAAGTCGCTGCTCGATTGACTCCAGTATGTCCCTGAAGCCTCCGTCAGCGTGGTCTTCATCTGGGGAATCGGATGGACGCAATCGTTTGTTAGCTGGAGTGCTAACTGGAGTGCTTGACGGAGTGGCTTCTGTAGACTCGGGACTAGCTTTCTTCTTGGATTTTCCCATCGCTACTTTGTCAAAGTATTCGTCAATAAAATTCTCTAAGTGATCCAGATTGTCGAGGTAAGTGATTCCAATTTCACAGGTTAGATAAATGATGTAATTTTACAACCTCTTGCTGGTTATTGGGCACAAAGTTGAATAAGTTTGTTTGGAGTTTAGCTGTATACGGCCCGCATTGAGACTCGGCACTCTGCTACTCTGCTACCTTTTTTATAAGGCGGATAAAATAAAAGTTACAGTAGTGGCTGTGGTTTCATTATGCTTTCACTAGATTGAGCGGCTCTAAAGGGAATTTCAACAAAACAGTCGGATAAGTCCGTCAAACATTTATTACTTGTTATTTCTTTACTTCCATTAATACAATACAAACCAGTGGCGTAGCATTTTCACAGCACAGTTTATCTTCTAACACAGCAAGTGCAACATTTGATTAAAGAAGCGGTCTGATACCGTTATGGTAAATAAAAAATAACTCTAGAAATAATGCAAACCATTAACGGTTTAGTGATTCCCCAATATATGACCCAATATATGAATGCTTCACGTTACGGAAAATTCGGAATACGAAAAACCTCTCAGAGAATATTTTACTTTGTGATACAAAAAAAATATGAAGACAGGAATAACGCGCTCAAGAAATTCATACTCTACATTTAAAATTCGACCAGAACACAACATTGTGCATCATGTGACTGCATTCAATGCGCCTCCAAATGTTCAGCTCTCCTATTGGTCAGTTCCAGCCCTGATTTGTGTTCGTGCATAGTATCTTGATCTCCTATTGGTCAGTTCCAGCCCTGATTTGTGTTTGTGCGTAGTATCTTGATCTCCTATTGCTCAGTTCCAGCCCTGATGATGTGTGTTCATGCGTGGCATCCTACTCTCCTATTGGTCGCCTGATGTCCCATGACGTCTTCCTGGAAGAGCCGTTCCTTGTCTTATGTGCACATGGTTTTGGTTTTGTTTTGATGTTTGCGGAGTTCACACGAAGCGCCAAACGCGCAACAGAACCTGTCTTCCACGCCTTTATGGCCATTTTAAACCCGTGTTCACTCCCATTAAGATGTACCCTCCCTCCCTTCCTCCGAACTGCACAGGTCCAGGCATGAGCTTCCCAGGGCAGAGGATTCAATAAAATGGCAGGCATGGTCTACTTGACTGAGTCTGTAAGGCTCTGAGGCTGTGAATATTTTCATGTTGCTTTTTGGTAAAGTGTATTTTTATGACCATTGCTCTACAGTGTTACCATCATTGTGCTCCGCTCTAACATTATATCCTCCAACACTTCACCACATTGCCTTTTTAGAAAGGTAAGGGTTATTATTTTTCATTTATTTTATTCTGGTTTCATTGGTTTATTATCATTTATTAGATTTATAATGTGTAGTTTTAAGGATTGAAGAATCCTACTTTATTTTTCTCTTGTTTTCCATACTATTTACTAGTGCTGCTTCTGAGTGACTCCTCATCCTCAAAAATCAGAAACAAAAAGTAATTTTGATCCCAAAACACAGAGCTTGGGATCAAGTCGTTGAGGCTGTCTTTGCTCAAGGGAGCTATTTGTGTTTTATCTGTTAGAGAGCTCGAGGAAAAACAGAGTTAACTTTAAAGTTAGAACAGATGTTGCTTCATTAATATGTGAATATTGTTGAATTTACCGTTTATTTTAGTGTTTTTAATTGTATCCATACTAAGTCGGTGAACATTGCATATAAAATGTAAAGGGATCTACATTTTTATATGCTGATTTGTTTTAACAATGCAAGATTATTACTTGTATTTTCATTTCTTATGGGCAAAAATATTTTAATTTATGTGTGCCATCAGGCTTTTACAACAATGCCCACGATATGCTTTCTAATTCATGGAAATTAAGAGATTTAATTAGTCATAAAAAATGTATGTTAAAGCTTTAAACAAAGCATCAACTTGTTATACTAGTTTAATCAAGAAATGAATTTGGTTATTTGTGGAGCATGCTCGATATGAAATCGAGGTCTTGCAGTGTATGCACTCAGCCATTGTGCTTTGTGTTTGAATAAAATGTAGCCAAATTTCACTTATTTTTTTATTACTAATCAGTACTGAGAGAGAGAGTTCTTCGTTCAGTACGAGCTGGCTCAATGAAACCGTTTTGTTTGTGAATAACACTTAAAAAAAAACCGAACCCAATTTTGAAAATAGATTAACGTGCAATATAAAAATCATTCATTCTTATATGTATATATATTTCCTTTTGTTTACTGTTAGTGGTCCGCGAGGGTAAAGTGGAGGAGAAAGATGTTCTGCTGTCAGACTTGCAGGATGTCAGTGACAATGAGAGGAAGACCAGCTCTCCAGAGTCTTCATTGGGTAAGCACATACACTGTTGTAGTCTACGGTTAGAAATCTTATGTACTTAACTGTTGATATACAGTCGTCCGTCATTCATAGTAAAAGTTATGTTCTAATAATAGCCCACCATAAATAAAATCTGCATAGTAGTCAACTTTATTTTTTTATTTACCACTGTTCAAGATCTTTTAATACTGTAAACACCTCACTACACCCTTTGTACACTTCTCAGTGAGGCATTCCTATTTCTCTGTTATTTAAACACAAAAAAAGTTCTAACTTCTGCCTTCCTTTAGCCTTTCCCAAGCCTAAAATTTTGTGTGGTGGTTGGCATCTGCCTCTACCTTTTTTCCTGTTTCGTAGACATTGTGGGGTTCGTTGAGGAGAAACCATGCAAACATACAGTACAGACTTTGAGGGGCCAACTTAGGAACTCTTTACAATCTGAGCAGCTTTATTGATAAAAGGTTGTGGATTACATGAGACGAGCAAAGCATGAGGGATAATAAATGTATTGTTGGTAAAATGTTGTTTTAAAACTCTGCTATAAATCTTGCAGCTGTCTTTCATAGTCTTGTTAGAGTACATTCAATATCAGTCGCGTCTGAAAGCATGGGGAAGTGTTGATACTTGTGGTGTGGAATTGTGAATGCCTACTTGTGTTTGTGATTATTAGCTTCTGGTTCTGAGGGAGAGGAAGAAGAGGACAACGAAGAGGAAGTGTCCAGCAGTGAAGAGGAGGAGGAGGACGCGTCCAGATCAGAGTCAGAGGGGTCCGAGCACAGCGGAGGTTAGGACACACACAAACGCATCAAGCACACATTGACATAGCAAGAAATGTGCCTTTACCGGGCCCATCCATGGAGTGCAGGCTTCATTCAAAGTTTAATTGCTGTTAATATTATATTTTTTATGTTAATAATAAAAAATTATATACGCTCTGAGAATGAGCCCTTGTGAAAGACTTCAAAGGTCTTTATTTCTTGAGAAATAAAGAAGGACACAACTGTGACCTTACTCATTTACGCCCATCAAAGCAACCTTTAAGGACTGAGTGGATAACTTTTATTCATGGAGAAAATGCACTGGCAGATCAACATCAAAACACGAGTTTGTTTGCTCAAGACATCTCCAGACTGTTTTTAAATGAGGGTCAGTACAAAACAGGATTTGTGCCACTTATACATGATCCAACTCCAGAACAAGTAGTTGTATTATTTTAAAGTAAATATTGAACGAAACGATCATTTGAACGATCCTCACAATAGCGATTTTATTAACGTTGGTGAACATTTTGGCACCAATACTATTCGAAACTCTTGTGATCATTCTCCTGTGCAATCCTTATGAATAAAAATAAATATAGTTCTCTCTCTAACTGTTCTTCAAATATACATTTCTAATTGTCATATTTTACAGTCAAATTATTTCCTTGGAAAAATACACAATCTTGAATTACAGATATTCTGATGCGCTGTTCTGTCTCTCACTTCCTGAATTTTCTCATTCTTCAGCTGTTCATGCTGTTGTTGTTCTGATGTGAGAAGTTGCTCATTCATGTTCTAACAGCACTCTGAACACATCCTCAAAAGAGCCAGCTCTCATTGGTCCACTCAGAGTGTTCTGCTAGAGAAAAACCAAGGATCCTTAAGAGAACTCTTTTCACTCTTGTCCATTACTTGTGTGAATTTTTGTCACGAAAGTTCGACTAGGGGTTTAATGATTCTTACTAGGCTTTCCATTATTATGAGTGTTTGTAAATTAGTGAGTATTTTTTCAGTTGGCAATGTTCAAATGTGTATACCAATTTAAAAAGAAACAATATATGCCAGTATAGAGACTGAATTGTCAATACACCCATCAAGTGTGTGTGGAACAAATGATGCATGATGTTCTGGTCTTTCTCAGGTGCTTTGAGTGATGAGCAGTCTGAGGAAGAGGAGGCTGAGGAGGGAAACCTTGTTCCTCTAGGTCAGTGATCTCCACCTACATTCATTATACGCTAATATGGTTCCACCCACGTTGTGTGTTTGAGAGCAGGATAATAATAACTAGTGATACACTGATGCAAGTCTGAGTTTTTTTAGCTGAGTAGTTACTAATACCGGCTTTTATTACACTTTTATTTCTATGACATTGGATTTTAATAACTTTTTTTATTCTTAAATAAGCATCTTTTCTCATTATAATAAAAAGCTTGCCAAACTTAAAGGTGCCGTGTCATAATAACTGGTTCTGAGGGAGACTTTCTGACATTCCTGGCTTGAAGTGTTGTTCGCTCATCAAAAACATGCCTCAAGTAGTGTTCAGATTAGTTCATGCATGTTTGACTAATCCTTTATTCCTTTTTTCTAAGCTGGAAATGTTTTTGTTTTCTTTGTCCCCACCTTTTTTCCTTGTCCACGCCCATGCGACACATTTTACTTATTGAAAATTTTTACATTCTTTAAATGGTTGTATTTACTTTAAGCCTATTCACCAAATGTAAGAGGTGTTTTTTTTCCAAAAATAACACATTTCTGCATTAGAAGTGGTTAGTCTTATTTTGAAGTTATTTCAATCAATTATCGACATTTTAAATTACTGTAGCCGGCATTTAAAAAAACGGTTATGTTGCGCGAGCCACAGACAGAAACAGGAAGACGCCTGTTGTTCAAGGGAGCTGTTCCATCATTGTTCAAGTGGAACAATTTCACTTTACTCGCTTCAAGACCGGGGGAATTAGAGAGGAGGGAGCGGCCTGCTAGCTCTGTCTTTCTCTCTGTTTGATTCACGCGTGTTTGTTTGCGGATATTGCGAGAGGAGGTGTTGCTTTATGGTGATATCCGGCCGTAACGTTACAATGGGACTCGTGTGACATCGTCAATGGCGTGAATAAAACCCGATTTTAAAAGAAAAACATTTGTTTTGTTTGGGTGCGTTGGTGTGGTTTGTAGTGATTTATAGGAGTAGATTGAATCAAAAATGTAAAGCCTCACCATGGCATGAGCTCTTTAAAGCAAATTCAAACTACACTGTAAATTCATGCAAAATTTGTCAACCACTGAAAACAACCCTAAACAAATGTGTTTTCATTCTAGCTTTAAAGATCTGTATGTTTGTACTGAGGGCGTACATCCTGGGGTAGGCTGAAGCCGCTGTGGCTGAAAAATCGAGCACCGTTGGAAGAGTTAGGTGGCTGAGGGTATCAGAGAATCTCAGATTAGGTGCAAATGTGCTAAAAGAGATTATGTCTCTGAAATGGGGGAAGAGAAGCTGTTGAGTGTTTTGTATGTCAGAAATAGAATTTTGAGGTTGATGCGGTATTTAGTTGTTAGCCAATGAAGATGTTGAAGTATGAGTGTTATGTGTTCTTAGCTAGATGAGTGTTGCTGCTGCATTTGTAATTTAGAAAGAGATTTGGAGGGGAGACGGACTAAAAATTAATTGCAGTAGTCGAAGCGTAATGCAATCAGGGCATGGAGCAGGATAGCAGTGGATTTCATGGGGAGCAGAGGGTAGATATGGTTCTTGTATTAATGTTTCCTGTAAGGTAAGCAGCTGCGTGAGAAACAGAGATTCAATGCTGGGGGTTTGGTCATATAGGACCCCCAGGCTCCTGATCTGTTTGGGGAAGAGTCAGGAGTTATCCAGCGTTGTTGTTGTGGTGTTTGTTTTGAAGATTTCAGCCAATGAGAATAATTGCAGTTTTGTTGTTAAGTTGGGGAAAAAATGGTAGCTTTGAACTCTAACAGTCAACAAGAGAGTTTGATGGGAATGAAGAGGAAGGTCTAAAGGATATAATAAGCTTGTTTCAGCTACATAGTAGTGAAAGTAGATACAAATTTTCCAGAAAGTCAAAAAAGCAACAAGAAATGCCCTGAACAACAGCAGAGTTTACTTCAGTGGGTTTGGATTTGAAATGTTTAATTTGTACAAACTGCAACTAGTCTGAGAGATTGCACCTGAAACTTGTAGCATCTGGAGCCTGGTGAGATGGAAAAGAGAAATCTCTTCAGATAGAAACGACTTCCGAGGCAGGGATACAGAACACCGCACAAAACAATGAACTGAACACTCCTAAAGCAGGAGGTCCTACGTATGCATGGGATCAGGGTAAACTAAAGCTGCAAGAAGAACGTGATCTTCCGCTACCATGGGCTGCTCCCCCAGGAGGACTCGACATTCCACCCTCACAGTTTTGAAAGTACACCCTCCCTCTCTCTCCGTTGCAAGGCAGGAGCTTATTAAATGCATTCAACATAAAAACAGGAAATACTAAACATAAATACTCACTATTACTAATACTAAATGTAATGATTTAAAATTCCTGCTCATGAGAGCTTAATCAGAGCTTTCTCAACACTGTGGAAACTTTGAAACCCAGCCTGAAATGTTCAAAGAGTTAGTTAGAAGAAAAGAAGTTGTGTAGGAACAATTCTTTCCAGTGTTTGGGCCAAGAAGGGAAAGTTCGAAATTGACTTGATTTTCAGTTCCATTTGTTTTTTTTGTTTTTTTGTTTTGTTTATTATTGCAGCCGTTTTAAGTGTAGGGACAGACCTGAAATCAGAGAGCCTACATAATAACTATAAAGAATAGACAACGTAAAAGTGTAAAGAAAAAATGAATTTGACTTTTATGTGATGTTTATTTGATAGTTCCTGAATCCCGGTTCGACCATGACTCTGAAGTTAGTGCTGAAGAGGAAGGGGAGGAGGAGGAGGATGAAGAAGAGGAGGAGGAAGAAGAAGAAGAAGAAGAAGAAGAGGAGGAGGAGGAAGAAGAGGAGGAGCATGGAGACGAAACACCTCAACCACACATGCATTCTCAAACACACGAGGGCACTACTGAGGGAAACTACATCCCAGAGTCTCCACCCGCATCCCCGCCCGAGCTGAAGAGACAGCTGCCGAAATACCTGCCAGCGCTGCAGGTAGAGCTCTCCACCAATCATAACTCATAACCAATCATAAGTTCTTGGAAAAGCTTTGCTATTGAGACAAGACTTTTGATGTGCTTAAAATGTGCATGCTTTTATAGATTTTATCTTCAATTAATGTAGAATGTTGCCATTAGTGGTTTACTCCCTCATCTCTTGGAGTAGCGCTGTAGTTTAAGTCATTGCCGACACCATTTACATTCATAATTTGTTTTAGTTTTTTCCATTCTTCTTATAAACATTTTTATCTTTCCTTCTAATCTCTTTCTCTCTCTTTGACATTTTATCCCCTTTTCTCATCTGTAGCCTTTGTTTGTTTTCTCCTTAAAATAACTTTGTCTTGTTTTGTTGTTCTCTTCACCCTTTTCTCTGTTGTTATTATACTGTATTTTCTGTTCTCTATTCCGATTGTTTTTCATTTTTTTCAGTTTTCTATTTCTTTTCATTTCGTTTCTCCATTTTTTGACTGACCTGTTATGATGTGTGTAAGGGCTGCCGCAGCGTGGAGGAGTTTCAGTGTCTGAACCGGATTGAGGAAGGAACCTATGGAGTGGTTTATCGAGCAAAAGATAAAAAGACTGATGAAATTGTGGCTCTGAAGAGACTGAAAATGGAAAAAGAGAAGGAGGGATTTCCCATCACCTCCCTGAGAGAGATCAACACCATCCTGAAAGCACAGCACCCCAACATCGTCACTGTCCGGGTCAGAAGCACTTTCACTGCTGAAGCTGGTTGGGTCACACGTATTTCAAATTAAATTATTGGGTCTTAAAGAGAAGGTCTATATAATGTAATTATGGGTAGTGTGCTTTATAGGTAGTGTTTGTAAATAGATTTTTTCACAGTTGGAAATTGTACTCTGTATTCAAACCAAAACCAGTGACTCATTTTATCCAGAATATTGCGGGGATACATTAAACACTGTAAGGTTTGTAAGCTACTGCACCAAGCAGATCACACCAACACTCAACCTCTGGATGAGTGGAGGCCATCACATCACTGTCAAAAAGAGAGAACCAAGCTGTGACCATATTTTGTTCTTGCCCTCTGACTACAGCTTCTTGTTTCCCAGCAGTGTAGTTAACTAAATGCATCTCTGCCTTTCTGTGGTTGATTCAGGAGATTGTGGTAGGCAGCAACATGGATAAAATCTACATTGTGATGAATTATGTAGAGCATGATCTCAAGAGTCTAATGGAGACGATGAAGCAGCCCTTCCTGCCCGGTAAGAGAGAAACTATCCTGCACACATTTTGGAGCTATATCAAAAATCTAGTTTCTTCTCTTGTACGTTGCCTACATAACAATTTGGACACTCAGTCTGACTAGTTGATGAGATCAGAGTTTTGAGTGAACTTCAGGTTTGAAAGCAGAGTGATATTTGCAGTTACTCAGACTCTTTTTTTAGTGGCTTCTCAAGATGTACATCATAAATGAAACCATTTTTCTCTCGCATGCTCTGATTACAACAGCCATGTTATTGTATTCAAAAGTGCACCTCTTTAAACAAAACTGACAGATAATTAATTTTATTGCCAGCCTTTCTGTTTAGTTTTTCTGTGCGATGTGCATATGACAGTGGCATGCCACATACAAATTGAATCAGTTTTGTTTAACACTTCGCATCACCTAATCGCGCACAGGCTGACATTGTGATATTGGTAGCGCAGCACTACTGCTTAGCAACTTTCTGTAGGAACATATCTTAAATTTCTTCTGTCTAACAAAGGTGCAGGTTTATAGGTGTATTCTGGTTTGGCATCTCTTCAGTTTTGAAACATAATCTGTTATTCATTTTTGAAATCAGACACTACGAATAATGTGTGGTGTAGTAATCTTGTAGTTTAAAACGCATAATCTGGCCCTGTTAAGGTGTTTATGAATGCCGCAAAGAGGTCTCATGTTCTGTGTTCATCTATTCCAAGGTGTGCACCCTCATCATTTAAATGAGGACAAATTATTTACAGTTGAAGGCAACAACCCTGAATTTAATAGCAAACCAAATTGACCTTCTGATCTGCAAATTAATAATATTAATACATGAAGCTAGTTAGTGTCAAACGAAGGCTTGTTTCAGCAATATTACAAGCCTTAAACTCACTTCATAGGTTTCTTAGCCAGCTCTACTCGGGTCAATATACACCTTAATGGAGAGTATCTTTTAAGGTGCTGCATGCTTTTAAAAGGGTTTTTTTCTGTTGACTAAGCTGCTTAAAGGTCTGGTTGCGGAACTCTGTTTTCTAATAATTAGGTGAGGTAAAGACTCTGCTTATCCAGCTGCTGAGAGGGGTTCGTCATCTTCATGATAACTGGATCCTCCATCGAGATCTGAAAACATCAAACCTTCTGCTCAGCCACAAGGGCATCCTAAAGGTTAGAGGTCACACCTCTATTCGACTCAGGTCACAGCCGTGTCTTCATCTGGTTATTTTTCGTTTTCTTCTGGTTATGTTTTTCACAAGTCCGTTTAAAAGAAATAAGAATAGGAACATGCTGGTTGTGCAACAAGTTTTAAATAAATGTTAGCGTCCATCTCGTAAAAAATACCAGCAGCATTACTAAACGTTTGATGTCTATGTAAAAGTTCCTCCACTAGAGTCAGGAGGCTGAGCAAACTATTCAAATGCTCAAAGTATCCCCAAAAAAACAGCTACTCTATACTGAAAACGAAGAAACCCAATAGGTCGCTCCTCTGCTGAACACACTTTAAGATATTTTGGAAATTATCCTGGAGGCGTGTGACTCCCCATTAGCGCTCATTCAACATGAATTTTTACCCATTAAACCAGCATTTAAAATCCCATTAAATGTCTCATCTGTCATCTGGGTTAGGTTTGAATTCGTTGACTGTGAAATGAAATGGCATTATATGGAAAACCTTTAAATATAACAGCTACGCTTAGTACTTCATAGAAAAAGATCAGATGATTAATAATATAAAAGATGTGGTTAATAAATGATGATAGTTATTGTCAGAATCAACAACTTGGTTTAATATGTTAAGAATAAGATTAGTTAAATGTATGTTAAACCTGTACAAGACAAGGAAATAATTGGTATTGTAAATAAATGCAGAAAAGGCATCCACTGACTGCAATGGTCTTGACATGAAAACAATAAAAAGGGTAAATGAGGGCATCTCTAAACCATTAACTGAGGGCTGAAATCTGTCGCTTCAAACTTGAAAATTTCCCAATAACATGACAATGGCAAAGTCATATAAATGTACAAAACTGGTGAGTCACCTCTTCACAAATTACAGACCTGTCTTCGCCCTCAGTTCTCCAAAGTCTTCAAAATAAACTTAATGTGAGATGTGTGAGGAAAATTTACAGATAAACACACACTACTCAACAACAGTCAATATGGATTCAGAACAAACCGGCCACAAGCTGTAATTGACATCATTAAAGAAATTACTCATATCAACATGGACAATAACGAACTAGCCACAGACTTAAAGAAAGCATTTAATACATTGTCATGACATTTTAATAAAAAATTTTAAATTGAAATGCCATTCAAGGAGTAAGTAATGATTTGTGAAGATGGGAGATTTTGAATCCAAGTGTCTGGAGATTGTGTGTGGGGTACCTCAAGGCTCAGTTCTGGGTCCAGTACTATTTCATTTGTATTTGAATGACATATGCAAAGTATCCCGGGTATTAAAATTTGTGGAAGACAAAATACTTACTCATCCGTCTTAGGTAACAATTTACGATACCTTCTATACTTAAACTATTTCTTTAATGTACTGATTCCATGGTGATTTACAACAATAAACTATGATTCAATCTGAACAAGACAAAGATTATGGTCTTTGGAAATTGCAATAAAAATGTGTGGTAATTGATAAAATTAGCTGGAAACCTCACATGAAATATTTGCAGCACAAACTCTCTAGAAGTATCTCAGTACTGTCTAAAGCTAGACGCATTCTGAACAATAAATGATTTAAAATTCTTTATAACTTTTTGATTTTGCCATGTTTTACATACTACTCAGAAGTGTGGGGAATTTATCACAAAAGCTCTTCACAACCACTGTAAAACCTACTGAAGCGAACCATCGGAATCATTCATAACGCAGATTTTATGAGTACAAAAACTCTTTATTCATAAAATAGAAAATCTTAATAAATTTGAAGATCTTGTAAAGTTTAAAATAATTCTAATTATGTTTAAGGGATCTACTAAATTGTTACCCAGAAAATGTTTTCTTCAAGAGAATGAATGTGTACCATACGATCAACACGAAAGAGCTTTTGTATCAATTTATGGTGCAAAATATTGGAACGAACTAAACAGCTTAAACAGATAGAGGCTTTAACCATAATGGTTTACATCACCCACTAGTGCAAAACTGAAAATAGTTGTTAATCTTGCAGTATTCAGAAATGTAAGACCAATTATGTTTTGAGGGAATTTGTTCAGGATGTTCAAGCATTATGAAGAATTACATGTAAAAAAACAAAATTTTGTGAGAGCTGCTTAATATATGAAAAATGTCTATCGTTGATTGAAATGATAAACAAGCAAATTTTGCAAATCCAAGCAGAAGCAGAAACAATATTCTTTCTGTCTCCATGTTTCTGTGTTTATTTGACCATGAATCAAAGGGAGGTATTAATATTAAAAGATTGTAAGGATGTTGGTCAGAACTTGTAGTGAATATCAATTCTTTTTTGTGTTTCTTTACAGATTGGGGACTTCGGTCTGGCCAGAGAATACGGCTCCCCTCTGAAGCCCTACACTCCTGTGGTGGTCACTCTTTGGTACCGCTCTCCTGACCTGCTGCTGGGGGCCAAGGTCTCTCACTTGCACATATTTAAGAAAAACCATCCATGCAGAGCACACCTTGTTCTCGAATGTGTTTATACAGTGATTGTGCTAAATGTGGGATTTCCACTTGCATTATTCCTTACAGCAGCAGATTGATGTATCTAGAACCCATGTTCAGTTATAAGTTGATGATCACAGAACTGTGGATAATGGCAAAAATGGCCCCTGCATATAAGACATACAGTTTAATACTCACCTCACACACAAAAAGTTCCAGTTTTGAACAGGAAATAATTGAGCCTCTGATAAATTGGGTTTTGAAGAGGGAAATTGTTGTTGGTAAAGAAAGGCTAGAGAATTTTAATTTTTCGTTCTTAGCTTTGTGTGGGCTGTATTTCCTAGTAATTCAAGGCAAGCTCAGAGCTGAGAGAAGCTTTCTGATTGGCCTGTAAACCTTCATGTTTGAGGAGTCTGCTACCACTCGATCGATACTTTACTACAATTAGATGAACACCTTTAAAAACTAAATGTGTTTTCTCTGGGTTATCTCTATATAATCAAAATCTCCGGAAGACTACAGTCCAAGAGGTCTTAAAACTTTTAAAATAAAGTTTTAACTGTATGTCTGTAAAACCTGCTCATACCCTGTGTAAGCCAATTACAAACAAGTATTTAAAAAGTATTTCAATGGCTAGTTAAACCCTAGCACAGTCATCAAACACAGCAGGGATATAACCTGGTTTTTATATATATATATATATATATATATAATAGTAATACTAAAAAAAACTTGATTGCTTTTTTGCTTTTTCCTTTGGATTCAGGAATACTCCACTGCTGTGGACATGTGGTCTGTGGGATGTATTTTTGGAGAACTGCTGACTCAGAAACCTTTGTTCCCTGGAAAGTCCGAGATCGATCAGATCAACAAAATCTTTAAGGTTCTTTGTTTAAATTTTCTATTGTGACAATCCCTTCAGTCTGATTTGAGTTTATTCCCGAGATCTTTCTCATATTCAGGCTTTGGCTATGGTGATGAAATCCTGAATCATTGATGTCACTCATCATGGCTCATCCTAAACAACCTCATTTAACCTAAGATTTAACCTGAGCACTTCCTTAACTCATTCAGACTGCACAAACCAGCTCTACCTGAGAAGAGTCGGGGTTGAGTTTTGATGTGACATTATTGTGTGTTTAGGACTTGGGCTCTCCCAGTGAGAAGATCTGGCCAGGTTACTCTGAGCTCCCTGCAGTGAAGAAAATGAGCTTCACAGAGTATCCTTTCAACAACCTGCGCAAGCGCTTTGGAGCGCTGCTGTCTGATCAAGGATTCGACCTCATGAACAAGTAAGAAAACAAGCATTCCAATTTTCTTCTCTTTCTAATATTGTAATGATGGTCATCAGTGAATGAAGGTTTGCCCTGAAATGAGCGGGTGCCCGCAGTCAATCGTGGTTTTGAGTCATCCAAAAATATTTGTAATGATATTCAGGTCACGTTCGGTCAGGTCGCTTGAAATAAAGATGCCAATTAAACCTTTGTAATTTATATAGTACTAGACACAATTTTCTATGAAATACATGGGCCTACACTTTTACACCGCTATCGCTTGACTATGCAGCTAACATTAATGAGTGGTTTGTTCAGGAAAGAGGTAATTTTTCATCTCTGGATTGGGCGTGTTTGAGACACAAGCTTCCCCTGAAGTGCTCAGACACAACGTCAGCTTAGTAAAATGAAGCTTTATTCCGAAATTTCTGGAATCGGTTCTTCGTCAACTTGTCAGACTATAGGCACCAGAAAGAAAGTGGGTCTCTCAGTTAACCTGCTAATAAATTCTTCTAGCAGGTGTTAATATTCTACCTTGAAAGGCTCGTTACGCAACGCAACGTGAATTGATTGATGGAAATTGGATCATTTGCTTGTGTAATGATTAGACAAACTTCTTCCTTGATGCTCCAGTGGTTTTAATCAGCAGTTTATTCAGGTTCAGTCGCCTCTCAGACCCGGGTGGCACTCCTAGATCACAGGGTTTTTGCTCTGATCTTCCTCTGGTGTTGCATTTGCATTCACTCATCCGCTGTCACCCACGTGTCACTTGAACTACACTACCCAGAATGCCTCCCACTACGCTCACGCGCAGCTCCGCATCGGATTTCGTCAGCGAGCACACATTTGAAATATATGCCGGTCAGGAAGCGGGTCGGGTACAATGTTTTCTTTATTTTTTTTTGCAGTCAGAGTTTGGGGCGGGTGAGTTGAAAATGTCAGT
Source organism: Danionella dracula (assembly GCA_900490495.1). Taxonomy (NCBI): domain Eukaryota; kingdom Metazoa; phylum Chordata; class Actinopteri; order Cypriniformes; family Danionidae; genus Danionella; species Danionella dracula. The sequence continues at coordinate 16,868,175 of UELW01000334.1, forward strand.
TGGGTTCAGGTCTTTTATTCATTGGCCTGCGCATCACTGATGATCATAGAGGAAGATGTAGTTTAGGTTTGCTTTTTAACCCTCCTAAAACACAGGAGCAGGAGCTTACAGTATTGAATGTGCTGGTGGAGTTCTTGGCTGCTGCAGTGTTGTCGACTGTGTGTTTTCTCTCAGGTTTCTTACTTACTGTCCATCCAAGCGCATCAGTGCAGATGAGGCTCTGAAGCATGAATACTTCCGTGAGTCTCCACTCCCCATCGATCCCAGTATGTTTCCAACCTGGCCAGCAAAGAGCGAGCAGCAGAGAGTGAGGAGAGGAAGCAGCCCCAGGCCTCCAGAGGGAGGCCAGGACTTCAGCCAACTGGTACACACACACTGAAACTATTGCTTTAACATCTGTAACTGTGTCATTGGTCATTTTCATTTTTGACTCTCAAGAGCTTTGATTGGCCCAATTGGTTACTAATGCTGTGATTGGCTCAAGTTCCGTGACTGGTTATTTTAGTTGCTGTATGGTCTGTGATTTGTTCTTTTTGATCTGATCAGGTGTGTTGATCAGGATCAGTTTTGGCTGCTTTGAGATCTGGGATTGTTTGGGTCTTCTTGCTCTGCAGTTGATCAGTGTAGTAGGAGCAGCCCTGGCTGTTGTTGATTAGCGTTCTGACAAGTGCAAATGTATTGAGTGGAGTTTCTATGCTCTCCCTATACGTCCTTGTTTGCATGTTGTACTGTTTTGGATTGTAACTCATTAGAGGAACTAATAAAGGAGTAAATCATTGAACTGCATGTGAACATCAGATCAAATTAGTGGGGTGCTCCACTCAGACCTTCAGTAATTTCTATAAGAAGAAAGATCAGTCCCTAAAAAGACTAATCAGGATGAGTTAATACCATGAATAAGTAGGAGCGCAAAGAGCATTTTTGTGCGAGTTAAAATTGCCTCAGCAGCCTGGAAAAATATTGTTTACGTCTTTACCAAGATTCTGCCAGGATAAGGCACTCCAAAGGGTCAGATCTGAGGAGCGCGACACACTTTGCCACTAGGATTTCGGCAACGTTAATTCAACAGAGCTTTGTTTTAAGATGATGCAATCTTAATAAAAGACACAGACCATACAGAAAGCAGTATAAAAGCTTTTTTAAATAAATGCTGATAAACGATTTAGGACCAACTTTGTATTTGTTACAGGTTTTGTTAGTGATTTTAAGAGAAAGTCTCTGTTACTTTTATTGATACCCATAACATACTAAATTATTTTCATTGGCGTGACTGGTTTAATAATAATAATATTGATGTTATTATCGGTCGATGTGCTTTGTTTTTGGTGACTGATGAGCACCTCTATAATTTAACGTGGCGTGTGCCTGCTTCTCTTCATTCTCACACTCGCTCTGTTTCACTTTCCATCAGGGTGATGATGATTTAAAAGACACTGGTTTCCACTTGACCACAGCAAACCAGGGCGCCTCCAAGGCCGGTCCTGGATTTAGCCTCAAGTTCTGAGCACACCGACACACAGCAGGCTCTGGAGAAGGACGAATCAAATTTTTCCACATTCATGAACTTTGGTTCTTAAAGACAGTTCAAAGCTGCATTTAAAGGGACAGGTAATATTTTGCTCCCTGTCTTTAAGTCTTGTTATTTTTTTTTCTTCTGCTGAAGAGGTTTTGAAGAAGGAGGAATCTATAAAGCCATTTACCTTTAGGTATTTTGGAATTTTGGAAAGGAACACCCAGTATTTCTCAAGGTTCCTTTTATAAGGAAATGTGGAAGACACTTCATTTGTGCTTCACATCCTTCACTTTTTGTACTTTTACATCCCTTGTGCTTATTTGGTGATGAGATGGTGGTCTGTTTTAATCTTTTTTGGTTTGGTTTTTATCTGCAACTGATTTGAGGAGTAGGAAGGACTAGATTTGTTTTGTATCAGTGTGCGTCTTAAATAAAGTTTTTTTTAGATGCGGGTGTAGCCTCGTCTGGGTTCTGAATTGTCACAAGTGGCAGGAAAGACACTGTTACTTCAGTGAAATGTTTTTAGCTTTTTATAACTGTATAAAACAAACAAACAAACTCTGATGTCAGAAGAAAAGTTCACTTTTCTGCTTTCAGTTATTACACTGCCCGTGGTCTGAATCAGCTTTTAGACTTCAGAGAATTCTAGGAATCTAAACACAACTATTCGTCTCCTGCATGCATCTGTGTTCTAGACCTTATGGGAACACAGATGTTTGTCTTTGGGACCATTTATAACTTAGAAAAACTGGTTTTGATCAGTTGGTATAAAGAATCTCATGACTGTGTGTTCGCAGACTAAGTGCAGCAGTCCCTTAACAGACACCGTAGATCCACGAGACATGCATAGTTTCAAGAGCAATTCCTCACTATTAAAGTGGTTTGTTTAACCATTGAGAATTGCACCGCAAGAACCTCAGAAGCGGACCCGAACCCTCCAGGAGTATGTGGTCAGCACCTTGTTCTTCTTCTTTACCACGCATGTGAATGTCCCCTCATTGATTGCATTAGCCACCAGCGTCAAGTGGTCATCCTTAAGAGCAAAGTACCCGGGGTGAGAGAACTCTAGAAGCTCTCCGTCTTTATACCAGCTGTAAAAAGACAAAAAACTAGAGGTGAGGACTTAATTTGCTCCCTTTCACAATGCTTCCTAATGCTATCTATAGCCAATGGACATATTTGGATTTTGAAGCAAGGTGAATGTTTTTAAAAGTCTTAATGGATTTCGTCTGATCAGGTCCTTTGTGGTCACATGCAAATATTAACACAAGAGTTCTTTGGTGTCCATTGGGAAAGATGTTTATATGATGGCTGTTAGGATAGTCCTTCTGCTATGAGTAAACCATGCTGTGTGCGTGTGGAAGCATGAACTCACTAGATCTTTCCTTTCTTGTCAGCAATCTTCTTCCCGCAGTGGAAGGTCAGCTTCTTGCCCTCCGTCACCAGTTTGAGTTTGGTGCGTGGGGGGGCTGGAGTCGGTTGTGTCGTGGGAAAGGGGAATTCTGGAATAGAGAAAATGTTTTTTTGGTGCTTTGATGACAATTACACCTGAAGGAGCCTGAAGTAGCAGCGGATTTCTTTTCCAGGTCATTTTTTAATTGAAAAAATTTTAGGTTCTTTTTCAAGCTTCATATTTTTTGTTAAAAGGACTGAAGAAAAAAAATGTTCAGATGAAGGTGTTCTATTCAGAACATAAAACTTTTGCTGTTTGAGTTCTATCTCTGGCGCTAAAACACATTCTACTGGAATATTCCCGGAACTCACAACGGGAATGGTTTTATCATTCAAGATTCTTTATCATTGCTCTATGTACTGGGTACTACTAAATTAGAGCAATCCTCAGTTATAAAACAGTACAATATTATCATACATAAAATGAAAAAATTTAAATACAAGCATTAGTATAATAAAGTGTATGCCATTTTGTTTAGCATGCAAATGTATTACTCTACTGGCTTCTGTTTGAGGTAAGTTTTGGAACTGAAACTACACAAGTGATCAAGTCCAACAATTCAAGAGTTTGTTTCCAAAAAGCTGAATCTATCCATTTCAATTAATTTTAGTTAAAAAAAATGTGTTTTGTTTCTCAAGGAAGGTGTTGGAGGTGAAAAGCAGGACTGCACAACACAGCAGATATCGAGTATTTTGGAAATTGATTGTTAGCTTATCGATTGGGACAACAAAAGACTTAAGATTTTATTAAAAATGCTATTCGTCAATTCATATCGAAGTCTCTGATTGGCCCAGTGCCTGAAATGATATACTCAATGTCTGTTTATAAGATGAATGTGGTGAGCAACACATTACCCGTAGGTTTCAGCAGAAAGAAATGAGGTTGAATAAATCAACGTCTCGAGGCTGACTCAAGTTGAAGTGAGCTGGCTTTCTTTAACAGCAATGTTAAGAATGATCGTCTTTCCAGCTGAATACACTTATACACACCTGTTGATCCGTTTGGTGTTTACAGACAAATTGTTCGAGTTCAGCTCAAAGATAATTTAAGATAATTTTTACTCTTCTGTTTAAGTTCCATTAAGTTTTAAAGTTCTGCATAACTATGCGTGAGAGCCACTTAACCAGCAATGCAGTTTCATTCTTATCTTTTGGAGCATACGTAGTAATGTTTCTCAAGGAGAGAGTGATTGATTACCCAAACCCTGAGACTTGTTTGCTTTCTGCTACAGGTGACATCTCACTTATTAACTCCATGTTATATGCAGTCGATGCGTAGAAATAATGACACAGGCAGAGGATATGAATCACCATGGTGAACAATTTCAGGCCAGACCTTATTTCAGTTTCTAAGAGCACCTCTCACCGTAGCAGAAGTCACAGCTTTGAGGACAGTGTTTCTGCATCAGCTTCCTCTTACTTTCGCAGTACCCTTTCCTTGCCCAGGAAGGACAGATGAAGAATCTGTCCAGGCACCCTGAGAAAATATTTTAAAGTTACATTCACATCCAAAGCAAAACTCCAGTCCAAACTAACTTGCATTTAAAATTATGATGGACTTGCTTACAACAGTTATTTGAAGAAATTCATTCTCAAAAACCCTTTCGTAACTCCACAACTAAATGTAATTGAGTATGATGTTTGTGAGCTTTGAAGATTGACTGTGCTAACAGAAATGTTATATGTGGATTTGGGAGTACCGTAGAGTCGATAGATGCCCCAGACCTCATCCTGGGTGATGGTTTTTCTTCCAGTTAGTGTGGCATTCAAGTGCATTAAAGCTTTGGGTCTCTGGGAATGCATCAATCCAAGGACATGACCAATCTCATGAGCAGCCACATGAACGAGATCTGTTAGCCACACTCCTGCATGAGAAACACACGAAGAAATGCCTTCAATCTGCCGCTTCTACATGTACTGGTTTAAACACTTACACTCAGCATGTAACAGTATATTTATTTAAATAAACATGGTTGCAAAGCAACCAATGAAGAAAAGCCATCCACGGTGGTATGTTAGTCAATATCATTTTAACGCTTTAAATACTGAAAATTTTTTGGTCACACTACAAAATTAGCTCCATTCGCTTAATTGGGTTTGAATATGACAGTGCAAAAACAAAATTTTGGAATTCCGCTCAGACCATAGAGGGTATATAACATGGACATAGCATGAGCAATGTTTAGTATGATCAGTGAAGCCAGCTAAAAATGGGTGTAGCCTTTGTGGAAGTGCATCACTTCCCGGTAACCAAATATGATTTCAGAGAGGCGGGACATATGTTTACATTTTATATAACCTAAATAAACAAATAAAAAATATTTCACCCCCCTCTGAGTCTAAATGAAAGTCAAAACTATCAATCTAAAAACTAAAAATATTACTACACCAGAGGTGCAAACATGTTTTTTAAGATCCAAAGTTGGGCAGTTTTAACATGGAATGAGAACTTGCACACTTCTGACCCCAGACCCCTTGCAGCCAGTCGAGGTATTACAGTTCAGTGACTTCCTATTGCGCTGGAGCAGGGAGAGCGCGGGTTGCCCCTTGGCGCCGACGAAAGTTCAGCTGAAATTAACTTTACCCTGGGATAGCGCATCATGTGATGCGTCTGCTGAGCACAGATTTATAATTTCAAATATGAATTTGATTAATAGAACTTGCCTTTGCTCCAGCTGAAGCGCATGTTTCCAAGTATCCAAAACTCATCATCATCAAAATGTATCTCTCCAGTCTGAGGGAAGAATGCATGTGCCAGTTCTCCTGTGATGCCATCGAAGCATTGATGGAGAACAGATCGAAAGCAGTCTGTGTGGTTCATGGGGTAAAACCCTGAAGAGAATCAACCGAAAATGAGATCTGACCAGAACATTATATTAAAGACATAATACATTCTGAAGTGTATGATGTTAATGAAGCTTTTATTGTTCTACAATACAGACTGTGTACATTGCCAACTACTAGAAGAAGCTCCATGTAAAAAGAATATAGTAATATTTGGGAGAGAATGAGACAGCTGCTCACTGCGCTGACTTTTGTGAAACCCAAGATGTCTTCTAATCAATGACCGGAGTAATGGGGAAAACTCACGAAGTTCACATATATTTTCAGTACTCCTGCTTAGATACAATAGAGGGGTCTAGAATTTTCAACATAAGTGTATTTCCATTGTGAAAGTACACTGTTCCACTGTTAATCTACAAATAAATGTTTGTTTTTTTCAATTTATTGTAAATTACTGGGTCAAATAATAATGTTATAGCTTGCTTATCAGCTGCGTCTCAAACACCTGTTATTTTGCTTTTAAATAATCCAGCTACACACTACACGTGATTCTAATTCAGTAGCGCCTGTTTGTGGTCAAATGCTGCTTTACCACCCGATTTTTTTCATGCCTCAACTCGCCAAACTTCGTATTGTGTTTCTAGCTTTTTCCAGAAGATGATCTGAGTGGGCTTGTTTAGACACGTCAATCATTCCAGTTTTGTTCAATGACAGATAAAATGTGACTGCCTGGTTGCAGACTGTTGTAAAGGAGACCAACATGTGTGTCTTGAGACTGCTTTTACTTGTTAAAAAGGCACACAGTGTTTCTTCCTGGCCAAAAAGGGCTGTGGCTTCAATTGAGTCAAGTCCATTGTGTGACAGGTGCTCTGCAAAACCTGTGAGAGAATGAGAGCACAGAACGACGACTACCGGTTGAAGAGGAGGGCAAAGATCAGAGAAATGCTCTGCTCTCAAAACAGACATGCAAATATTATATTGTGTAAAGTGGTTTTGGTTTAAGAAATAATCTTTTTGTAAATATCTATATACAAATCCTATATTTAATATAGTTTAAAGCTATGTTCAAACTGTATGTTTTAAAGCCGAACTCTGTGTATGCTTATTCACATTACAAACAACATGTGACTTGTATCCGTCTTGTGTATGAACACTGTCTAGCTTGCTGTGATGGGCACATGCGCAGACATAAGGCTTCAAAATATAATCATAAGGGATCAAACTATTTCCAACAGGCACTATCCAAATGTACCCTAATCGTGCCTTTTTTAACCCTTTAAGTAACACACCATCATGGAGGTAACGTTAGGGCTAAGCGATTTTCATTATCATCGCAATGGTTCCTAGAAGTCGTGTTTCACATGCATTCGTCTGCTCAAACAGCTCATAATGTTGATGTTTTTGAATGAATGACAGGTGGTCGACTATGGCGTCCTCCTTACTCCACCACAGAAGAATGTAGCCTGATACATCCATGCTTACGTAACGTTACTATGCCATGAATCCACGCCGCAAGTTTGAAAATGTGCTTGCAGGTGAACTCCTAGCTCTTCAAAGGTGCTTTGCATTATCAAATTAATTTTCTGCATATGGCGTGCTCCACTTCACTAAACTCAAGAGAAACTCCATCTGGGCAGTGCTTGGCAGACCACTACTCCTTGTAACTTGTCACGGTCAGACCATGAAATCAGCTCCATTCACTTGAAACCAGAAGTTCCAGTCTATGCAGTGAAATTTCGCATTCTGCTCCTACAAAAGTTCATATAATATTAACTTTCACCTGCAATAGCACATCACGTGATGTGACTGCTGAGCACAGACTGGAGAGGTCAGAGATCTTGTTAAAAAGCTAGGTTTTCATTTTATGCATTTTTTCTTAGGACTTCAGTGTTTGTTGGAGTAAAACACACAACAGTTCAGACCATGTGTATATATAGAGCTTTATATTTTAAAATGTGCTACCTGTTAGACAAGGCCCATGCTGCCGCAGGACCATACGGTGGCGTCCGCAGCTCTCAAAACACAATGTGGCCGAAGTTTTTAGGTCTCTTGACATCTAACGTCATTAGTGCTAGATACGCACTAATGATCAGATGCTTCTCTGCGGGGTTCATTTCGTAAGCTAGTGTTAAAAGTGGATGCAGTAATGCTCCTTGCCATTGGTCAGCACTCATGTAATAATGTGTCATTCGTGAAAGAACGAATCTGACTCTTTAGTAATAACTCTTCTTGCAGATATATTATTGTTTGCTCTGCTGCGTGAGGATTACACTGTTAATATTCATGACACAGACAAGCATGTTTATTTACTCAGATTAGCGTTTTTGGCTCTGCATGTGGGTCTTTGTCTCTATATGAACTATACAAATTAATCGTTCTCATAAATGTACATGAGTCAAAAGAACGAAGCACTAAGTTGAACGAAACGTTCCATTACTTAGGGACAACAGTCACACGCTTGCTGTTTTATAGTCTTAGTGGGCTTTATTGAACAACTCTTGATGGTTGGACACCAACAACACAAGCTTCTGGATATGTATATTCTCCTCTTTTGGCGTTCTCTTCCTCTTCCTCAGTCTGCTTCTGTGGTGCTATTTTCTATTGTGAGATTGGAGCAAGAGCGTTTGAGCGCCGTCCAGCAGCTCTTTCATGTCCTATTGTGCTTAATTTAAACTGGAGATATTACAGGGCTTGCAGTCAAAACATTAAGTCCATTGGCATTATTCCTTTCCTTGTATAAGCGAAGCTCATCAAATGCATTCGCAGTCTCCCCATCTGTGAAGCGTGTGAAAATTACTCTGTGATACGGGCATAGCCGGTACTCAAAGCAACGTCGGCCCCATTGGGGAGAGCAAACTTTCCATTTCTAGTTTTCTCTTCAACCCAGCTAATACTGCATTCATGTTATTGTACCTCCATTCCAGCCTTTTTTATTTGCAAGAAGGCAGTTGAGAATCTTGTCTATCAGGCACAGTACAGGTGCTAGCGTCTCCCTTTCTTATTGGCTTAGAGCGTTGACGTACCACCTGCTAGCTTTCTGGTTTCTGGCAAGACAAAAATACGTCATACATTCACGGGTTACCACTAAATCATCTCTATCCCTAAGCAGCAGATAATGGCTAGGGAGGATCTACGGATGACTAGGCCTCGATTCTGAGAAATACAGTCAATCATTGATTGGAGAGCAAGTGCAATACACAGAGCCTGCGACACACTGCAAGAATTCTGCACTACATTCCATTTCAAATACCTGTACCGCATCCATTTCAACAATTCTGGTACGTAAGAAGAGAGTGAGAACAAGTCGGGAGGCAGTTGACCACATCATCATGCACAGTATGCCCAAGAAGTTACACCGTTTTCCCATTAATTCAACAAGGGGTTCTTATGGATACTTTATGTTTACATATTTATTCTTAATATATACGTTTAAACATAATTTAATTCCATAACTGTAAAATATTAACAACCATAAACATCAGTGTAAATAATTATTTAATTCAGCTATATCGCCCAGCCCTATCCAACATGCAGCTTCACAAGTTAAGCGCCAATACGACACCAACAAATGAACATGTCCGTTCATTCCGACCCGCAGTGTAACCTCCTCACTAACTCTCCATTTAAACAGCCGGGAGTCCTCCATCAATCTATCGTCTGCTCATGGCAGTTACACTCAAGGGCTCTTTATCACAGGACCCCAAATATATGGACCATTCTCATACGAAGCACTTATACTTTTTTCCACATTTGAAGAGGTCTCTTTCATGTGTGGTCCTGAATCTGAAACATTTCCACATTTTTGCAATGCGACCTCAGTCTGAACAGCCAGGTCACATTTGTCTGACCTTTACATCCATGAGGTCAACTTAAATATAGTTTATTTCAAAAACAAGTTGGTAGAGAAGTCGTTATTGTACTGAAATAATTACAGGAAGAGCCCAAAGACTCATTTGAAGATTAATGAAGTCATGGTTGTTATCCAAGCCCCAAGTTAGTGTCCAGGAGTATACCTGTATATGTGTTCTTTTCAGTCTTGATCTTTTCTTAAAAATATTTTGTACTAATAAAAATAACCCATATTAGATATTTTCATCCACGATGCCTCAAACGTGTGAGAGAACAAGCTCTTCAGTGTTTACTTCTATAAGCAATGCATTCTGGGGATGTAGTTTCCTCTTCTGCACTTGCAAGTTATAATGTAGCTGCATTTTGTTCACACTGAAGACGGATAACAGGAGAATGTTATTTGTAATGTAAACGACGTCACCAAAAAAAATCTGATTTCACCCCAAATATCCGGAAGACCTGCAGACTGAACGAAGCCTATACGAGAAGCTGTTATGATGCAACTCAGAGAGGTGCATTGGTAAAATTCCTTTAAGAGGATTCCTTGTAGTTGAGCTGGCGTGTGAAGCTAGTGCAAATTACCTCAGGAGGAATACTAGTTCTCTGCTAAACGTTTTATTATTCTGATAGCTAGTTTTATTTCAATGCTCTTCTTTAACAATAAAAATAGTAGTTCTTGAAAAAAGTTTTATGTCATATATTTAGTTTAATTTTGCAAACAATATTTCATATTCTAGTATACCATTTAGAATTTCACTATTTCTCATACCAATTTTAATATCAGCTTCTTGGTCAGCGGGTACCTCTCTGAAGCTGAAGGGAGAGACATCGCTCCACATGGAAAAAGCCCTGGAGATTCCTCTCCTTGTGTCGCTTGCATTCATCAGATTCCTTGGGAATGACAATAATCTGCAAAACAAACAAAACAAAACATTAAAAACTACTTGAACTAAAAATATTTACTATTATTTATAATTATTTACTATTTTTAACATTTAAACATTAATTTCACATACTTTACGCTTCGCAGTTATTAAGCGACATGTCTAAAACGAAGTCTTGGTTTAAAGCCAGGTCAGAATGAGAATTCAGAATACATCTTTTATATAATTTGGAGCTGAATCGCACTTCTCTGTATATCTTATAATGTCTTTATACAACCATTTCTGAACATGAATGTAGGTTGTGCTTTACCCAATAAACCATTTAGCCTTGTCATGTTGTGAAACACACTCATTTAAATTGTTGAAGAATTGTCCAAATACAGTCTGGTCTGACCTGGCCATCTTTTACATCTTTTTTTGGACATTTCTTGTCCAAAAAGTATTGATTCTCAACATGACATTTTACTTTAAAACGGTGCAGAATGGGAATACATAGGGCATGTTACCAGGACGTTAATTACAGGTCTTCACTGGACATCCTCTAAAAGTTCCAGAACCAACAACTCTAAGGAGTTTAGCACTGTATTTACAAAACTGCAAAATATAATGAACAACCAGCAAGAGTTCTAGGCAATATGTCAATACCCTTCACTTGTCCACTTAATTACATTCATTAAAGGTGGAATAATGGTCTACTGCAGGAGTGAATTACTATAAAAGTGTAGTACTACATTATTTGGATTTATAAGGTGGTTAATGTGTGTCAAGTGGTCTAAATTAGTTAGCCTTTAGCGAATTATGTTAAACAAAATCAACTCGTTCACGTTCTGTACATTGTTGAGAAAATACTAAGCACTCACAGAGTATAGATACACTTTCTGAAATTAGATTTTAATAGCATTGTGATGGGGAGGAAGAGCTGATCTGCTCTCTCGAAGCACATATCCCGCTAACAGGGAACGTTCTCCTAACATTCGATAACGTTCTTTAAAGATTGCCTAAATGTTAGCTTATAACTTATCCAAAAGGATGTTCTAGTAACATTCTAATAACGTTAAATTAAAAAGAATATCTAAATAACATTCTCAACATTCCTAGAATGTACTAAACATTATTTAACAACCTTGAGCGAATGTTCACAGAATGTAAAAAAACTTGGACAAATTAACAGTTATGCAACAATACAGGTAAACGTTAGTGAATGTTCTTGTAAAATAAATTTGTTAGCTGGCAAGCTTTCAAACATAACCAGACGCATGCCTTTCCAAGAAATCCCAGATTTCTCACCCCTCGCAAGGTTTATAAATTGAAAAAGTGATCAAATGTATAATTTAATTAAAACATTTGAATTAACTGATCATGTGACATTATTAATGATCAATTATTAATACAAGTTGCTGCATAAAAACCTTTGGCCTGATTGTTTAAAGACAATTTGCTTTGGTTTCAAATCTAGACTAGATTTTGTTGCTATGTGAGGAGTCTTACTTGTATGTGAGTTTGAGCTTGTCCCACTTCAGTTTCTCTGGTGTGAGTGTGTATCGCTTGTTTCTGGACAGATGAAGCAGGTGAGTGCGAGCGTCTCTATCAATCCCAATCAGAACCACTCCTGACAGGAAAAGAGCTTCTTCCTTGGACAAAAAAAATCCCTGCATTAGACCACTCACTTAATAACAGCAGCTAAAATCCAAAAATACTAAAAGAACTTAGATTATAGTGTCTACAAAAGCAATATATAAATGTCATGAGCTATAATCATTATTATTCATTCCCAAGGATGAAGACAGACAAGCACTTGGCTCATAAAAACAGAACAGGGGGCCAACACAGTGCACATAAAATAAAGACTTCACCACAAAAAGTCTTACCAGCTATGTTGAACAACACAATTCTTTGTTAAACTCATTAACTTTTTATACTGATACCTTTTACAAGTTTTCTAGCTTAGGTTGAATGGAGTCTTTATAAAAGTCTGCCTTATCCTAGGAAATAATTGTGAATTAAATTTGGTGAATTTTGAAACCTGTAGGTCAAAAATCCAGAACACTTGAATTAAAGGAGTAAAATAAATAAATACAAATGTAAATTATTAGATTGAACAAACACTAAAATATACTATACGCATGTTCAATGCTCAGAAAATGTTTACTTTGAGGGTTTATAATCCTTTAAAAGCAAAATGGTTTTGTGTGTTATGGTAAAGTAGCGTCACGGTGGCGCAGTGGGTAGCACGGTCGTCTTACAGCAAGAAGGTCGCTGGTTCTAGGCTCGGCGGGGTCGGTTGGCATTTCTGTGTGGAGTTCTCATGTTCTCCTCGTGATCACGTGGGTTTTCTCCGGGTGCTCCGGTTTCCCCACAAGTCCAAAGACATGCGGAATAAGTGAATTGAGTAAGAACAATTGTCCATAGTGTTAAAGAGTGAACCCAGCGATGGGTTGCGGCTGGAAGGGCATCCGCCGCGTAAAACATATGACAGAGAGTTGGCGGTTTATTCCGCTGTGGCGACCCCGAAAGGGAAGAAAGCCGACATGAAGATGAATGAATGAATGTTATGGTAAAGTAAACAGACCTTAATACCTGCGTAGCTTTTGTTTGCTCTCACAGCGTTCCTCACAGGGTGAAGCGCATATACCTTATTCTGCTCTGTCCACTTTTGGCGCTTTTTAAATTACGATGTCTGTGTACTAGTGTTACAACATCCAAATATAGCTCAGCATCAATAAATAAATGATAAAGGAGGCTTGAGAGAATGGTCTTCAGCAATATGTACTCTAGCTAAGTCTGGAGACCAGAATCTGACCACTTTTATCCCAAAAATGAAAAATGTACCCTATGGCAAAGTTACTTACTTTTTAGCCCTTAGTGTTGATGTAATTTACAAAATAACATTGTATAAATAATATATATATATAAACAAATCCTGCATGTATGCCATTAAACTATTTGAGTCAAATTGAACTCAAACCGACAGAGGTCTGTGACATTCAGAACACTATACTAAGTTCTCACACCTAAATGCTTATCTGACCTTACACACACCCTTCACAGAGGGTTTCACATCCACAGGGTTTGATCGAAAGCTTCAAGCACCAGTTTCAAACACCAACTCCCACTCACCAAGTGTGCAGAGAATAACTGTTTTCAGTAATGAACAACCTCTTGCCATCCCACTGGGCACAATAGTGGGAAATCCACTCTGGTTTAACATCCGCTGAATCCTCTCCTTCAGTGGAAGCTGGTGAGGATGATGAAGGTGCCACAGCATTATTAGGATCTAACTGCTGTGTTTGTGCTTATTTTCATTTAACATGGATGTGTCAAGGTAAGAGCACAAACGTCTCAAAATGTACATACCACACTATTTTATGATAGACTTCATATAACTTCATTTAAAAGGCAGATTAATAGCTGTTTTTGCACAGGGCTATTAAAGGAATTAATGATGCCAACTGATGATCAGTTGAAAACATAAAAAAAAGTTTTTAACTCTTTCTTGCCAACCAGTGAAACACCAGCAATAGAGAATGCATGATTGTATGGCTATGGTAATGGTAATGCCATTAAAAATGTGGTTATAATGGAAGTCAATGGGGAAAAATAGCAACTAACATTAAATGAGGGAGTTAAAGTACCAATTTGACGCTGCATATAAAGTTAAAAGGATGAATGTCACTTTTGTTACTGATCTTTCAAGAGTCCAAGACCATGATTGTTTTCATTTCACCTGAAGTGGTACAAGATGAGGGGACTAGGGTTGGGCAATGTCCCCCCATTTGGGGCACTAAAAAAGGGTCAAAGCCACTTATCTAGAAGTACTTTTTCTTTAATGTTTGGGAATGTAAAAAATCCATGTGAGAAGAGATTTGTCACTTTAATGAGCGCAGTGTGTACAGAAATGCATTAAACGGGTGTTATTTCATGGTTTGATCATCTAAAAATAAACTGCCTTCTCTACCGTAAGTATTGTTATCCCTTAAATACAATCAGAAAAAAATATAAACAACTTATTAATAATGATGGGCAATAAACACTGAAAATTAAAAAAGCCTGGGAACAGGAATTAGGAATCACTTTCTTAGATCAAAAAATGGGAGCACATAATGGAGAACTTTTATTCTTTGCTCTTTGTGTAAGGTTGCAAATAATTCAGTTTAAAGTAGTGCACAGAGTTCCCTGTTCATAATCTCGCTTGTCTGAAGTTTACCCACAGGTTACAGATCAATGTGAGAGATGCTATGCCAGCCCATGCGATCTGAACCTCATGTTTTTTCTATGTCTGAGCCTCCAACATTTTTGAGCTCAGTAGTCCACTATTGTTTCTAAAGCTCTAAAAATCAAAGTGGATCTGAACCCCTTTTTAACTATTTTTGGGTTCTCTGTCAACACTCTGGAAATGGGCAGTTTTCATTCAAAAAGTTTATCCTTTACATTACTGATAGCTAGAATTCTTACTTTCTACACATCTTACTTTGGTGGAAATCTCCCAAAGCTCCACTGTTCTTTCGACATGTTTCAGCATGTCTTACTATTGCTTCAGCTAGAAAAAATATATTTCACAATAAAAGTTAATAAAGAAAAATTTCAACAAAAATGAGGCCCCTTCATTGATTATGGCAGGTCACTAGCTAAGGTACCTTTAGACTGGCAGCCTTTCACTACCCCTTCTCCCTTTTCTCTTCTTTCTCTCCTTTCCTCCTATCTTTTTCTGTCTTTAGTGTAACAATCCAAATTGTTCTGTATGCTAACACTAAACCTGTACAAATCAAAATTTGTATACAAATATATGCTTTATGGAATTATTTCCTCAATAAACAAAAATAAATAAATAACCGTTGATGCCATTTCCTGTACCCTAATTCTGAAGTCAATATTATTTGAAAGAAATACTTTCTACAACACGAGTTAGAAAAAAACTGACTGGACTATGCAACACAATGGGGCTACACACAGTGAATGGTGAATATCTGTGGTTTATCCATTTATTCATGTAAACAAACCAGTTTGTGCAATTCACTGTAATATGTATTATAATGCAATGGTGTGGAAAGCATGCATTTCACGAGGATATAGTGTGATAGTTTATGATTTTTGCGAGTGGGTTGCTGCTGCTGCTGTACTTTATGGAGGACAAACACTTATGATGTTTAAACATATGTTTGGTTTTATTACATGAACGTTAATACAGCCATGTTATAAACTAGTGTGTCAGCACGATTCCCCCTCCTCCTCCGCTTCCTGAGGAGCGTAGGACCCCGCCAGCTAAGATGCTTGATAAAGCATTCAACAGTTCAAAACTCAGTGGAAAAATGTTCTACAAGTGCTGCTCAAAGATGAGTAGTTTCTCTTGTGTGTAAGGAATAAAGTTAGCCCAAAAAATAACAGAACAAACTAGCATGGCAAAAGAATATCAATATGTTAAGTTATAATTTTTATTGCAATATTTGATTTTTTAAGTTTAAGGTACTGAAATGTTTCTGTTGGTTGTAACTGCAACAGAAAGTAGTAAAATCGCGCTAATGTTGATTGACCTGTAGTGATCTACACACTCTATGCTCATCAGTTTTGCCAATTTAGCGACTTGTATCCTAGCAACCAGATACAAATCTAGCAAATTTTTCTGTGGTTCATTGCAACTTTTAGCGACTTTTTTCATTCTGGCTGACGAGCTCTTTGGACGGAGGAACCCGGCTGAAATGTCTGTTCTGTGCCTGCCTGTCACTCACTTTGCCACCACCCCAGGCCTGCTCTCCTCAGTGCCATTCACTATATTTAACAATCAATGCTCGCGGCCGGCGCGAGGTTCTTCTTCATCTGCTGTTTAACCTTTGTGGGGTATTCCCATTTTTAAAGCAATTAAAAATCAAAATTTTACTCCATAACACATTAACATATATGAATATATCTTGAATTATTGCAACCGGTCCCTACTAGAAAAGAATATACACTTGTAACATTTTAATTCTTGTAAAAATTAGAAACTGGTCAATTTGACCCGAAGGCCACACAAGGGTTAAAGGCAATTTACAAGCCTTCTTAATGGTGCATTACCGCTACTAACTGGAAAGTAGTATGAACTATATATGAAGAGGGGAAAATTTATCTTTCGTATTCTTAACTACTGTTATTATTAATTTATATTTTAAAATTGCTCCCCTCCTTGAACCGCCACCTTAACGTGGTGGAGGGGTTAGCGTGCTCGAAGGATCCTAGGAGCTATGTTGTCGGGGGCTTGCTGCCCCTGGTAGGGTCTCCCAAGGCAAACAGGTCCTAGGTGACGGGTCAGACTAAGAGCGGTTCAGAAAACCCCTTATGATGAGCACAACAGATCCCGCGACGTCGCCAGGATTGGCGTCACCGGGTGGCCGGGTCTTTTCCCATGGTGCCCGGCCGGGCCCAGCCCGAAAAGGCAACGTGGGATCACCCTCCAGTGGGCCCACCACCCGCAGAAGGGACCGTAAGGGGCCAGTGCTCTGTGATCTGGGCGGCAGCCGAAGGCGGGGACCTCGGCGGCC
Organism: Danionella dracula; assembly: GCA_900490495.1. Classification (NCBI taxonomy): domain Eukaryota; kingdom Metazoa; phylum Chordata; class Actinopteri; order Cypriniformes; family Danionidae; genus Danionella; species Danionella dracula. The sequence goes on from UELW01000334.1 coordinate 16,885,169, forward strand.
CAATCCATGGACACAGAAGCTAGCTTTAGGGACATGAAATGTCACCTCGCTAGGGGTGAAGGAGCCTGAAATTGTGCATGAGGTAGAGCGTTACCGGCTAGAGATTGTCTCTTCACTACTCTGGCGTCCCCCGCGGTGAGAGGCGGCATGCTGGTGTGGACCTGCTCATAGCCCCCCAACTCAGCCACCATGTATTGGAGTTCTCCCCGGTGAGCAAGAGGGTCACTTTACTCCGCCTTCGGGTTGGGGGTAGGTCTCTCACTGTTGTTACGGTCTACGGGTCAAACAGCAGTGCAGAGTATTCGACCTTCTTGGAGTCCCTGGGAGGGGTGCTGGAAAGTGCTCCAACCGGGGACCCCATCGTTCTCCTGGGGGACTTCAATGCGCACATGGGGGATGACAGCGTTACCTGGAGGGGCGTGATTGGGAGGAATGGCCTCCCCGACCTGAACCCGAGTGGTGTTCTGTTATTGGACTTCTGTGCCCATCACGGTTTGTCCATAACGAACACCATGTTCAAGCACAAGGGTGTCCACCGGTGCACATGGCACCAGGACACCTTAGGCCGAAGGTCAATGTTCGACTTCGTTGTCTTATCATCTGACCTTCGACCATCTGTTTTGGACACTCGGGTGAAGAGAGAGGCTGAGCTATCAACCGATCCCTACCTGGTAATGAGTTGGATCCGCTGGCTGGGGAGGAGGCCGGAAAGACCTGGCAGACCCAAACGTACGTTGAGGGTTTGTTGGGAACGTCTGGCAGAGCCCTCTGTCAGAGTGAGCTTTAACTCCCACCTCCGGGAGAGCTTCAACCAGATACCGGGGGAGGCTGGAGACATAGAGTCCGAGTGGACCATGTTTTCCACCTCTATTGTCACTGCCGCGGTGCGAAGCTGTGGCCGTAAGGTCTCTGGTGCTTGTCGCGGCGGCAATCCCAGAACCCGGTGGTGGACACCGGAAGTAAGGGATACCATCAAGCTGAAAAAAAGAGTCCTATCAGGCCTGGTTGTTTTATGGGACTTTGACGCAGCTGACCGGTACCGGCAGGCCAAGCGTGCCGCAGCCAATGCTGTGTTAGAGGCAAAAACTCGGACCTGGGAGGAGTTCGGGGAGGCCATGGAGGAAGACTATCGTCGTCCTCAAAGAAATTCTGGCAAACTGTCCAGCACCTCAGGAGGGTGGAAGCACTGCCCCACCAACACTGTTTACAGTGGAGGTGGAGAGCTGTTGACCTCGACCAGGGATGTGGTCGGGCGGTGGAAGGAATACTTTGAGGGTCTTCTCAATCCCACTGTCATGTCCTCTGTCGAGGAGGCAGCTGGGGTACTGGAGGTGGACTCGTCTATCACTCAAGCTGAAGTAACTGAGGTGGTTGATAAGCTCCTCAGTGGCAAGGCTCCGGGGGTGGATGAGATCCGCCCTGAGTTCCTCAAGTGCATAGATGCTGTGGGACTATCCTGGCTGACATGTCTCTGCAGCATCGTGTGGCAGTCAGGGACAGTACCTCTGGATTGGCAGACCGGGGTGGTGGTTCCTCTTTTCAAGAAGGGGGACCGGAGGATGTGTTCCAACAACCGGGGGATCACTCTGCTCAGCCTCCCCGGGAAAGTCTATTCCAGGGTTCGTCCGATAGTCGAACCTCGGATGCAGGAGGAACAATGCGGGTTTCGACCCGGCCGTGGAACACTAGACCAGCTCTATACCCTCTGCAGGGTCCTAGAGGGGTCATGGGAGTTCGCCCAACCGGTCCACATTTGCTTTGTGGATTTGGAGAAGGCATTTGACCCTCGTGGTGTTCTGTGGGAGGTTCTCTGGGAGTATGGGGTTCGGGGCCCTCTGCTAAGGGCTGTCCGGTCCCTGTACAACCAGAGCAGGAGCTTGGTCCGCATTGCCGGCACAAAGTCAGACCTGTTCCCAGTGCGCATTGGCCTCCGGCAGGGCTGCCCCTTATCACCGGTTCTGTTCATAGTTTATATGGACAGAATCGCTAGGTGCAGCCGGGGGCCGGAGGGGGTCCAGTTCGGGGACTTCAGGATTTCATATCTGCTGTTTGCGGACGATGTTGTCCTGTTGGCTTCTTCAGGCCTAGACCTGCAGCACGCGTTGGGACGGCTGGGATGAGGATCAGCACCTCCAAGTCTGAGGCCATGGTTCTCGACGGGAAAAAGGTGGCTTGCGCTCTCCGGGTCAGTGGAGTGCTCCTGCCTCAGGTGGAGGAGTTTAAGTATCTTGGGGTCCTGTTCACGAGTGAGGGGAGGATGGAGCGCGAGATCGACAGATGGATCGGTGCAGCATCTGCAGTGATGCGGTCGCTGTATCGGTCTGTTGTGGTGAAAAGGGAGCTGAGCCAAAAGGCGAAGCTCTCGATTTACCGGTCGATCTACGTCCCTACTCTCACCTATGGTCATGAGCTCTGGGTCATGACCGAAAGGACAAGATCCTGGATACAAGCGGCCGAAATGAGCTTCCTCCGTCGGGTGGCAGGGCGCTCCCTTAGAGATAGGGTGAGAAGCTCTGTCACCCGGGGAGAGCTCGGAGTAGAGCCTCTGCTCCTCCACATCGAGAGGAGTCAGCTGAGGTGGCTTGGGCATCTGTTCCGGATGCCTCCTGGACGCCTCCCAGGGGAGGTGTTCCGGGCACGTCCCACTGGGAGGAGGCCCCGGGGAAGACCCAGGACGCGCTGGAGGGACTATGTCTCCCAGCTGGCCTGGGAACGCCTCGGGATATCCTGCTTAGTCTGGGCATCCCTGCTTAGACTGCTGCCCCCGCGACCCAGCCCCGGATAAGCGGGAGAAGACGAGACGAGACGAAAATTGTTCTTATCAAAAAGATTGCCTCATACCTTTTAGTTTCCTTTAGGATTTTGATCACTGTTATAGGGTCTGATATTTTTTCCCTAATCTCTTTCATCATTTATTTTCTTTCAAGTATGAATTTCAAATTTCAAGCATATTTTAAATATGACATGTTCTATTGTTTCCTCTACTCCACAATTATCACAATTCCCAGCGCAAGGTTTCGAGATTGTGGGTATTTATTACAAAAAAGTACTATAAAATGTTTTGTTCACATATTTGCACAAGAAGAATAGCCTGTGCGAGGTTTTCTTCCCTCATACAACATTCATCATCATCACATATATTACAAAGTAGTTAATTTAGTTTTTTAATTAATAAGTAGATATTAATTTAAAAAACTAATTCTAAAATAAAATTTTATCTAAATATGTGATTAGTTTAAAATCACAGAGGTTACCTTTATGTTTCGTTTTTAAATGTTTTTATTATTATTTAATTTTATTTAGCATTAGATGATTGTTTAATAACGCAATAAGTATTGATGACATGAAACGTGTTTACCTGCAATACTTTTATGTTGGCATTGATAAAAACATAATGGAGAGGGAAATGGCACACACGCAATGTGGTATTTGTGCAAATTAGATGGTGACATCATCTAGCGACTTTTGGATCAGCCAATAGCAACTTTTTTGGCTGAGGAGTTGGCAACAGTGGACACTTTTCCTGTTTGTAGCCATACTCACCCCCTCGGCAACCAGACTTCCCAGAGCTGAATGGAGACGCGTGGAGGGCATAGTTTGTTTTTATCAACTTGTAAGTTACTTATGCACTCTTGCTTAACCGTTTAAAATAGCAAGTCATTACTTTGGATACATATTCAGTGTGAGGAGTAGGAACAGTTATAGACATTATTCTGTGTGAATTTTAGGCCCTATGTTTGACCTCTTTTTGGTGCTTCCTAACCTATTTTCATCCTGGATCCATCAATGCAAAGGCAAAGCTACATTTACTTTGGGGATATTGCAAAAGGAATTTGCTCTCAGACTTTATTTATACAACCAACCTCTTGTCTCAGAAATTTATGAGCAGAGAAGGAATTCAGAGCTCTTAGACATTGGCAAGAAACACATCCGTCTGCTTAAAGTGGAAAATCAGTTCAAATGGACCAAAAGTCTTGTATTCAGATCATTTGAGAGAGTGACAGGGTTTCCATGAAAATATAAACACATGATTTTCAGTGTGTGGAGTTAAAACCACCATTTTGACAAATAAACATGGAAAGTTTTCCAGATGAGGTATTTTTGCAGATATATTTTTTCTCATTTTCAACCATCACAGACTTCACAAATAGTTTATCTTTTAAAACATGTAGCGCAAGCTGGACGAGCCGGTCCTCACTGCGGCCTATAGTGAGAATTTTATAAGTGTACGATGTGGTGGTGTGCATGCTTGAGGAGGAGAACAAAACCATCTATTTCTGTATTTCGTCACACTGTCTTTGCACTGATCAGTAATGCTGTGACAAAAATACTAACTACTAGCTAACTAAAATGCAACACAGAAACAAAGGAAGTTTGTTTACTTTTATGTTAAAGTTTAATCCATCATCCAGAGTTTAACATTGAGGATAAGTCAAGAAATGAGAAGTGGGAAGCACTCCCTCTGCACCACCTCGACCAATCACAGGGCTTCTGAACTTTTCAGAGGTGCGGAAAGCTTCGCATTGGGTCAGCGAGGAGTTATGTGAACGCGAGCCTTCTCAGAAGGCAATTTGTAGGCATGAAGCATGAGTATATATTGGTCTTAAATCAATGATTTAACATCACTACAGTACTACATCACTTTGTTTTAGAGAATCATAAAAAATTTTCATTAAAAAATACTTTAGAGCAGCAGTCTTTTATTAAAAAAAAATAAGTGTGTCGAACTCAGTTAGATTAAAGTATGTATTTAATATTAGTTGGAGCTAAAGATATATTATTAGGATAAAAATTCTGACCTTTATGTTTTATGGAGATGACATTATGTTAATGATGCCATTTTTATTTATAAAACCTTATAAAAACGTTCCAATCAATCTATCATTCCAAAAACAGAACAATAAGAAGAATTCTGGTCCCGGTAGAAGTTACAGTTTGCAGAGAAAGTTTTGATCATGTCCTGGAGAGGAACTTTATTTGTTACAGTGCACCTGTGTAGAGGAGTTTCTACAAGCGGAAAACAATGTGCGAACTCGGGAGAAATCACATTCAAATTGCGGCTGTTTTTGAAGGTTTGTGATGATAAAGAGGAGTCAAGCGATCACATGACTTCACAGACTGTAAACCGTGACGGATTGGATCGTTCTCCTCACCGCTATTGCGCCTAGAGCCAGAGAAGCTGTTCACCCCTTTGACACCTATTAGAATATTAGCAATTCGTTACTGAGCAGTTTTTCAAAACTTGTGATGGGATTTCTACACAGACAATTGGAATAGTTTGGATTGTATACAAAGGAACTCTGCTGGTAAGTTTAATATTTTATGTTAATTTAAAGTTAGCTTGCTGCTCTGGCCTGTGCATTCAGTCTTTGACTCTCCTGTTATTGAAGATTCACTGTGTTAAGGTTTCCCAGAGATTGAGATTGGTATTTATTTCTGTGTAGTAGACTCTATGCACGGCTACTTCTGCATTCCATGTCAGTGGTTTGTCAACTACTGAGTGCCAGAAGTTGTTTTTCTTTATTTGCTTCAATGGACGTGATCCCCATGGAACTTTACACTTGCATCTTTTTCTTGAGAAAAGTAAGGTTCTAACCTTTGAATTGAACCACAACAATTTATCACACAATGAGACACAGTAGAATAGGAATGTCACCTGTTCACGATGGAGGAACTTACAACTTTTAGAATTAATTTTAAAAATGAATTCGAATTATAGGTCAAAGATTAAATCGGACAATAAAATGATAATACTTCAAACCTGACTAAAATTAACACCTGAACCTAAATGCTGCTATCTGAAAGCTCAAACCATAAGCTTTTTTCCAAATGTTTTTTATTTAATCTCCAACATACGCATACATTTATAATATGTAACATAAAATACAGATACACAACATAAAATAAAAAGCGGTACAAAAGGAAAAATAAATCCCAAGGATATCTAATTAATTTGTCATATTTTGACATCAATGTTTGACTATTTTGCATACAGAACATAAAGGAGCCAAAGTCTGAAATGTCTAAAACAGGGTTGAGAATTTTTGCTTGTGCAGGAAATATTTACCTTATAACATATAAAAATTATAATATAGTTAAAAAAATTATATCCCATAATTTACTTAAACATACCTTAAAGAAACACATTTAAAGATAATTCACCTTCTTAGCATAGAGCAGTGTTTCTCAATAATTTTCTGTCGCGCCCCCCTAGGAAGAAAAAAACATCTTGTGCCAAATTTTTGCTGGGTACCAGGCTCTTTTTGTTTCTTAGTTCACCATACCTTTAATTGAGTTCATCCAATTAGTTATTTTTGTGTTTTCACAAAATTAATCAAACAATTTGTCAATACAAATATACATATGAATTCTTGCATTCATTAAATTGTGTAATCAACCCTGTTTTAACGTATTCGTAATGAAAATCGTACTGATGCTGCCTAAACGTCTTCATGTTAATTCAGATAAAAAACAATTCCACGATAAAACACGTTGAGACGTCTACAGAATTTACAGGTATTTAAAAATGATCTTGTAACACAATTGAAGCCAACAACCACCCGTAATTGTCCAGAATAGTTAGCGATGTTAGTTGGCTGTAAGGGGAACCTTTATGCTAGCTCTCTAGCGAACGACTCTCTCGTCAGTGACTGGCGTTTCCAAGACTTTCAATGTCGCTGCTCCAAAGTTAAGGAAAGTTCAAATGCGCGAGTAGAGTTTGTGAGAGCAAACGGAGCACATACCTCGAATCTCCGGGAAGAGGAAGCCTGTACGTCAGGCATAAGCATCGCTAGTCCCGCGAATGCGAGCAGAAGCCGAGACGCGTTTTCTTGAAAAACGCCGCGAGCTACAGGAATCATATTTGCGAGAGATCTGCTCAGTAGCGTCTGCCCCACTCTTCACCCCCGCGCCGGAGCTCACCGGGCATCCGGCCGATGCAGCAGCGCTTTAGTCCCACACTGAGGGTCCATCACAGCGTCTCATCTGAGATCCCTCCGTGGAACACGTTCATCAGTGCACTGCATACGTGGAAGAATGGAGACGTTAAAGAAATGAAGATTATAATAACAACATTATTAAAAGAACACACAAAGAAATATTAGCATTACTTAGCAAGACACATTTAGAATATAGTTATATGTGTACGTTTTTATGCAAATACACGTGAGATTGTATGTATATAAAAATATGCATATGTAAGAAAGAAAGGATTTTATATAAAAAAAAAAAAAAAAAAAAAATATATATATATATATATATATATATATATATATATATATATATATATATATATATATATATATATATATATATATATATATATATATATATATATACACGCACACAGTCCAAACTACTACCCAGATGGTGGCGGTAATGCACAAAAACAGGTTTGCAAACTATCATAAAACAATACTAGAATAAGAAGAGCAACAGTTGAGAATAGAAGTATTTTAAAGTGCTGAAACATCTGATGAGTGAAACACAGAAGTAGCACAGATGTCTGATTGGCTGAATGTTTACATTTTATATATCTGAAACAAACAAATGTAAAGATAATCCACCCCTCAGAGTGTTCATGGAGGTCAAAACTATCGTTATAAATAAAAAACATTGCAGTACCAGGGGTGTAAACATATTTTTCCAGCTTCAAAGTTGGGCATTTTTAACTAACATTTGAGTGAATGAAAACTTGCTCACTATTACAATTGTTAAATTATTTGATACATTAACAGACTTCTGACAGGTAATAGAACCAACTATTTTCATTTCCTGAATAGTAGAATTCCCAACAAACAAGGAACAATATGACAACGTCATCAGTTAGTCATCTTTTGGTCACGCTGACATTACCTGTCCCTTTGTGACAACTTTATGAAATGTGGTGATTATTTTGAGGTAAAGTTAACTTTGGAAGTTCTTTAAATGTCCTCGTCCATTACAAGCACGTTCTCAAACGACGTTGCAGTTTAGGATCATGAGGAACGTTGTAGTGACGCCACCTCACAGTATTCAGAAAACATTTTCAGATAACTTTCAGATTATTTGATTTGCTAGAATATTCCCACTTTTAAAATAAATCAATATTGGTAGTTGATATTTAGTTTAAATATTTATCCTGAAACTCTCAGAAGTACAACTGTATTCAATTTTGAACATTTACAGAAAGTATAAATATATTGGAGATCTTAGATATTGCATTTCCTATATCAAAAGAATCTAACGCTATTAATAAAACATTCTTAAAAACTGAATGGCCAAGTGTCATGTCATTTTTTTTAAATCGTCTGGCTTATAAAAAAAAACGTTGTATTTAAAATTTTATTCAAATGGTATGTTAAAAAAATAACAAGCATTCTTTTTATATTTCATTTAACATGTTTTCTCTCTTACTTTCACATAATAAATACATTTGTTAAGAGTTTATTTTTGATCTGAGTTATTTGAATTTGAACTTAGGTTTATCTGAAGGTTGCAAGTATATTTTACTTATATATTAAAACAGGTCCATTAAGATCCCTAAAAATAGTTATAACATGTATTCTATTGCAGTGAAATTAGTTTTGTATTTTCATTTCTCATTACATTCACAAATTTGACACCAATATTTGTTTACATATGTGAAACACTTGGATATCAGAAATTATGAGTGGATGCATGCATTTAACATGTTCCAACATGTATTCACATTTGTAAAAAAGAATGACACTTTTATTTGTTTGCTCAAACATTATAAGGATGCATCATGAAATATGCAGTCAACATGAAACACAAAGTTTCAACTTTAGAACTTTCTTTTAAATGCATGTCCACAAACAGTGAACCTGTAACTTTCCAATGCTGCGTTTGTAGATGCCTTTTGAATTAAAATTAATATGTGATTTGTCCCCCTAATTGTTCTCATGTTCTTCATTATATGGTATTTGACAACAGTATTATTTTGCTACTTAGGTTTTCTAGTTTCAGAAAAGGATTAATGTTTCCCAGCGATGGGTTGTGGCTGGAAGGGCATCCGCTGCGTAAAACATATGCCAGAGAGTTGGTGGTTCATTCCGCTGTGGCGACCCCGAAAGGGAAGAAAGCCGACATGAAGATGAATGAATGAATGAATGAAAAGGATTAAGGACTTTTTCCACTCTGGACAAGTGTCAGTGCATAAACATTCCATGAGAGCATCTACACATGGATTTTCTAAATAAAAATACACTTTAAACCATGTTTTGTCCTGTGTTGTATTTTATTCTGATTTGTTATCATTTTGAGATGGCTTACACATGTTAAGTCCATATTCCAGGAATGGTTTAGCAATTATAGATTAATGTTTATGCTTATTTTTACATTACACTTTTGATTGTAAGCGAAAATATGAAACGTACTGGTGAACAACTGGATCGTCACCTAGATCACCTTGGTGTTAAACTATATTACGAATTGTGACCTGACATCTAACAATTGTCTCTTAGAGATGTATTGTATTATACTCTCCAATAACACCCTCACAATGCGTTGATAAAGTCATGGTGAGGTGCTTGGTAGGTCACGGAGACGTGCTTCTCACATACAAGCAGCATAATACCGGTACGTCCTCACCAAGTATGTTTCACAAATGTATGTCACAGATACGTGACATGTTATGTCCTAGCAACAAAAATCGTCTGGTCATAATGTAACTCTGTGAGAAGGGGAAGTGGCCAAGTGCTGTACATTGTTGACAACTGCTTAGAGATAAATGGAAAGCAACATTCAGAAATACTGTCAATGACATTGATTGATTTATAGGTATTGTTTTTAATAATAGGCATTACAAACGTAATTCTTTCTTTCTTTTTTTTTGATTGTTTGATCTTGTTTACGAGAAGTTTGTATAATTTTTAAATTGTATTTGTATTGTGTGTATTATATATTGTGTATTATATTGTGTATATATATATATATATATATATATATATATATATATATATATATATAGGGGGTGTTTGTGTAAGTGTGAGAGAGGGGGGCGGCGATATCTTTATATTATGTGTTCAATAATCTTGCAATTATTTGACAGCGATCGTATTAAAATATTTTGAAGCTACATAAGCGACTTTTTGCTTTGTGGGTAAAATTTTGCGTACGCTGTCTTTTCCGGATACGTTGAGCTGGGCGGAACTTAATGCACAATACAGGCTTTCAGCCCGAGAACTATTCATGAACGTACACTGATAGTTTTGAAGAAAAATGGCAGCCTGTCTGATGATGAATGTCGCTGATGCTTCGTGATTTTCTTAGATCTATAGGTCTGTCGTTGGAACAGTTTCAGTACCGTTCGGGTTCTGAGGGTATTCATTCATGATGATGACATGGGAGCATCCCGTGGAATGATTCGGTGTTCGGTTTAAACAGGTATGAAGGATAATCTCCAGTAATCTCCGTCTTACTTGCACTAGCGTTAGTAACGTCAACTTACTGAGGTGATGTTCCACATCATTATTTGTAATGTTGTTATTCGCTCATAAACGAGTACCTCTGTAAGACATGACAGAGGGAATGTCTTAGTAGTCTTTGTAGGGTTTGAAACGTGTAGAAAGCAATGGCGATGCTTAGCTGAATGAAAGGGAAAGTCTATCAAAAACTTGTTCACAGAAATAAAAAGCAAGAGAAAAATGCCTTTTTTCACCTTAGATGATCGTTCTAAACTAACTTCAAAACTGCTATAATTTAGTACACGATTTATTACTTGTTGTTTGTTTATTCAACCTGGCTCAAAGCCAGCAGTATGAGACGTTCAAAGACATAATTTCTAAATCAGATCTCTCAGAGAAGTATAGATATGCAGACTCAACAAAATCTGACTGTTTCGAAGTGAGATCCAAACAAATAATTGCAATTGCAATTTAATTAAATGCAAATAAATAATTGAAAGCTGATTTAGTGGTTTTGGAGAATCGACAGATGCTAGTCATTAAATTAATGTTTCATGCCAAAATGAAAATGTAGACATCAATTACTCCAAGCGCTGTTACAACTTGTCAGATTTGAAATGATGCAGAGAGTTTAGGGGTTACAAACTCTTTGATGGAACTATCTTAAGATGCACAAGCACACTAGGCTATTAGTGCACCTGTTGAAACAACGTTTTTGATGAGGGAACAAAACTAAAGCATGAGAGAACTGTCTGAAAAGTTGAGTTTACATGATACGACACCTTACAAAAGTATTTTCCATTGTTAATTTTTTTAATTTCTGTTGACGGCAAGCTGTGTGATTGTTTCTGAGAAATACACAGCAAGGTGAATCTACTCATCGATGTGTGGCTGATTTCTCTTTTTCTTGTCTCTGTTTCTAGCTGTGTTTACAGGTCTCTTAAGCTCCGATTATGAATCACTTTTCCTGCCCGGTCTCAAACCTGAATGGCCTGAATGGTGCGAATGAACAGCCACAGGGGGAATGTGTGAGGCCTCCTGGCTCCCTCTCGCATGCCGCACGACTAGCGCTCGAGCTTCGGGGAAAATGTGCAGCATATGTATTGGCGCTGCGTCCCTGGAGCTTTAGCGCCTCTCTCACGCCGGTGGCTTTAGGAAGTGCTCTAGCATATAAACTAGATGGGTCTGTGGATCTGCTAGTGCTTTTGGTCTGTGCCATAACTGTCCTGGTGGTTCACGGAGCTGGAAATCTGGTCAACACATACTACGATTTCTCAAAGGTAAGGATTTTCTAAGGTAATCTATTAGTTTAAATAAAATCCATCTTGGCTTTTGGGTTCTTGCTCAGAACAAAAAGATAACAAAATGCAGCTGGGTAGGAGCTAGAATTATACTGGCTTGTGATCAAAGTAAATAAAAGTAAAGCCTGTCAAAATCAACCGTCGGTTTGAATTTAAGCTATCCTTGAATAAAGCTAATAGCAAATTCGTTTTTTTTTTTTTTTACCATTCATCTCATTAAAGCATGCCACATGGGTATAAAAGGTAGTCTTATACAAAAACAACTTAATTTTTTTATGTGCCTGTATTGGTTTTAAGGTGTGTAGGTTGTCATCTCCTGTTGTCATATATCTCTCTCTGTCTCTCTCTCTCTCTCTCCCCCCTCTCATTCTCATCTCTTTTTCTCTCTCACCATTTTGTGTCTCTCTTTCTTACCCTCTCGTTCTCATCTTTATCTCTCCCTCCCTCTCATTGTCATCTCTCTCTCTCACACCCTCTTGTGTCTCTCTTTTTTACCCTCTCGTTCTCATCTTTATCTCTCCCTCCCTCTCATTGTCACTCCTCTCTCTCTCTCTCTCTCTCTCTCTCTCTCTCTCTCTCTCTCTCTCTCTCTCTCGCACACCCTCTTGTGTCTCTCTTTCTTACCCTCTCGTTCTCATCTTTATCTCTCCCTCCCTCTCATTGTCATCTCCTCTCTCTCCTCTCTTCTCTCTCTCTTCTCTCTCTCTACATCTCTCTCTCGCAACACCCTCTTAGTCTCTCTTCTTACCCTCTCGTTCTCATCTTTATCTCTCCCTCCCTCTCATTTGTAATTCTTCTCCTCTCTCACACCTTCTTGTTCTCGTCTCTCTTCACCTCTCTTTGCTCTCCCTCCTCTTGCTCATCTCTCTCTCCCTCCCTCTCATTCTCATCTCTCTCTCTCTCTCTCTCACACCCTCTTGTGTCTCTCTTTCTTACCCTCTCGTTCTCATCTTTATCTCTCCCTCCCTGTCATTGTCATCTCTCTCTCACCTTCTTGTTCTCGTCTCTCTCACCCCTCTCTTGCTCTCCCTCCCTCTTGCTCATCTCTCTCTCCTCCTCTCATTCTCATCTCTCTCTCTCTCTCTCTCTCTCACACCCTCTTGTGTCTCTCTTTCTTACCCTCTCGTTCTCATCTTTATCTCTCCCTCCCTGTCATTGTCATCTCTCTCTCACCTTCTTGTTCTCGTCTCTCTCACCCCCTCTCTTGCTCTCCCTCCCTCTTGCTCATCTCTCTCTCCTCCTCTCATTCTCATCTCTCTCTCTCTCTCTCACACCCTCTTGTGTCTCTCTTTCTTACCCTCTCGTTCTCATCTTTATCTCTCCCTCCCTGTCATTGTCATCTCTCTCTCACACCCTCTTGTGTCTCTCTTTCTTACCCTCTCATTCTCATCTTTATCTCTCCCTCCCTCTCATTGTCATCTCTCTCTCTCTCACCTTCTTGTTCTCGTCTCTCTCACCCCTCTCTTGCTCTCCCTCCCTCTTGCTCATCTCTCTTTCCTCCTCTCATTCTCATCTCTCTCTCTCTCTCACACCCTCTTGTGTCTCTCTTTCTTACCCTCTCATTCTCATCGTTATCTCTCCCTCCCTCTCATTGTCATCTCTCTCTCACACCCTCTTGTGTCTCTCTTTCTTACCCTCTCGTTCTCATCTTTATCTCTCCCTCCCTGTTATTGTCATCTCTCTCTCTCACCTTCTTGTTCTCGTCTCTCTCACCCCTCTCTTGCTCTCCCTCCCTCTTGCTCATCTCTCTCTCCCTCCTCTCATTCTCATCTCTCTCTCTCTCTCACACCCTCTTGTGTCTCTCTTTCTTACCCTCTCGTTCTCATCTTTATCTCTCCCTCCCTGTCATTGTCATCTCTCTCTCACACCCTCTTGTGTCTCTCTTTCTTACCCTCTCATTCTCATCTTTATCTCTCCCTCCCTCTCATTGTCATCTCTCTCTCTCTCACCTTCTTGTTCTCGTCTCTCTCACCCCTCTCTTGCTCTCCCTCCCTCTTGCTCATCTCTCTCTCCTCCTCTCATTCTCACCTCTCTCTTTCTCTCTCACACCCTCTTGTGTCTCTCTTTCTTACCCTCTCATTCTCATCTTTATCTCTCTCTCCCTGTCATTGTCATCTCTCTCCCTCTCACCTTCTTGTTCTCGTCTCTCTCACCCCTCTCTTGCTCTCCCTCCCTCTTGCTCATCTCTCTCTCCTCCTCTCATTCTCATCTCTCTCTCTCTCTCTCTCAGGGTATCGATCATAAGAAAAGTGATGACCGGACTCTAGTGGACCAGATCCTGGAGCCTCAGGATGTGGTTTTACTGGGAGCGGTGTTGTATTCAGCGGGGTGTTTGTGTGTCTCTCTGCTCTTCTACCTCTCCAGACTCCGTCTTGAACACCTCGCTCTTGTTTACTTTGGGGGTCTCTCCAGCTCCTTCCTCTACACTGGAGGTGTCTCTCTTACACACAGACATACAGAACACATATACACTGGAAGTTCGTTAGGATTGCCTTTCTGGGTTTATTTGGGTTACAAACACCACTAACTGAGCCTTAATAGTGATAATGCATAGAGTACAATGAAAATCATCACCAGATTATTATTTAGAAGTAGAAACCTTTTCATACACACTTCAACAGTTCATTGGTAAGCTTTAATTCTGTGAAGCCAAGTTTAATGCTAATTCACTTCATGCTAGTTCATCTTTTGTGTGCCCTCTTTAGTTCCACAGTTATGTTTTTTCATATTTTGAAAAATGTGTTTAACACCATTTAACATCACAGCATAAATGATCCACAGACCAAAACCTTCATGTTAGAAGCTTCACCCATAGTTTGCCTTTGCAATCCTTAATGAATCTGATGTGTATCAAAGAGGCCATGAAGTGCTTATTTTCTTTCTTTCTTTCTTTCTTTTGTTTGTTTGAGGAACTCAGTTTTTAGTGAAAATTATTTGATGAGAGCGTCTGTACAGGATTGCATAGAGTCCTGTAGATAAGGAGCGTCCTGGCTGTGAAAAGATGTTGGTTAATTTTGGCACTGCAACAAAAAACACAACTCAGACGTCACTCAGACACACTTACTAAATGAACTTCCTACGTCAAGAAAATCAAACAGTGGAACGATATTAGCCAATCCAAAAAACACATTTCTGCGATCTCTGAAGAAGGATCATTTCTGCTCAAACAGCTTTGTAGCTCGTTGACTGTGTTACACAGATAACAAAGAGCTCTTCCATGTTTATCATCAGTGAGTTATTGACACAGGAAAAGCGAATCTTTGAATCAGTGTACAACTACACTGAATAAAAAAAAAGAATAATTCCAATAATTAGTGTGAATGATGTACGTTATTTATGCAAAAAAACGTTAGTGTGACTCCTAGCAGTGAATTAGAAAACAGAGAGCTATTGCAAAAACAAAGCCGCAGTCATTGCCTTTGCTCTTACTGGAAGGATCTGAACTGTACTAGACAGAATTCGGAAGTAGTTGTGCAAGTAGCTCATTATTTTTACATTTGTTTGTTTAAGTTGTATAAAATGTAAAACTTATAGCCAATCAGACGCCTTGACTCCGGCCATGTCCCACCTCTGAGGACATGTTTGAGCCCATTTTGATCTTCGTTTGACTTTGTGAGAAACCTTATGGGTGACGTCACAAACACTCTGTCCATGTTATATGCAGTTGATGGTGTGGTCGAGCTCCATTGTCGAGTCCATACGGAGGATCTCTGAGGAATTTGAAATGTTTTGATTACTGGTAGATGTCTGTTTTCTTCTAAATAAGATAATTCCTAAGGAAGGAATAAAAATCTGCTGTTTTGAACAGGATTAAACCATTTGCCCATTTTTCATAGTTTCAATTTTAAAGTCAATCAATTTTTTTGTGTTAAAAATATAAGAAATGTATTTTTTTGTAGTGCTATCGATTGGTAAAAAGAAATTAACTAATTAATCGCACTCAAAATTCATCGTGATTAATCACAATGGCAAGACTGAAACTTTTTAAATCTATAAATGTAAAATGTAAATAATCAATGTAAATTGAAGACATAGAGACCATTTAAACTATTTATTGTATATGATAGAATTTTTTTTTTACTTGTAACACAGGTTTTGTCATGTAAACAACATAGCTGCAATAAATCATCAATATCGCTCAATTTAACTTTTTGCTTCTCTTCTTTGGTGGCCTCATTCCTTTTATTTTCGGAAAGAAACTTTAGGTTGACTGATAGCAACCCTGCTTAGTCAACTCACCACATTCTTTTTGTGTTTTTACTGATATTTAGTACCAGGTTTGTGTGGCCTCGTTTTAGGCTTGCTCTAAAGAAGGAAGATGACAGCAAATCGAAAAGAGCTAGAGAGCTCTCGTCTTTGGTCTGTGATTGTAACTATGTTGCGCAATGTAACAATGCATGCATTGTCAATTTTTCTGGCCAGTCCGTCAGCTAAGCAAAAGGCCAATCGGTTTAATTCTGATCAGAGTTCACGAAGTTTCCCTTTGGCTTGACTCAACTTGCATTATAGAGCTTTACCCAAAGGGGTAACATAACCGGGTCATGCTCGTAAAAGTATCCAGAGTTCATCTGGATAATCAAAGAGAATCATCTCTCTTTTACAAAGTCAGTAGGAATAGCAGCATTAAACTAGCTCAGTACCAGTCATTAACAGACGTGCTGTCAAAGTCAAAACAGCCTCAACATAATGTAGACAGTGATTGTGTATCATGGATTTTCAATCAAAACAATAAAATTGAAGGGGACCAGAAGCTAGATATGCAGTGACTCATACCATATATATGCTCTGCATGTAACTCATCCCAGTATACACACACAGCAGTGAACAAACACTGTGAACACACACCCGGAGGTGTGGGCACACATGGCTGCGGCGTTATGGGTTGTAACTCTTCACTGCTAGATCAATTGAAAGTACTTAAATAATGTTCCATGTTTTATTTCATCACCTAAATGTCAAAATATCTGCCACATTCTTCTCTCTCTCAATTCATGGCCTCTTTAATTACATAATCCACTCTGTGCACCTTTAGTAATCCTCTTTTGTTTTTTCTCTCTCTACAGGCATCGGGTTGAAGTATGTGGCTCTGGGTGACGTGGTGATTCTGATCACTTTCGGTCCTCTGGCAGTCATGTTTGCTCATGCTGTTCAAGTGGGCTACCTGTCTGTTCTTCCGCTTGTTTATGCCATTCCATTAGCGCTAAACACAGAGGCCATCTTGCACAGCAACAACACACGCGACATGGACTCTGACCGCGCCGCTGGCATCGTCACACTAGCCATCCTGCTGGGGCCCACACTCTCGTACGTACTCTACAACCTACTGCTCTTCCTGCCCTACCTGCTCTTCTGTCTGCTAGCCACACGCTACAGCATTAGCATGGCTCTGCCGCTGCTCACCCTGCCCATGGCCTTTCCTCTGGAGCGCATGTTTCGTCAGCAGAACTACGCCAGGATTCCTCAGAGGACCGCTAAACTCAACCTGCTGATGGGCATCTTCTA
This sequence comes from Danionella dracula, assembly GCA_900490495.1. NCBI lineage: Eukaryota > Metazoa > Chordata > Actinopteri > Cypriniformes > Danionidae > Danionella > Danionella dracula. The sequence continues at coordinate 16,902,378 of UELW01000334.1, forward strand.
TGTTTTTGGAATCATCTTGGCACCTCAGGGGAGTCTTCCACTGCTCTAAGGGGGTAACCGCCCAAAGAACTAGCAAAGAGACCAGTCTTGGAAGTACCAAAACTTCTCTTCGTTTTGCAGAGGGTAACTTTGTGAATGTTTTCATAAGCAGTACTGGCCCAGAGAGGAGAACCTGCTAAATAATGCTTTATAAAGCCGCTCTCCAGATGTTTTGAGGAACCCAGCTGACTGACTTGCTCTATAAGGGTTGCAGAAATTTTTGTTTTTAGAAAGGCTTGCTTAGAAATTGAAGACCGTATAAGTAGCCTGCCGTTCTCATAATTGTTGATGATACGCTCAAGGAATGCAAGAAAACTTCAAGATCGATTTGACACAGAAGTAGTTTAATAAAAGAAGCTGCAACGCATTTCCAAGAAGAGCTCTCAAGGAACCCATTTCCACTGGAGGCTTTTGAAAGCTGTAATCTTGCAGAATATCTTTTTAAAACTAATTTTTGAAAAAAAAAAAAAACTGCTGATGCCTCCTGCTGCTCTGAGGGAACCAATTGTACCATGCTGGAATTGGTCAGAACAGTACTTTTAATGAGGTTAATCCTCCTGACATGAACATGAACACTTGAGTAGTCTTGCTCTGCTCGGTGAGTCTGCTTCTGATGTGGCTGTAAGATGCTTTTATATTTATAGATGCTAATTTAAATGTTTAATTTATTGTTGCAAACGACCAGAATATAGGCCCTGCAGGATGTCAGTATTGTCAAAAACAGACCAGAGTGTAAATGAGAGTATGTGTTTATCTAAAGAAATTAAATAGGTCTGGAAAGCATGGGGCTCTTTTAGTTGTTATTGAATTTTCTGGAGAGTGTCTTGTTTGAGCGTGTGTATAGACATGTACAGTGTAACCTTCTTCATCTTTTTTCGGCTGTTCCCAGTTTAGGGGTCGCCACAGCAAATCATCTGTTTCCACCTAACTCTGGCCTCAGTATCCTCTACTCTTGCACCAATTACCTTCATGTCCTCCTTCAGCACACCCATATAACTTGTCTTTGGCCTTCCTCTTGCCCTTTTGCCTGGCAGCTCCATCTCCAACATCCTTCTACCAATATAACTACTATCCCTTCTCTGCACATGTCCAAACCATCTTAATCTGGCTTCTCTGACTTTGTCTCCAAAACAACCAACTTGAGCTGTTCCTCTGATGTGCTCGTTCCTAATCTTGTCCATCCTTGTCACTCCTAAACTGAACCTCAACATCCTCATCTCTGCTACTTCCATCTCTGCCTCGTGTCTCTTCCTCACTGCTACAGTCTCTAACCCATACATCATAGCTGCTCTCACTACTGTTCTGTACACCTTTCCTTTGATTCTTGCTGACACTCTTCTGTCACACAACACCCCTGACACTTTTCTCCACCCACTCCAACCTGCCTGCACTCGCCTCTTCACCTCTTTTCCACACTCCCCGTCGCACTGGACTGTTGACCCCAAATACCTAAACTCCTCCACCTTCTTGACCTCAGCCCCCTGTAACCTCACTGTTCTACTTCCCTCCCTCTCGTTCAAACACATGTATTCTGTCTTACTACGACTGACTTTCATTCCTCTTCTTTCTAGAGCAGACCTCCAACTTTCCAGCTGTCCCTCCACCTGCTCTCTACTCTCACTACAGATTACAATGTCATCTGCAAACATCATTGTCCATGGAGATTCCTGTCTGACCTCATCTGTCAGCCTGTCCATCACCATAGCAAACAAGAAGGGACTCAAAGCCGATCCTTGATGTAGCCCCACCTCCACCTTGAACTCCTACGTCTGACCTGCAGCACATCTCACTGTTGTCATACTCCTCTCATACATATCCTGAACTACTCTGACGTACTTCTCTGCCACTCCTGACATCCTCATACAGGACCATAGCTCCTCTCTCGGCACCCTGTCATACGCTTTCTCTAAATCCACAAAGACGCAGTGCAACTCCTTCTGACCATCTCTGTACTTCTCCATTAACATTCTCAGAGCAAAAATTGCATCAGTAGTGCTCTTCCTGGGCATGAAGCCATACTGCTGCTCGCAAATATCCACTTCCCTTCTTAGCCTAGCTTCCACTACTCTTTCCCAGAGTTTCATTGTGTGGCTCATCAAGTTTGTACCTCTGTAGTTGTTACAACTTTGCACATCACCCTTGTTCTTAAAGATTGGCACTAGGACACTTCTCCTCCATTCCTCAGGCATCTTCTCACTCTCTAGAATCCTGTTGAATAACCTAGATAGGAACTCCACTGCTGTTTCTCCTAGACACTTCCACACCTCCACAGGGATGTCATCTGGACCAACAGCCTTTCCACTCTTCATTCTCCTCAGAGCCTTCCTCACCTCATCCTTTCTAATCTTTTCAACTTCCTGGTCTACAATGTTCACCTCTTCCCCCCCTTCTTTCCCTCTCATTCTCCTCATTCATCAGCTCCTCAAAATACTCCTTCCATCTTCTCTGCACACTCTCCTCACTCGTTAGAACCCTTCCATCTCTATCTTTAATCACCCTTATCTGTTGCACATCCTTCCCATCTCTGTCTCTCTGTCTCGCTGGTCTGTACAATTCCTTCTCACCTTCCCTCGTGTCTAACCTGGCATACAACTCTGTTTGGCCTTTGCCACCTCCCTCTTCACCCTACACTGTGATTCCTTGTAGTCCTGTCTACTTTCTTCAGTCCTTTCGATGTCCCACTTCTTTTTAGCTAGCCTCTTCCTCTGGATGATGTCCTGTACTTCCTCATTCCACCACCATGTTTCCTTATCTTCTTTCCTTCTTCCTGCTGACACACCCAGCACCTTCCTACCTGTCTCCCTGATCACTTCTGCTGTAGTTTCCCAGTCCTCTGGAAGCTCTTCCTGACCACCCAAAGCCTGTCTCAGCTTCTGTCTGAATTCCTCACAACCGTCTTCCTTTTTCAACTTCCACTACTTGGTCTTTTTTTCCATCTTTCCTCCCCTCTTCTTCCTGACCACCAGAAACATCCTACACATCACCATCCGATGCTGTCTGCCTACACTCTCTCCTACCACTACTTTGCAGTCAGTGATCTCTCTCAGATTGGCTCGTCTACTTAGGATGTAGTCCACCTGCGTACTCCTACCACTACTCTTGTAGGTAACTCTATGTTCCTCCCTCTTCTGGAAATAAGTGTTAACTACAGCCATTTCCATCCTCTTGGCAAAGTCCACCCCCATCTGTCCTTCTGGGTTCCTTTCCTTAACACCAAACCTGCCCATCACTTCCTCATCACCTCTATTGCCCTCGCCCACATGACTGTTGAAGTCTGGTCCCCCCACTACTCTCTCCCCTCTGGGAATACTTTCCATCACCTCATCTAACTCACTCCAGAATCTCTCCTTGTCTTCCAGCTTACAGCCTACTTGTGGAGCATAACCTCTCACTACATTCAACATCACCCCTTCAATCTCTAACTTCAAACTGATCACCCTGTCAGACACTCTGTTCACCTCTAAAACATTCCTCACTAACTCCTCCTTCAGGATCACTCCTACCCCATTTCTCTTCCTATCCTCACCATAGTAAAACAGTTTGTATCCCACTCCAATACTACGCGCTTTGCTACCCTTCCACCTGGTCTCCTGCACACACAGAATATCTACCTTCCTTCTCTCCATCATGTCCGCCAGCTCTCTACCTTTCCCAGTCATTGTACCAACGTTGAGAGTCCCTATTCTCAGACCTATACTCTTGCCTTTCCTCTTCTCTCTCTGCCTACGAATCCTTCTCCCTCATCTCCTTCTTTGGCCAACAGTAGTCCAATTTCCACCGGCACCCTGTAGGTCAACAGCACCGGTGGCGGTCGTTGTTAACCCGGGCCTCGACCGATCCAGTATGGAAATTGAATTGATGACTTGCATATTTGGTTTTGGCATGTTTTACACCGGATGCCCTTCCTGACGCAACCCTCTCTATTTATCCGGGCTTGGGACCGGCACAGAAGTTACTGGCTTGAAACCCCTGTGGCTAGATTATACATGTACAGTGTAACCAATTATGAGATATTTGTCTTTAGACAAATACTGGCCAAAATACTGTCCAAAATGAGTCTGTATTGTTCTCTGTAGATAGAATAACTCAAAATCTTCAAAACTGGTTAATTTTATGGAACTGTACGGATGGTCAATGACCTGAAGAAGTTTCTTCTTCGAAACTGCTGCAAATGATATACTTTTAACATCAATTCAGAGGCCCAATAATAGGTTTTAAGAAGTTGAGCACATTTTTCAAGTTTGAACTATTTTAGCCCTTTTCCGATTCAAGTGCTAGCACTTTTAGTATAGTTTGGCATAGCTTAGATTATTAAAGAGCTTTGATTATTTGTTTAAAACTCTTTGGTGGCTATGTTACTGAAGCAAAGCTAAAATCTCTTGAGAAAATAGATTTGAAATAATTTTTTAATCGACCTTTGTACCTATGCAGTGCCTGAAGAATCTATTTTTAAATGTGAAAAATATCAAATGAGCAGTCATTCTGTTTCTAATATGAAATTGCTTCTGGTCTAATGGAGTGCAATGATTTATGATGAGCTATGCTAAACATGCCACCCCCAGATCCTGAGGATGAGTAAATTGGTTTGGTAAAATGCTACTAATCGTTTTGAAGAAGGTTGAAGGATGAAACAAACTCTGGAAACAATATAGCGTTCCTTAAAGGTTTTTTTATTTTCAGAGCTAATAGCACCTTTAATTACTATGGATAGATAGGTCATGTGTGTTTTTATTTTGATGTTTAAACAAATGATGACTATATTCTTTGATTTTCATGAATGTGAGGGTTATTGTTTGTTAAATGTCAACCTCTTCTTCTAATGATCATTGAGTGTTATTTCCATATGACGCTAACATAAGACATTGATAACATTGATAAGAACCTTCTGATCTACAAGAAACCTGTTTCTAACAGAAAATTTGTGCTTGTTGCTTGGATGCTTAGTGTGAAAGCAATAGCTCACCTACACTCAGCTAAAGGATTATTAGGAACACCATCCTAATACGGTGTTTGACCCCCTTTCACCTTCAGAACTGCCTTAATTCTACGTGGCATTGATTCAACAAGGTGCTGAAAGCATTCTTTAGAAATGTTGGCCCATATTGATAGGAGAGCATCTTGCAGCTGATGGAGATTTGTTGGATGCACATCCAGGGCATGAAGCTCCCGGTCAACCACATCCCAAAGATGCTCTATTGGGTTGAGATCTGGTGACTGTGGGGGCCATTTTAATACAGAGAACTCATTGTCATGTTCAAGAAACCAACTTGAAATTATTTGAGCTTTGTGACATGGTGCATTATCCTGCTGGAAGTAGCCATCAGAGGATGGGTACATGGTGGTCATAAAGGGTGGACATGGTCAGAAACAATGCTCAGGTAGGCAGTGGCATTGAAACAATGCCCAAATGGCACTAAAGGGCCTAAAGTGTCCCAACAGACATCCCCCACACCATTACACCACCACCACCAGCCTGCACAGTGGTAACAAGACATGATGGATCCATGTTCTCATTCTGATTACACCAAATTCTGACTCTACCGTTGGAATGTCTCAACTGAAATTGAAACTCATCAGACCAGGAAACATTTTTCCAGTCTTCAACTTTCCTATTTTGGTGAGCTTGTGCAAATTGTAGCCTCTTTTTTTTCCTATTTGTAGTGGGGATGAGGGGTACCCGGTGGGGTCTTCTGCTGTTGTAGCGCATCCTCCTAAAGGTTGTGCGTGTTGTGGCTTCACAAATGCTTTGGACAGGTGTTTCTAATAATTCTTTAGGTGAGTGTAGAAATGAAGGGATTTACAGTACAGGTTGTTTTCACAACACAAGTAAAAACAAGGAGGTGAATATTTATATGCTGCTTCTGGTACTTATGGGTTGTTTTCATTTTTAAAATTGTTTCAAAATAACACTCAAGTGGTTTGCATTATTCAGTTTTGTCAGTCAGATTCTATATCTCAGGATTGATTATGGATCTTGGCACAAAAGGCACAACAATTGTTTAAACTATTTTTTGCTCTCTGGCTTTTCTATGCATGCATTTTTAACAGTCTGATATTGAAAATGTTCTTAGATAACCTAAAAGAGAGAATTATTATTTCCAAGTACAGGTTTTTTTCTTTAAAAAACTGATTATTAATCAAGTTGTCATAATTTTTTTATAATTTTTCCTGTTCTGGGGATATCGGTGTTGAGTAGGAATAGTATTTTATAATAACTGAAGCAGAAATAAGACAATTTGTTCAATTATAATCATTAAGAATAATTAGAAATGTATGTTTTTATTTATTGATTGGGTTGCTTGCATATTTATACACACAGAAGTAAGTACACCTTTAACAGGAATTGGAAAGATTACATGTTGATATGTAATACGACAGGCTAATGTGTAAAATGAAAATGCATTTCTGTTATTATATCTGCATTTTCACCTTACATGTGTGCAAAGTTAGTTGCAAAATTAAAATATATAATAAATTTGCCTTTTACAGCTGCTGTTTGAGGGGGGTGTCATGGTGGTGCAGCAGGTAGCACGGTTGTCTCACAGCAAGAAGGTCCTCGGCTGCGTCAGTTCAGTGTGGAGTTTGCATGTTCTCCCCGTGATCGTGTGGGTTTACTCCGGGGGCCAGGTTTCCCACACAAGTCCGAAGACATGTGCTACAGGAGAATGGGTTTACAAACTTGTTCATAAAGTATGAGTGAGAATGAGTGTGTGGGGACAGGCACGTGCACAAGCAGGGCTCAACCTGTGGCCTTTTAAGTGAAGGCCTTTATTGTAATTAAGCTTGGAAGTGCCCTTTTTAGGGGGGAGGTTTTTTCTAAATTAGTCAATGCTATTTGGAGCCCTTTACCTCTGTTTATTGTTTAACAAATTTTAGTCTCCATAACCTTTTCAATCCTCATTACCATGATCTGGATTAGACTAATTTGAAATTATGTTTAATTCCCCTCATAGTTGAGAAGAAGTGTAATTTTCAAGGCTAAATGATTATGTATTACATTTTCAAAAATGTATTTTAAAATCTGTAATGTAAAAATGACTCAAACTTGCTGTGCTGCTAGTTATCATGTTAATGAAGATTCAAAAGGTTTTGGAGAATAATTATTTGAAAATAAAATGTTAATGGCCCTGAAATTTGCGGGAAAAGTGTCATGCGCTAAGGTGAAAATTCATATATTAATGATAGTTAACGTTGGCCATGTGTCGAAGTCATGTTTTGGTTTGAGATCGAGTTCTCATTTGGAAAATTGTTGACAATAAAATAGCGAGTAAGAAGTAAGAAACTTAAAGTACTCATAACAAAACCTTTACGCGGAGATCGTTTCCATTTGTTTTAGTGCTCTCGGTACCTGATTCTGTGCTCGATTTATTAATGGCTGCTAGGTGGCGCCATATTTTCCTCGTCGTCTGTCTTGCTTCCTTGCGGCTCACTTGACCGCAGAGATTCTGTGTTCTGTGAAACACAGGATCTAATCACACAGCCGTCTCGACAGAACTTCCAAAAACTGTGAAAGCTGTTAAAATACACTATTACTTTGTGGGATTAATTTTCCCTGAGAATGATTTTTGTTTAAATCGTTATATATAGAATATATATAGAATATAAAATATTTACATATATCGACATGCCACTGATTTGTGGTCTGTAGACTTCTGAAATTGAACACAGCACCTGGTTAGTTATGCAATAAAATATAAAATAAAATTACGAGTCTCTCAAATTCTATTTTTACAATACATTTCTTTACATTTAATTTTAGTGAGAGTTCTTGTTTAATGATTTTGTCATAAATAAAACCTAATCAGTACCGATCCTGAAGAGATGCAAGTTTATTATTTTCATCAATTCTATTTGGTAGAAATAATATAACCAGGTGTTTACAATAAAAAAAACTGCACACAGCGGTAAAACAACCCTGTAGTTTTATTTTCGCATATACACAACACTATTGTGGAGAAGCGATCTGAAGTGGCCAGGGTTAAATGGGAGTTCAGGGTTGTGTCAGAGCTTGGCCTCTAGATGTCCCTGTGGGGCCAGGTATCAGATTGTGTTGGAATACTCGAACCAACTCATTTATCTGCTTCGGCACAAGTCTCGGTTTGTCCAGCCCACCCAGATGCACATAAATCTCTTCAGAATACCGACGCGCTCTTCCCAATCCACTGCGTCTGCAAGTGAGCTCAAAGATCTCATTTCTCTGCAGCAGTGGCTGTATGTTCAGCAGCCGCCATGTTTTCTCACCTCTCGCCCTGAAGAACAGAACGCGGCGGAGTGGGCGTGGTCAGCAGGAATGCAGAGCCACGTATCTTGTGACCTCACGATGAAAATCTAATCTTGCGTTTCCTAATCGATTAAGGGACAAACAGCATTGCTCATTTTACTACTATTGTTGCTTGTACATGTTACACCAGTCATTACATTTTGGTCATTCATTTTCAATTTAATTTTGAAACTTATAATGAATTAAAATGCTTACACAATTCACATTCTAAAACTACAGCTGTAAATGCAGATGTACATTATATATTTACATTTTGCAACAAACCTAGCACACGTGTAATGTGAAAATGCAAATTTCAAAAGGCATTTCGCTGCTCTTATGCTTCCATACAGAAGTGACACTGTTACAGGGTTAATGTGCTGTGAAATAGTTCTTACTAAACTCCTGAAAACAATTGTGTGTGCACTGTCACATACGCTGTACTTTCTTCCTCTTCTCTCAGCGGCTCAGGATTTATGGAGCCAGAAGGGTCTCAAAGAGATTGTACGCATACATTTCAATTCATAAATAGCACAATTCAAATGTACAAAATCTAATTCGTATATTCAAAACATAGTTCGTATATTTCCAAGTGAAAGCATAAATATTCCCTTCAATCTGCACACTTGTGCATTTTACCTGAATTAAATTGAAAACAGGTTAGCAGGTGTGATTTCATTAAGTTTATCAGATGCTAGTCTTTAATATATGTACAATTTGTTGGTTGTGGATTTGTAGCCTCTCTTGCGAGTTCGCTCCGCTCTGAAGTTGTGCTTGATACTTTTGAGACTTTTCTCGCACGTTTTGGGTTCGTATGCGTAACTTCAGAGCGGCTCGTGTTCTCCACCAATCAGAGCGCTGACTCAAGCAGCTCACGCCTGCAATGTTTCTGCGCATTGTCTAAAAATCGGGATTGTCTCCATCAAAATATTTACTTTTAAATAAGCTTTTTTACAAATCCTAAATTTGCACATAATATAACAAGCCAATTAACATGTTTATTCAGACTAAACTTTAAGGTTTTATATTGATCTTAATTGTCAATACATTTTTAACATATATAAAAAACATTATTTATGAACTGAAATGTACGAGAACAATCTTTATGAGATAGTTCTGCCTCCAGAAGAATTTGGTTAAAAAAATATGTGGCTTCTTCTTCGCCTTATGCTTTATGGTGTTCTGCAAATCTTATTTGGCAACGTGCGGATATTACTTCAACAACATTAAACTACTGCAAGAAAGCCGCCCCCTAGAGGAAGAGTCGGTAAATGATCGCACGCTGTGATATCAAATCGGAACTTTGAACGTGAACGAGATCTGTCATAATAAAAAAGAAAAAAAAAAGGATCTGTCATAACCTTTCACCTCCACCGGTCAGAACACAGTTACCTCCTGCACGATCCGTACTGCGCGTGTGTGTTTGCTTTCCGGTTTAAAAGCCATGGCTGCTATTTTGGTTCTGATACGATAGTTCGGGGGTTTCTAAAATTACAGTATTTATAGCAGTAAGTAAATTGATACGCCATTTTCGTTGCATTAATATTTGTCAAAAGTTGCCTAGCAACGTATGTGTAGCGTCACCTTATTAATATTCAGGAGCCAATCCTTCGGCATAGTACTGTAGTAGGTTAATTTGCATACACACAGGGAGGCTGCGCGTGGGCGTGTCCTCGGAACCTGCAGTTGTTAGCCTAGCAAGCGAGCGAGCGTCTGTTCTTGAATGTCTCACTAACAACGATGAATTTATGGCATTTCTGATTTATACTGTTTTCATTTACTGTAAAGCGGATGAAGGAAAAGAAGATTCGCGAAGGTTTAGCTGTGAAGGATGCCCAAGCTGCCCCGCGAGGACTCGTGCGCTAATCACCGCCCGCGCGAGAGAATTTTCTCTGTAATCGGTGAACCAGAGACGTCAAGTTGGAGACATTAATGTTATCCACCGGTGAGCTCCATCTCTCTCTGCCGCCTCGCTTTTCCACGGTAACCAAAGACAGATAGGGCCGCAATCGCTGTGTGCTGCTAATCGTTGAATATTCATCTTTATTTGCATGTTGAGTTTAACTCCTTTTATCAATCAAATAGACATTATTTTTATAATATGTGAGACTCACTAAATATCATTGGTCTTTGTGTGGTCTATTGCCGTTTTTCAGATAAATCTGTCAATAATTGTGAATTGAGAAAGCACATCTGCTGGGTTCCGCGCATGTTGTCTCTAATGCATTTCTAACAATATTGCATTATTGCTTTATTTCCCTAGTATCATTCGATTAACATTAGCATCCGTGGCGTTTTATCCTGTTGGATCTTATCGTGTGTGTGTTTTTTTTTTTTTTTTTTTTTCTTTTTTTTTTGGAAAGCGTGTTGTTAATCTCGGTTCCTCTAACACCGGTTTGCGTTTGGTTTCTCTGAAACTTCTCTTGCACAACTCCGAGCTCTGGGACAACAGTCACCACAATACTCCGTTCAAATCATTAAAAACTCATGGTCTACATTTAAATCCCTGGGGTGTCTTTTTGAAACATCACAACATATTTCCTTATAAATAAGCACTTCTTTCAAAACCAGCATACTTTTTTATTTTTAAGAAAGGAAATGTATTCTGGTAGCAATTTCAAATAAAGGTTCATAACCCAGACCGCTCCTAGCAGATAACCATTCATCAGTATTTGAGTGAAGTATTCAAAAATCACTCTGATTTTGTATTTACAGTGATTCGTTTACTCACCATAATAACCAAATTAAATGATGATATTTATTTGTAAATGTTTATAAAAAGTTTTTTTTTTCTGAAGGGTCTCCTACCACTACTCAGTGATTGTTACACCCAGCTTTGTTTTAAGGTGTTTTCCCATTATTACGTACAAGACAGGCACCAAGTTTATTTTTAACTCCTTTTTAAACACGTAGCTCCACTAAAACGATACTTTGCAATATATTATTAAAGATTTATCTGAGAAAAAATGGACAATCAATGTAAATGATTAATACTTTAAGGGTTTATCCTTTCAGCAGTTATCGAACAAATGTCTCCTAAATGGCTTGATCTCAGGTTCACCCAGACCTTCCTTGCATGCATGCCATTGGCCAAGTCTGAGAAATGACTTTAAATGTGCCTAAAAAACTGGGTGTAAAACATTGTAATAAATAGAACAAAATCAAAAGCTAATCAGTGACAGTAGCAGAATTTCAGGACGAAAAGGATGAATGCCAGTTGCTCGTAACTGACTACAACACAAAAAATTAAATTATTGAAATAATTTTTGATCATGTGGTTTTATAGTGCAGTAGTCAATATTTTGAAATTAAAATATCATAATATTAATGATTAATGTAAATAAAATATTACATTGTGTTAATTTAAAAAGGTCTATATACATCCATCTAAAATGAATTGTGCGTAATAAGGAATGCAGTTAATATTTTATTAGTTTTACATATCTCGCACACAAATACCAGTAAATCATACTGACAAAAATGCTGTTACATATTTACTTTACAAATAGATTTTTGTGTGCTAAGCATAATTTTTTAAAATGAACAAAAAAAAACTATAATTTTCAAACACAGCATCTCAAAAAAACATTTGATAGAAAAATGTTTCTGTCTAATCTCTGGTTCTGTAGATTTTTATAAGCAAGTGACTGAGCACGGTGCAGCCTCGCAGTGGTGTGAGGGTCAGGATCTTTTCTCTGTATGTCTCTGTAAAAAACATTTTAGGGAAAAAGATGGTAAAAGGTGTTCATTTACTTGTAATGAAGTGGAAATAAAAAGGAAAACAAGAATTGAGCACCTGTATTAAACAAGAAAGAAGTTTTCACACAAACATTGTTTTAAACTCAAACACAGAGATTATATCCCTTCCTAGTGCTAGCCTGTGGATAACAGCACAGTGTTATGTTCTCTATCTTTGGACCGCACAACCTTTGCAGTTTGTCTAAACCAGTGTGTACTTCCTGAAGGAAAAAGTCAAGTGCATAGCTTCACGAAACACTCGAGACTAGAGAACATCTTGTTTATGTCCTGTATGGAGCTTTTATCTCCGCTGCTATACATTATACTATATAGTTGTGTTCGGTAACCTATAACTGAACGGCGGTGTTCTAGATACATCGATGTGCTGCTGCAAGGAATAATGTAGGTGAAAATCCCAGAATGTAAACTGTCACTATGTAAACAGGCCCAAACGATGAGCTCTGTACTTGAACAGTGAGTTAATATGCATCTGCAGAAATAAAGAACATAAATACAATGATATTTTTTTCTGATTATACAGTTAAAATTTAACTTCAAAATCAAAATTGAATTGACTGCACGGTCTTCTTCTCAACACACCCCAAGATGAGCACTGCCTCGCTAAAGAGACCTAAACGTTATTGAGATAATGATAGACTTTTCTAATGGGACTGCAATTTTTTTTATTATACAAACTGTACATTCTCTACTTTACGTTGAACAGCAGAGTTTCATTTCTCTTGTCCTTTCTGGTAAAGCGATATAAGTCATTAACTACAGACAGCTGTTTAGATCAAGATATACTCTTTTGTCCAATTCTTGTTGAAAACATAACAGGAATCTTTTGTAAATCTTCTGTATATCCAGACTCTCCAGAACCATTTATTGTTTTGGAATGTTATCATGAGACAAAAGAGAACTTAATGGAATTAGTCCACATGACTCCCGTGGTTAAACCAAGTTTCATGAAGCTATAAACAGCCGTCTGCAGAGTTCTTTTTTCATTTTAATAACATAATTTTTTAAGCTCCTTAAAAATGGCAAAGTCCAAATCCCAATTAGATTGGACAAAATTTAAAGGTTTGATTAAAAAGTTGTTTTTGCTTTAGTTTTTCTCTATCTGCTGTACATTGTTGGATACTTATTACCCCTAAATACTGTTATTTATTCACATTTCAACAACCGTCTATCTTGAGTAAAAGATAAACACTGGTTAAAATCCGGGCTTCGGTCTGGTATGCGTTAAGATACGCCAAGTCTAATTGTACATCTAAGGCTTAATTTATTCAAGTGCGCAATAATTAGCAATCGATTGTTACAAAAGCAAAATCATTACTCAGATTAGTTGTTGACTAATGTTTCTCTTTAGTGTCACAGGGACATCACTAATTGATGATCTCAAACAGTTTCGAACTTCTCTCATCTCTTGATGAGGACCCGATACGTCTGTGTCTGAGGCTCTCTCCATTTCTGCTCCTCAAAAATGTTTTGGGGTCCAGCTTAGATTTCAAACCCTGTTTTCACTCATGCCAACCTTTGCAATAACTAGCTTGTTGCCAGACTGAAATGGTGTGCACAAAACCCTGCATGGCACTTTGAGATCACGTTAGTGGTAAGATATCGCCACTGCACGCGGTAGCTTCATAGGTGTTTAAAGGCTTGTTAAAGGCAAAATCACTAGTCCCTCGATACAATTTGAGTTCCAACGCACTGCGTGAATCACTGTCATTGGTTCTTTTGGTCACCTGACTGAAGCTAATGGTTAACGATGCTGTCTTGAGCTGAAAAATAACAATGCAGAATGCACCTGAGTGTGTTTTAGTGAGTGAAAACACGAGTTTGCATGTTTTAGATGGAGATCTTTTAAAGTGAAGGACCGCAGATGTGCTATTTTCCAGTTTCGACTGGGTACTGAAGGGACCCAGATCTGTTTTCTCAGCACAAGGAACTTTTTCTCTCCAGGCAACCCAAGTGTAAACTATAAAAATGCTTGTTTTTTCATTCATATTCAGTCTACTCACCATCTAGCATTGAGGGGAAGCTCTTCTCCCACAACCCTTACCTAAAAACAGTAACAGTATAACGCATCCAGGTAAACAGGAGATACATAGGTGTATAGAGGGATTAATGGTCTATTTTTGAGTTTTGAGGAGTTACTTCTTCTGTTTGTGATGAACCAGAGGATCCCCCTAAACCCGGTTTGCTGTACACCAAGACATTGTTAACATGTTGTTCACTTTTAATCCATTCTATCCATTTTTAATGCCCATAAGAATCCATGTTCTTTCAGTCATTTCCCAGTTTTTCTCAACCCATCTCAGGATACTAGATCTAGGTGTCTCAGGAGTAAACTCAGACTCAGTGAATGAGATCTGCCTAAAGTACTATACGGCCTTGTACACGTCTCTGCAACGTCTTCACTCATTCATTCGTGTGTCATCCACAAGAGTGCTTTTTCAAACGCCGTTTTACTTATAATTGGCATTTTAACAATATAATATAAAACAACAAAATAACTCAAATAAACACACATGTATTTTGTCAGAATGAAGTGATTTAAAGGTACCCAAGCAGCATGTAATTGCTACATTGAAGAACAGCTCTAACGGCTCCTATGCTGAATAAAAAAAAAAAAAAAACTCAAAATTGGTTTCAGGAACGAATGGCCATCGAAGACACTATTGGATTCTTCTTCTACTGAGTCTGCCCACATATTAATCCATCAACTTCAATGTTAAGGTGCTTGAGACGCAGCAGCTGGGACGTCAGAATCATTTTCAATGAGGGTGATGCAGCAATTGTCACTGCATAGAGAATCCGTAACATATTGGTAGCGTGTCGAACATCTGATATTAATTAAAAATGGTTAAAAACAAGGATTACTTGCAGTCATGGTCTCTTCTATTTGATTATATTGTTTTTAAAATCCTACTTGCACTGGTGTGAATGTTTCATATTAGATTAAAGCTAGCTTATCTCCATGGCAGCTATCAGGCATGGAGATGATTTACCCAGGAAAATATTGCAGAAAAAATGTATTATTTAACAGTAAATAGGATGACAAGCTCATAGTTTTACCAAATACGTGGTTATTTTTAGTGCATGTTTTAATTAAACTATGTTAGTGAAAATGCTGTTAAAGAGATCATTAAAAAATGTAAAATGCATTTATGAATTTATGGACGTAAATCTAGAAGTCATGCGTTCATCTGTTTCTATTCCCTGTTAAATCTGTTAAAGTCATTAACTAATATTGTTAGTCATTATCAAATATCCCTATTATTAATAATAAAATAGATGTAAATCCAATGATCAATGGATCCAATTTGGTATTTCAGAATTGTGTATGAAACTGTTAACCCTTTAATTAACCAGGAACTCCCCACACTATAAAATCAAATTGTGTGCTTTAGTTGAGAAATGCGATTATTTTACTTGATTTTAATCAAATGTTGAGTTTACTTAAAATAGTTCAATATTGGTTAATAAACTTTCTATGATTTTCTCCCTAAGCTTGCTTTGAATAAATAAGACAATCTGTTTTCTAAGTTTAAGTAAACAGAACCAATTGAATTTACTGTGAAGTAACTCCCCTTTTTAAAAAGGTTGGTGACCCCTGCTGTAGATAGTTCAGTAGATCAGTTTCAAGGATATTGCTCCTGGCTCCTATTTTAAAATCAGTTTTACATTGAGCGAGCTAGTAGTCATGTAGCACATTGTTTCAGTTGCTACAGCAAGTGTAAACAGAACTCACATGGCTCACTGCTGAAAGAACAGTCAGTCAAAAAAATAGTTGATCTAATCAGAAAGGCCTGAGGTGGGAATGAGGCTCTCTTCTCCTGTCCCGAGTTTATTTCATCAGCCAGAGTTTCTTATCCCTGTCCTGTTGGCTGTGTGTGTGTTAATCTGTGCTGAGCAGGCTTTCTCTCTGCTAAACTCTGCTCAGCTCCTGTTTGATTCTGCTGCGTCTCAATCCTCTACCCAGGGCACATACTGCACACTCTTCAGCTTTACTCTCTCCTTCTGCCCTCATAAAGCAAAAGATACCCTCTCTTCTTATCCCATTCTCTGTGGCGGTGGTGCATAGGTTGAGTGCTTTCTGAATCTGAGCAGTTGCGTTGGACGCTAGTTTCTTCTAAGCCCCAGAGCATTACTACAGTAAGCCATCAACAGGTAAAGAGAACCAGTGAATCTTCAGGTGCTTACAGATGACTGGTTGTGAAGTAGCCATTTTGTTTGCTAGTCTTATTTGATGTTTGTTAGCATGTTGACAACTCTGCAACACAACAGTAGTTTTAATAGATCTGTGCAATGTCTTTCATAAAGAACAAATAGTTAAAAATATATTTTGATTTGTGCAATAATCAAATGTATATGGAGTGGATTGTTGGGTTTAACATGTTCCCTAGTAGAACTTTACTCTTGGCTGAGGTTGCTCCATGAGTTCGTGTTAGGGATGTATCCATATTGGAAGTTTTGTTACAGGACATTTCATATGTATTTTATTTTTCTCTTGGTTTGTTTGTGGAAGTGATTTAAAGCTGTGAAAACGAAGTCTCGGTTACTCTCGAGACTAAGTGTGTTGGCTAATTTTGAATAATGAATGAGCAGATTCTCAATTTTACGACAAGTAAAGCTATATATATGGACTTGAAACAGTATGATAAATACAGCAAGAGAGTCAAGCAGTTCTTTGAATTGAAGGTGTGTAAAAGCAATAAGCAAGGTGGTGTGAGATTGTCTGGTACTTTTTGCAGACAATCCCAATCGCTGAGGCAATCTATGATTTTCAGTCCCATGATGCAATGACAAAAATTCTGAATGAAATCCTGTGCTGTAATTTATTGTTTTGTTTTGATTGTTTTCTCTCTTTGTCTATTTTAATGATTGTTTACTCAAGTCATTGTTACAACAGAAAGAGCTCATACAGCAGCTCTGCGAACAGCTCAGGTTGCATCATGTAAAGCAGGGGTTTTGGACAAACAAGTCAATAAATTAATCATTTGTGAATCGCAACCAAAACCCCAAGAACACCCTCCTTTTTGTCAAACATGGAGGTGGCATCCCTCCCGAGATGTGTGCAAACCTGGTGGCCAACTACAAGAAACGTCTGACCTCTGATTTTCCACCAAATGATTTGCTACCAAGTCTGCTCTGCAAAGGGATCAAATACTTATTTCACTCAATAGAATGAAAATGCATTTATCTGCTTATTGTTGCTTTTCCATCTCTCACTGTTGAAACAAACTCCCACTAGATTTATAGGCTTATTTCCTTGTGAACCGGCAAACAAACAAAATCAGTTTCTTTTTTTTTTTAAATCAAATATTTTTTTTCTTTCCATGTATACATAAACTGACACAATTAAATTAAACAATCCAGCGAAATAATTTTACCTTGTTCCCCATCGATTCATTGCTTAATCGTTTGTAAACAGACCATTCTTTTGCTAAAACACTGCTACTTGTATACATAAAAACTAAAGAGATTAGTTACAAATGATGTGAAAAGCTGAATGGGAGTTTTTTTTACATCAGCATCACGTATTGGTCAGTTCAATTAAAAAAAGTCATTAATTGTGACATTCATAACAAATAATTTATTAAGATTCAATATCTGTTTCACTGTATAAACTTTAAGATCATTGTGGATGTAATAGATCACAGAAGCTCTATGACTTTATAATTATAATGAGAATAAATAGTTTAGGTTATGATGTGAATTGAGTGTATTTATTTGAAGTCTATGTCCCTTTTTTCCGCACAATGCTTACTATTAATCAAGCAAAAAAATAGTCCAACTTTGGTCCTTCTTTTTAACGTCCTGAAATCTAAAAAGAACAGATATCTCTCTTTCCCTCTCACTCTCTATTTAACTTCAAAAAGAGCTCTTATGTGTTTTTTTAATCCTCTGAAATTATATGCTTGTGGTGTATCCTCAGTTTTTCAATGTATGATGGAACGGTCGGTCTTGGTATATATATATATGGCCAGAGGGGCTAATGCTGCAGCTGCCCTTCTCATTAACTATGTTGACGGTGATGAATGGATTATTGGTAATTGGATGATGAGGATGAAGATGATGATGATGATGATGATAATACATTGGACATGCAGTCCTAAACCCATTTACACACGCTCAGAAATACACACATTTACACCCGTCAGTAGCACTGTCCGTGTGAAAGTGTGGATGTGTTGACCAGATTCATGCTGAAATCATAAACCTGTGAGCGGCTCGATGCAACACACACCATTTTCATAGGACTTCATTAAAATAAGATACTCGGTGCTTTTGAGCAGATCAATTCCTGCAGCTTTGTAATTAATTCCTGTTTATCCAACAATTTTCTGACTTTACTCAATTTGTATTTGTTGAGTTGTCCAGATAGGAACTTTTGATCCTTTGTAGAGATCCCAATGTGCACTTGTGATTCTCTGTGGGCTTAACACATGCCTACTAAAACACAGGGCCACACCCTTTGATCAGCTCATTACCCATTATTTATATATATATATATATATATATGTAAACATACTAATTGTTGAAAAAACCCAAAATGGTTCAATGTACCTATCTATACTATCCCCATCATTTAGTCAGGTTCCTCACTGGGAGAGATCTTTTCTCTGCATATGTTTGTGGATATTTTACTCTGGGCTCCCCCTCACGTCAATAAGAAACAAGATTAAAAAAAAAAAACAATCCCAAAGGTAGCAGTATATGGTAGTTTTTTTCCTTCCCCATGGAATTATCTAATAGGAATCCCTATCTAGCCCAACTTAATCCACAATAGGCCTTTGTGAAGCTGCTTTGAAGCAACTTGGGCTCTTCGTCTCGAGTGTACATCAGAACTTTGTTTCACAGCGGAACAAAAAATTATCCTGACAATACAAAAAAAATTGAATCAATAAAATAATGTCTTCAGGACTCTTGATGAGGTTGAATAGCCAGCCTTCCATGGCCTTGACGTCTGACGTCTTTTTAATTGTCTTGGCTGTAACACAGATCCATTAAGGAAATAATTTAGTCACTGAATATGTCTGAGCTTGAAGATAAACCATGTCAGTGCGAGAACTGATTAAGAGAACCATCTTTTATGAAACCTGATCAACATTGCTTTTGGTCTCTTACCATGTTTCTGGTGGAGATAAAGCAGAATAAAAGTACATTTGTCTTTAATACTGATATTTATTAATACAGATATTTCACTTGTTCTTGAGTAAAAGTACACTTAAGTGCTCAAAAAGTACTAGTTACCCTAAAAATGGACTCAATTACTCATGTAATTAGTTACTTCTCACTTCTGCTGCTGTCTGTTTGAGGTGCAAGTGTTCACTGTTTGAAGAGATTTCTTCCCAAACCTGTCGTTTATCCTGGATGAGTATTGATTATTTCTCTGTTGCCTGTCTCTCTCTCTCTCTCCCTCTCTCTCTCTCTCCTCTCTCTCTCTCTCTCTCTCTCTCTCTCTCTCTCTCTCTCTCTCTCCCTCTTCTTCTCTATCTACATCTACCTACCTCTTTCTGTCTCTCTCCCTACTTCTTGCCCTACACCTCTCTCTCTCTCTCTCTCTCTCTCTCTCTCTCTCTCTCTGTCTGTCTGTCTCTTTTTCAAATATTAAAATAATAATAATACACAGAGCTATGGATTTGTTATCTTATGTAAATAAAATGTCAGCATTGTGCTAGCTCAGAGGATGAGACCTCAAAGATCATGTTGTACAAACAGAAGCCTAAAAAAAGATGACAGGTTTTAATAACTCACATTTTTTTCTAGACAACAAACTGATAATTTGCTTTAGCTTGCAGAAGCTTTCAAACTGTGGTTACACTTAACGAGGGGTCTGTTAAAGTGTGCAAAAACATTGAATTTGTGTTGAAAAATGTTTAAATGTTGCATCATCAAACTATCGTTCCTGTCCAGTGTGTGCACAGGTCAGGATCGTTTATTCAGATATCATTAAGCTGTTTAAAGGAGGGGGATGCTGGGGGGGCAGCTCTGTTCACTTCTATTCGTGAGCGGTCAGAGCCACTTTAGATTTCTGTTTCGTTGTTTGCAGAGATGCTTTAAACTGAGTTACTGCCTGTACCAAATCAGTTTTGATGCTCTGCTACCAAAATGATTTCAGATTGCTGCTGAAGAGAAGCATGTAGCTGAAGCGGGGGCATAATGGGGCATGTTTTCAGCCCTGGAACCTTCAGCCTTCTAGATTCCTGTTATTAATTTTTTTTAAATACTTGTTTTCCAAACACTCTGCCTCGTGTGAACAGGGCCTTATATAAGGACATATGTCAGTGTTTCCCTACTTTAAAAAAACTCTAAGAATAAATTCCTTGTTATTTCTGTGGTATATGTCTGGATTAACTGGTCCACGTCCATCGAGGGAGAACTCCCATTGGCATTTCTCTCTAAAAAAGAACAGTTACACAGCAGTATATCTGTTGTGGCTGAGTGATTGCATGTCAACCTTACCTAAACCTGTCCCCCCTAGAATGTGTTGCGGTAAACATTTCTTAATTTCTGTTAGTACCTTTGCACGTAGTTAAGGAAAAAGACAAATGTTCTGTTGGTAAATGTTTGTATTGTCTCTCTCTTTGTGTAATTAGTGAGCCCTGAGGTGTCTCCTGAGCCTCTGGCCCCCGCCCCAGCTCCACCTCAACTGCGAAAGCCGGGCGAGGTGGGTGTGGAGCGGGGGGGCATGGAGGTGGGCATGAGGGTAGTCCGGGGGGCCGACTGGAAGTGGGTGAACCAGGATGATGGAGAGGGACATGTGGGCACAGTGGTGGAGATCGGGAGGCAGGGGGGCACCACAACACCAGACAAAACTGTGGTGAGTACAGAGATGGTGTGTATGTGTGACAAAATTTCATTTTGGTACAGATCATCATAACATCTTAAAATGGCGCTGTTCAAGTACTAATGTCCTAAACATATCAGTAAAGGGAATATTTACATAAAAAAATGATTTTTTGTTTGTACAGTTTGTTTTGATGTGGCAGCTTTCCTCTCGCCAATTCTCCAATAGCTAAAGTGTGAATCTGGTTGCCAGATCTGAGCCTGCATGGCGTTAAGAGTTTGGTCAGACACCGTTAAACCTAAGAACCTAATCATGATTGGAAAAACCATCATGAGGGCTTGAGAAAGGAAATAAGGAGATGCATATGAGATGCTTTTGAAAGATAAAGATGGTTAAAAACAAAAGAGACTATGGAAAGTAGATAAAGTGCTTTTCTGTACTATCAAATAACGTTCTGAAAGCTTCAAAATATTTTTTTAGCCTTTATTCATTTGTATGGCATTCTCTTTGAAAGCTTTCTTTTTTATTATACAGAAGTTTTGTGACATTTATTTTACATTTACAAATAATGTGCAAGCATGATTAAAGGTCTCCACCCAAAATTTCAGATGGCTTCTCTGCAGTGGGCTTTTTCGCTGGCTTCACAGTTCTGTTGTTAAATGTTGATACAGTGACGCTCTTCACCCTTGGATGGCACTCAGGGTTAGTAATGCACTGTGCATGAAAAGAATGAATCTTCAAAATGACTCTTGAGTAACAACTTTTTTGGGGGAGTGTTACAGTCGGCTCACAAGGTGTAACAAAAGAGGTGAACAGACGCACGTTTGAGCTCAAAATATTTATTAAATGAATCAAATAAAGAAGGTAGGCTTGATTAAATAAGGTAAGGATGATTGGTACATCAAAGGCAGGCCAATGGAGCCGCTTTTCTCTGCTCAGCTCTCCACGCTGACATCAGATACCCAGAGGGAGCGTGGGTCGGCACTCCTGGACGAATCACAGCTGGACATCGACGAACTCAACCGAGTCGACAGCAGCAGGAAAGGATGCTTCCGGAGACCAGAGCACACTAGGAAGACGAGGCACAACCATAAAAGATGCTCATTGGAGACTGACGCGCCTCAGGAGAGTAGCGCACACCCGGAGAATGACGCACTGCCGGCTCAGATCAACTGGCACATTATTATTGTGTCCCAGATGACTGTCAGGTGCACTAGCCACTCCCCTCCAGCTGACACGTAGAAGATGTCCCACACACACTCATGCAGTACCAATGACCGACGCAACACACACACACATGTACAGCCATTTAACCGAGACGTCACAGGAGTGAATCAGGGTTTTTTTTTTGGTGCATGTGGATTACACTGCCAATTGTGTAATCTTTGAGGGATTTGTGGAACAACTCCTTGATGGTCAGACACCAACAAGATAATCGTCTGAATATTCATTTGCTGCTCTTTGTGATTTCTTCCTCGGCTGTGCATCACGTTGTTCTTCGTCGTGGTCTCCTGTGATGCTTCCTGGCATGAGAGATAGATATGGCAGAGCCAAACTTTTTTTATTTTTGATCCGGGCCTTTTCACACTTAAACCTTTGGATCAAAATTCAGAGAGGAATGTTTTGGTCTTCATAGATGAAAAATGTACTGTGTATCCCTAGCCGAAGCATGTCACTGTAATGTTGATCTGACAACCTGTCATCTGGGGAGAGGAGAAAGTGGATGCTACTACTGCTGAAGCAAATAGAAACTGGAAAGGGAATGTATCAAATCTAGGATTGACACAGTAGTGAAACCATGCATGTGCACCCAGCCGTGCCCAATCGTTCTTATAAAATAAATTAGCACTTTTCAATCTGTGTAATGTAGTTTAAAAGGCTTATTATTGCTGATTCTTATATTCCTATATACAATCCGGAAAACAATGCTGCTCAGGAACTTAAAACCATTCTGAACATCTTTGAACTGACCCAGCATGTACAGTGCGCCACTCACAATCGCGGACACATACTGGGTCTGGTGTTAAGCAAGGGTCTAAACATCACTTCCACTGTTGTTAAAGATGGCGTATTAATGGATAATTGCTGTATATTCTTAGACATACTGATCTCTTCTATCAAAAGGTTAAATCCTGCTCTGTCAGAAAGAGAAAACACTAGTGAGCTGTTTGTGACAGCCATATCTTAGTCACCAAACAGCGCTGCTGGATCTTCAGATGTTCTTTTTGATTTGTTCAACTCAAAGATTAACATTGTTACGGGTAAAGTAGAGAAGAAAGCAGGCAAACAGCATCTCAATAAAAGTACAAAGTGTGAAAAAAATGTACAGAACATTTGAGAGAAAACTTGAGGGAAACTTGTGCACTACAATATCTACAAAGAGAATCTTTGTGCCTTTAACACAGAATTGAGTGCTGCTTGTAGGGCTTGGCGATATGACCAAAACAATTCTTTTAGTTTTAGTTCACATTAGTTCTTTTCACTTCAGTTGTTATTGATCATTATCTCAGTTAGTGTTGTCAAATGTTCAGGTACTTCTCTACCAAGTCGTTAAAAAGAAATGTTATGATACCAGGATTTCTTAAGTACTGGTAGTACCGATAACTCGCTCAACCCGATTCTTGTCTGTAAGATGTGCAGCTGTGTTTTCTACGTAAAAACACAGACATGGCGACTGGCGGAGCTGATGATGCGCTTGCTCTTGTTGAGAAGAAAGTAGCAATGACCAAGGGAACATCTTAGACAACCATAAACCAACTTGCAAACAAAGTTTTATATCGAAAGGAGGAAACACCTATGACTTGATAAAACACCTCAAAGAGCGTTCAAGCAGGTAAGATTTAATTAAAAATTATGTGTAAAGCTTTTGTTATAAAAAACTGTACCCAATATTAATTTAAATGTCGGACTGGAAATAAGCATCACCATTTGCTTAACTTAATTTGCTCAGCTAACGCGAATACGTTTCTTTAACTATTAAATGGACCAATTGCAATTATTAGGGTTAAACAAACATGATTGTGTAATATTTTTACACACCCGAGACTTCAAATGACCCATGTGTCCAACATATGCATGTAATGGAATGCATTTACTATATGGTTAACAATATAGTGGTCTGTCAGAAAAGCAGTATTAGTCTAGGAAGCACGAACGCAGTTATATCAATAAGATACCATTCATCAACATGACTTCATCGTGTATTAGCTTGCATCAAGATCATATAGAAAGGGCCGTTGCTAGGCCTGAAATTATATATATATATATTTCCCAGCGATGGGTTGCGGCAGGGAAGGGCATCCGCTGCGTAAAACATATGCCAGTGAGTTGGCGGTTCATTCCGCTGTGGCGACCCCGAAAGGGAATAAAGCCGACATGAAGAAGATGAATGAATATATATATATATATATATATATATATATATATATATATATATATATAAACAGGCTGTTGATATTTGGACTATGGTTTTCTGTTAATATTTTGGTTTAGTCGATAACTGCATTAACTACATCATTAAAGCTGTTGTCTGGGATTTTTTAAGAACATCAAGTGTTTGAAATACTACAGTTTTTCCATCTTTGTAATAGTGATACCATATACACTTAATACAGTAAACCTTATATACATTCATTATAAAAGCTGAGGTTTGTTAATTAAATATATAAATAATCAGTCATGGCATATTTTGTTTAATTTATAAAAAGGTTTACGTTTGTAAATAAATAGGGAGTTATTCGATCATGTTCATTATTATTCAGCTGTATTGATAAAAGTAGTTTGTTCAAATTTTGTTTTGGTACAGAGAACTGTGGATTTTCACTGGTATCGGTACCGAATACTGAAATTTTGTTACTGTGACAACCCTAATCACAATATTCTTTATTTCTGGTAAAAAATAAAAGCAGGGTTTTTTTCTGGAGTGAAAGTTGTTATGTACAATGTTATCAGACATAGAGTAATATTTATTTGCGTTTACTCATTACCAATTATTATTTGTACCAATTATATATGTACTTTTAAAATTAGTTTTTGTGTAAAATGAGCTTTTCTTTTTTAAAGTTATAATTTTTCAACTTTCAGCTCAACTTTACTTTACATTTTTATCTTCTCATAATATATTTTTTTCCTGCATCTTCTATATATATATATATATATATATATATATATTATATATATATATATATATATATATATATATATATATATATATATATATATATATATATATATATTCAGCAATATAACTCTCCAATACGCCGAAATAAAACATAATAAATAGGAAAAATATGATAAAGGCCCTAAATCCAATATTTTAATCTGTTTTAACATATCTATTTCTATATTTATGTACTTGAATATATTTAAATACATGGAAATATACTTTTTATTAGTATTTATCACTTATACATTTCAATCTGTGTGTCTTCATTACGCATTGTAATTTGAATACAATATATAAGAAAAGTATTAACATATTTTAAAAAGTGGGTGAGCTCCATTCAGTATTAGTTGATTTTTTTTACATACCTAACTGTCACTTTATGCAGTGATATTATAGAGGTCAGAACTTTGCAGATCTGCGTGCACTTGGTGGACGACCTTTTTTGCGGAGCTAGGCATATTTTGACATAAAAAGCTTTACAAGTTGTTGTCTATGCTCTACAGATGTGAAAGAGTTAGATATTAAATATAAAGAGGTAGATGTTAAATATAAACAATAATTAAAAAGATTATTGAGACAAAAAATGGCATCTTTTCATCTACAGCTGACTTTGCTGAAATATTTTTCATTGTGGAGTACTCTCTCTTGAATGTGTTCTCAGAAATGATTCCAGATCAATCAACTCGTCCTTAAAGTGAGCTTAAAGTGGTTAGGTGAAGATATTTCACCAGGATTTTTAGTATCACAGTTTTTCAATGTAATCTTTAGCTGAGCTGAGCTTCCTGCTTGCTTTTCTGAATTTACATTCTTCAAATAAATCTTCTGCAGGTGGTGCAATGGGACAGCGGCACTAGAACCAACTACCGCACGGGGTATCAAGGGGCGTACGACCTGCTGCTGTATGACAACGCACAGATCGGTGAGATAGTGGCTCTCCATTGCAGTTGAACACTTTGATGAGTATGACAAACAGTGTTCATTCTCTACCAGAGTAATCTTACACACATGATAGAAATTTCAGAAAATTATGCAACATTTCTCTAAAATCAAGGATAAAGTATTCAAGAGTTTTAAATTTTTTATTATGTCAAAAATATAAATAGTGTGAAGGTCAAAACATAGGGTCTCGATTTCTATGTTGCAAACTTTATAATTATACCTTTATTTCTTTTCATAGATAGCTTCCATTTTCTATATTTCACTAACAATAGCCATGTTTAATAGCACATTAGTTGTGTTTTTATTACATTATAACCTTTCATTAACAGGCTACAGATCACAGAAAAAATAAAAAGTAAAGAAATGAAAGGCTTTTCCTCTTGAACTTCTTCGTCTGCAGGGTATGCACTGAACCATGTTAAAATTTGACAGAATCTCACATCCGAGATAACTTCTGCTACATTTTCTGATAGCCTTCACAGGCTTGCTTTATTCTTCGCTCTGCTTATGCCATGTTTTAACCAGAAGTTAGTGTTTTTATTCAACAAAGCTTCGATTTGCAAACATTTTACTCAATCATTGTAAATAAATTGTACAAACTCCTGCTCCCACAGAATTTTGTTTACTTACAGTTTATCTTTTTTTCAATTAAAATATAGAAAGAATCATGTTTAGAGCAAAGACAAACAAGTTTACAGCAGGTGCTGATGCTACTAGAGCTGTGCCATTTTCACTTCTAAAAAATTTGCCAAACAAGAAAGGTGTTGATTGACTGTAGAAGTAGATTAAAGAGGAACATGGTTACTCATGCTGGGTATTAGTAAATCGGTGTGAAAGTTAATTACTGGATAACTTAGGAATGTGTTAATGCACTCAGAACTGATGCTGAAACCTGTTGAAAATGTAGATGTGATCTCTAGTAGAGCAAAGCTATACCAAACAGAGTTGTGTCACCGGGTTATTAAAACCCGGTGAAAAAGCAGCGTAACAGAGCACCCAGAAATGCACTTTTTTGTTGGTCTTTAATTAGCTTTGAAAATTAGAAAAGAAATTTGATCAAGCTGCCAGTCAGGCTTTTTCATCTACCTATATCTGTATTGTTAATACTGTACATTGAAGACGACATCTGACCGATGTCTGAAGTGTCTTAAGAGAAAGTGCAAATAGAAGATAAAAGAGTGTATGAATCCTATGCATTCTGGATTGTTTATATCTCACTAATAATCAAATTTGGTGTTGCACTTCCAGGCGTGCGCCACTCAAACATCATCTGTGACAGCTGTAAGAAGCATGGCATCATGGGAATGCGCTGGAAGTGTAAGGCATGCTTCGACTATGACCTGTGCACTCAGTGCTACATGAACAACAAGCACGACCTGACGCATGCCTTCGAACGCTACGAGACCGCTCATTCACAGCCGTGAGTCAACAGCCTTCTTTCATTATATCTCTTTATGTTCAGAATGCAGGTCCCCAATGAAGCCAAGTGAAGCACTAATTTAAGAACATTGATTGTTGCTAATCACTTCTTCAGTTTTTTACTTATTATAACATTTTTACATATTCACTAAATTCATAAATGGTGTCATTGATTTGGGGGAAAACACAAAATGAGTGAAAGATTAATAGTAACATTGGCTTTCATCCATTTTTAGTTTTTCTGCAGCGTCAGAAAACAGATTCATGAGCTAGAGCTTGTTTGACTTCAGGTTTTCTGATCACAACACAGTGACAAAATTGTGTGCGCATGTGTGTGTGTGCGCGCGCGTGTGTATTTGCTTGCTTGTAAGCTCTTACTTTGACACGTTTATGTCAAATCAAAATGAACACCTCAGCTCTCAGAAGGTGACCAGTGTAAATGTTGCTTACCACTGTATAAACTAGTATACTAGTATAAACTAGTATAAACTATTACTAGTGCTTCCTCTAGGAATATTGTACATAAATGACTAATAAACATTAAAACGAATAATAATCATATACATTTAAAGCCCTCCCCAGAATGGTATGTTCCTCTCTTTGTGGTGTAATGTGAAACCCTTGGTTTAGCAAGCTCAGAGCTGTGGGTTCTAATCCCTGGAACAATTTTTTTTATTAATTAGAAGAGAATTAGATGTCACAAGTACATGCATAAGCTTTGTTTATGTTGAAAGGTTGTAATTCAAATAAATATGTTCAGGCTGTAAAATGCTGAATATCCTTTACAATATAACTTTTAAGAAGAAGACTATTTTATTTCTGAGCACATCCAAACTTTAATCGATTAGTTTTTTTTATTTAAACAAGGCCATGTCCACATGAATCTGGGTATTTTTAAAAACATTAAAAAACGATTTTGCGTTGACACGTGCATGGTTTTAAAAAACGTCCATGCACATGAAAAAGCTGTAAAATCTGTAAGAATACAAAACCAGCTGACTCCTCAACCCAGAATCAGAAAGATGTTTGTTGCCAAATATGCATCTGCACACAAACTAGGAATGTGTTATGGTACAGGGGTGCTCTCCAGTGTTGGTACATTAAATGACACAAGTAACATTGAACAGTAGACACAGATAGTATAAGTAAATATAAGTACAAGTAAATATAAGTATATAAATGAATAAATTATTTGCTAAAGTTAAAAACAGGTAGAATAAGGTGTATGATGAGGAGAGGTAGTAAGAAACAAAGTAAGAACTATATCTATAGAAGTCCAAGGTACTAAAGAGATGTGCTTTGGAGGTAATGTGCAGAGCAAAATGTGAAGTAAAAGTAAAGTGCAACAACAGAGCAACAGAATGCAGAGCGACTGGAAATATGCAAAGAGTCCACAACCAAGAATTATATTAGCAATATAATATAAAGCAACATAATATAAATATAATGAAAATTATATCAGAAGCATCCAAACTAGCTTCCTACTAATCAAAGATAGTATAAATCTAAGTTAAAAGAAAAAAGCAATAGATGTAATTCTCAGATTGTCCTAAAAGTTTGAGTGAACTTGTCTTTTTGTGTTGGCAGAGTCACAGAAGGCACACACACACACACTCACAGATGAACATTGCCATCTGCAGGCGCTTCAAGGCGTTAACAAATGTAATCATACATGGTACATAGTATATAAATGCTAATTTTGCATTAAACAAACAATAACAAGTGTACACATATGCAATAAAAACTAAAATCGGAGATTAGGTATTTGGATTTGGATTAAGGTTTTGTGTTGCTTCTCAAATACAACCTTCAAAATATTTACCAGAAGGTCGCTGGTTCAATGAAACAATCACCCCATTTCCAAGCACAGCTGTGTGTAGCCCTCGAGCAAGCCACCCATCCTCTGACTGCTCCCCGGGCGCTGCATCTGAAATGTCCTGCCTTGTTGAAGAGGCTGAGAGCCTCAGTTGTGTTCTGCTGGTAACTTACTTGCTACACAACCAGCAGCCACATTTGATAACTGCCAGAATTTGTACTTTGACAAAAAACAAATGCTCCCCTGATGGCTGATGAGAAATTGGAGACGTCGGATGGTTTTAATACTGGTTTGTAAAAGTACATGTGCCCTGGGTCTTGATGAAGACGGGAGTCCAGGACCACCAGGATGGTATCCAAAATATTTTTGGGGAAATCAGCTCTCATCTGAAGGATTCCAAAGCTTCCAAAAGCTATCTTCAGAGCTAGTCTTGGAACAGGTTAAACTAAAAGAAAGATTTGTGTGCTCTCCAAAGGATGTGACCCTTGGATTGGATCACACTGTAGCTATTGACAGCTAGGTTTGGACTACAAGAGTTTAATCAAAATGGAAAATACTTGTTTATAAT
Organism: Danionella dracula; assembly: GCA_900490495.1. Taxonomy (NCBI): domain Eukaryota; kingdom Metazoa; phylum Chordata; class Actinopteri; order Cypriniformes; family Danionidae; genus Danionella; species Danionella dracula. The sequence continues at coordinate 16,932,119 of UELW01000334.1, forward strand.
TTCAGTCAGGTAGTCAAGTCGCTTGGCTTAAACTTGTTTTGAGCCTTGTTTTGTTCACACATCACATGGATTAGAGTGAGCATTAACTGAAGATGCAGAAATGTCTGGAAGAGCTTTGATAAACACCTGCGATGAGAAGGTGTAGAGCTGAAATCTGTTGTTGCACCGCTGCTACGCTGACACTCTGTTTTTCCAGATGGATTGAGCTGGATGTTAATAGGATTGATGAGCGAGAAATCCATTATATGAGATTAGTTGCTCTTCTGTATTGGATTGTGTGGCTCAGATTCAGTGTCATCTCTCTGATCACGCTCTCTTAAAACTCAGGTTATGACGGTTAGTTACTATACGATCATGTATCGCTAATATTTTTTCTTCTTGCTTTAGTATTATTGATTACTTGTATTCGTACATAAACATAAGGCTTTATTTTAGAAATAAGATTTAGATCACTTACAATCAATCACATAGGGTGCTAGAATAACACTGTTCTTGTGAAAATAAGAGAGGATCCTCACTGTGGGACTGGCTACATCACAATAATTACATCCTGCCATGATTAACCACCTCTACATACCCATCTCTGACTGTTCTGTGCAAAATCCTCCGCATCGCATCCTCACTCTGCAAACTCTCTCTGATAGCTCCCCGAAGGAAAGGAATATGAATCTTTCGATGCTCATTTTGAGAAAGAGAGACAGGGGGAAACAATTATTTGTAATTTTGAATCTAGAAAAAAGTAATATTGTTAATACGGCTAAACGTCAAGTTTCCAGAACACTGTGTGGCCTTCTGTACACTCCACAATAGTTCAAAATAGTTATTAAGGGCTTATCTTTGGGTCAGGCTTATATGAGCTACTGTATAAATGTAATCCCTTGACTGCTCTTGATTAGGTTTATAATGCATTTTTATGGTGACTGGGATCTTTTTTTGGAGCATGACTGTCATGGAAATAATTAACCAAAAAAATTTTTTTTTTTATCACTAATATCTATTTAGAGAAGCATATGTAATTGTAGCTATTCTCATCACTGATTTTGAGTCAATATTGAGCAGTTTTCAGAATATTCTTCCACAATACAACTGTTGCAAACACTGTATCTTTCAGCTTTGCATCTACACATTCCTGTCTAATAATTCGGATTAACATTCACAGCAGACGAGAACTCTCCTCAGACAGAACTCCTACAGGACTTGCGAGGAGTTTCCTTTCAAAAACATGTCATTAAAAAAACAAGTTAGCACAAAATGACATAGCTAGCTATGTTTGTAATTATGTCTTGCAGTGACATCTGTTTGAAAGCATGAACATCAATGCCTCAGATTTATAGCGTTTGTGAAAAAAAATATGTTACTTTTTTATCAATGTCTAACATTAAAGCACAAATTTGAATTGTTTTTGTTTGTATAACTTTGAGATGCATGATAAAAGTTTGGAGCATAAAACAGTTTTTTTTTTTCAAACCGTTTTTTTATAAAGAAAACAAAGTTTTACTCTTATTCATCAGAATGGATTTATAGAATTTTGCATCAAATCAAAATGCAATCTCAGTGATGTTGTTTTGCATGTTTGAAACTACTGTAATCAGAGTTCTCGTGTGAGCTCAGGTAATGTTTTTTGTGTCTTGTAAGAAGGACACAGTCTAGCATATGGCTTCCCATATGTTTGCCATGGCCAGGAACAAACAGCCTAGCTTGCTAATCAAATAAGTCAGTGGCTAGTTAGCTTCTGTCACGTTGTCGTCAGTAATCTTTATTGAGACACACGCACACATAGCCGGTCCTGTTCAGTGTGTCAGGCCCCATCACATGTAAACAGGGCATTGGGTTTGTCCTGTGTCTGCTTTGGAAAAGACCCTGAATGCCAGGGTGTAGCTTTGCTTTGAGAAGTGTGTGAAGTTGGTGTCACTTGTGTGTAGGGAGCAATGCGTTTCGACAAATGCAGAAGAAAGACCAGAACAGCTTTGTAGATTGTTGTCTAAGTTACACAGATTAAAAGAGGTATCTATTATTTATTAAGAGCGAGTTATTGTAAAGGGAAAGAAGGAGCCTTTGAAACTGCTAACTTTCCTGAAGTTGGAAGATTTGCAGCTCAGGAAGAATTGAGGATTGAGCTGCTGTGTGGTGGAAACTAATGAAGTGTAAGTGTTTGTGTCATACTGGTAATAGCAGCGCTGTTATTTTCTGTTCACATCCATCCAGATCTCACATTACAGGCGAACTCCCAGCATCTTGTGATAACGACAAGAGTAAAGATAAAAAATGTAAAAAAAAGAGATTGTGGTCTTAGGTTTCAGTCTAGCCTTTTCCACTTGAACAAAATCCATTTTTCCGCTTGTCTTTGACTGGACACGCTGCCAATATTATAGCAATAGCAAGAAGAGTCAGATACATTTTCTACAAATCTTTCACAGATTCTCTCTTGTAAATTTTCCTCTGTTTTGTGGGGTCACAGATCCTGGACAGAGATAATATTTTTTGAAAGCAAAGCTTGAATTGGTTGTTGTGGATGAAGAGTAAATCCATGAAAAGCTCCCTGTGTTTGTTGCCCTTCCTCTCTGAAATTCTCTGTCTTAGCTGCATGTAAACACCTTGCTCATGTGCCTGTGCCACTGTGTATTTGTGTGTGGGTGGGGCGGATTAGCTCTTGCTTTGACCTGGGACACACACACATACACACCTGGAGAAAAATGGCATGCAGACTGCTTAGAGCTTGATCCTGATTCTGTTTTAAGCTCAGAGCAGTGCTGCTGCTGCTGCCATATGGACATAGACACGCAGCCACAGACATGAAGACAATACACCAGAATACTCCTAGCCTCGGGTGCAAAAAATAGAAGCAGATTGCAGCGAGAAAGATTCGATTTTTGGATCTCCTGAATCGATGGGGTTCCTTAACAAGCCCTGATGACTGAGTCTGCGGGTGAATAATGGGAATAGGCAGTTCCTTTGCTCCCCGATCAGATCAGATCTTCACAATAAGGTATGTGATATTTATGGTTCCTTTTTTGGAGGTTTGGCACACATACTTTAGCCATTGACTCATTTCTAAACAAGGCTCGTTTAGATCCCTCTGGAATATGTACCCTATGAATGTCATTGATTTTTATCAGGACAGAACACGCTTACTGGGATAGCATCAAGCCTTCATTGGCTGTGTTTAGATTTTTTAAGATTTGTTCAAAATGTTTCCGCTGCTAATGTTATTCTGATTATATTTTGTGATTGTGTGAAATAAAAATGAAATGTGTCTTTGCTGTAGAGTTTTAAATACCAATTTTACATAGCAACAGCATACTAGGGCATCCAATGCAATTGATCTGTAATTAAGATTTTGTGAATAATACATTTGATTGTATTTTAAATCTCCAAGAAAGGCACCACGTTGACTCTGGCGATTTAAGGTTGAAGAGGGAGTTCCTCTCCCCTGATTTAGCATGTAGCATGCTATTCTTGTTTCCTAAAATTCAACCCCCTAAATCTTTTCATTGCAAACTCCTTGATCTTATCTGGACAGAAAAGCATCTGCAAGAAAGATACGCATACAGCTTAAAACAAAAACAATCCTTTAACCAACACAATTTAACTATTTTTAAAACACAGTCAAATAGTTAAGAAAAGTAAATATGATGTAAAGAATGAATAAAATTACTGTGTAAGCAAAGTAACCCAACACTTTCATTAAAATCAAGAAAGAAATAAGCCTCAATAATATCAGCAGACAGAGTTTATTTCCTGGTGCAGATGCAGCATTGTCAGGAAGAGACTAGTGATTGGTACTTTCCACTTCAATGGCTTCTGGTTCTCGTCCAATCAGCGTCAAGTTATTGGTTCTCGATGGTATCCTCCCTTTCTCAGGAATCTGAAATGTAAATGTGTTTTCTAAACTTGTCATTTGTTAAAAAGTATGCATACATCGAGTCATCTGCGTTAAAATACTGTCCACCCATCCCCGATAAAAGACGATGCCGTCTGAAAAACATTTCCGTTAAACACTTGATGATGTTGATGATTAGTGAAAAGAATTTAAAGCAATGCGTTGTATTTTTTTACTATAAAGTAAAGGTGTGTATATTAAAACAGTTAAGTTGGTTATAATTAAAATGTAAATGTGTTTTCTAAAATGTTCATTTGTTTTGTAATTTGTAAAAGTGCTTCACGTGATGTAAATGTGTTTTACATCTCTCGGCCACCGTAGTTTCCCTTTTTCACACGTATGTTTATTCTACTCTAAATGTAGCAATCAAACTAAGGAAGTAGGAAACAAAGGGACGGTGGAGGCGGAGCATAGCAGGTGTCCTTTAGCTGCATGCATGGCTCATTTGTTTGAGATCAAATGTAATGTTAGATAAAATTATGAAGGCAATTTGAAAGCATCTGTCAACTGTTTGTCTTCCTTTTGCTTACTTTTGAAACACTGGGGCTTTTTCTCTCTTTTTCTCTGAACTAGATCAGGGATGCGCTTTTATTTCTTAAGACTGTAAAAGGTTGTTCTACTTAAATTTTTTTTTATAAATCTTAAAAACTAGTACTATCAAAATGAATGCATTCTTTTATTATTGCATTACTGTGGCACGTAAGTTTATAGTCTTGGCCCATTGGGGGACAACAAATCGATTTGGCTGTGACTTTAATTTCTATCATTTTAGTCGAGTTGGGGTCAGACTCATACAGAGAGCAAATATTGCAGTCAGAAGTGGTTCAAGGTCAAGCTGACACTAGCGGCCAACCCACGCCTCAGTGGACCCAGAGCCATATTAATGAAGGATTCATCAATTTGTAACATCAGGAGTAAAACGACTGCTACTCACTGCTTTCCTCAGGCAAAAGCTTCTGAATATATAAACAGAGAGATCAGAAACACTCTGTTTCAAGATTTGATGAGGCAAATTGTTATTCATGTGGGGAGAAATAAGGCTCTAAAAGGATTTCCCTGAAAAGATTGAATGTGGAAGGTTTTTGTGAGGGGCTTTTCTGAGAAACTAGAAATATTTTTGTAATATTTGGAAATCTCCCTGGCTTGTGATTATTTTTTTTGTTAAAGATTAATTATATAAGTGGGTTACTATATTTGTAGGAAGAGATTTGACTGTAAACCTGAAGTAACAGATTTCTGCTCGCACAAATCTTCTTATTGCGCACATGAATATCATATTTACATACTCAGATTTTGATAAAAGTTCCCTTCCAAAGACAGAGTGGAGGCATCTTGTCTTCTTAAAATTTCATCTAAACCAGAGGCTTTTCAAACGACTACACCTTCAGTAACATAAGGTCACTCCAATGAGTTTATCACAACCCCTAAAGCTAGATTTTTTCCTTAATGAAAATGGCCACAGTTAAACTGTTGTCATAATTTCTCAAAAGCACCTGTAAATTTAAAGTTCATGAGCGGCTATGGAAAAAACAAGAGAGGAACTGATTTTGATGATCCCTCATTCAAATGCTGAAAGGTTCTTCACAAGTTCTAGCAGCAGTCCTTGCTGAGTTTAACTCTTTTATTTAGAAGTTAAAGTAGTCGGTTAAGTAACGTAAACTGTTCTTGACTCCTTTGACCTGACCCAGCATGTACAGAGCACCACACACTGGATCTGGTTTTAACCAGAGGGTCTAAGCATCACGTCTGCTGTAGTTAAAAATGTCTCATAATCTGTTCATTTCGGCATAAATCCTGCTCTGTCAGAAAACACCAGTAACTGTTTGAGACAGCCACATCTCAGTCACCAAACATCTCTGCTGGATCTGCTGATGCTCTCAATTTGTTAAACGCAAAGGTTAAGTCTGTCATTGATGACATTGCTCCTGTCAAATTTGAGAAGAAATCAGGCAGACAGAAAGTATCTTGGAAAAACTCAACAATAGTACAAATTATGAAAAGAATTTTCTCAAAAGCTGAGAGAAAATGAAAGAAAACTAAACTCGTTTTTTTCGCCGCTACTTGCTATTGCCTTCTCAAATGAAACGGTTGCGGCTTCAACTGGGTGAAATGATGGTGCTGATATGTGCTCTGCATAACCACCAGGTCTCCTAAAACAGGAATGCTGTGTTAAAATCCTTTTCTTGAGCATAACAGTTCACTTTTGCGAATCAGTTCTGTTCCTCCATGCGCCAAAACAGTTCATCAGCTCCTCCTTGTGCTCAAACACTTCTCAACCAAAGAAACGAAGGTCTGTAGCTCCTCGTTAGTTCAACTATAGATGTTCAAGTAAGTTTCTCTTAAAAAAATTCCCACAGCAACTGTTTCAGGAGAGTTGTTAGCGCTATGAGGTAGCAAAAGCAGGTTGTTCTGTTTGTGTCGTGCTTAGTGTGGACACAGGCAGTGAGGGAATCAGAACAAAGTACCACATGAGCTCGCTTTTAGAATCTTGTCTCAACGGGTACTAGAAAGTGCTGCTTGAAGGGAAAAAAAGGAAGTGAAATAGTCAAAAAAGCACGCCTTGTCAAGTTGACATGCTTTTGCACTCGGTGGAAAAGTGGCATTAGATGGATGCTGTTTAAGTGGGGTCCGAGATCTGTTTCCGAGAACATTTGGCTCTGGGAATGGTTGATTTATTGATTGATTGGTCTGAAGCAAACAATCCTGCTCCTGATACCTGATCCTGAGAATGCTTTTCTCTGTTGTTTTGTTTGACACAGGGTGAGCTTGACGCCGAGGCAGAATCTATCTCGAATCATCTTGAAAGGAATCTTCCAGGGTGTGAAGGTGGTGCGTGGACCTGATTGGGATTGGGGCAATCAGGACGGTGAGAGAAATTCAGATTCCTATGACTCAGCAGCTTTCACCAACACTTCAGAAAGTATTCCATCACCAACACTTCAGACAGTATTCCATGTTTAAGTTTTACACAGCATTCAAGCTTTATTTTTCCATTAAAGGAAGTCCAGACCATTTTCTGGGTCTGTGATTTGCATCATTTTTCTCCTCTGTCTTTAATAGTCAGCTTTGTTCCTCGAGGTTCATTGTTAGTCTCTTTGCAAATTCCAGTTCCATGGTTGTTCTAACTGATGCCTCGAGATCTTTAATTGCTTTGTTACCTTTGTGAATCACATTGATTGCTGTTTTCAAGATTCATGAGTCACATTGAATGCCACTTTTGGTTATTAGAAAAAGAAATAATGGTATTCCAAGATTAGTAATTATAGATAGAACTGATTTAATGTAATATGCTTTGAGAGTTAACCTTTCAAAGACAAATTTATTGTATTTGTTCTGGATTGCACAGTGAACATTTAAAGGAATTAAGCATTTTGTGTGCTTAAAAGTGTTTCTTAAGGTTTAAGGTTGAGTTCATCAGTGATGAATGAGTCAAATGTCTTTGTTGTTTAGAATTATTCATTTTTTTACTGTCTAATTTTAGTTAATTATTCTTAAAATGTTCCGTAAATGTATGTATTTATAGATTGTGTTTAGTTAGATTTTTGTGTTTTCCATAGAAGTGATTGTTCAGTTGAATAGTAGATGTGATCTTTACCCAATCTGATAATGTTTCTATATATATATAGATGTGTGTGTAGATAAATTTAGCGTGTATTTTTCTTAGTTGTCAACAAGTAGTTGGTTTTGTCCTTGTTAGTGAGTCCTCTCTTTGTGACAATGTGAATTAAAGTCGAGACTATTGTTCAAGGTAAAATGAGATAGTGATAATACAGATATATATATATATATATATATATATATATATATATATAATATATATATATATATATATATATATATATATATATACATTATATACATCTTTTTCTAATGATGAGGGAATGTTTGTTGGATAAATAAATAGCATTTTTAACAAATACAGATGGCTGTAAAAAGTGGATTTGTGCAAGAAAATGTTTTCTTCTATTCTGTCTCAAAATTACAGCACATAGTAAGCCATAAAAATATAAAAAATATCTTAATAATAGCTAATATTTTGTAGTCCAATTATATATTAATAGAATAATTAGTCAATGGGTCATAGAATACAATGTCAGTTCTGAGTGCTCTGATTTTAACCTACTTTTAAAACGGTTTTATTTTTCTCATATATGTACCTGCTATTTTTTATATTTCTTGTTAATAATTACATTAAAATCAATGATCTGAGATATCCGTGGTTGTTCTGTCTGTCTCCATCTCTATCGGTATCTATACCATCTCTCTGTCTTCCATTCTACTGCGTTTGTGTCTTCTTCCCCCACTCTCTTCTCTCTCTCTCTCTCTCTCTCTCTCACTCTCTCTCTCCTCTCTTCTCTCTCTCTCTCTCTCTCTCTCTCTCTCTCTCTCTCTCTCTCACTCTCCTCTCTCTCTCTCTCTCTCTCTCTCTCTCTCTCTCTCCTCTCTCTCTCTCTCTCCTCTCTCTCTCTCTCTCTCTCTCTATTTCTCTGTGTATGTCTCTCGGCCCAGGTGGTGAAGGCAAGGTGGGTAAGGTGGTGGATATTCGTGGCTGGGATCAGGAGTCTGGTCGAAGCGTGGCCAGTGTCACGTGGTCCAGCGGAGCTACAAACGTCTACAGACTGGGTCACAAGGGCAAAGTTGACCTCAAATACGTTTCTGATGGACAGGGAGGATTTTACTACAAAGAACACCTTCCCAGATTGGGTAAGTCTGATTTTTCTAAATGGTTGCAGCATACCTTTTCTTACATTGCACTGTTCATAAAGGGATGTGAATTGTAAAATTTGGGATGTAAGGGGAGTGGCTTTGTTTTTGTTTATATTTTTTTATCAATTCTCTGGCCAATTGTTGACCAACTTGTCAGAATATGTATGCCATCCCTGGGCATACAAACTAATGTTAGTGTGCAGATGAGTATTTTTTTAAGCGCAAATTTTATCTCAATACTTTGTAGTATTGTAGCCGAGTTACAATAGAGTTTATACAGAGTTTGTTTAGTGTTTGCACAGGAAAAGATATAATGAACATTTATAATAGTTGTGAGGGGTGTACTCACTTCTGTGTTGATTGAAATGTTTAAATGGGTTGTAAGAAACTACTATTACAGCTCCTGTCAGTACGCTTGTTACTACCATTTTGAAAATTAATCTGATTGTTTACTCCATGTTATTTATTTTTGCAAAAACTACACACTAGAGAACCATTGACTGTTTATAACCTTAACTAATAAGCATAAAGTCACTTCTAGCGTTTAGCAGAAACAGAGGAAAAAAAGGCAAAAATGTTTGATTTTAGTGGATTGGAAATGATAAGAAGGAAAAGTCACTGCTGGGTGAGTGGCTCTCACTTGAGTAACCCTGCCCATAACTATGCAAAACTTTAAATATTAATATAACTTAAAGACAAGAGTAATAAATTACCATCCCCTCCAAGCTCAGATTGGTCAGATAAATCTGAAGAAAATGATGAACTCCAGCAACCATCATTTCCTATTGCACATCAGAAGGGAAAGCCACAGGTTACAAAGTGAAGTGCGCTGAAAGCAGGTAAGCAACACGTTTGAATTGTTTCTTTTCTCTGTGTTTCTGTAGGAGAGCATGCTGAGCTGCAGCGTCAGGACAGTCCAGACACCCGTTCCTTTCAGCAGGGTGATAAAGTCAAGTGTTTGTTAGAGGTTGAAATACTGAGGCAGATGCAGGAGGGGCATGGAGGATGGAACCCTAAGATGGCAGAGGTTTGTTGATATTAGAGTGATAGCCCAAGATATATATACACATATACATACATACATACATACATATATATATTTAGGACAACTGGATTTAAGTTCAGATGCAATTAATTTGCCTAACTTTATTAGAGTACATGGATGTGTTTTATTTTGGTTGGAGCTAAATTTAATTTTTTTTGATTGAAATAAAAAAAATATTTAATTGAGTTCATCCAATGGCTTATTTATGTAGGTGTACGTATTTGCTTAGACAAAGCCGGTTGGGGTCTTATTTTGTCCCAACATTTTATTTCAGTAATTGATTCATTGGCCAAATAAATCTAAAATGTATTTTACATTGTTGCTGTCAAATTAAATGTATATATTTGTCTATTATGACAATGTGGGTTTCTTCAATTGTTATCAGTTTTGACTGAGACATTGAATAAACATCATTGTGATGAGGAAAACTCCTATTGTTTGATTAATATTAGTTCATTAGCTATCTAGCGCTGATGATAGCCAGGGGCCGGAGATGATTGAGGAGAACGAAAAGGTGATTAAAGCAGGACCAGTTAGTGATCAGGAACACAATCTTACGCTAATTCAGTGTTTGGATACATGAGAGTATTTATTTAGAATTTGAATGGCACTAAAAGAACTGTACAGATTTCATACCTTACCTAAACATATAAATGTGATAACATTGATTGAGTTTTATAACTGTCAGCACTCATATAGCCTGAGGTGTGTACATTGCTCAAACAACAATAAACAGCAGATTCATTTTTCTTCTGATAAAAATAGAAAGAGTTCAAACAGAAGAGATTTAAGAGCATTTGTTTGTGTGTTTCTGGCAGTATATATCAAGGATGGGGACGGTCCACAGAATCACAGATCGAGGGGATGTCCGTGTACAGTACAGCAACAACATCCGTTGGACCTTCCACCCTGGAGCCTTGACAAAGGTCAGACACTATTCCTGCTCTAGAGGGTGTATTTAATGCGGCTTAGTTTTTCACCTGAAGTTCAGCCTGACGCATTCTCTCTCCACAAACTAGAGAGCTCTATTTAAGAGTTTTACCACAAACTAAGCTTCAGCATGCATCTGTGTGTGGGATCAACTAAACATAGACAGGGCCCAGCTGAACAGCCGGAGTGTTTGTCTCCTCAGGTAAACACGTTTGCGGTGGGGGAGCTGGTGAAGGTTCTGGATGATTTGGAATGTGTGAAGAGGCTGCAGGTTGGACATGGAGAGTGGACTGACAGCATGGCTCCTGTACGTGGAAAATATGCATACACATGCACACAGAAGCACAGTGAAATCCGCTCTCGGCTCCTTTCTACATGATCTATACTGCAGTCTGGTTGTTATATAAAAGCAACATGAAGCAAATTGAAGTCTGACTTCAATCAGGATGTGATGGGAAGATATATGACGCCTGAGAAGCTGAAGTTTACCATCAGCAGTTAATGGTAAAACAGATATGTAATCATTAGTGGCGCGGTGTCATGGTCAAACGAAGAGATAAAGTGCCTTTAGTTATTTGGTCAGACAGCTCTATTTCCTAATTAGGCTAGCTGCTGAATTCTATTTGTTTAGACTGTTAAGTCTTGCCCCAGCTAAATATTTTCTGTATTGCTCCAGCAGGCCACGGGGCATCCAATGTTTATATTTATGTCTACGGTACGGAAAGCACTGTTTGAAAGTTCTGTCATGAAAGGCCTGTGTTTATCGGACTATCTGATTGCTAGCCGCACCAAGACTAACTAAACTAAAAATGTGAACACACCCATAGTAACAATGAGTTCTATGATAGTCAGAATCTCTCATGTTCGGCCTTCATTATTAAAAAATGTAAAATATAAGCTGAAGAAAAAGAAGTTTTGAATGGCTTTTTTACCCTAGCTACAAAACACCCAAATTAAAAGTTATTCTTATCCAGTGAGACTTCAGATCAGTCTCTTGCCCAATCATATTGACTCTTGCTTCTGCCTTGCCTCGCACTACCTGCCTTCTTATCTTATTAAGAACAAATGGCTAGCATGCAGAAATATTTATCTAATGTGGACTAAATCTGTTGTAATATCGATCAGTGCATAGATAGTGCTTCTACGGATGTGTTTAAGAAGTTGTATTTATGTTATATATTATGAGATAAATAAAACCTGTCCTTTGTTACCATCTGTGTTGTGTTTTGGTTAAGTGGCAGTTGGCATTTTTATGATGGCAAAATTGACTATAGATGATTTGTTGAAAAATAACTGCGCGGGAGCCTTCGCAGAGAGCAGTTTGTAGGCTTGACGCACAACTATATAGGGAGCTTTAATGTGCCAATGTAATTCCTACTGGAACCAACGGAGGGCAAGACCTACTCATACTCACAACTCTTTTCTCCCTTTAGCTTGAATAAGGAATGAATGGATGTCTGTGTATAGAAACAAGTTTTTAAAAACTATGATTGCATATTTGATGTGTGTTTGTGTTTAGGCTCTTGGACAGGTGGGAAAGGTGCTGAAGGTGTATGCAGATGGAGATCTCCGGGTGGTGTTTGGAGGACAAACCTGGACATTTAACCCTGCCTGTCTCTCTTCTCGACCCGTTGATGTCGATGCTAACCTCATGACTGCAGACAGCACCAGCGAATCAGGAAGTACGAGTGGACAGGAAGTGCATTATTATAAACGTGTTTAAAAGTTCCACAGTATTACTTCAGTTGTGATAAACGTGTATGTATAGGTAACAGAATAATGGTAGTGAAGTCAAAAATAGGACATTCAATAAAAGCTGTACATGTGATTAGCAAAAGTATAAAAGAGACTCCCATTGCTCTACAAATGTTTGAATTATGTTATGTGGATTCTCACACTCATTATTCATACTAATGCAGTGTTTAGTGTCTGTTCTTCTCTCTGTTTTCTCTCTAGTTTTTGTCTTTCATGCTTCTTCTCCTCTGGATGGTTTGTAGAGTTTCTTTTGAGACATTTGACTCATTCTCTCCTTAGTTGATTTGTACAAACACTGAAATATCTGCTCCAGTTTTTATGTAAAAAAAAAAGAAGTAAACTTGAAAATTAACAAAGTCTGTGGAACACCACTGAGGAAAAGGACAAGAATGACCAGGGATGGATTAATGAAAGAAGAGCAAAAACCTTTGAGCGCTGAATGTAATACGTGTGTGTGTGTGTGTGTGTGTGTTTGGATCCAGGTGCGGTGATCTCAGTGCTGGAGAAGCTGCTCTCGCAGTCAGCGGATCAGGACCATCCAGGTCGACTGGTGATCGAAGCGGCTCACGGCAGCACTAACAAAGTTCGAGAACTACTGCTCAAATACCCTGACAAGGTAAACACTCTTTCCTTCCTTTAAGCAAAATGAGGGAGGGGGGGGGGGTTCAGTGTTTGCACACATACAAAAACTATATGTAATTTTTATTTGATTCCTTTTCCTATAAGTCAATAAGTACAAAATGGTATTTTTGTTAATTTTTTTTGTTAATGGAAAATGATTAATACATTCATCTTTTGGTGGGGTAGGAAACACTTTTGGCCCGGGACATCCAAAAACACTCTTTCTTTTTATTGTTTAACAATGCAGTTCTGCTACAGTCCAGTTTACATTATGCTTTGTAATGCTTTGTTCGTTCCTAGGTACTTGGCTTGAGTAAAGAGATTCCATGTCAGGGCATGCTGATGCACTAGTACTAGTATGGGTTGCTTGCAGTATAACAATAAATGATATTATAGTCAGTGCTCAAGTGAGTTAATTGAGCATTTCTGTTTGGAACGATTCAAATGAGTTTTAGTTTTTGCTCCTGTATTCGATTGTATTGTCTATCGTTCAGAGTAGCCTGGTCTGTTTGCAGGTGGATTTTAAGAACCAGGGGAAAACGGCTCTTCAGGTGGCCTCTCATCAGGGGCATGTAGAAGTGGTAAAACTTCTGCTCCAGTCCAACAGCTGCATCGAAGGGAAGGATGAGGATGGTGATGCAGCGCTGCACTACACAGCGTTTGGGTGAGTGTTCATTTAATTATATTATTGCAGAATAACTCTGTAGTTGCACAGAGCGGCTGAGTTTTTAGCTTGGAACTCTTTGAGAGGAAGATTAATTGTAAGAAGTCATTTATTCATTTCATTCTTTCATTCATCTGATTGTTCCTTCTTTTTTATGTGTGTTTTATTTCATTTCTTTGTGTTTTTTTCTTGATTTTCATTTATTCATTATTGGTTGTTTTTTATTCAGTCCTTTATTTTTTTCCTTCCTTCTAGTGATTTATATTCCAATCTTTCTTTCATTCCCTGTTTTTCTTTTCGTTTATTAGTTAGTGGTTTGCCTCCTTCATTCCTTTCTGTGTCGTTTCTTTCTTTCCTTTTTTTCTTCCTTACTTCCTCTTTCATACATTCTGTCTTTATTTTTTTCTCTCTCTTTTTTTCACAAGTGCCCAACCACACAACTCACATTGTTAGTTCACTTTGATATTATAAAGGGGGTGGGGTGTAGCTCAGTGGTAGAGCATGTATGAGGTTCTGGGATCAATCCCAGGGGCATTGGCGATTTCCCCTTCTGTAAGTCGCTTTGGACAAAAGCGTCTGCCAAATGCATAAAAATGTAAATGTAAATGTATAATTGGAGACCATTATTTATCTTACAAACGTAGCAATGTATAAGATAGACATCTATTTGTTTTAAATTACCCCAATGGAAACCAATAGCCTTGTTACCTATAAAGTGATAAACCCATAAATGTCTTTGTTCTGTTTTGTGGTTAAGAAAGTCTCTTAGAAGCAATCTTAGCTCATTTGAAACAAAATTAAGACTCACATTTTATACTGGCAACACTACACCAGAACAAAAAAAAATTATTCAGCTTCTGGAATGTATTTTTTAAATAAGTAATGGGTAAAAAAAAATTTACAGATGTTTTTGTCTTTCCATTGCTTTATCTGTCCACTTACACGACATCTAAAACAATGCAGCAACTGCGCTGTAGCCACACAAAAAGCAGATGTGTAAACCTGGTGCCCTGTACTAAAACCAGAATACTAAACTAAACTTACATCATGGACTCTTTGCACAATCTGTACAATTCAGACAATAACGCTGTTGACCATGTTGTGATAACCGAGAGCCATGAAGATTTGGTCGAGGCATTCACTGTTTGTCATCATGTTGATCCGCTTGTTGTGAAGTACAGTCTGATGCCGTAACATGGTCATGAGGAGCTCAGAAAGATTCTGGATGAAATAATCTGACTTTCACACGATCGTAACGTTCATGCCAATCAAGCCAGTTGAAGAGCTTGCTGATTTCAGGTAGTTTGGCATTAGGGTTGGACGATGCCATTGCCCATCGCCAATGCCAGATAGCCAGACGGTTCAGCATCCAAGCCCCACCAAGACCCCCCTCCTCCCCCGCTTGCGACAAACACATAATCACACATGAGGAAATAATTGAATAATAAAATTGTATAATAATTGTTAGTTAAATTTTTAACAATAACCTTACATATTACAGTGTACTCCAAACAAATTATACAAACTGTGATTATCTTAATAAACAAGGTATTCAAGTACTTTTCTCTCAGTCGCGCTTGGCCAGGTGATAATTTCCTTCGATCTGCTCTACTCCCCAAACCACTTCAGACATGCCTTGTGGCTGTCCTCTTTCATTTGGTCTAAAGCCAAAGTATTGCCAGATAGGTGAATGTACTACTTTTTTACCAGCCAAAATCGTCAATGCCATTATGACACAGATCACTCTGCTCGTTCATCCCACAGTCCAACGAACAAACAGGTTGACGACTGGTAATTTTAGTGTAACTTATATTTATTTATTTTATGTTTTTGTTTTTGGTAAAACAAAGACCATGCGGGCAGGCTTCAAATCATTTATTCTTTATGAATAATTGAATTTCAAATAGTTTTGCCTATTGGGCATACCATGCAGGCATTTCACTCTATTTAAAAACAAACACCATCTTGTAGTGTCTGTGATATTCTTCAGGTTTGATTAACTGTGTATTGTTTCGGAGCAGAGTATTGTCCTTGAAGACAAACACGTAGACGCAGTCATTAAGGGTTTTTTTTTTTGCTGTGTTTGGCTACCACCGTCCCATTCAGCTACATAAAAAAGTTATAAATAAATACTTGCAGATCAGACCAGATTTTTCAGTAAAAAAGATCTTTAGCAAGCAAACTGAGACAAAAGTCCTTCGCCGTAAACACACCTTTCTTTTCGGCTGTGTAGAGTGTTACAACATTTACAAAAAATACAGCCAATGCCCAATGGTGTACCCAAATGATACCACCCTGGCAACTGCCCACTTTGCCCATAGCTACAACTACCTCTGCGCGTTAAGGTCTTTACACACACTTTTTGAGTGTTTGGCATTTTAACCGCCAATAAACAGCAGTTGTATCAATGTCTTTATGACTGGTGAATTGTGCATGCAGTAAATATGTGGATCTTCAGCTTTTTGACAACTGTTTGACCAGTTTGAATGTTTATGTCTGCTTGAGTAGGAACCAGGCAGAGGTGGCTCGTTTGCTGCTCAATAAAGGAGCAAGTGTGAACCAAATCAATAACTCCATGTGCACCGCTCTCCATATTGCTGTCAACAAAGGATTCACGGATGTGGTGCGAGTCTTGATAGAGAATTCAGCTGATGTTAACCTGCAGGTAACACACAGTCCAAGAAACAAAATCTTTTCATTTCTTCTCTTTGAGGTTTTATGTGTTTTTTTCTGTGCATTCAGGATTCATATGGGGACACTCCCTTGCATGACGCCATAGCAAAAGACTTCCGCAGCATCATTGAGCTCCTGACGGTCATCCCAAACATTGATTTCACTCAGCAGAATAATCGAGGCTTTAACCTTCTTCACCACGCTGCTCTCAAAGGAAACAAATTGTGAGGCACTTAAAATTGCAGCTCTTCTGTCTTTACTCTTCTTTCTGCTCACTCAACCTGAGGCAAAGTAAAATGGTCACACATTAACACATCTGGCTCTTTTAATAAATGAAGGATCTCATGTGAAAGGCTACCTATCTGTTTTGTGGTGTGAGGGGGCTATGTGTGAGAAATATTTCCACTCTCGGATATGGTACTGATAATGTAAAGTAAACTCTGATCTGAGCAAAGGAACTTCAGGTCTGAGCAGGAGAATTGGCTCACACAAATGGAGGGCTGTTGGAGCTTCTTCATTGAGTTCTTTGATGTTTTAAACTTGTTGAAGCCAGATTTTCTCAAAGTCTAGGTATGAACACTAAAGAGCCAATTAAAGGAAGCATCTAATCCTTGCATTTACAGAGAGAGTTTATGGGGCTGTAGTCATCTGGAAAAAGTAAATCTGATTGTCACCTTGAACCTCCTTTCCTGAATCGGTATTTGGGCGAATATCATTTATTATCAGTATGGTGCTGTCAAGACTTCTCTTTTTCAGGAATACTTTTACTAATGCAGTCTTTAGAGCCTTTGGAAAAGTACCTGAAATAAGAGTGGCATTTACCACCTCTCGGAGATCTGTAACTAGACAACAACATTTTGAAATAGGATGTTTGAAGAATGTCTAGACTGGGAGTTGAAGAATTAAGGCTCTGAGCTGTGTCTTCCAGAATTCTACCATCAATTAGATTGATGTTACACAGGGTTGCTGTTCACAGGGTTACTGGGAGAAGAACTGACCCCATTTGTAATATTACTGATCCTAAGGGCAGTTGTGGTCTAGTGGATAAGGAGATCAACTTTTGATCGGAAGGTCACTGGTTCGATCCCCAGATCCACAGAGTTGAAGGTGGTATGAGTGATGAAACACTTGATCTCCCTCCTTCAACAACCACAACTGTGGTGCCATTGAGCAAGAAACCAGTTCTCCGACTGCTCCTCGGGTGTCGCAGCTATGGCTCCCACTGCTCCGGGTGAGTGTTCACGGTGTGTTTGTTCACTGCTGTGTGTGTACACTGGGTGAAATGCAGAGTTTACAAATTCCAGGTATGGGCAGTCCATATCTGGCCAGCTTTGTCACTTTCACTTCACTTCACAGTTAGTCTCTCTACAGTTGGAAAGGGATTTTGTGCATTATTGATTGTTGTTGTTGATGTTTGAGAAGAATTTCTGCCTATCGGCACTTCAGTGTTAAATGCACAAAGATTCACTTTGTAGATACTGTAGTGTAGTGTAGTGTGGTGAGAGATAACAGTGATTTTTCCTCCTGGCATCTTTGAATGATGTCTGGTCCCTTGTCTCTATCTGTTGTGTTGGCAACATGGTGCTCTGTCATGGGAGTCAAACAAGCTGAGGCTGACTTGCGTCATCACTCTCTTTGTGGCTGGAGGTCAAACTTTCCGATGTCATGTGGGCACTTGTTGAACTTGGACCCCTCTGATCAGAATGAATCTTCCTCATTACAGGCCGATGCAGGAGGCAGAAGAAGATATTGTCCTGGCATAAACTTGATCCTGTTTTGTTTAGCTTCCAAGTTAACAAGAGTTTGTTGATGACAAAAAAGGTCGAAGTTCTCTATGAAAGTCACCCCTTCAGAGCATAATTTCTCCCCCCATAAATAACAATTTGCCTCATCTTGTGCTTGTTTAGAGTGTTTCTGATCTCTCTGTTTATATCAGAAGCGGTTGCTTGAGGAAAGCAGTGTGTAGCAGTCCTTTTACTCCTGAAGAATTGATGAACCCCTGCTATTATGGTTCAGGATTCCGCTGTGGCATGAGCTGATCGCTGGCGTCGGCTTGACCTTAAACACTTCTTTCTGACTGTTGTTTTCCATTTGCTGTCTGCTGGCATGATTGCTCTCTGACATTTTTTAAGTGTCCAGAGTCACTAGTGCTGTATAATACAAATCACCTGACATTAAGTGTATTATGTGATAAAATATCACAAATCATGTCAGCCATCACTCTTGCTAATGAAAGTCATTATAAAATATTTCATTATTAATTTATAACCAGACCTCCTTCTATATGAGGAAGCTTTTGGCAAGAAAGTAAAGGGCGCTCATCAGCACCCCCTCACACAAAAGATCCAGTTTTATTGGAGCAGGTGAGAGCTTTGCCTCCTTAAAGACCAGCACTATATGGCAAAGACAAACTTTTTAAACTTTTCATCCCGGTCTGTGCGGCCGCAGTACGACAAGTTGCTTACCCCCAGTCAATATTTCCATCAAAATTCAAAGCAATGTGGCCTTACCTTTAGCCTCAAACCTCTAAGGAGCAGTAATCCATTTAGCCTGAAAGCGATAGTGCAGAAAGAGAAAGTAACAGATTTGTCTATATCTGTTAAGGATGTTTTAAATGCGAATGATTTCCGTTAGCACTGATGAACTCTCTCGCGTTTGTGTTCCTGTAGAGCAACAGAGATGATTTTGGCTCGTGCTCGACAGCTGGCTGATGTGAAGAAGGAGGACGGGTTCTCTGCTCTTCATCTGGCTGCTCTCAACAACCACCGAGAAGTTGCAGAGATCCTGCTCAAAGAGGTTTGTGTTTTAGTCCCAATCATCAACTTTCAAAGTCATCTGTATTAAAATGGGGTTAATGGGATGTTTGAGCCCTGGCTGCTCAGTTTTTAGGAAAATATTAAACAACTTCATTTAGGGTCTGTCAAAATAATAATGTTTAAGCAGAATCTTTGTTATTCATTGAACAGTTTATTTAAAAAAAGTAATCTAAATGTAAGTAGTGTTAGAAAATAGATCACTATCAATTCTACAACGATGATGATCTTTGATTTTATGATTGTATTTTATTACATTTCCATCATGACCTCTTAGTTTTTCAAGAGGCAACTGTTAAAGTAGTCTTTTTTTAGCAACTGAATTGACCAATAAAAAGAAGAATAGTTTATATAGAGCTTAAAGAAGCTCAAAATATCAACGCTCTTATTAATGGTTTGATAGTGGGAGAGTAGAAATTCAGCACTTAATTTATTCCTTTTAAAAGCAAGATTTAAATTAGCCCTTGTTTAACATTTTACAGGGGTTGTAAACTATTAATTAGAATGATTTGTAATCTTTAACATGTTAGCTAAGCTTAATTTGCAGGTTTTTTACACAACATGTGGGGAGCACATGAACCCCAGAGAGAATCCCTATGTGAGGGGGGCTTTACAAAGAGAGTCAGAGTGAACAGATCTAGTGATGATGCGGGCCATCAAACAAGACGAGACATCAACGAGCAGATCTCTAGATTGTACTTGAAAACTAGAAGAGTTTTCATCAGTACAAGAGTGTGTGAAAGCTTTATTGATGGGTTCTATAAATGTGGTAAACCATATTGTTGTTTCAAAAGTTTTGATGTGTATCACTCAGTCATGAAGTATTTTTACACATTCAAAGAACTCGTTTTATTCAAGCTGCTGAAAGGATGTCAGCAAGTGTTTCTGAGCTCCGAACATCCTCTGAGGGGTTTGTTGCATTCAGTTTCATCTAGACTATTCATGAGCTCCGTAAAAAAAAACCGTAAGTAGGATAACCCAGCAGAAGATTCAATGGGCTAGGGTTGGGTCCATAGATGATGTCATCATCCATCGCCGATGGCAGATAGACATCGCGATGCATAGTCGGCATCGACGATCCTCCGGCTCTTCTCTCACTCGCACGGGGCCGAGTGTTGGGTGACAGACTCGTGCGGGCCGGGTGATGATCATTTCAGCAACTAGTTTAACGTGAGTTTTGTGGTGCTTAGCTCAGGTGGGTTCATGTGGTTTCATATGTTTTTGCTATTGGTAAAATAAAGACCATGTTGGCAGGCTTTAAATAAAAAACTGAAAGTGAATCCACTTCGCTCGCACATTGAGCCATTTAAAAATAAAGCAACATTCCTAATGCTGCCAATGCAATAAATGGAGAAGGCACACAGCATCTCATCTCACAAAGTGGGTGTATTCATGCTGGGGAAGTGAGGAAGTCTGACTCAAGATATAAACAGACTGTACACAAAGTTACTCACTGAGTCATTTTAAACCAAGCTGACTTTACATTAGTTTAAACCACTTATCTGGAGCAGATTTCAGATTCAGGATTCAGAATCAATGAGAGCGTTTGTGTGTGCTCAAGTTGAACACGTTTGCAAAAAAACTAACTATCACAGCTGAACAAAGAATCAGATGTTAATTAATTTGATTTCTACACTGCCAAACCATGGAGAATCTTCAACAACAACTGTGATTCAAGATTGGGTAATAATGTTCTCTGTATGCCGGCTGCAGAATCGGGCTAAAGTACCCTTCATCTGGTGAGGATGCTTTCACCCTGGTGTCTCTAAAAAGCTTCTTTTTTTTGATTCTGACCAAAATGCATGTTTTGCCATTCATTCATCTCAAATGCATTAACTGAATCTTGTTTTGAACACTAATAATGTATTATATTAGTGATAATTCTATCACTTATCCTAGTTATGTGCTGATTTCTTTCGCCCTCTCTTCTCAGGGTCGCTGTGACATTAACCAGCGTAATGGGCGGGGACAGACCGCGTTGCAGCTTTCTGTGACCCAGGGTCATACAGAGCTTGTGTCTCTGCTGGTGGTGGAGGGTGCAGACCTGAACACGGAAGATGAGGAGGGAGACACGCCCATGCACACTGCTCTGACGCGGGAGCAGCTTCGATCAACCATGTTCAGCTCTGAAGGCGAGGGTGCTCTGCTGCATAGCAGGGTGAGGAAGAGAAAGAGAGAGATCAGTCATGGAGCACCTCTCCTCACCCCATCTACTCTTCTTCATAAGGACTATTCCCCTCTTGTCTTTGCATGCAGTTATCCAGTTCAGGGCTGATGGGAAGCATAGAGCTGAATGTCGGGTCAGCGATTGCCTGCTTCTTGGCACAGGAGGGAGCTGATATCAATTATGCCAATCATAAAGGGAAAAGCCCTCTGGACCTGGTGACTGACAGTGCTGTACAAACACTCATCCGGAGCTTTGCTGAAAAGCACAGGTATGCCAATGATGTCCATCATTTTACAGAAACACTAATACCAATTACTACTACTAATGTACTGATGATATACTCAACAATAATATTGAGCCAAGCTGCATAATTGTATCTGCTAGACATCAGCCCAATTACAATGAAACAAAATGAATCATCATGATTTTAAACTGAATACAATCCTGTTTTTATTGAACCACATCATTTTCTTTCTGAAACACAAACCTAGCGGCAAAAAACTAGCGCAGACAAAAGCAGACCTAAATCTAACCTAGGCAGTGACTAACCTCTCCTTTAGCAGGTCCTGGAGGAGGGTGCTGTTCCAGCAGGGTCAGAGGGAGAAAAAGGGTTCTGAGTTGGGCTTGTTTCACTGCAGCATAAAGCCTTATTTATATTTCTGCGTCTGCTCAACAAATTGCTCTCTGCGGAAGCTCCGCACTCACCCATGTGTAAACAAATCATTTATAGTTGTCCGCTCTGTCTGTGCTGCCTACGCTCAGATCAGTATTGGTTTCATAAGAAAGCCAACTGCTAGCAAACCAAAACACTACACAGATACAAACAAAAGACAGGTTTTATTTACCTTACCATAAATTGTTTCAAAATAAGTTCTTACATACTTCCGCTGCTGCTGTGTAAGCTCTGTCTCTAAAGTAATCAATATCACAATGTGGCATGATGACCATGAAAACCTCTAGCTAGCTAAAACTCAGCACAGATTACAAAGGAAGGTTATTTACTTCATCACCAAAGTTTTATTTCATTGTCCAACGTTTAATACAGAGCGCAAGCCCAGAAAGAGAGAGGACTGCTCTGCTTCAACCAATCACAGAGCTTTGGTTCATTCATTCATTCATCTTCATGTCGGCTTTCTTCCCTTTCGGGGTCGCCACAGCGGAATGAACCACCAACTCTCTGGCATATGTTTTACGCAGCGGATGCCCTTCCAGCCGCAACCCATCGCTGGGAAACATTCACACACTCATTCACACTTTAACACTATGGACAATCGTTCTTACTCAATTCACTTATACCGCATGTCTTTGGACTTGTGGGGAAACCGGAGCACCCGGAGAAAACCGGAGCACCCGGAGAAAACCCACGCGATCACGGGGAGAACATGAGAACTCCACACAGAAATGCCAACCGACCCCGCCGAGCCTAGAACCAGCGACTTTCTTGCTGTGAGACGACCGTGCTACCCACTGCGCCACCATGACGCTTTGGTTCATCATTACATGAATATAAACATGTGCCCCCCTAGATGGTTGGTGCTCTTAGCATTTGCCTATACCACCTAATGGCCCTGCTTGGGGGCCAAGTTAAGTTTTTGCTCACAGTATGCATCAAAACTTTTATTACAATATTTTAACAAGTCTTATTTGGTGCATGTTTTTAAAATAGTTATTAGAAAAACTAGACCTATATGTAGATTATTTATCATTATTTTTCTACTATTTTTCTCTCTCTCTCCCTCTTTCTTTCTTTAATTTTCTCCAACATTATGACATCTAGGATATTGGTTGAATTTTTTTTATTATAAATTCATCAATAATATAGAGACTTTAATGGACATCTGGTGCTCTCTCTCTCTCTCTCTCTCTCTCTCTCTCTCTCTCTCTCTCTCTGTCTCTCTCTCTCTCTCTCTCTCTGTCTCTGTCTCTGTCTCTCTCTCTCTCTCTCTCTCTCTCTCTCTCTGTCTCTGTCTCTCTGTCTCTCTCTCAGACTGCAGGCAGTCTCCTGTGTTTCTGGCCCCAGCAGCAGCAGCCTGCGACGCGTTCACACCACACCAAACACCATCACAAATCTGAACATGCCCAGCTCTCCTGGTCCCAGTGAGTGTGTGATCTGTTCTGACCTGGCTCTGCTGGTGCTCTTCTCACCGTGCCAGCACAGCGTGGCATGTGAAGGTGAGAAGCACACTCTTACACTTACATACACCAGAGAAACGCATGCTGATGGGAGGTTTTTCTGTGTTTCTCTCTTCAGAATGTGCGCACAGAATGAAGAAATGCATCCGATGCCAGGTTACAATAACAAAAAAAATTCGGCAAGGTAAGCCATGATGATATTAGCAACATTGTTCATTGTGTCATGTTACAGTCATTGAATTACTTTTAGTCAAGGTCTGTTCAGTTCAAATGAGATGCAATTTTAGGTAAAGAAAGTTACATATGTTTAAATGACACAAATTCTTTGGTCTAAGTTAAGGTCAACTCAACATGTTCAATGTAATATTGAAAAAATATATTCTTTTTTTAAGAAAACTCTACCGCCTATGGAATCATTAATCACTTACCCCCATGTCGGTCGAGATACATTAAGGTTCTGTTCTTTTCGGAATTTTTTTTTATATATTTTATATAATCACATTACCATCTGCTTTCTGGGGTTAAATACAATGTCATTACTGCAACAGGAACTACGATTGATCACAAAAGATACTAAATGAAGTACCAAAGTTGTGCTCATTCCAGGGTCTCTGTGGATCCTAGCATCCGGGTGCAGTGACAGGGACACTACGGTAAAGGAGCTACGTCCTTCAGATATGTTCTGATGAGCTCCTGGCTCTCTGTGGCCATTAAAACCACCAGGATGTTTTATTGAAAAGAGTACAGGAGTAACACCGCCATGCACTCCTGACCAAATTTACCCTCTTCTAATAATCCTGGTGTAATTGGCTTCATTCCTCTGATTGGCTCCCCATGTCTCCTGTCTGCCTGTGTGTGGTGAATGTTCCGGAGCATATTGACAGTCATCACACAAACCAGTCCATGATGGATGCTGCACACAGAGACTCATACTCTAAAGCTTTAAAGCAATTTGAGTGTCTAGAATAGTGTGTTGTAAATATCATGAATTATAAATGTAATGAATTAAGTCTTTATTTATTATATGTATGTGCACAGTTGGTGTATACACATGTGTGTATACCTCCTGCAATAACCCAAAATATGTCAAAATGTCTTCAGAGCAGGACTGGAATGACATGGATTCTAATTGTTGGGGCAAAAAATCCCATTAAGCTTGATAATATGAACTTGAAAATGTTAACGTTAGCCTAGCTGGCATAGCAATTGATTACTTGTTTTTAGTTGTTGAGAAAGGTTCTCATATGATGACAAGGGAATGCTACTTGATATACAAGACATTCACTCTTGACCTGGAACTTTATTTGCTCGTCGAAAGACGTTAATCAGAGCTTAAAACACATTCCTTTCCTGACCTCAGATCATACAGAGGTGGAGTGCAGTCCCAGCTCCGAGAACTCTGAACAGCACCACCTGCTGGAGCAGCTGCAGTCACGCTACCGGCAGATGGAGGAACGCATCACCTGTCCCATCTGCATCGACAACCACATCAAATTGGTGTTCCAGTGCGGCCATGCCTCATGCATTGAATGCAGCGCTGCCCTCAAAACCTGCCCCATCTGCAGACAGACCATCCGTGAGAGGATACAGCTCTTTGTCTGAGCGCTATCACCCTCTAAGCTGATGCTGATCTGGACTCCAGGAGAGATGCTTCGCAATGCCCCTGGTCACACAGGTTGTCCTGGTGAACTGCTTTATTGTTTCCAGGGGTATACACAATTTGTAATGGAGAAAACCAAAATCTTTGAGTCAGACTTATCTCATCATAGCTTTGAACGCTGTTGAGATGCTGTCAAAGCAGCCTGCCTGTGCCCCTTTCCACACAAACTGGACTTACTAGTAAATTACAGTTCATAATGCGAACTCGAACCATACACCATGCTATCAGCCAATCAGCAACCGCCAAGGGCTGTAACAACCCAAAGGAGAACTAATCAATCGTCTTTAGCCACACATTTACAAAAAGCTTCTTTTCACTGTGTTAGACTGTTAGGAGTGTGTGAAGCGTAGCACTGATGAATGCACGGTGCTCACTTGGGGTGCAAATATTTTTCAGAAGAGATTACAGCCTTGTTTAAGTAGATAAAATGCTACTTGTACACTGGAAAAAAAAATGAAAATGAATACTTTCCGGCTAAACTGGGAAACTCTTCATGCTAAAACTAAACTAATGCTTTAACTTAAAGCAAAAGCAATGATCTCTAATATGGTCTCAACAAGACATAGTGGTTGTTCTTTTACCATTTTCCTCATTCTAACTATACTCAACTACCTGCTAATTACAAGAAATGCTAAATAAGTGTCTCTTATACATGTAGCAGTGACCAAGCATGATGCTAAAACAAAAATTGTACTTCTCAGTTAAAGCCCCTTTCACACATGTACATCAGTAAACCGTAGCTTTTTTTCATTGCCTGAGAGATACTTAGCTTAAGGCTAAATGTAAACAACTGTGTAATGCTAAATTGAAACTAATGCTAGCTTAACTGGGTTCAGAGTGACAACAGTTTTTCGTAACCATTGACCGTATATAACCTGGACGTAGGATGAGTGAGTGTGAAAGGTAAAGGAGGCTCAGAATGGGCGTAGCCAGGCATCACCATCATGGAAGAGCATCACTTCCTGGTTACCAAAAATGGAACTTAGGCATAGCACAGATGTCTGATTGGCTGAAGGTTTAATTCTTAATATATCTTAAGCAAACTAATTTAAAGACAATTCAGCCCCTCAAAGTGTTCATGAAGGTCAAACCTAGCCATCTAAGTAAAGAAATATTGCAGCACCTGGGGTGTTAACATGCTTTTAACATTGGAGTGAATGAGAACCTGCTCACTTTTGACCCCCCATCCCCCTTGTGACCATTGGAGGTACAACAGTTCACTCACTTCCTATTGCACAGCGGCAGGGTGAGCAGGAGGTGCCCCTTGTTCCCAATCTCACTCCTGTAGGCTTGATCATTTTCATTTTATTTGTACTCATTACAGCTAAAATAATTTACAATTTTTATTTTATATTTGTTACATTTAAGTCGAGGTAGCCTGCCTTTGTCATTATGGCAGGCAGTACTGGTATGTCAGATTAAGATAAATTGTCACTGGTTTTAAAGAGAAGAATGTTTGAATACTTCCAAACACGTTACAGCTGTGAGCTTTGCCAATAGTTGCATAAACACTAATGAAGTAATTTAAACCT
Source organism: Danionella dracula (assembly GCA_900490495.1). Taxonomy (NCBI): domain Eukaryota; kingdom Metazoa; phylum Chordata; class Actinopteri; order Cypriniformes; family Danionidae; genus Danionella; species Danionella dracula. The sequence goes on from UELW01000334.1 coordinate 16,958,699, forward strand.
CTTTCACATATTCAAGCCATTCAGTGCATGCCTTATTGGTCATCAGATCTTAGCTGTCAATTATCAGAACGTTACAAGAAAGCAGTTCTAAAGGATAGAAGAAGACTTGTGTGGAAGCGTTCATAAAGATGATGCTGAAGCAAATTCCTTCCATGACTGAATCTGTGTTCAGAAAACGGTAGAAATGAAGAATGTTCCTAGGTGAATGCTACAAATAGTTTTGAAGGCAAAAGTGGAGACACACGGTCACCTCTTGAGCACCTATATATGCATGAACACGATCAAAGAATTTCTACCAAAATGTATGTGGAAGAGCTGCTGCTCAGACGTGAGCTTTTTACGTCTTAACTTGGTGAGCATGATGTGACCCTTAAAAATTCTAGTTAATGCGAATTATGACCAAAAGCATAAATCACTAATCATTTTATCAATGCCATACCTTCTCTTGCACTTGTATGAATTCGATCGACTCGTGTTTACATGAGGTTCAGAAAGAGTGTTCCGCAAGAAACCGAACCACTAACAGAATCATAAGTGATGAGGAAGGGTTTAGATTGATTATCTTTTCATAAAGTTACCAAATTTAACCATCACAATCCACCTAAGAGACGAATGACTGCATTCAGCCTTATATTTTACCTGTAAACTTTACAATCATCATTAAAGTTTAGTGAATCAGCGCCCTCATCATACATGACATATCTCTGTAGGCTTTAAAACGCAAGTATAACAGTACAAGTACAACGTGTCTCCATCTGAAAATCAACCCGAATGAGGAAAATCTGTTGCAAAAGGTATCCCCTTTGTTACAAAATGCAAAAAATAATAACAATGACATAATTCCCAACATGATTGATGAAAGAGAGACTTAAAGAACACATTCATTAAACGCCTGTAAACAACTCCAAAATTCCCAATTCATCTTCTCAGTGCAACATTTAACAGTGCACCCACTTGTATAGCATGGTCTAGAGTAAAAACTGTTCCACTCTTCAGTGTCTGAATATAATCATACACTTGCGTCGAACTGAGCCGGGGTTTTTTAAGATTTTAGAATTCAGAACTTCATCAAAGAACAGTGAAAGCTAACATTATGTTCTCAGCCTCAGTTGTTGTTTCAGGTCTCCATAGGTCTTTCCTACCCTTAAATCTGGCACCTGTGGGATGAGCTGAACTAATGCTCAAGCTGTGCGCCGACAGTGTGCTGAAAATATTATGTCTACAAGTTGTAGGGTTTTTAATGAGTTCAAAAAGATGTGTAATGGGGCTGAATAATACAGGAAGATGAAGTGTGATGTAAACATCAAACCATAGAAAGGCTTTGGTTGTGTTAAGTTCATATTCTGAAATCAGACAAGTGCATCGATCCTCACTTTACTGCTGCGATGTGAATTCTCTGTTACCAGAAGGGCTTTGGTGTACGTCTGTTCTGTGTTGGTTTGTTTTTTGTTTTGTTGTTTTTTTATTAATACAACATACTTCAATCTGAATGTCTCGCTCTTCGCCAGGCGCTGCTCACTTCTGCAGTTTATACACAATGCGATCACGGTATTTGTGCCAAAATTTGTCAGTGTGTGCAAAAGAGCATGTATATAAAGAAATGTTAGAAATCTACACATACAGGAGGGTTATGTCCATATGAAGCCTTTGTAATCATTAATCATTAGAGCAAGGGGATCTGTCCTCACTATGACAGGACCAGTTATGTTCTTTTGCTGATGATGTGTGTAGTTTGTTGGTTTTTATATGTGTTTATCATACAAGTGTATCAGGGTTAGACTAGGTGGACAGTATTTTTGAAAGATTATCTGCTAACAGCTCACAAACACTTTTTCCACCAACTGTGCACGTTTGCATCACTGATTTTTACATATTTAATGTGAAATGATCAGGCGCCTCTAAAAGACATACAGTGTTTTCATTCATTTACTCTTTAATTGTTCTAGTGCAGCCTGTAGTCCCCCGAGGTTCATGTAGACAGCTGTTTTTACTTTATAAACTGAATCAATGTTGAATCAAAATAATCGAAGTGGAATTTAAACTAATCAACACTGAATGAAAAAGAATTGACATTGAATTTAAAGCAAAGCTTGTTTTTGTTATATATATATATATATATATATATATATATATAGATAGATAGATATATAGATAGATCAAAATGAATTAACTCTGAATCAAAACAAATCGATACGGAATCAAAACTTATTAATGTTGAATGAATATTGCATGAAAACGAACAGAGATTTAATCAAAATAAATTTAAACAGATGACGCTGAGTCAAAATGAATCGATGTTCAATCAAAACTAATCGATACTGAATAAAAGCTATTTGATGATGAAAATAAATCAACATAAAAAAAATTTATCGACGCTGAATCAAAACAAATCATTATTAAAGTTATGAATGTAGATGTTTGAGCTTATACTGCTGTGTTTGTGATGTTGTGTGTTGTTAGCAGGTATATAGAAAGACATGAAACATGATGAATCAACAAATAAGTGGTTTATTCGAAGGAAAATGTATGTCAGATTTCTGAAGCAAAAAATGTTGTGTTGTAAAGTATTTAAAGTTCTGATGCTGGCCTTACTGTCCAAATCCTGTATTTATTATGTTGTTTTTGTCTCTTTTATCAAGTTTTACTTTGTAAAAATATTTTGCAGTAATTATGGAATTGTTTCATAAGCAACTATTTATGTTTTGGGAGATGTAGTGCGTGATCCGATCTCACCAATAAATAAAGTTAAGCTATGAGTTGACTGATTTACCATTCAGTTTTGGTGTTAATGAGTGACTAGAATGACTTTAGTTACCATCACACACTTTTATTTCAACTGAAACCCTAGTGTTTGAACATAATGTAGCGAGGTGAAGAATCACACAGGGGGGGTTTAGTGCAAACACCCAGAGGGTGTCTTTATTTATAGACAAAGATGCCGTGAGTAGTTGGTGAATCTTGTGCTCAAGTGCTCCGGTCAGGTTTGATGCTGGTGCTTGTGGTGCGTCCTCTTCTCGAAATGCCCAGATCGAGTGGTGAGTCGATAAGGCGAACTAGGTTCAGCTGCTCTCTGTCGGGGGCGAGAAATAGGGAAACGGCGATTAACACACACAGACTTGACAGACCTGCATAACCTGCCCAGATCTGAGACAGGCTGTCAGCGTTGGTGGCCTGATGGTGGACATCGAAGTGGAAGTCCTGGAGCACCAAGAACCAGCGGGTCACCCGTGTGTTGGTGTCCTTGGCTCTTGACATCCAATGGAGAGGTGCGTGGTCTGTTTGCAGGGTGAACCGCCGACCCAGGAGGTAGTATTTTAGCTCCAGGACTGCCCACTTCACGGCCAGAGCCTCCTTTTTGACGTCTGCGTATTTGGTTTCAGCTGAGTTTCCTGCTGATGTAGATCACGGGGTGTCCCTCACCTTCCTGGACTTGCAACAGGACGGCTCTCAACACTGTCTGAAGCATCAGTCTGCAGCAGGAAGGGGCAGCTGAAATTCGGAGCTCCCTGGATGGGCTCGCTGGTGAGGGCCGCTTTTATCCTGCGGAAGGCCTCCTCCAATCCTTCCGTCCAGGTGATCCTGTCTGGCTGCTCCTCCCTGTTCAGGTCGGTCAAGGAGAAGGCGAAGTTGGGGATAAAACATCGGTAATACCCTGCCAACACCAGGAAGGCACATACCTGGGTCTACTGTGCCTCATGTTGAGTGAGATGACATTTCAGGGGGTTGGCAGTGAGTCCAAAAATAAACCCCATATTAGTCCTGTACTGTTCTCAAGCATCCCCTGTCAGTGCCCTTACATACATTTTTTAAGGACATGACTCATTGGGACCTTAGAGAGTTCACATCGAGATTGCTTATTCTTCCATTTTGACCAGTTTTTAACAAAGAAAGCTTTAACTGAGATGGACAAAACTGGCCTTAAATGTTCCTCTACTATCAGCCTACTGCACTGTAGTGGTTAAACTGTTGAGTAAAGTATTTCACCCTATATAAAGAACGAAAAGGTCTAGCTGAGTCTGACTTCAGAGAAGCTCTAATTTATCTGCTGCTCAGCTTTTCCTACAAGAAATAGCATAAAGTTATCATAAATCATGAAATTCAAATTCCTGAGGCTTATTTGATGCCGGTTCAGATAGGTCAATGATAGACATAATTACAAAAGTAATTACTTTTCATTCCTTTCATGTTTGTATTTTATCTATAAATTATACATTTTACTTCTGTTAAAGAGTGCAGTAGCACAAAAAATAATTCACACACTGTAAAAGGTCAGGAACGTTACTTGTGGGAAAATGCTGAAACTCCTCCCACTACCTTCAAATCATGTCCTTTGCTCATTTTTATACCTTAGACTTGTGGGGACCTGACTTTTGGGAATAGGTCCCCACTGCGTGACTGTGTTTAAAAAAAATGTATTATTGATCATTTAAACACATTACAGGGTACAGCCAGGGCCAAACACAACATCAGCCTTGAAAAACAATACATAAGAGTCAAATACATTCAAGGAGGCATTACAAAAAATGCCTCATTCAAGGAGGACTGATTAAAGAATCATATAAAAGTTTAAATTTAAGTTTGGGGAGTGTTGGATACTTTCATAACAGCTTTGAAGTTCAATTTTAAAAACAACCAAGTGGGGTTTGGAGATCCTGAATTTGAATTTGTGAATATGAAATTTTGCCATCATTATCATTTTCTTCTATATGGTTCTCATGAATACCAAAAACAGCATCTTTGTAAGCAAAGTTAAAACGGGTGAGAAAAGTGTTTTGAATAAAGAAAAGTAAGTCAGACCAAAAATGTGCAGCGAAGTCCAGAAGAGAGCAGAGGAACAGACTCCATCACAATAGAGAACTCTGGTGGAGTCACAGGAGTGAGAAAACAGAGAGAAATTCTGAATAACTATACAAATAACCAATAGAGTTAAGTAATTGTTGGACCAGTAAGATATTATTGTCAAATCAGGTTTGGAAGAAGATTGTCTTGTTTTAAAATGTTATGTTTCTGTTGTTCCAAATATAGTACATGTGGGGTTAGATTTTGTACTTGTAAATCAGAGTCCAAGAAAGAAGCATTTGTTTGTGAAAGTTAGAAAGCTTTAGAGGTATCTTAGAGATATCATAATTACAAAGAAGGAGAAATCTTAGGCCACCAAGTTTAGAGAAAATGTAGGAGGGGATAGCGTTCCACATGGAGTTCGAATCGTTTAAGAAGCCTTTCAGCCAGTTTATATTAAATGTGTTGTTCAAAGGTGTGAAGTGTAAATAATTCATACCACCACGATCCTCAGAATTCATTAGCATATTTTTATTAATATAATGAGTTTTAATTTTCCAATCAAAGTCCAACAGCAGTTTGTCTGTTTTTTGTACGTGGGGTTATCAACATATACTGAGAGAGCAGTGTGTGTGAGTCTCAACAGACCTTCAGCCTTAAAACTCCTAAATGTTACTTCATTTTTAATAGGTATGTTATAGAAAGAGAGCGCAGAGCAAGATTTGATAGCTAATGATATTAAGGTTTAGGCCAGAGGCTTTGGAGAAAGAGCTAATTAATTCTAAAGCAAGGGAAACTTGAAACAAATCTTTAAGAAAAAGAATTGTATCATCCACCAGATGACTGATGAAAAAGTGTTTATCTGCTAGAGTGATTCCTTTAAGAGAGCTCTGTAGAATGTGAGATGTTAAAAACTGAGTGGCGATAAGCAAAAGAGAGATAGGGGATCCCTGCCTAATACCACGAGTTAAGGAGAAACGAGGTGATGTGCCATACTTCAGTTTAACAGAACTACTGTTATTATTGTACAAGGTTTTCATTGTTTTACAGAAAAATGGTTCAAATCCAATTTTTTGTAATGCTTTAAAGATGAAGTTATGCTCGACAGAGTCAGAAGCTTTGTGGAAATCAAGGAAGAAGATGAAACTATCCAAATCAATAAAATCACTGTTATCTAATAAGTCTAACACAAGCCTAATATTATTAACTATGTGACAACCCTTCATAAAGCCCGACTGACACTCGTCTATTATTGGGTTAAGAAGACCGCAAAAAGTAAGGCTAGGATTTTATAATCATTGTTTAAAAGAGTTATAGGCCGCCAATTATCAATCAATAATGTGTCTTTTTTGGATTTTGGGATCAGAGAAATTACATCTTGAGTCAAAGAAGGTGGGAGATTTTATTTTTATATATGTTTATACTCTCATTAAACATTTCAGTTAAGAAGAATTGTAAGTAATTAATAGTGAAGGACACTTCCTTCGGGTCAATATGATCATCACAAAGAGCTTTTTCATCATCGGAGAGAGTTTTAAAGACATCAACAGAGTCTTAGAAAGAGTCAAGGTCCTGGGGGCGCTCTCATATCTAGTAAGTTATTTATCGTTAAAATCCTCTCTTATAATAATCGCATTTTTTTAAGCCAAGTTGACATTTTTTTCTCCAAGTTTTCATATAAAGTAGAATTGTCAGAGAAAGAATTATAACTATTTATGTTAATAATAATAAAGGTATTTTGGTTAAGAGATGTAACCAATAAGCATGAGAATAAGCAGCAGTGGCCAAGTAAATCCAGATCAGAAGCCAAGATCTCTCCTTCAAACTTATTTCTGAAGATACCCACACCAGCTGAATGTTGAGAACCATGCGCAAACCAAATATTGTTACCCCACTGCAACCTCCAGTATTTAGTTTCCTCTTTAGAAGAGTGACATTCTTGTATTAAGCAGAAATCAGTTTTGTGCTTCTTAACAAATAAGGACAGTGCTTTACATTTGACAGCATTTCTCTGCTTTCTGACATTAACAGAGATGAACGATAAAGACAGAACAAGAACAGTAAATTACTGAGAGTAGAAATATAGAACTGTTACTGTAAACTACTATGTGTTTAAGGTTTGAACTCAGCCGAAAAATAAATTTAGCCAAAATAGCTATTGGTAATGTGTGCACATTTCAGGATTTGATTTAGATTTTTGGCTCAGTGGAGGAAGATTAAACATCTACCTTTAAATCAGCAACGTGTGCAAAAAGAACTCCGCTTTGAGGCAACGTCATAAAAGTTCAGAAGAAAAGCAATCTTAGAAGGGATCACAGATCATTCGCAGACAGTCTTTTACCGTCGATATAAGCGAAAGGACCATGAAATCCCGTTTTTTTTCCCCCTTCTCGCCGTGCTTTCTCAACCAGGGGCCAGAGTTTATTGCGCGCATCTTTGGCGCTCTGAGTAAGGTCTTCCATTATGGGGGATCTTTTTCTGTTGGAGGATGGCTGATGTTCTGGCATCCTTTCAGATTTGGTATCGGCGTGTGCGTGAGATGAACTGGACAATAATACGACGTGGTGCTTTGAATTTCTCTGAGCGCGGCCCCAGTCGATGAGCGATATCCACAGCATTAGCGATCTGATGAGTCATCTCTGGAGAAAGTTGTTTCACGTTCTTAATGTATCTAGACAATCCCCGAGTACTTTGATGGAAGCGCTGTTGTCCTTGATGGCGGCCTCCACAGACGCTAGACTCCGTAAACGCTCCTCTTGTAGCTTCTCTATGCGCAACAAAGCAGCTAGCACAGCAAATGGTGCTTCAGGGGAATCTGCGCTGGGTTTCACCTTTTTTTGACGGGGCGTGAGTCGGGGGTTTCAGGTGGAGACTTGGGATCAGTTTCCATATCGCCAAAGCACGGATCCAGAGATTTACGGGCGTAACTGTGCAGGGTAGCGCGAATATCGTTCGGTTCCATGTAGACAATGTGCAAGCTTCAGAAGCAGATTCCAGAATTAATGCGGAGAGGTAGAAAGAAAAAGACGAGCATAGCTGTGCAGATAAAATAAGTCACCTCAAGTAGTAGATATTCTAGCTTCGTGTGCACAAACAAAGTTCAAAATAATCATTTTTTCGGTAGAGCTATCTATGAGATGCCTTACATGGCCGCCTCTCCGGCTGTACCCTGAAATGTGTTCAAAAGTTCAAAAAAATGCGTCAGCCATGTGCCGAAGGAGTCGCTGCTTTATGACGCATTCTTAGGTCATGCCTGCGCCAAGGGAGTCGCCGCTTTATGATGAACTCACACGTCATCCCTGCGCCGAAGGAGTGACTGCTTTATGACGCATATAGCGTCATCTCTGCGCCGAAGGTGTCGCTGCTTTATGACGCATTCAGCGCTCGCCATCACAGAGACGCAGCACATTGCTACAGACAGACACGAGTGACATGAGATGAAAGCTTCACCGGCATTATTTATGGGGTTGTAACGCGCTTCGTCTTGTGTTGCTGGAGCCAAGATTTGAGAGTATTTCGTTTTCACGCGGTAGTGGACTTCGAGATCGCGGAAGGTGAGCTCCTACTCCAGGAAACATGCACTAATTTAAGTACTGTTTACACGCTCATGTCTAGTTTAGTATATTTATGTTAAAAGCGTTGGACCCGGGTTGTTAGCCATAACGATCGCCGAGTGTAAAGCAGACTCGCGCGACCGTTCTGTTAAAACATTGTGACGTTTTGTTTGTTTGTTTAACGTTAGCAGGTGCTTCTGATGCTAAGTTTCAATAACAATTCTGCTAGTATTTTTGTCTGTCAGGCTCAACAAAGTAAACAACGATGAATATGTGATGGATAAATTATTTGTCTGAATTTACAGCTGTTTTAATCGTAATTATGACTTTCTTAAAGTGACAGCGCAGCCCAATACTGATATCACTTTCTCTCTCCCCCTCTAACAGGAAATGCGTTAAAAAACTTTATTTAAGTACCGTTTATCTAAAGTATAGTTTAATGTGTCCTAAACGATAGCAGCAAACGTATATTCTAACAACGTGTGTGGGCAAATATGAGACACACAAAAAAAGATTTTGTTCTCTTATTTTGTTATTCATTTCTTTTTGCTTCATGGTACCATGGTACCTTGTGTGTTGAACAGAGAGTTTGTATTTATGTGCAAGTTTGACTTTCCAATATTCACAGGATATTTTAGTAGTTTTTTTAATCTATTATATACACTCACCTAAAGGATTATTAGGCACACCTGTTTGATTTTTCATAAATGGGCTGGGCTGAGTATTTCACAATCTGCTCAGTTACTGGGATTCTCGCGCACAACCATTTCTAGGGTTACAAAGAAAAGGGAAAAACATCCAGTATGCAGCAGTCCTGTGGGCGAAAATGCCTTGTTGATGCTAGAGGTCAGAGGAGAATGGCCCTACTGATTCAAGCTGATAGAAGAGCAACTGTGACTATGAGTTCACTGTACTAAAATGGCCCCCACAATCACCAGATCTCAACCCAATACTGCATTTTTGGGATGTGGTGGAACGGGAGCTTCGTGTCCTGGATATGCATCACACAAATCTCCATCAACTGCAAGATGGTCTTCTAGCAATATGGGCCAACATTTCTAAAGAATGCTTTCAGCACCTTGTTGAGTCAATGCCATGTAAAATTAAGGCAGTTCTGAAGGTGAAAAGGGATCATCCTTTTGGTGAGTGAATCTATATCGATCGCTAGATAGTAATTGCTTTTTTAGTCATTCTAAGGTGTTCCTCTTACATGCTATAACTTGAGTGTGTTCCATCCTCAAGACGTACCCACTACTTTTCACTGCTAAATAGTAATGAAAATCAATGATAGTCATACCATCTAAACGAAACAAATAGGAACATATAGGAATAACAAATAGGAACGAAACATGAGGAGGTCCTCGGAGCTGTTCCAGCAGGGCCAGAGGGAGAGAAAAGGTTCCGGGTAAGGAAATGTTTCACTGCAGCAGAAGCCAGAAGCTGTTAAAAGAGCTGTTCACCTAAAACACTCTACATGATTTAGGACTCAGTGGGGAACTGCTTGTTGTTATGTTTTGGGAAATAAAGCATTAAGCGCTTAGGATAAACTGTATAAAATATAACTAAAATAATAAATCAGTTTAACAACCAAACATAGGCTCATATATGAGAATAAGCCAAGAAATCGTATTGCAACAATAATTGTATTTCTTTAACATACAGTTCAGGAGTTATTAGCTCAAAAATATGTATTAGCACAGTTAATGAAAATATATACGAAATCAATATATAGTTAGGAATTAAAATACAATACATGGTTGTTTTCAGCCAGCTATCACTTGTCGCCCATGAGAATTTGTGTTGGGTAAAAATATGGAAGAGCAAACTTTTTCTCAGCTAGGCTGAAAATTAATCTAGATGTGGGATAACCTTAAGTATTTAAACCTGATTAGCAAAATCCATGTCTGCTGCAGTTTCCCTGCCTGTATTTGTTTATTTATCTTCGCTGATTGATGTATCCCTACATTAACACACTTTAAATCCTCAGTAAGTCCCAGAAGCACCTCAAAAAGTCTCTCCCTCTCAGGCTGATGGCGTCTGCTGAGGCCGCAGTGGACTCTAAAGCAGAGCTGAGCGCTCTGCTGGAGCAGTGGGAGAGAGAGCAGCAGGGAGCCACCTCTGAGCTGCTCCACATACTCACCAAGTAAGAAACGCTCAAGTTCAAAATACAGAACAATGCAGGAGTTGATGTGCGTCTAGTGACTTTGGAATCGCCCCAATTGTTTTACATTATTTACCATTGTTTGTATTTTACTTGAAAAATAAAGTAAAGATTATATTAATGTGAATGATTGTATCTGCATTAATTTTTAGCTGTGTTCTTATGACACTATTTGTAATATTTCAACATAGTGGCTGTTATTGTTCTGTTATCAGGAATAATATTTCTGCTGTTATTTTGTAAAGGATTTCGGAGCTGGTTGAAAGAGAGACAGAGGAGTATCATAAAGCTGATCCAGACCCTTTTGATGACCGGCATCCAGGTCAGATTTTTTACAGACCTGGATATAAAAGCTGCCTAAATATGGTTTATTCCAGTGTTCCTTAAACTGTGGTATGCATACCACTATAGGTGCATGGAGGTCAATTCTCTATGTGTGTATTCCTGTCTATACTACTTGGTAAATATAATTTATACCCACTAATTTAGAAATACCAGTATGTGTGGAGGAATGTGTTATTTGAACATTTAATGTTAATCTTGTGCTGCTGGTGTGTGCAAAGCACGTGTAACTATTTGGAAAGCTGTTGCATACAACATGCAGAAGGATCGTATCGCAGCAAATGTGACTGCAAGAGCCAAAGGTAGAAGAAATTAAATGAAACAAGAAGCTTCATATAGGTCGAATCTTTCTGATGCCAAAGCGGGTAAGCCCCACAAGCTTTTGAAAAGATGTGTGTACCTTTAGCCAAGAGATGGGCGCATTATGTGTGAAGAAAAAGGAGCAAAAGATGGCACTTAAAACAACACTGTGTCACAGAGAATAAATGACATGACTAACGACATTACAAATAGACTGATTGAGCGCATTAAGAACAGCTTAACGTGTGAAATGAAAGAATGAAACAACAGATGAATGAAAATGCTGCTGTTCCTCTCTGAGCGTGTGCGTGTATCTCGTGGTCAAACACGTTACAATCCTGCTCGTTCGTTCAACCAGTCACTAATGAAACATGCTGTAAATACAGAAGTCAGTGATTCTTTATTATAATGAGAAAGTGATTGAAATGACATCCGATGATAAGAAAAAGTGAAGATGCATCATACTAATACATTTAGATTGCACTTACTTGCAGATGGAGCCTGGCTGAAATTGTAACTTTTGTTAATATTTTGTTAATTTTGTTAGCCTTAATAAATGTTATACTTAATACTCATGAAATACATTTAAATACGCAATTTCTAATTTTTAAAGAGTTAAATTAACTTGATAAAATATATATATTTTTCAATATCAAATATATATAAATTAATCTACTTTGACTAAAACGTGACTTAAACGATTACATTTTGAAATGACTAATGTGACTTAAACTAAAAAAATTTAGACTAGACTAATACTTAGATGGCTGCCAAAAACAACACTGATATAGACTGCTTTGAACTCTGGTGTTTGCACAACTCAGGAGGAGAACTCTTTCTCTAAAATAAATGATTCCGTGTTTTTTAGGTTTAGGAATGACTAAACTCCTGAATAAAGAATATAAAACATCACACGATTGGTTTTCCATTCATTTCTCAGTCAATTGTTGAACCTGCTAGCATCCAGAACAGGTCTTCTCTTCATGCTGGAGATGCAGAGGTATGGAGAGTGCTTTAGAGGGTTCGACCTTTCACACAACAAACTGGGTTGATGTGTCTCCAAATTCAGGCTCTGCTTACATTATTGAGTCTCTGCAAATGACACCTAGTGCAATAATGTACAGTTAAGATCAGGGATTTTCTAAGACCTATTTGTATGCATGTCTGATTTAATTGCTGTTGTTAAGCTGGAATCTATAAATTATGATCCTGAGTGTCTCTGGTTATGTTTTAAAGGTCGAGCAGACCCCGAGTGCATGCTGGGACATTTGCTTAAGATCCTGTTCAAGAATGATGACTTCATGAATGCGGTAAGCATTTTATTAATAAACTGTGATGCTTGGATAAATTACAATTTTGAGTAAATGTGTCCGATTTTTTTAATAATCTTTTTTTTTTTTTTTTAACTTTAAAAAAAGTTTTTAAGAGTTTACTTTTTTTTTTTTACTTCGTTTTAAACCTCCTTCAACAGCACTACTGTTGCAGTTTCTGCAAATGTCATTCATATCAAACTGTTGGTTATTAAACTAACAATATCAAAAGGAGCTGAGGTAACGCTCATTTCCATCAAGCATGATTGCCATTCCCACTATTCTATTTCTCAGTGTGAACTAGACTTGATAATTAGCTGTGTGACGAGATGGAAGAGCAGTAAGAGTGTGATTAAATGCATTTATGAAACAACGAGCTACTTGCACAACTACTACCATGTTCTGTCTAGTACAGCGCAGATCCTTCCAGTTATAGCAAAGGCAACGAGCGCGGCTTTGTTTTGCACTCGGTCTCTGCAGGAATTTCCAAAAATTTGTTAGAACGATGTATGTTTATGTAAAAAAAAAAAGCTATCGTGACTCATCACTGAACTACTTCAGTAAAGTTTTACACCGATCCAAAGATTTGCGTTTCCTGACTCAATAACTCGAGGTATAAGCACTGATAATAAACATATGCGAGCTCTTCGTGATCTGTGTAACATAGCCAACGAGCTACAAAGCTGTTTGGGCAGAAATAATTAATCCTTCTTTAGAGATCGCAGAAATGTATTGCTGTCCCTGCAAAAAAACACATTTCTGCAATCTCTAAAGAAGGTTTTTTTCTGCTCAAACAGCTTTGTAGCTCGTTGGCTTTAAAGACAGCAATACACTACAAAAATAATTCAATTCAATTTGCTCAGAAGACTTCAGGACATGTCACCTGTATTATAATGCCTAAAATGTGAAAACTATTTTTAAAAATGTTTGGAATCCTTGAGACATTTGCAAAAATCTAAAGCATTCTCACACCAAATTCAGAACTTTACAAGAGGCTATGCTCCTTTGTAATAAATTGCATAGAGTCCATCCTGACATTAGAGTGAAGCAGACATGAAATCATATAGTCTGCACATAATGTCACCTACCCATTTTTATTAACTGGAGTCCATGCGGATTGCAGCTTTATGTTTTTCCTTGCAGGACACTGATTTTTGTTCTGTTTTAATTCTGGAACATGTTTTTAACAAGTACAGCTGTTTGAGAAAGCTTGTTATCACACCATGAAAATAGCCACAGAAGCTATCGTGGTGATGTAATCACTGTAGCTAGAGAGCAATGCTACAATTAATTAAAACGTTTACTTTTTTTAATAGTTAAATATAAGAGATACTGTTTGTATCTGTTGCAGCTGGTGAATTCGTATGTGATGACCAGCCGAGAACTAGATCTGAACACGGCTGCCTGTCGTCTGCTGCTCAACATCATGCCTGGCCTTGAGACAGCTGTCGTCTTTCAAGAGAAGGTATGTGTGTAGCTCAATTGTTCATATATCCATACATTACTTTTCACTTGAAAGCTTATCCATGATTCTTTGTTTAGCCTTAAAACAGATGGAACTGCTTCTGGTTTAATAAAAGGGAATATATGACAAATTAACCAACAAAAGCTCAGTTTACAAGCATTTTTAAAACTCAGGTTTTCCTATTCAAATAAGTCGTTATCACATTTTCATCATAGTAATGGGTAATGACAAAGTGCTTTCAAAGGGTCACTAAACCCCATAGTCTTAACAAGACGCTTTTACAGCTCAGTGTTAAAAAGCTTTCAGAAAAGGGTCAGAAAACTGATTTCATTTACATTCATGTATTTGGCAGATGCTTTTGTCCAAAGCGGCTTACATTAGGGGAGAGACAATATGCAATCTGTTACACCGTCAAAGTCTATCACAGCTTCTCATAATAGAAATAGAAATTTTATCAACTGAAGAAATTTTATCAACTATTTATTTTTGGCTCTATAGCGCCACCTAAGACATTTCTGTAGCTTTTGCGCAACCAGTTTGTAAACTGAAAGAAAATTCAGAAATTCAAAGAAAATTAATGAAAAAATTAAATGTTGTACACATGTGTAAAGTACCAAGCTGCAACTTTTACTACTATAAATCCTGTTTCCAGGAGGTCGGTTATTTTGCAAAAACTTCTACACTTTGACGAACTCTACACTTGTTTTTTGTAAACATCTACACTTTGTTTTTGCTCGTTCTACACTTTGACGAACTTCTCCCACTGATATCATAAAGTATGTGGTCGTGGTTGTGACCAATGTCCAAAATTCGATTTGAAACAGGAAGTTGTTATATCTTGGGCATAGAATATCTGATCCGGCTATTCTCATCATAGTCCTAGCCTGAAAACAGTCGTATGACAATGAACATCATCAGTCATAGCGCCACCTATCAGAGTGCATTGAAAGCCTGTTATTTTGGACTGTATCGTTCAAGTTAATCCAAATTCAACAAAAACAGCCTAGCATTATGAGGCTTGCCAGGCTGAACAAAAGCATATGAATCACTGTGACTGCACTCTAAAAATTGGCTCTATAGCGCCTCCTTAAATGTGTCCAAAATTTTCGTTTTAGACTTTTTGACCAATTGGACATGTTAGAAAGCCCCCCAAAATTTGTCTGAAGGTCATGTTGAATATGTAGGTTAATCTAACACTCACTGACATTTTTTCTTGGACGACAGCTCTACATCGCCACCTTGAATGGAAAAAAAGCTTATCTCGCAATTTAACAAACTCTTAGGAAAATATCCAGATTGAGCTGAATTTGGTCTGGTGGCTGTTAAGGCATTATTGAGCAAAAGTTATCAAAAACTTAGAAGTTCGTCGCATAGTTTTACTGTGGCACCATAACAAAAGAAATTGATAAAAAAAAATAGAAAAAGAGAAAGTTGCTGGTTCGAGGCCAAAGTTACAAGCAAATTTAAAGCTTGTTTAGTTATTGATAACTTATTTTGCACTTTTTGATCTATTTTAGTAATTGGACTGAAAACCACTGCTGTAGCTAATAAACTATGCATTTCTTTGTTTACTTAAAGAGCTAATGCCATGGTGAGCCTTTTTGTGGCTTTTACAGTGATTTTATAAGAGTAGATAGAGTAGAATCAGAAATCAAACCATGAACATTACAAAAACGCCCCAATGTAACATCAGAGCCAGATATGAAAGGGTTGATTTCCCTTCCTGGAAGTGATGCTCTATCCACAAAGCAACACCTTCTCTCGTGATATCCGGAAACAAACACTCATGAGTCAAGAAGAGCGAAAGACGGTGTGATCAGCCCACAACTTAAACTTATGTTATCTAAGACGGCAGCAAGGATTAAAACAAGATGCTCAATTCCAGGGTTTACAGAAACCAAACATCTGTTCAACTCTGACTCATACAGGCTAAGGTTGTAAAATTGTGTTCTCTCCAAACACCGTTATAGTTTCTATCAATTTTGCTAGCAATAACTAAAAGATGATTAACTGGGGAGTGGTTACAAAGTTTGGAGAATGAAAATGGAATAAGCCTGGGCTAGAAAATGATTGAATGCAATTTTAATTAAAAATAGAGACTTTATAAGTAAAAGGATCACCCATATAATTAGACCAATGTGAACAACATATTATTGAAAATTAAACAATTTAACTTAACTGTTAAGGCTGTCGCATAACACTATCACATGTTTCATACACACGTTTGACATTAGACAGTTTCTCAGCAACTTTTACCCGATAATGTGCCTTTTTCCCCTCTAAAAGCAAACTATGTGAGACAGCATGCAGTGATTTCAGTTTGTGTCACCTTCATAGTTTGAAATTAGTTATTGGCTACTTCCAATGTTGTATAAAAACATCAACATTATGGATCAGAATTACATTTCTGTTTAGAATGGATCAAGTTGTTTTTTCTCAGTTCATCCAACTGAAATGTGTCAGTTCATCATGAATCCTAATAATCTGCCTATAAGCATATGCATGTCATTTGTTTTGGAGCTGAATGACAGCCAATCATTTCCATGTGAAGTGCACATTCGAACATGTGAACACACCTTTGTTAACCAAACCAGTTCAATCCTCAATAGTGTGCTGGTTATTGCACTATCCCAAGTTTTTTTTATCCCTTTTTTTTTCAATGTGCGACAGGAAGGCATTGTGGAGCGCTTGTTTAAGTGGGCCCGTGAGGCTGAAGGGCCCCTCAGAATATTTGCTACTGGGCTGCTGGCGGGAGCCATGGAGAACCAGGACATTGCTGCTAACTACCGCGAAGAGAACTCTGTGCTGGTGAGTTGACTCTTTAGCTGTTACATATACAGTAGTTACGTTATATATGTGTGTGTGTGTGTGTGTATGTGTGTGTATATATATATATATATATATATATATATATATATATATATATATATATATATATATATATATATATATTGCAGATAAAATGCAAACATTCACTGTGCAGGGTTTACAAAATATAAGAACACCTTGCCTAAGAACTAAGACCTAATTGGAGCCAGGAGCTACATAGTATAAGAGCTAGGGGTGGGCGATGTGGATTAAAATTTATGTCACAATATTTTTCACTGTCCAGACTGTATCGGTATTATATCACAATATGACGATGAAAAACTGGACATTTCATGACACAACACAATACCGTTATTCACTTTCATACCAGTACAGAGTCCAGCCCTAATAAGAGCCCATTGTTTCTATATCAGAATCTTTCACTAGGCACCGATATTTATTTTGAATATGACAACCTAAAAAATGTATGTCTCCTTTGAACAAAAACATTTAGAGGTTTTTTATTATGCCCTTTATAAATCATAGATAATAAATATTTGACCCATCTAGGCTATCTTTGAAACCTTAATGGCCTTCAAAAGTATATATTTTAAACAATGTTTTTGAATCACCTCAAATGGTCATTTACCTTTTGTACCTCCCCCCACCTTGGGTTTTTTCAACAAAACATTCAGAAATGCTTTGTGTGTTTTAATATGACATATGATAATTACTTAATAGAAAATGTAAACATACAGTCCAAAGTCTGACCCTGAATTTGTCATTTTTATTAAAAGTGCACTAGTGGTAATGCAGTGAAATTTGAAATGAGGAGTAAAACATTTATCTTCAAACTCTTAAAAAAAAAAGACTTGCTCCTCAGCGATACTCAGAATGGTCCTAATGGAGATCATTTTTTTTTTTTTTTAAATAAGCCTTGTTACCGGTCTTTTATCAAAATCTGACCTATTCACTGAACTGTTCAATGTAAAACTTACAAATAAAACTAATCTTCCTGGGTTAAGCTTAAATCTGCCCGTTTCCAACGAATACCTTCCTGAAAAACAAGCTCGATGACAACCAATCAAGAATGGACACTCAACAGAGACGGCTTTGTTGTCTGTGATGGAAGTGCTGTGAGATTGCAGGGCTAACTACAGATCAAATGTCCTCATCCAACTAGACCTCTATGCTGAGTTTGACACAGTCAACCATCAGATCCTTCTCTCCACTCTCTCTGCGATATTCCATCACTGGAACTGTACTCCACTTGCTTGAGTCCTATCTCACTGCTAGATCTTACAGTGTCGGGTGGAGCAATGAAGCCTCCAACACTCTTAGACTACTCACCGGGGTTCCTCAGGGTTCAGTCGTTGTTCCCCAATCTACACCACCTCCCTGGACCCCATCATCCACAGGCACGGATTCGCATATTACTGCTATGCTGATGACTCTTAACTCTATCTCATTCTCCTCCTATGACCAATCAGTAACTACCTGCATAACTGACTGCCTGAATGACATCTCTACTTGGATGAAGAACCATCACCTACAGCTTAACATGGCCTAGACAGAACTTCTGGTAATCCCAGCTAATCACGACCTCACCATTCAGATAGATTCTTCAACCATCACCCCTTCTTCTTCAGTCAGGAATCTGAATGGTTTTGCATGAACAGCTGTCCTTCAAAGAACACATCACCAAGATAACTCGAGCATGTAGATTTGCACTGCTCAACATCTGAAAGATCATGCCCTTCTTAACTGAGCGTGCCACTCAACTCCTGGTTCAGGCTCTGGTCTACTGCTCACTGGTCACGTCTGGACTACTAAAGCACTCTCCTAGCAGGACTTCCAGCAAACACGCTCAAACCTCTGCAGATGATCCAGAACTCTGCAGCGTGCCTTTTCTTCAGGGAACCGAAGCAAGCTCATGGTACTCCCCTCTTCATCACTCTTCATTGGCTCCCCATTTCAGCTTGTGTTAAATTCAAAGCACTCATACTGGTATACAAAACTATCTCCAAATCAGCACCTGTTTACCTCCAGAAGCTCATACATTCCTACATGCTCTTCAGAAGCCTGCGCTCAGAAAAGTAACAGCATCACACAAATGCAGAAGACCTCTCAGCAGAACCTTCTCTTTCACTGTCCCTGGCTGGTGGCACAAACTCCCTGATCCAGGCAGGAAAGCAGCTACACTAACAGCTTTCATAAACCAACTGAAAATTATTCTCTTCATGGAACACTTACTATAAAAAAAACTTTATTTTCCTTCTGCCATGGTTAATTGATCAGTTGATAAAACTACTATTATTAGCGAGCTGAGATAGATTTTGACTGTATAACTAATTGATTGATGTCTCTCCCCTACTGTGTCAATTTGGACAAAGAAGTCTACCAAATGCATAAATATAATGTAATGAGTACATTCATCTTTTAGAGCACCAAAAGCACTTTTACATTTCATTGTTTGTTGAAGAGGTTGTGCTTCGATTCTCATCTGGATCATTCTGGTTCTTCATTGAGATTATTTCGTCATCTGTTTGGTTAATGGGTGGTGCTTTTGGCCAGTGAATGTGGCTATGGTCATCAAGCTGTTTTGAGCTCCAAGAAAAAGAAAATGGGATTACACAAACATGAACATGAACTAATCCACATGACTTGAGGAATGATTTTGATACTTGATTTTTAAACATTACTTAAACATGAGAGAATTTTTTTTAAACTCCATTAATCACTAATAAATGTTTAACAATTCGTTAACAACTGAATCATAAACAATCGTAAACCTAATAAACTCCCAATCAACCATTAATTTACAAATCATCAGCATTTCTAAATAACTCAATGGCTGTACGTTTGTTGTATGTTAATATTGTTAGCATATGTTCCTGCTAGTTTGATTGCATGGATTATATTAATAGCAAAGGGGCCGGTCAGTTCGACAGGAAAGGAACACACCCCACTATTGAGCTGAATTGAATTCTAATTGTGCCAGAGTATGAAACATCTTATATTTGATTATTTAAATTTCATTGAATGGACAACCAGCTTAGTTGCTGTGGGAGCATGGGTTGTAAAGGAGTCCCAAGAGAGAGAGCTCTTTTTTTTGTCTTTCTGCCATCATCCATCTTTTAAACAACTCCATACAGGACGGCACTTCTTCCACACTATCGTTATTCTGTGTTTTGTGTGATAGCTTTTAGATTTACGATTCACCAAGCCAAACTACACTAAATGTACTGCATTAAACACTACATTGTCACTAATATCTACTAGAAAAATGCCATGTGAAGAGATCTTTATTTTAGAAGGGCTCGTAAGAGTATACAAGATTACACGTTACCAAGGTTAATGTAATTAAAGTGTGCCGTCTTTTAGGAACACATTATTTTTCAAGAAACGATTTATTTAAAAAAATTATTTAAAAGCATTATGGGTGTACAACTAGACAATAGATGTCGATAATTTCGAAAAACGGATTTTAATAATTGGTTAAATAGTTTTTTGTTTTGTTTTTTTGCAAAGTTGAAAAATCCTAAATACAACAAGATGATGATATAACTGGTCACCCCTATGGGATCCACCAAAACCTGAACCATTAATTTAATCAGCGTTTCCCATCACGTTCACTTTACTCTGCTGTGCTCTACAGTCAGAAGATATCAGTGTCCTTAACTTTGTAGCACTGAAATTTTCTGTGTTTTTCCACAGGTGCCTTTGATGCTGCAGAGACTTCGAGAACTTCAAGAGAAAGACAGCGAGGGCAGGAAGGAGATAAGACGTTTCTGCAGAACCCTCTCACCACTCTTGCCCCTGGATGAGGAGGCTGTGGATGGGGACTTCCCACACATTCCGCTGGAAAAAAGCCTCACTCCTGCTGATAAACCCGAGTCCAGAGTGAGCGAACCAGAGGAGCTACAGCCTCTCTGTCACCTAAGGAGAACCAATGCTGGAATGAAGGGCCTGATGAAACCCGCTTCTGCCCTGCAGGTGTATTGGATTTAAACAATTCTTTCCCCTTAAACAAATTGTTTTCAACAGCATTTTTAATTGCATGAATAAACAAAAAAAAAACAAGTTTATGGTCGTGAGGTAGAGCTCTTTTTTTGGCTTTGCGCTTCAGCTAAACACAGAGGAACAGGATTGCCTGGGCGAATCTCATCTGAAGAGCTGGAGGAAGAGGGATGAGGGGGGATCACTGAAGATGAAGCAGAAGCTGAATTTCTCCCTGTCGGAGGCTGAACGCGGTCTCAGTGAGCTCAGCAACAGCAGCTGGTCTGAAATGAGTCCCTGGGTCATCGGAAATACCTACCGCCTGCTGCCCCTCACACCAGCCATTGAACAGCGCCTCATTCTGCAGTACCTCACACCTCTCGGGGAATACCAGGAGGTACATTTACAGGGTTTGAGCTTATTTAGGACTGTTCACTTCTGATTTGCCAAACTTTGTAACAAATTTGTTAAACTACAGTTTCAAGATTTTTGGTAGAATTCTAACTACTTACGAATAGATTTTATTAGTGTTCTGTCTATCTATTAGAGGGTAACGCTTGTGAGTTTTGTTATAAAATAGACTCATTTCAGAAGAATAGATTCTAGAAGAGTTACAAAAACAGACAAGAAAGTCTTATTGTCTGTGTTATTTAAGTTAATGAATGGCGTTAATCAATAAGATATTTTTTAGAAGCTTTGTCGTAGCTTCTCAGGTCCTCGTGTGGAAGGGTGTGCTTCTGCATGAATTCTGGGTTGTGTAAATAGAAAACACTCACAACACTTCTCTCTTCTTTGGGGTTACCAGAATTAGTTTTCTTATTCCAGGTCTACAGTTAACATTACCTGGTGAAAGAAAGTGAGAGATGCTCTCCTCTAATAGAAAACATCCACTTAGCTGCTGAGCACAAGATCATTCTCAGGAAGATGAAAAGGGATTGTTTGCTTGTTTAAATTGAGCTATTAGTCCCAAAGTTAACAGTTTAAAAGAAACAAATATATGATTCTGAGAGAAAAAATATAGAATCAGAATAATTAAACCTATAATGATAATATAAACAAAAATTGTTGCAGCGTCAGACCGGTGCCAGGAGTCAAAAGTCAGTGTCAGTGAGGCACTTCTGGCACGAAAACGCTCAGGATTTGGGATTAAATACAGGTATGCTTTAATGCAATATTAAAAAAAAAACCTGAATATTTAACCAGATATAAAATTAAAGCTAATTTAATTAAACTTTCTTTTCATTTTTACGGATTTTATATTGATATATTGATATAAATTTTACTTGATGAACTGTAAAAGTAGTAGGCTCTCACATGTCATGCACACAGTTTTTTCCTCACACTTTCCAAAAGTAATTTTGGCATAATTATAATTTACTATATAGTAACCTAAACTTTAAATATAGTAGCTGGAACACTGGTTTTACAATTTTTATAAAAACAAAACTCTTCCTTCTGCATTCTTGGAAAGTATGAATCTTAACTTTAACAAAGCTTCGTAATGTATATTCTTATTTCACTTTTTTGAAAATCAACAATGTTTAGAATTCCAAAAGATTTCAAACTCCTGTCTCTCACTCTTGTACAGTTATTGGCGGTGTTCATGCAACTGGGTGCTCGAGAGCTCTTGATGCATTATATGGACTTGAAACAGACAAACGATGTTCAACTCACGTTCGAGGCCCTAAAGGTACTGTAACCTGTATCGTCACTGCCTTAACCTCATACTATTATTCATTGTTTTCTGCCTTCACACTCAGTATTTGGCATCACTGCTCCTGCACAAGAAGTTTGCAGCTGAGTTTGTGGCTCATGGAGGAGTGCAAAAACTTCTGGAAATTCCTCGTCCATCCATGGCTGCCACTGGTGTGTCTCTGTGTCTCTATTACTTGGCCTACAACCAGGATGCCATGGAGCGGGTAATCAAGCTTCCATACTGTTCTTCATGTAGAAATTTAGATTAGAGCACAGTTCCACAATGTTCCTCTGCAATACACAATGAATTTTGATTTAATGCAGCGCCCAAAGAGGGTGGGTACGTTGATGGTAATACATTGACGGGGAATAAAGAATGAAAGCTTTATCACCACACTCAGATATTTGGTTTTGAAAGCGTTTTTACGTATTTAAACAATTTAATTTCTCATGAAATCTACACTCAACACATCACTGGTTGAAAATTACAGACTTGTTTCTCTGCTGCCCTATACTGCTAAACTCGAGCAGGCCATAACAAACTCCCTGATCCAGTCAGGAAAGCAGCAACACTAACAGCTTTCAAAAAGCATCTGAAAACTTTTCTCTGCAAGGAACACTGACTATGAATAATGAACCTATGAACCATGTTAGAAATCTATTATTTTTTTTTTTATCTTGTCATTTGTCGCTTGAACCTTAGACAAAGTCCAGTTTTGATTTTAAAGCGATTTATTTATTTTTTTTATTTAGAGATAGATTGTTTGATTGTTAGATTTTTTTTTTTTTTTTTTTTTTTTTTTCAAAAAAAAAACAGAGATAGATTGTTTGTATTTGAACAAAAACACAATAACCAGACATAAGAACAGTTTTTTTTTGTTACTACAAATTCAAGGAAAACTTTTCTTTCGTGCACTAGTGTTTTAAGACTGCATGCTCACACATGCTTCTTTCTTACATGACCTTGAGCATTTTGAAGAATTCACAACTCCTATCTTAAATACTTGTATACAAATTAATTAATTATATCATTATTTATAAAACACTTAAAACAAGGATTTTTTGTAACTGTACTTTTCTTTACAGTGTTTTGGCTGACAAGTACTGTTTTGATTTATTTTTTAATTGAATAATATTTATTATTTTTTTTTTTTTCAAATCATCTAGTGGTAAGACATAAGTCACTTTTTACCTTCAACTTTACATTTAGAGGTTGTGTACGAATAAAGACTTATTCTGCCCTCTCTGTTTTCCTTCTTTTTCTCTCTGTGTATCAGGTTTGTGTTCTGCCAGCGACTCTTCTTTCAGAAGTTGTCAGTTACACGCTCTGGCTGCTGGAGTGTTCACATGCATCTGGTTGCTGTCATGCCACCATGTTCTTCTCCATCTGCTTTTCGTTCAGAGCCGTACTGGAGCTCTTTGACCTTCAGGATGGCCTGCGAAGACTTGTTAACCTGGTAAATTAGTTCTTTCTTTTGATAAACATATTTTAATTTATGTTATTCTCAGATACATCGTTTAAGTGCAGATGCTAGCAAGTGTCATACAAAGGTATAATCAAGACAAGATCTGGGTTTAAGTTTTTTTTGTTTTGTTTCTTGAGATGTGTTTCCATCAGAATACTGAAGCTATTTTTACATCAAACTACATTTTATAAAAGTTAAATAAATACATTTACATTTACATTTATGCATTTGGCAGATGCTTTTGTCCAAAGCGACTTGCAGAAGAGGAAATCACCGATGCCCCTGGGATGCTGGGGTTTGATCCCAGGACCTCTCACATGCAAAGCAATTAATGTTTATAATAATTAATGTTTGGATAAATGAATGGTTTGACAGCAGACTTCGGATAGTTTGACATTCCTCATTATTAGCCTTATATCATTCAAGTATAAAAAATACTGATAGCCTGAAAAGCATGAGACATTATAAAGCATCTTTTTACAAATAGTTAGCAGTGAATAAGTATGGGACTGCAAAAGTTTTTTTATTTCAATCCACTTCTAAATTTTTCTTCATTTTGTATGCAAGTATAACATGTAGGGAAATCCATTGATATATTTAGAAATTGTTTTACTACTTAAAAGGTTTTCTTAAGTGCAGTTTTTAAAACCAGTGACAAAGTTCATTGTTATTTTTTGTTAAAAACAATCCAACATTGAGCAATTAAATGCGCTAATATCAATTTAAAAATGAAAAAATAAATAAATAAATAAATTCTGCAATCTCCATTTCAGAACACTTGGTGCTTACTTTTGTTCTAGTTGTAAGTGTTCATCTGTTTTTTTTGTGTTTCCGTTATTTTTATGGGATTCAGATTAGCACACTGGAGATCCTGAACCCAGAGGACCAGGGGGCACTGTTGAGTGACGATGAGATCTTCTCCAGCAGACAGACAGCCAAACACACTTGCATGGCTCTGCGCAGATACTTTGAGGCTCACCTGAGCATCAAGGTGGAGCAGGTCAAGCAGTCGTTACAGAGGACCGAGGGAGGAGCCCCCATACACACACCACCCATCTATAAGGTAGTGATAGCCTTGCCATGTGCCAGTTTTTCCACACCAAAGCTATTCCAGCCTCTGATCTCTGTGTAACGTAGGCCTGCTCGTACACTCGGGATCAGGTGGTGGAGATGGTGGAGTTTCTGATGGAGTTTGCTCCTGTGCGATTGTTCTGGGAGCCTGCGGAGGTGTTTCTCAAGCTCTCCTGTGTTCAGCTCCTGCTGCAGCTCATCTCTATAGCTTGCGACTGGAGGACATACTATGGGAGGTCTGAACTCATGCCTGCTTTAGTCAGAGTTGCTGGCAAAGCAAGCGCAATAGCAATTTTAGCAATAAAATCAGGGGTGTTTTTGTAAAAATGTGTCCAATTAAAAGCTTGTCTTCACTGCTGTTTAAAGAAGCACCTCAGAAAAGCACATACTAAATTAACTTTTAAAAAGCTGTTCTATTTGTGTTAAAGTGCCCTATTGTTATTTTGAAAGGTTCTGTATTTGATTTTGGAGGTCTCAAGCAACAGGTTGATGTACATGCAGGGTCAAAATGTAGGGTTTTCTTGTAATATGCATTTAATCTTACCAGATTTGGTTGCCATTCTCAAATGATTCAGTTAGTGACTCATTCGTAATAATTCCCTCCTCTACATGACTCAAGCAGAGCTGCTTATGGTGCTGATGAAGTAAATCTATCTGGCCTGGGTTTGACCATGTTTAGAGCAATTATGTTAACAGAAAAGATCAATAAACAGAGTACAGTGATGTTTCAAGATACCTAATTAATAAGTTCCGGGCTGGCCTTCTTATGCTGTAATGTTCATATGTTGAAGCAAGTTTTACATGTAAAATGTCTAATCCATTCCATACCACACAGAAACAACACTTAAAACTGAAAATAACATGAAAAACTAGAGACAAATAAATTAGGATTCTTTCTTAAAAGTACACATGATAAATCTATTTAAAAAATAATAAAACAATGGAAACCAAATTTAATAAATGAAAAATAAAAACGCTTACCTTTCGAGTGAGTTGTGGCGAAGTGTTGGAAGAGGCAGTAGGTGAGAATGGATGGTAGCGGTTTGCCAAAAAAGCAACATTAATATATTCACTAACTTAGGGTACTAACACAAAACCGAAAGTGTGTGAGGGGAGAGAGAGCTTTTCCGTGAATATGTCATGGGATGTCAGGCAACCAATAGTAGAGCATGATACTACGCACGAACACACAGAATCAGGACTGGAACTGATTAATGATAGCAGGACACTACACACGAAAACACAGCATCAGTGCTGGAACTGACCAATCATTGAACAGAGCAGGTGGCGTGTTGAATGCGGTTACGTGATGCCCAGTGATGTCTTCTTCCCAAATTTCATATGTTGAATATGTATTTCTTGTGTGTGTTTTTTGTAAATTTACATTTTTTTCATAACGGGAAGCAAAATTTCTTTGCCTGGCCTTTCGTCTCTTGAAATTTCTATAATGTGAAGAATTTATATCTTAAGGTACCACTGTACTATCAAGACTTGTTATATCACATTCATTCCCGGATGAAAATATATTCCCAGCTTCTTACTCCACAGATAATAAATTAATTATCCAACAATCAGATGCAGGTAAACTATAACATTTTCCCTGCCTGCAAGCTAATTTCTTTGAGGCTTGCATAACCGTCCTTCCCCTCATGCGACTATAATTCTCAATGGAGAGCTGGTACCTTGCCATTTGGGGGGGGGGTCAACAATTAGCAACTTAACCCAACAATATATGAGGGTGTCCTGCATAAAATGGTAAAGAATGTACATATAATTGCTACATAACCAAGTTAAGTTTGCTTAGTATTTGTTTATGTGCTTTTGAAGTATAATGAGAATATTTAGTGTAATTATAATTGAATTATTTCTGTGTGTGTTTTGGATGTGTGTTTTAGGGCAGACACAGTGAGGTATGCTCTAGATACTCTGAGCATTCTGACAGTCATTCCCAAAACTCAGCTGCTGCTGTCTGAGAACGTGGCCGTGCTGGATGAGAGTGGATCCAGCATCTCCACTGTCGGTCAGAAACTCTTTTGACATGATTATTTTTTTTCACTGGAACGATCAAAACCACCCCTAATAAAAACGTAATTCCAAAGGAGTGTCCAGCAACAGGTTTTAGGAGTTAAATTAGTTCTTCTTTTGCTTATTTGCAGCTGGATTTTGGTTACTCTTAGTGTATTTTGTATTCTAGGATCAGTATTTTGGTGTGGCTTTTGTAGAGCTTTACACATACTAATGCATTATATTTTATTTTAATGTGAAGGTCACCTATTATGCATTTTAGACATGTTATTTAGATTTTATTCTCAGGGATGTGTAGTTTCAGACCAGGGCAGAGCAAGATGAGTGTCAAGATTTTTGCATTTAAACCTGTTACTTGACTATTACTAAATTTAATTAAAGATAGGAATATTGTATTCTGTGGAGTATGTTTTTTTTGTCATGAAGCCACTGACTGGCCTGAATTTTGACTGAATTCCAACAGGAGTGTTTTCACACCTTCCATGCATAGGTTTATCTACAAACGTCTTCATTATAGGCTCCCTAAGGGATTAATAATTTAACACTAAATCAGTTTTTGTTACTCTAGATCTTTCAGATACTGGTAACTTTTTATAACTGCAGTTTTTTTTTATCAGATGACCAGGAAGACCTTGGTCCTAACAACTCTTCAAACCAGTTAAATTAGGGACAGCTGTCAAGGATCTTTTAGTATTACTTTTAATGTCTTGCATTAGACACAAATATTTTCTAATAGTATATGTTTATTATAAAAAATATATATAATTTACAAAGCATTAAAGAGAACATGACCGCAGGCAATGTGAGGGGTCAGAATAACCGGTTCTAGGTATAAAATTATTAAACTTTTTAAGTAATTGCACAACCACTGTAATTCACAAAACAAAAATTATTCTTTTTAGGAGAATATGTAGTGTGTGTATATGTGTGTGTTTGTGTATATATATATATATATATATATATATATATATATATATATATATATATATATATATATATATATTAAACACATTCTCTGATGTGTTGATTTCTCTCATGCAGGGATGAGTATTGTGCTTGTTGTGGCTGAGGGCGAAGTGTTTGTTAACGATGCAGAAATCCAGAAGTCAGCTCTTCAGGTGATAATAAACTGTGTCTGTGCTCCGGATAAACGAGTCTCTAGCATTGGCAAGTTCATCTCAGGAACACCTCATCGGCGCCTGCCACAAACGAATCGCAGCAGCGAGAGTGTGTTAGCGAAGATGTGGAACGTTGTTCAGTCCAACAATGGCATCAAAGTACTCCTCTCTCTGCTCACAGTCAAGATGCCCATCACGGACGCAGACCAGGTCCGCGCGCTAGCATGTAAAGCACTCGTTGGGTTAGCACGCAGTGCTGCGGTGCGACAAATCATTGGCAAACTTCCTTTATTCAGCAGTGGGCAGATTCAGCAACTCATGAAAGAACCGGTGCTTCAGGACAAGCGAAGCGAGCATGTACGCTTCTGTAAGTTTGCAGCAGAGCTAATCGAACGGATTTCAGGAAAGCCATTGCTAATTGGAACTGATGTCTCGCTAGCACGCCTTCAAAGGGCTAATGTTGTGGCTCAGTCACGCATTTCGTTTCCAGAGAAGGAGCTTCTGCTTCTCATTCGCAATCATCTGCTATCAAAAGGACTGAGCGACACAGCAACAGCCTTAACCAAAGAAGCCGAGTTGCCCATGGGACTGCACGCGCTTAGTCATTCAAACACAACATTGTTTGCTTCAGTCGCTGCTGCCACGCCTCTGTCTCCAGCTGCGCCACCAAGAACTTCTCGATTGACCAATGGCGTAACAGCCCGGCTCGGAAGCCACACCTCTCACCATACCCAGCCTCGCCCAGCCACCTCACAGGCTCCTCCTACATTCCCACCTGCTACCTCCTGCTCACCTCTTATTGGCCGAATTGTCTTTTCGCGTGATCGCCCGTCTTCATGTGCAGCTCCAGTTGGAAAGAAACCAAAAGTTCTTCGTCAGAAATCAGACTACGGTGCTTTTAGTCAAAGTCCAGCGATGAAGAAGCAGCTGGACAGACATCTACCCTCCCCTCCCTCTCTTGACAGGTGAGTTGATATCACTGACTGTATAATATTATATAAAGTCTTTATATCTGTGATGAGTTGAAACTGGACTTTGGTGCTTTAATTGGTGCTTTCCTCATTAGTCCTCACAAACCACTCATGGTTTATGACAATCGCTCAAGTGTGCCTAAGCTATGCTTATTTTAAGACAGTCTTAGTTGTCACAATAATAACATTTCTTTTAGAAAGCTCTTCAAGCTGTGCTTCACGATGCCCTGAAAAGAATAGAACAAGTAGGAAAAGCAGAACACAATGTTTGAAATAGTTGAAATACTGGTTATTTACAGCATCAAAATGAACAGTCTTAAACTTATATTTGATGTATATATCAAATATATATTTATTTCATATACCAGCCATCACCAAATCGCGGATCGCATTTCTGATAAAATTACGAGAATAGTTTATTTTTCAAATGGGACTTTTTTTTTTTTCGGGTGGCCAGACAAACTGTGCTCAGCTACTTTGGTTAGTACAGCAGTAGCTTACCCTAGCCAATGAAATTGATCGATTTTATTCAGCGTTTCCAATGCAGAGCAGGCAATGGAGCGGAGACAAAGAGAAGAGGGTTACGGATGGAAAACCGTTGCCAAGGATGCGTGGACAGAGAAATATTTGTTAATTGTTTAGTAAGCAGTTCCATTTTGTTTACCTGATATTACCTGATCTATAGCACTATTTAAACGAGGAAGAAGCTCAGCTCGTTTGCCCTGAAGTCAGAGGTGAGAGAGCGAAAAAATCAAGGAACTGCCATCCTGTCCGGATTTAATCATGCAAATTAATTTTCAGTGAGGGTATTTTGGTTCTTGGGCAACATAAAAAAGGATTCAGTGGTGGGATTGTTGTGAAAGAGTGCTTAATACAGCTTAGTCCGTCTGTTTCTGTAATAAAACATTATCAAAAGTGTTGTTCCAGGCTTACCAATGTGCACCTATTAATCTGCATGAGAATGAACCTGACTCTATTCCAAACAAGATTTGAAATGCTTCCAGGGCAGTCAGATGTCCATTTTTCACATGAAAAAAAAAAAAAACCCCAACAATACTAAGAGTTGGTTCTGTTGCTTCTTTCCGTGTGGAAGATTATGTGGAATTTAAATAGGCGATAAAATACGAACCTAGATGATTCAGTTTTTCTTTAAAAACCGGACGTCCCTGACTTTAATTGATAACAGATAAAAACACAAATAGCTTTATATAGCTTATTTATATGAAAAAGATAAAGAATAATCTGTTTAGCTGCTTTAATCAGGTGATCTACATTGTTAGGTATGTGCTCGTTTTCTTCATTGGTGAAGAAGTCCTCTCCTTTCTGGTGTGTCTACTCATCCATAATTGTCTTGTTGCATCTGTATGTCTAGCATTTAGATGCCCTATAGCCGTCTGGTTTCTAGGGTTCCCCTTTCTGGTCATTTAGCAGAGGAAGGCATGGATCCATCTTAGGACGGGGTGATAATTATCATGATGAATATGTTGTCATTAAGACGATATACACCTCTTTTTTAGCATTCATTTTTCATGCCCTCCGCGCAACAGGATTTAAAAAGTGATACTTGCTGTAGAGGCGCTGTTGGATATAAATTATATATTTATAAATCAAGGGCTTACTCCATCTAGAAAGAAGCACAAGGGATTTATGTGTGGCAGTATTTCATGAACAGCCTTCATTGTTTGTTTTAAATTAAGTGAAACATTTAGGATAAAACATTTAGGATTACCTTACACTTTGCCTTATGGATAAACTGTAGAAAAACTTACATTTGCATGCCTGTTGTTTAAAGTAGTTTATATAAGCATGCCACTACTCTTCAATGAAAAAATTACATTTGGTGTGTTTGACAGATGCTTTTGTCCAAAAGGACTTACGCTAATATGCACTTTGTGTCAAAGTAGCTCACAATAGATGATGTCTCAGCTAATCAGTCAACCAGAAAAGGCAGATCTTTCTCAGCCTTTCTGGGACTGAACCACAAGACGTTGTTTCTTCTCTGGCCACAGGTGGCTGGAGGGCATGTAGGAATGTATGAACTGATAATTAAACAAATAGATAAGTAGTTTAAAAAACCCACTTTCACTGTCTACAGTCACTCGCATTAATATAGCACTGACTTTAATTAGTTAAGAAGCATATTTGACGTGCGTTTCCTAAACATGTAGTTAGTAATTTTCTGCTTTAGTACCATGTAAAATTCTGGTTGTTAGGAATCGGTCAAACAAATCACCTGCTTTCACAGCCAACAGACATTGATCAAGATACTAAACCGTAAAGAGGACTAAAATATAATTAAAACAAATAAACGCGACACACATCAGCATAACAATAAGGATTATCAAACTAATTCAGCTTGAAAAGGCATAAAAGCGCACACCAGGTTTACATCTGTACCAATAAAACTTGAAATGTATATACAGGATTATTCAAGTCTTGCTGAAGCAGTGCTTCAATGTATTACAAAATGTACATTTCTCAAGTCATCGCTCATCTTTCATCTGTTATAACCTCACATTCTTTAGCTGGCTTGTGAATGAGCATTCAGGAGTGTTTTTGCCTTGGTGTGTATGTTTTTAAACGGCTCTCCTCTCTGTTAGCTCAGCACTCTTCTGCATCAGTTACTTTATGAAGCAAATCTTTAAATATGGCAAATATAGCCAAATTACTATACATTTGTTTTCTTCTTCTGTCATTCAAAACAACATATATATCATGTCACATAAACAAACCCTGATGCCAAACCCCCTGACATGCTAAAAAGAAATAGCAATAATCGCTGTGCATGTGGCATTTCATGAACTCCTGCCACAGGAGTCAAATGTCACTGATCAGTATATGTCCTTTAGATTCTATGATCATTTAGTTTGATATTGATTAAAATTCTTAGTTCCTAGTCTTTTATACTAGTACTAACATACAAGTCAATATTAAGTACTCTGAATGTTAAATTGGTTTCATATCTTGCCGTGTTAAGTGCGGCACCCTTTGAGTTTTGCCAGAGCTTAGGTTTTGGTTTCTCACAACATTTTTAAACTCTCTGGTAGAGACATAAAGTGTCCAATACAACTTATGACTGCCAGCTGAGACATCCTGTTTATACAGTCTATAAAAACAAAATCAATATTCCTCTGTTGTAGCTAGAGTAAAGTGATGAGGTGACTTTAATTACAATTTCATGAACATCTTCACCCTCTCACTATTCAGAGCTTGAAGCTGTTGTCTATGAATATTATTATGTGAACCTGCATCTCTTGTGTTTTTTTTTGTTGTTGTGCAGTATTATTACAGAGTACCTGCGAGAGCAGCATGCAAGATGCAAGAACCCAGTCACCACCTGTCCCCCCTTCAGCCTCTTCACACCCCACCAGTGTCCAGAACCTAAACAGAGACGGCAGGCACCCACAAACTTCACTCCACGGCATACTCGACGGGTAGTGTACCCCAAATACGGTGGCGTAGACGGCGGCTGTTTTGATAGACACCTCATCTTCAGCAGGTTTGGAGCTTACATACTTACTACAAGTTTAACAGCACACACATTCCTCCCGAACCACAAGTCATGGTACATGCCTTAGGTTTGAGTCGTTCACTGTAGAATTATAAACTACAGAGCTCGACAGCGCCATCATGCAGGGCGGCACACACCTCTTATTGTCACAACCAATGATTCCTCCAGTATAGCACTTTTGTTGTGGGCTCATATATTCCTAACTAATGTTATCTAACTTGAGGCTAACTTCAGACTTACATTTTTAGTAATAAATTCTCATTATGTTTAAAGTCAACTTAACCAAGCAAAAACAATTCAGGACAATTAAAGTTCTTAAGGCTACAGAATTGTATAGCCCATTCACAAGTATTGAAATATAAGCTCATTGTTAAAGGATTAACACAGTTTAATTATTATAACTTGTTTAATTTGTATTTTAAAATAATAAAAAAAAAAAATCATTACTACCTCTATATTTGCATTAATCTAAAATGCTCTAGTAAGCGTCAGGGGTTGATAATTGTAATTAAAGGACCCGCTAAGATCATTTCAGTAATCGTCTTGGGTGAGAATGTTGAAGAGCATCATTAGATCATATAAGATCATTATCTCAGGGTTATTGAGTTAAAATGGCAGACTGTCTAGATCATAATGGTGTCTCAATTGTGTTAATGCAGGTTTCGTCCAATGTCAGTGTTCCGGGAGGCAGAGGAGGACGAAAGTGGCTTCATGTGCTGTGCTTTCTCTGCGCGAGAGCGATTCTTGATGCTGGGAACTTGCACAGGGCAGCTCAAACTCTACAACGTGTTCAGTGGACAGGAGGAGGCCAGCTACAGCTGCCACAGTTCTGCCATCACTCATCTAGAGCCTTCTAGAGTGAGACCACACCACGCATCCCCATGCAGCTGTTTTACTTATGCCGGTCCTCAAATAGGCTATCGATTATTTTGATAGTCGTTTAATTTAGCACTTTATTCATTCATTCATTCTTCATCTTGTCAGCTTAGTCCCTTTAATTTCAGGAGTAGCC
This sequence comes from Danionella dracula, assembly GCA_900490495.1. Lineage (NCBI taxonomy): Eukaryota > Metazoa > Chordata > Actinopteri > Cypriniformes > Danionidae > Danionella > Danionella dracula. The sequence goes on from UELW01000334.1 coordinate 16,992,286, forward strand.
ACAGCAGAATGAACCACCAACTTACCTAGCAAATGTTTTACAATCCATCAGATAATATCTATTTTTTTTTCTGACCTGAATGCATAGAAAAAGACATTTTAAATGAGGTATAATTCAAAAACAGACAGGCTTGTCTAGAGCAAAACATTTCATTGTTGTTATTATTGTTATTATTAGTATTGTTATTTGACAACACAACTTCTGAGCTCAGTAGAAGTTACATCACTTGAGGAAACATTAGGACACTGACTAAACTCCATGGAAGTGACCTTCATAATTCCAATTGAGCTCAGGCTTTTCAATTAATTTTCATCAAGTCTCTGTTGGGTATAAAGATATGTTTTATTGGAAACTGGTATCTTTTACTGGTTCTTTGTTGAGTTGTGAAGTTATCCAGAGATGGTCTGATACTGGAATAGGTTGCACCTACTCTAAGAAGCTTATCTGGTTCATACGCTTGTGTGTTTTGTCAGGATGGCTCTCTGCTCCTGACATCTGCCTCTTGGAGTTACCCTCTGTCAGCTTTATGGGGAATGAAGTCTGTCTTCATCATGAAGTGAGTCTGCAGCACACACTCATACCACTCATGATTGTAAATGGTGAATTTCACTCTGTTGTTTTTGCCTGCAGGCATTCATTCCTGGACGACCATTATGTGGAGTTCAGCAAACTGTCTCAGGACCGAGTTATTGGAACCAAAGAGCACATCGCCCATGCAAGTCTCATAAACCCTCAAATGAAGCATTGATCTAAAATACAATTGCATCAATTTATTTATATATGTTTGGATTCATTTGTTACTGAATGGAATTTAAACCAAAAACAACATCTGTGAACATAATAAGGTGACAACTAATATTAGTTTAATGTAAATATCAATAGAATTGTGTGTCCCGCTCTCCAGCAAAAAGTTGTCTTCTCTAAAGAGCCGTTTTTGTCATGGATTGATATCATATGTTGCAAAATTATGCACCAATTTGCATCAAAATGTTTCCAATCTTGGCGACTTCTACTTTTGTATCCGGTGTGCAATACAACAAGATGCCAAGACATTGATAAGTAAAAAATGATAAAAAGCAGCCAATGGAAGATTTCCTCTGTTAGGATAGGCAAAGACCCGACACTCACCTGTCTCGGATCTTATTTCAGAAATACCACATTGAGTTCAAACAGAAGTTTGCTATTAAAACAGACAATACCAGTTGAAGGTGAAATTTCCTCTCTCCAGAAACCGTGCCACTGCGACAAGATTGACCCATATATTCATGTACTTATTTTTCATTTACATTTATTTAGTTCTTCTACTTTCATAAATGTTTCTGTTAAGTAAAATATTACCAGCAGTTATCAAATCATTAACGGTGAATTTGTTGTTGATTTTTATATTTGAATAACTGTTTATACTTGTATTTAGGCAATTTTTCACCTTTGAGCCCCAGACAAAGTCTCTGCAAATCCCAGCAAGTTATTTATATAATAGATATATTATTTTGCATGCAAAGTATACAAATTTAATCAAATCAGTTTCTTGGATAAGCCACTAATGTCATCACTTTATGAATAAATAGTTGTTTGAACTCAAAAGAATGCAAGTTAAAGCTTTGCATAGCTTCATTGAGGTTTGGCTTGTCTGTGTTTTGCTGTTTTGTATTTGACAGTGAAAGGTTCATTTTTTTTTAAATAGTTTAAAGATCTACATTTTTATAAATAATTATATATATATATATATATATATATATATATATATATATATATATATATATATATATATATATATATATACACACAAACACACACACTACATATTCTCCTTTGTAGCTTTGTTCAGTTGCTCTGCTAACTTTATCTGTAAATGGATTTGGATAAAAGCCTTTAGCAAATCCAGTAATGCAAATTAATTTTGACTAAATATGCCTGTGCTTTTTGGCAGATTTATGACATCCAGAGTGGCCAGAAGCTGCTGACTCTCAATAACCCAGACCTGGCCAATAACTACAAGAGAAACTGTGCCACTTTTAACCCCACTGATGACTTGGTGCTGAACGACGGAGTCCTGTGGGATGTTCGCTCTGCACAGGCTGTGCACAAGTTTGACAAGTTCAACATGAACATCAGCGGCGTCTTCCACCCCAACAGCCTGGAGGTCATTGTCAACACAGAGATTGTATGCCTTTCAAAGCTAAACACTCATTCATTTTTGTCCTTTATCAAAGAAAATGTTCTCTGCAAATTACTATGAAAGCATAAAGTAGTGACATTCAACTTAAAGTTTGAAATAAAGATCCAAAATTACTTGTATTTAATTTAGCAATTTCCCAGGGCACACCAGACTTTAATGACAAACCCATTTATCATTAGAGCGTAATTTTGTTGCTATTTCTGTGAGTACATGTACATTTACATGCCATTCAATTTGGGAAATGCATTCCCAAAACTAAAAACTACAAACTAAGACTAGTTGTAAATGGCAAATGTATTTTAATCTTCTCTTTGATTTTGCACCAACTTTGCATACATGTAATGGGAACATCCTTATTTTATTACAGAAGTATTTTTTTGCGTTGTACATTTTTCATTGCCATGTTGCATATTGCAAAGTTAATGTCACTACTTGTATGTTTTCATTAATTGCAAATAATTCATATAAAAAAAGCCTGTACACAAAATTACACTTTAATGAGTTAAAAGGTAAAATTGTGCTAGAGATTTGCAGAAGATGAATAATGATTGAGTCTTCTACTGACTGTTTATGAACGGTTCATAAAGTGCAAGACATGTTATCTGCATCCTTCATGGGTTAAAGTGTAGATTAAAATTATGGGGCAATGTAACCAAGTCATGCGGATCATAACGATCAAGCAGGCGGTTCACCCATGAACTTGAATTAAAAAAGAGCAAGCAGGTGATTTACTGAGGAACTTTAATTAAAAATATATCAAGCAGATGTTTCGGAGGTGTAATATTACTTAATCCACTTCTCTTTACTTATCAAGTAACTGGAGCTTCCCTTGCCTCTGCCTGTGTTGAGAAACGATTATGTTCAAGGGTCTGCAACTCCATCTTTGAGGTTTTTATTGCTGCTTCTCTTTCCATACTTGGTGTCGGAAATTCCTTGAACATCACAGGTGTAGAATCAGTATCGCTAGTTCCCTTACATGTCTGGGGAAGCAGAGACACTGGGCCTTCTTCACCTCAGCATCTTATGGTTGTCGGTGAATTTGACAATGACTGGAGCGCAGTTCATCCAAATATGAGCAATCATTGTCCTTGACTAGAAATGTAGTTGCCTGTAGGATATTGCTTTAAAGCATGGTACTAACATGTACTGAAAGTGTTAGCGATGTTGTACAAGGAGCTCTACTGTCAGGTGTTTTCTTTAACTGGGGCTCAGTGGGATCTGAGGACATTTCATCTGCTTCACACGGTTCCGGCGCTGGATCAGTGCAGAATCGTCTTCAACAACAACGGCACTGTTATTTATGGAGGTGAGACATGCACACACGCACATGCAGCAAAATGTCAGATTGTTTCTTCAGTTCATGTTGCACTTCCCACATTAACTTGATCTGCTGATAGTCAAAGGAAAGTTTTTTTTTTTAACTATTTTACGAAGAACTGATATTGTGTGGAATTTGAGTGCATGAAGATTTTAGACTGAGCCCTGTAGCCAGCTTCACACTAGAGATGTATGAACGAATGACCCAGGATGAATATGAAGACCTTCATGTGTACAGGATCTTGCGGAGTTCTCGTTGCTTCTGTTTCATTATGAACACATTACAGTCTGATGACTGTGATTAATTGTATCTGTGCTGTTTGATTGCATGTAGCCATGCTGCAGGCTGATGATGAGGATGACCTGATGGATCAGCAAATGAAGAGTCCATTTGGGTCTTCTTTCAGGACCTTTGATGCCACGGATTATAAACCCATTGGTATCTGCATCACAATGTTACTTTGAAATGTCAAAGATATGCACTTCTTCATTTGCTTGGAAATTTTCTACATCATACAGTATGAAATAATTATTTTAACAGAACAAATTCTTACTAAGCTTCTTTGCGTAAGGTAATCGAAGCTGTGCTCTATGAGCTAAGATTGCCTTAGTCCTGCATGAGATTTAACAGTTGAAATTCAATTGAAACCAGTTTTTTGTTCAGATCAGTTTTTTGACCATCTATACCCATGCCCTACCTCTGGACTCATTTTTGCTTATTGGGAAGTGATGCACTTCCATTATGGGGATGGCTGGCATTCATATGAAACATCACACCTGCCACGTCCATAATATATACGGTCAATGGTTCAGGGGTATGATGAGTTATTTTAACATTTATTACACTTAGTCTCAATCATAATTGAATTATGACTAGTTATAATTGTAACAGTATTTACCTACAACTCTATTTTGACTAGTGACTATTCATGTAGAGATATATCTAATTATAATTTGCTCAAGTTGTAACTGAATTATATATATCCCTAACTGATTTTTTTAAGTATCATATTTAAAGACCTGAAATGCCTTAAAATAATTTATGACTTGAGAAATTACAATCTCTTGGTTTTCTCAGCTGAAACATAAATCTAATTAGTGATCAGAGATCTCGATAATAAAAAGCAATCACGGAGCCTCTAACCTGAGCCACAGAGTCAAAGAAAGAAGGGCAGTTTCAGCTGTTCTTGAAACTTTGAAGAGAAAATTGAATGAACAATAAAAAAATGGTCTAAACACACCCCATGCTCTCTCCTGCCCGCTGCTCATCTCCCCGTGGGTGCCCATTGTGGTCTGGATGTTTTTCTCTTGCTCACAGCTTTATTTTAACATTCACATAAAGAATAGTCTTTTTAGTCAATCATTAGATCTACTTTTCTGAATCTAGTTTGAACAGTCCTCTTTGGAGGCTGAGGCATGACACATGGCTTGCTATACGACTTGTCGGATAATGTAGATGCACAACATACTTAAAATTAATAACAATAATATCAGTAATATTTATTTTGAGGTTGTTTTGAGGTAGAGAAAATAAGTCGGCAGAAGTGAAAAAACAAAGGCTTGAAATTTTACTATTGTTGAGACTTCATTTACAAATGATTGTACTGTTTTTATTCTGATCTGTTTTCTTTCTCAGCAACCATTGATGTGAAGAGGAATATTTTTGACCTTTGCACAGATACCAAAGACTGCTATCTGGCTGTCATCGAGGTATTTTTGTTAACGGATCTTGTTTTTTTTTTGTTCTAATTTGCTCTAATTATGAACACAGCATGATATTTTGGTGTGTACATCTGTACTTGCACAGTAAAACACTAACTGAATTATTAAAGAGAGTACTGTCCTGATCTATCTTAATGATTGGAATTGTGTCTGTGTAACAGAACCAGGACTCAATAAACATGGACACTGTGTGTCGCCTGTATGAGGTGGGCCGACAGAGACTTGCTGAGGAGGAAGAAGATGAGGAAGATCAGGTCAGTAATCACAAACGCTGTTCATAAACTCTGTAGATAGAGGTGGATAAATATGTGATTGTGAAATAATGGCCTGGTGGATAACTGGACTGGTAAGCATGTCTTCATACCTGTTACAGATTTAGTTTTATGGTTAATGCAATCAAGCATTTGATGTATTCATTGATCTTTATTTTAATTAATTTACTTATGAATTAAATTAATTCACTTGACTGAAAGATCTCTGATGTAGCTCATTCCTTCATGTGACAGATCAATTTCTCTTATTGTTTGCTTCATTCATATAAGTAACTGATTTATTTCTGTGATGGATTAATTTGTTTGTTCGCTTGACTGATTAATTTTGCTTTCAACGAATTGATCAATTAATCTGTGATTATGTTTGAAACAGGAAGATCAAGATGATGACGATGATGATGATGATGACGACGATTCTGATGATGATGACCTCGATGACATAGACACAGACCCCCTACTGGCAGAGCTGGAAAATGAAAATAATGATGAAGAAGAGGGTGAGGAAGAGGATGGAGAGCAGGATTTTACTCCCTCTGATGATGAAGCATTAGCTCGCCTACTGGATGATGAGCCTGATGACGATGATGATGATGATGATGATGATGACGACGATGATGATGATGATGACGACGATGATGAAGATGAATCTGATGACAATGAGCAAGATCCAGAGCTGGCACTGGATAACAGTGAGTAATGATTACGGAGGAGAAAACATACTAACGTTGAAGTGAATTATGGAAAGACACAATGCTTGCTGTGTATTTTGTGTAGTTTATGCCATCAATCATCATCAGACTTAAAATAAAAGAATAATCCTTGAACGGGGTAGGCTCGAAATGGTAGCCACGTCCTGTCAGACTGTCCTAGGGCAGCTGAGGGCTACCAAGGTAGCTCATCACCGCCAGAGAGTGAATGTGAAGTGAAAGAATAATGCTCTGAAAAAATTTAGTGTCTTTGAACTCTGGAAAAGCCCTTTATAAATTGAACGCATTAGGGGATGGGACTGTGAGCCACCTAGTGTGTCTGTAGGCTTTCTTCCCTATTATTAGTGGCCAAACCCCGAAGGGGCTCATGGCACCTATTGAAAATGTTCTTGTTGTTATTATTAGGGGCCAAGCCCTGAAGGGGCGGATGGCCCCTATTGAAACCATTCTTGTTAGGGGCTCTTTCTCGTTGTTGTTGTTGTTATTTATTATTATTATTATTATTATTATTAGGGGTTCTAGTGTGTAGCACTGAAATCCTATTGTAATTGTTAGGATTATTATTATTCTGCCCTAAGGGGAGGGCTTGACCAAGTCTCAAGTCGACAGCTCCAAAGGCGGTGCTGTAATGCCCAAACAAACATTTTTTACTCTTTTCATCATAACTAGGCACATTTTGCTCCGATTGGCATCAAATAACATATTCGGAATCATTGGCTCCTTCGGTCGCTCACAAAATTGGCCTACGACTTATCATTTTGTCGCTAGGTGGCATCAAGTGACATACCTACTTTAGCAAACTAGTCCTATCTAGGTTTTTCATCAGATTGGAACAAGACTAAAGTTATCAATAATTATCAAAAAAAAGTTGACATTGGAACTCATGGTCACCCGAGGGCACCAAAATATAATGCTAATCAATATCTAACTTCACTAAAACGGCTATAACTCGAAAACGGAATGAGATATCTTAATCATATTTGACAGATAAGCACTCAAATGATCCTTAGCAGAATCCAAGTTTTTGAACATGTTAAATGCTTGATGGAGCTGTAATTTATAAAAAAACTAAAAAGACTCTGAGTAACGGTTTGTCCGATCGACTTGAATCTTAGTACACAAGCCCACCCACGGGGCCACAAGACCTTAGAAGGAAATTTAAATACCTAAAAATGCATGGCCGCCATAAGCCAAAATGTTAAAACGTGCTGTAAAAATGTTAAAACCATGAAGATGTATGAGATAAAGAAACATAGTTTATTTGTGATATTATAAATTTTGGCTTTAGTAGCTTCATGCCTTAAGGTAATTAATGATTAATTATTAATACAAATGTGCTATATTAACTTATTTCTGGTAATTATTATGGTTTTCGCAAAATATTTAAACAACTAAAACATTATATCTTAAAATCCCGCTGTTAAGCAGTATAGACACGGGACTTCAAACTGAAAGGTTGCAGGTTCAAATCCCAGGAAGACCACTTTTGGTATTTTATGGTTTAGTGTAGTTTATGACTCAAAGTCATAAAAATGTAACTTCAAATTCCTGCTATAATTTATTTCTTTATGGTGGCCGATATGGCTTAAAATGTATATTGAGGTATTTTCCACTGTCTAGGCCATACCAAATTATATCACGATATGGCGGGGGAAAAATTGGACATCACTCTTTAGTAGACTTTAATGACATTAGAGGCAAATTGTATTTTGCAAGTGGTGATAAATCAAGCGACATTTTCTGCTGTTCCTGTTGACTTTTAGAAACTTGGTTCGTTCTGGTTGACTGCTTTTCAGAGCAGTGTTGATGCAATCTCTACCTGACGGATACAATCCTCCTCCTTGTCTTAACAACATTTCCTTGTTTAAACAACAAATAAATTGATTGTGTGCAAGCGAAACGTCAACCTGAATTCATGAAATGTATGAATGTGACTGTATCCACGGTATTGTAATATCCATATCATGGTACAACACAATACCGGTATTCACTTTCATTCCGATGTAGCGCACAGCCCTAGGTTGGCGATATGGCCCTTAAATATCACTAAACTTTTGGAAGTTATGACGATAATATGATATGATATTTTGGATGGCAAAATGTTCAATACAAATATTTATTCAATTTCAATAAAATACAACTGTACACTATAATAGTCATTACTTTGTTTGCATACAACACATATTTCACTCAAATATTCAATTAAATATCAAACCATTATCTTCCAAAGAAATCATATACTTTTCTGTCTGTGTGATGGAGTTTAAGTGAAAATAACTAACAAAATTGCTATAGTTATATTAAGGGTTAATGTTTGATGGTTTTATTATTATTTTTTCTTTGTTTAGAAGGCATGTTCCCTGATAACGTTGCATTGTAATTGTAAGTACTACAGTATCCATAATGTTAAAGCCAGATTGATACTTATGCGTCAACTCTACGAATTGCCCTCTGCGAAGTTTGCATGCTTGCATTACTTGACGCGCGCCTTTGCAAAGCCTTGACACAAGGTTAGAAAATTTCAGTGTGAGCTACTTGATTGGCTGTAGTGTAGCCGAGCAAGCTCTTCCTCTCGTTTTCTGGGCTTTCGCTCCGTGTTATGCACTGAATACTGAAGTAAAACTCTGGCTATGATGTAAAGAACTTTCCTTTGTTATCTGTGCTTAGTTTAGCTAGCTGGAAGATAGCATTGTCATTGCCACAGTGTGATATTAATCAGTTTAGAGAAGATCCTTCACTGAAGCAGCGGATGTATGTAAGAAGCATTTATGATAAGATAAATACAACCTCTCTTTTGTTAGCATCTGTGTTGTGTTTTGGTTTTGGCATTCTTCTCAAACCAGTATTGATCAGAGCGTTTGCTGTCGACAAATAAGTTCACGCGGAGCGTCTGCAATGGGCAATTTGGATCTATGACGCAGAAGTATAAATCCGGCTTTAGTGCAACAGTGCACTCACATTGTTGATGCTTTAACTCCGTAATAGATTTAGCTAATTCTAAATATGCTAACTTGTGATCAGCAACAAGTAACTCAATATAAACTCTGCTAAGGTACCCGAAGCCTGAGGGTATTATCTCGTAACCTTCCTCTGCTGTTTTTTTCTTGTAGCGGACAGTTCTGATAACTCTGATCTGGATGATGACATCATGCTGGCTCTGAATGAATGAATCAGACAGACAGAGACTTTCACACTGACTCGGGCGAATCCTCACAGAGCTGATGGCCTCCAGCGTGTGACCAGCATGAGGAGAAACCACGCACAATGCAATCCTCTCGCATACCTGGTGGGCAAGTTCAACCAAAAATGTGTCTCCGTTTCTAATGTGCGCTGATGTTATGAAGGAGAATGTGCAGCCAGTCTCTTTCTAGGGAACTCGACTTCTCCAAAACCTTAATTGCTCAAGAGCACACAGAATGTCAGCAAATGTGTTTTTGGCTGCTGCGGAGCTCTGCCTAACCCTAACCCATGGTTAGGGCGTTTGTGTTTACCAGCTCAGGTGATTTTTCTGCTTGTTTTATCTTTAGTTGTGGGCTTTGAAATCCACTCTCTAGTTTTGTTTTCCTTTTAATGCTAGCCCAATCTCTGCTTGCCTTGGTTTGTTTTTCTAAAATCTCTAATTTGATTCCTCACCTGCAGATTCAAAGTCTGTTGTTATTGCTTCCTTTTTTTCTCCTGCAATAACTTAAATCTAGGCTGAATCTTCTGAACATAGTGGAAGATTGTTAAAATTACTCAAAGCTAAAAAAAAGTAGTGTTTATCAATCAGTCCTTTAGACTCCTTTGGTACATTAGTAATTTATGATGAATCATCAGACACAGACGGTGGATGGTAAGGGTAAATTTTCTTTCTTTTTTTTTGTTTTTTGTCATTGAAGTATTTCGGTTGCTTTGATTGATCCACGGGAGGCTAATTTCAGTAGATCTGTTGTTCATTAGCTTTTCTTCCATTGTTTCCTGAAAGAGAGGGACGTATTTGGGTGATAAGGAGGTAGAATAATATGCTGTGTATAGAGTTTTTCCTTTATGGCCATCATTGATTGTTTGCTTTGGCCATTGTTCATTGAGCAATAATTTCTATGGGGTAAAAAAAAAAATATAAATAGAGGTCTTTCATTTCACAAAGATTTTTGCTTTACATTTTTGTTAAAACTTTTTCAAAGTTACAGTTCAAATGTCCCATTGTACAGAATGTAATAAAATATTTTTATGACACATGTTGTTACACTAGATCAAAAGTGATTTTGTTTGTTTATTTATCAACAGATTTTTTAAAGGTGTGTCTTAAATAAATGTAATTACAGAATTGTATTTTTTAAGTGTATATTTATAATAATTTTGACATACAGTATATAAGTCTTTACAGTATGTAAGTATATACAGTCTTTCAGAAAACTACAAAATTAACAATTCAAATAAAGAAGTTTTAGAAGTATTGGCTAAGGAGAGGACATTGACAATACTTATTTAATTAAAGGCACATTTTTATTCCTACATTTAGTCAACTTTTTTGGTGCCTATAATCAAGAGAAATAGTAAGAGCTTGAGAGTTGAGAGATGTCTGGAATTATAGTGCTAGCTTAATTCTGCCTACACCAAGGAAATGATCTGGTAAAAGCGGCTGATTAAGTCTATATAAAGATGCGATAAGGCACCCTGCGCCCCGAAGGGTCCAGACCACGCAGCGATAGACGAGGCGCGGAAAACCGGACTGATCACAGGAGTAGGAATATGGTCTACTCAAGACAAATCAGGGGCTTGCTCTTGTAGTTACATGATTTTTTTTATGAAGCGGGAACATGCACAACAACAATGAAGGAGACAGAAATCACAGTTTGTGGCCAACCAGAATAAGTAACTTGTATTGTTATCGATGTGGAAACAAAAACGACCTTGCTTGGAATTAAGTGGATGAGGAGGTCGTTGCATCTAGCAACCTAATATAAATTGATATTGTGCTGATATTAGCTAAAGCTAAGCAAGCTATTTAGTTTATATATCTGAGGGGGTGTGCAGGAAGAAGTTGAGAGGGTCAAGGGACACTTTTTGAAGGAGAGGGAAAGAAATGAAAGAAAAAGTGGGTCAGAAGCAGGTATGCTCTGGTCTCGTCATTGCTGTGCCTCTTCTGGCGAGCTCGTGCTTAGTTCCACGCTTTTCTCGGAGACGATGTCCTCACGCGAGTGCACCCTGGGTCGGTCAGATAGGCGCGGTAGATGCGTTCTGTCTATGCGTTTAGCGCTTGGTCTGAACACCCTGTTAGACAACACAAGATAAAATGGCGTCTGAAGTACTTGTCCACCACTACATTCTTCAGATTAATTCAAATACACCAATGTCTCATAATATTGAGTGATAGGTAAAATGTAATCGCTAAGATTAATTAATATAATAGAAATATTAGCATCAACTATTAAATGTTAAATATAAGTTAAATGTTTTAAAGTTAGCGTCACGGTGGTGCAGTGGGTAGCATGGTCGTCTCACAGCAAGAAGGTCGCTGGTTCTAGGCTCGGCTGGGGCAGGTGGCTTTTCTGTGTGGAGTTCTCATGTTCTCCTCGTGATCGCGTGGGTTTTCTCTGGTCGCTCCGGTTTCCCCACAAGTCCAAAGACATGCGGTATAAGTGAATTGAGTAAGAACGATTGCCCATAGTGTTAAAGTGTGAATGTGTGTGTGAATGTTTCCCAGCGATGGGTTGCGGCTGGAAGGACATCCGCCGCGTAAAACATATGCCAGAGAGTTGGCGGTTCATTCCGCTGTGGCGACCCCGAAAGGGAAGAAAGCCGACATGAAGATGAATGAATGAATGGATATTTTAAAGTTTATGTCGAGTGAATGAGATGGAGAGAGAAATGTAACGCCCACTGAACTGGCGTAGTATGCTTTCCTACTGAAAGGGACCTAATTGTTCATTCACCTCATCTTAACATGGCATCTTACTAATTATTTGATCTTTAATCAGGCTTAACATGGCTGACTCAGGTTTAGCTTGTTGTAGACCTAGGCTTTACGGAGCTTTGCCTTGATTAAAATGGCGGATCGTCGTGGCTGTAGTTGATGGTGTGTTTGCGAAATGGCCTGAATTAAATAGCAGTGTGTTGATTGGCCATTGTGATCAATGGCTTTAGCATCGTGGCTACCAATCAGTTTATTGGCTTTGTTTCACAGTGGAATGCGATAAAACACACGAGAGAACGTTATCAGGTGTGATATTATGAAGCCAGAACAGTCTCAAAAAGACTGTACGCATACATTTCAGTTAAAAAATAAATAATAATTCAAAGCAATGTTTGTACGTTCCGAGTAAAAGCATGAATATTCCCCTCCATCCGTACACGTGTGCATTTTACTTTAATTCATTTGAAAACTGGTTTAAATATTAGATTTTTTTATTATTAAATCAAATATATATTTTTGTTACATTTTTCAGCTGCTTCTCGTGAACTGTTTGCAAACTGTGTGGGATATATTTACGCATTGCTGATTGTGGATCTGCAGCCTCTTTTGAGCTCTTCAAAACATCTGGAGTCATCGTGGCCTCGTTCAGACCTACCCCTGGAATGCACAGATAATATCCAGCTTTATCCAAGCGTGCAAACACATCATCTGATACCAGTACCCTACTACTTTTCTTTATAATTCGGCCATACACCTATAGCAGGTGGAGCAAGACTGTGAACTGGCACTGACTTCAAGGAGACATGCCACTGACATGGCGTAGTTTCCATTTGCTCCAAAGACTTCCTTATATAATCCTGTAGGTCCATTAAGCACCTAACAGTGAAGCAACAAGTCGTGGGAGAGAGAAGGGTAAACGGATAGGAGATGGATTACATCTGAATCAAGCTGTCCGAGTATGAAGTATTTTCCCTTGTCTGACAGAAAGACATCAACCAATCAACTTCTGATCTGTCTCAGAGTGGTTTAGAGTCATGATGGCTTCAGAGCTGGGAAAAATGGCTACAAGATTTAGTATTTTTGTACTAACAAAAATGAAATCGTTTCGGTATCAATAGCATTACTGGAACCTATAAAACTCTGCTGAGTGTACACATTTATCTAGCAATACAACACGTTTCCAATTAATACAAAACTTTAGTCTTATTTGTGAGCAATTCACTGAATGATAACTACTCAAATTGAAATGGGAAGACAAAGTAAGGATACATTTCAGTCCTAAATGTGAAGTGTTAACCTCTAATTCTAATGGGTAGACATTTGATGTCATATAGACATTATTGTGGTGAGTGCATTTCTGGTAGCTGCAAAGTCTATCTCTTCTCTCTATTCTTCTGCCCTCTTTACCTAATGACTGCAAATCAGGTCAGGAATCTTGGAGTGATTCTGGACTCTGATCTTAGTCTAAATAGCCACGTCAAAGCAATGACGAAATCAGCTTATTACCATCTTAGAAACATCACAACAATCAGATGCTTTGTTTCCAGACAAGATTTAGAGAAACTGATTCATGTTTTCATCTCCAGCAGGCTGGACTACTGTAACGCTCTTCTCTTCCCAAAAACACCATTAAACAGCTCCAGCTCGTTCAGCGAGCTCGAATTCTAACCAGAACTAGAAAGTCAGAACACATTTCTCCAGTTCTTAAGTCTCTACACTGGCTGCTGGTCTCCTTCAGAATAAATTTTAAAGTTTTGCTGCTCGTATATAAGTCCAAACATAACGTAACACCTAAATACCTAACAGATATGATCAGTGAATACACACCAAACAGAGAACTGAGATCCCTCGAACCAAATAAATTAGATCTCCCCCGGGTAAATTCCAAACAGGGAAAATACTCCTTTAGTTACCATGCGGCCCACAGAGGAACCAGCTTCAGAGGAGATCAGGGGTGCCAACACTTTAGTCATGTTTAAATCCAGGCTAAAGACTCTCCTGTTTAGTTGCTCTTTTGTCGACTGAGCACCAATGTCCGAACAACTATTTTATCACTGCTTTTCCTGATCTTAATCTATGTCTTAATTTTCAGTTTTTAATCAATATGCTTATATATGCCTTGTTTTATGCTTGATTGGATTATATGTACTTTTTTATTCTTTGTCTCCAATGTAAATGATATAAATTAAATGTAATTACCCTGTGGACAAAATGTGCCTATTGTAGATGCAGAAAACTTAGCTCATGCCTTAAGGAACATTGGAATGCTATGTTAGCTGGCTGCCCAGCCGCCGCTCTACATGATCTACAGTTGGTTCAGAACGCAGTGGCAGTTTCACAAGAACAAAGAAATATGATCACATTACACCGGTTCTGTCCTTTCTTCATTGGCTTCCTGTAAAATATCGTCTTGAATATAAGACACTGCTTCTAGCCTTTAAGGCCCTGAATGGCTTATTTCCGGTCTACCAGAGCAATCTCCGAGTGCAAGGGCAGATCATTATTTCTTAGTTTTTTTCATCAGCTGCAATTCGATTATAAACTACAACCCATTATCCACAGAGCACATGCAGTTTAAAGAACATGCATTTTCCACTCCGCTTTGTCCACATGAATTCAAGGTCATATCTTAACATGTCAGTCTCAGCACTGTCACAGAACAAAAGGCAGTGTCTTCACAACATGAAACTATCGAATGGATCATCTGTTTTTTAAGAATTTTGTAGAAATTTTTAAAACATGTCTAAGTTGATGCTTTTATTTTAGAGAGACAGAAGCAGAGCTTTTTTTTGCTTCTCATTTTTGCTTAAGGGCCTTCTGGACCATAGGCTTGGGATGGCACGATGACTAAAAGCCTGGTCTCTGCAGACATTGGTGTAGGCTTGTGTATTTAAAAACTGAGTGCCAAGATTTCTTCATCGTGAGCTGCAGAGGTGCTCTTTTGTAAGAGCTGATGATGATCCAGAAATAATCCCGAAGTGAAGCTGTGCACTCCAGTTCCATGGAGATGAACAACATTTGAAAAGAGCTGGAATATGAGGAAGAGAAAGCATTCCCAGGTGATGCTTCATCCCCCTGTATCTCAACAAGAGAGGAGATTTTCTGCTCCAGTTTTCTAACACAACGAGACGAAGAGCTTTCCCTCTATCTCTTCCTCTCTCTTGCTCTCTCTCTCTCTCTTTTTCTCTCTCTTGCTCTCTCTCGTTCTCTCTCTCTCTTCCTCTCTCTTGCTCTGTCTCTCTCCATGTCTCTCTCTCTCTCTCCAAAAAATTCTAAAAGTGGATTGCAGAGTCAGTCCTTTCATTCTGCATTCTGAAATTATTTGGCACTCTTATGTGAATGAAAGCTTTCCTCACAGAGACAATCAAGACTTACTTCAAATACAGCAAGTATATTATTAGTGACGGTAAGTGAATGTGACACTATCATGAACCTAGGGCAGGGGCCCCAATACCTGGCCCAAACACGACTGCCAGGCCGGACAGAAGGCTCACATGTTCTAGCTTGAAACAGTGCTAAAAGATTTTTAATCACTTTTTTAGATTTGTTTTTATGACTCCCTAATTGATTTATAAAGGTTTTCTCTACCATTATTCTTAATTTTGAGGTTAATATTCTTATTAACCCTTAAAAGTTTTTCAGTAAAAGAAGAATGAATGAAAAGTGTTCAAACATTTATTACCATTAATGCATAGTAAACTAGCAGTACATTAATTCAATCAACATACTATGTATTTTCTTTATATGAGTTTTGTCGACATGTAATTTTGGATTGATCATTCTAAAAAAAGGCATTAAAGTTTAACTCCAAGATTACTAGATTATAGGGAAGTGCTCCTAAGTTCTTCTCATCACGGCCATGTGCTCTCCCTACTCTCAGCCTGTGAACATTTCTTCAGACCCGTCTCCTCCTGGAGAGGAGTGACCTAACCAAGAACACGAATCAGAGAGCATCAGTCAAAGCTCTTGGGTGATTTAGAGATCTAAGGCATACATGATTGGCTCTCAGAGGAAAGCTGTGGCTCTTCGAGAAATTCAGGTGTGGAAGAAGGCTTCCAAGCTTGTCCCATGGGTCTTTGTTATTCCAATAAACTAATATACCGTTTCAGTAAACACAGTGGGGTGCATGTCGTTGACACTCAGAACAAGTTTCTTGGCTCTATGCTTTTGTTATCCAAATATCTGAGCCAATCTGGGAACCCCTTCTTGACTCTCTTCCAAAAGCTTGTTTATTATTATATTTTTTAGAACTATGTCATAATATCCCCCACTGCAACTTTAAATGCTCCCATAAATTTTGCTCAGCAAAGAGTAAAGCAAACTTCTGATGGAAGTTACCATTCACTAATGTTTCTATAAAATGATCCCCTTTCTCCTCCTAGTTCACATTCTCTGCCGTAATTATCATCACCAAAATCTGTCTTCTTCACAGCCTACATTATTTCATTTCTTTTTCTCACCACAATATGGTCAAAACATTTATTTTTACAATCAAAACAGGACAAGATTCTGACAGAGGTGGAATTATTTTATGCGCCTGATAAACCTTTGCTCAAATAAATAGTACACACCTCACCTAATCTTCATTTATATATGGCAGTTGTGCTTGCACATACCAAGGCTAAATTTATTTTTATCTAGGTATTATTATCATTACCATACAAAATATTTGGAGATGAGGTGATGAAACTGGTATAGGGTTAAATCCAAGACACAACATAAAGTTTTTACACCTCTACTGTGCCGGTGTTACTCACTTTCGGGAAGCTTTAACATTTGATAGCAGCCTCCAAATAAATAACCAATCACAAAGGGAATTTAAAAAGAATGGCTCTGGTGTTTGGTGCCAGAGGCTTGTTTATATATAATTTTGTTATGTTTGAGAGTTTATAAAGGATTTTTAAATCTTTCATGTCGTGTCTAACATTGATCTTATTTTAAAGAATGTAATGTTTAAGATATAAATATTAAAGTGTTTTGAGAATATAATTATTGCATCCAAACATAAAAATTCCACTCAGATCTGCTGTAATTCAATCCAATGTAATTACTTGAATTTATTAAATACATAACATGATTTAATTAACAAAAAGATAAGAGATAAGAAAAGATGTGAGGTGACAAAATCCACCACTGGCAAAACTCTTGTTCAAAATTAAATGCGTGTCCAGTCATGTTATTTCATTTCTTGTGGGATGATGGAAAATAATAACTTAGAGCTTGGCAGAAAACTTAACAACTCAAAATAACTTTGCTATGTGGGCTTGGACCATGGTAAACTTAATGGTAAAGACAATTGTGAAATATCCCTGTACATTAACTTAGTATTGAACTGGATACAGAGCCAAGCTTCAGGCAAACCATGTTTGTTTCAATTGCTGTTAATCATGACAAATTCTAGTTGAAATAAACACATTTAAAAAAAGATGGTTTAAAATGTTCAGAGAATTATTATTAAGTCTCTCCACGTTCACTCTCTGGTGGTGAAAAGCTACCTTGGTAGCCCTCAGCTGTCCTGGGGCAGTCTGACAGGACGTGGCTGCCATTTCACACCTATGGCCTCCTGCCCACCACCATAAATCCTCCACCAATCATACTCATCTATGAAGGGCAATGTGGGTGAAGTGGCTTGTCCAGGGCCAGAGCGGCAGAATGGTGGAGATTGAACAGCCAACCTTCTGGTTACAGGACGACCAACTCCACCACTGTGCCATCTTCCGCCCTGTAAGCCTGTGCCTCAGTAATCCTCATATCATTCATTTATCTTCATGTCGGCTTTCTTCCCTTTCGGGGTCGCCACAGCGGAATGAACTCTGGCATATGTTTTACGCGGCGGATGCCCTTCCAGCCGCAACCCATCGCTGGGAAACATTCACACACACATTCACTCTTTAACACTATGGGCAATCGTTCTTACTCAATTCACTTATACCGCATGTCTTTGTTCTTGTGGGGGAAACCGGAGCACCCGGAGAAAACCCACGTGATCACGGGGAGAACATGCAAACTCCACACAGAAATGCCACCTGCCCCAGCCGAGCTTATAACCTGCGACCTTCTTGCTGTGAGACGACCGTGCTACCCACTGCGCCACCGTGACGCTTATCCTCATATCATACATCTTGAAAAAAATCATGGTGAGCGGCCATGGCAAAACAACGTCAGGGCTTTTTTTTTATTCCAGTCCAGCCCTGCCTGAGCATGTGTTGCACTTTGGTGCTTCAACAACATGAAAATACCTTGGAGCATGGAGTTACTAGACCCACCTTTCCAGGTGTTCTAAGCTAGTGTAAAGACGGAAAGATTTATTGAACTGAAATGTGAGCGGAAGGAGATTAGGATGTTCCAACTTTCAGTGACACCAGTGCGTGAAATAAGCATGATTCTTGAATCCATGGCATTTTAGCATTGCTTGTTTTTTTTGTTTTTTACATGATACTACACCTTTAAAAACAGAACCTAAATGCGATTTTAAAACTATGCAAAAAAAAATTGTAGGCTTCACCGAAAAAATATAAATTCACTTCCAAAATAAGTGTAGAGTAACATCAATGTACAGAATGTGTCTCCGCCCCCTCGAGCACGAGCCCGCTCACTGCGCACGATACAGTGAGAGAACGAGAGTTGCTGATGCTGAGGATGCGGAAGATGGCGGAGGAGCCGCGGATCTTCCTTTAGTCGCTCCTCTGACTCCATCCTTCCCTAGCTCCCTTCCACTCGGCAAACCATGGGGAACGAGGCGAGCCTGGAGGCCGGGGAAGGGCACCCGGGGCCTGGGTTACAGAGCTCCGGAACACCGCTAATCAAGCCCGCCAATGGCGCAGCGGCCGGGGCTTCACCCAGCTCCAGGTAACATCCTTCCATCGGTCAATCATGCGATACAAAGCGAAACTGCTGCAAATTGTTCTGAAATGAGACAATGTGTGTGTTTGTTTGATAGTGATGCTCCTGGAGTGAGTAAACAGCGGTTGTGTCAAGAAGAGGCGTGTATGTGTGTGCGTGCGTGCGTGCGTGTGATTGATGAGGAGGTTACCGAGGGATGAACTAGTTCGCTTTGGGGGCTGCTGCTATTTCCGTTCGTGAGTCGCGTTTTCCCGCTGTATTATGTAACACGTGTGAAATTGGCGAAACAAAGAGCGCGCATCGGCTTGTAGAGATCCGGTAGTGTGGTGGTCGGGTTTGACCGCATAAAGGAGAGATCTGTTGTCGATGAGGATGCGATGTGGTTGAGATACGGGAATGCTGAAGGATGGATGCCGCGGAGGGGTGGTGGTGATGGTTGGTTGGAAGGGGTGGGGGTGCGTGATGTGTGAATGGGAAAGGCGCTCACATGTATTCAAGGACCCTTTTCTCCAATTGCAAACACGTGCCAGATACAGCGTCATATCTGACACTCACGTGCCTTACATTAGTGGTAGGATTTTGACAAAAAGAAAAAAAGTTACATTTACAAAAATAATGGGCAATTTTTTTCTGGCCGTGAAATTCGAACCCAATTGTGTCATATTCTTCATTAGTTCATTGTAAACTTAATTTGGGCATTTATTCGTGTGGCTCTGAGCTGGTTCCTTACTCTTCTTGTGGTCATTGAAACTTTACAAGGTTAGATCCCCAAACAGTGTGGAATTACAGTTATTGTGCGTATCTCTCAGCTGCTTCCATTGACCAGTTAAATCTATGTCTGCATTGATCTTACACATCATCACCACCAATAGTTTTCTTCTCAACAAGGGGAAAATTTACTGATGAAAGGATTGACAGTCATTCTTAGACCACTATTACTCTTTGGGTATAAACTCTACAACTATAATTCTATAGTCCTACCCTTAACCATGAACAGCCTTATTACAACTTAAATAAATATGTGGTTAAACAAATCTTTTTACAAGGCTTTAATTTTGTAGCTTTTTGGTGTCACTCTGCCCACTTCTGGTTCTAAAAATAAGATGCTCAATCACCACATTGTCCATATTTGTATGTTTTTGACATTCATTCATCTTCATGTCAGCTTTATTCCCTTTCGGGGTCGCCACAGCGGAATGAACCGCCAACTCACTGGCATATGTTTTACGCAGTGGATGCCCTTCCCTGCCGCAACCCATCGCTGGGAAACATTCACACACACATTAACACTATGGGCAATTGTTCTTATTCAATTCACTTATTCCGCATGTCTTTGGACTTGTGGGGAAACCGGAGCACCCGGAGAAAACCCACACGATCACGAGGAGAACATGCAAACTCCACACAGAAATGCCACCTGCCCCAGCTGAGCCTAGAACCAGCGACCTTCTTGCTGTGAGGCGACCGTGCTACCCACTGCGCCACCGTGACGTGTTTTTGACATAGTATAAATAAAAAAGTATCCAAACCGCGTAGATGTGTACTTTACATGGATATATTCAGAAATGCAGGTTGGACGCACAACCACCTGACATTACTCACAATCCCCTGCCATAGGGAGGTAAAAGTTTTGTCCTGGACCCCAAAAAATGAGCACTCTGTGATTTATTTTTATAAGAAAAATGATAGAGTTTTGTCTTTGTTAAAATATATTTTTAAATGAATTAATGAATGGGTTAATTTCTCCAACACAACATGTGTGAAATAACGTAGTCAAAGCAACGAAACATTTTAGTGTTTCACCTTTGCACCATGCTACTTGATGTTGTTGCCCCTTCTGTGAAATGTGGATCAAATGTTATCATCAACGCCATCTTGCAGGTCTTTGGTCCTGGCCATTGGGTAGATTTTGGAATCTGACTGATAGCCTGATTACTTCTGCTATTACTCCCATAAACATGCAAATATAATTCACAATTGACCCGAGAGTCAAAAAATGATTTGTACGTAAATATGATACGACTAAAAAATAGTTAGAAGCAATACCTTTCATTCGAACACAATGGTATGGTTTACAGTCATTGTTGTTTTTCCATAAATGCTATTCTGCAATGCATATCAGTCAATCAGCTAATGGTAGAAAAAGAGCTTATTGAGCAGTGTGTGATGACTCTCTTTTGCCTGCATCCTCATTCACAAACTAGATGGTTACTACTATCATCAGGTGCTGTTTGTTCTCATCTGAAAATGGCTGATGTTGTGTGTGATGGAAGAGGGGAGAGAGAGAGTAGCTACAGCTGTAAGAGCTTCATCATGAAGAATTGATGGCACTGCAAGACACACACACGCACACACATGCACACACACACACACAGAAACACAGAGCGACTCATTCATGCGTTCACCAGACCGACTCATTTAGCTCTAGAGCCTGCTAATTATAGGACTGATCAAGTTCTGTGTTTTTCATAAAAAGCCACTACTCATAAAAGCAGAACAAATGAGGAGAACCGTTTCACTCTGACCGTCTGCATCAAACATGAACACTGGTTTTTCAGAATCATACCTGGCTTTTCTCACAAATCATTAATTGCCAAAGACTTTAATAATGCTTCTGCTGATGGTCAATTCCATTGCTTTTTTGACATGATGTGACTTTAATCTTTTGGCTCTCCTGTACATGTGAAGTAAAATATAATTTCAGAAATCTTGTTGAAAATTGTAATTTTGGGTCATGGTTTTAGTCTAGGGGCGTCACGTTGGCACAGTGGGTAGCACTGTCGTCTCACAGCAAGAAAGTCACTGGTTCGAGCCTCGGCTGGGGCAGGTGGCATTTCTGTGTGGAGTTCTCATGTTCTCCTCGTGATCGCGTGGGTTTTTTTCTGGGTGCTCCGGTTTCCCCACAAGTCCAAAGACATGCGTTATAAGTGAATTGAGTAAGAACGATTGTCCATAGTGTTAAAGAGTGAATGAGTGTGTGTGAATGTTTCCCAGCAATGGGTTGCGGGTGGAAGGGCATCCACCGAATAAAACATGTGCCTGAATTGTTGGCGGTTCATTCCGCTGTGGCGACCCTGAAAGGGAAAAAGCCAACAAGGTAATGGCTGGATGGTCTATTTGTGTAGATGGAACCAATACAGGTGAAATATGTTGATATGAGATATGTTGGCAGTATGGTTATTTATCTGAGTTTTTATATTTAACTAGTCATAAAGACATCGATGTTGACATTATTTCATTAAAATAAATTCTTTTTATACATGGTTTTATTTAACTGGCCTTGTAAAAGTATTCTTGCTTAAAAAAGTATTCTAATTCCAAACACATACCTTACCATAGCTTCATTGTAGATGTACCTGTGTTTTTGGTTGGGAGCTTTCTGACCATTTATGTCAGAAGGCAAGCTTTATAGTTAGTTATAGTATAAGCTAACAAAGTTCCTACTTTTCACTAATCAATCGCTTTGAGGTTGATGGTTTGGGTCATGTTTTGATTATAACCAAAAGAAATAATTGTTCCCCATCAGTCGGTCACTACGACTTATGTCAGATGCAAGCATGGCTCTCTTTCTGTTTTTTTTTGCTGGAGCCTACTCTCGGCACACGAGCGACTCAGTGAGAGACAACCACATAGAACAGTTGGTTTATACCTTGTGTGGAATATTGGAGATCTGGTGAGTCGACAGCAACCAGCCCCTGGACCTAGTCCGAGTGTCACGTCCCAGACTTCAGCTCTTTCACTGCCTTCCACCAACAAGTAAGACCCCTTTTCTTAGTGGAGCACTTGTTTAGCCAGTCGACTATTTGTAGAGTGTTTCAAACATGTCGCAACCGTGCAAGTCTGTTGGATGCGGTGGATCAATCACATTGATGGATAGCCACGATCCTCGGTTGTCTTGGGCGTAGACAGGCTGAGGCAGCGATTGAGGGATCAGACTGTGTTGTTGCACAGTTCTGTCCGGCAGCACACTTAAGCCGTATTTTCAGGCCACCATCGGAAGCTTTGTGGCTTCCGCAAGGGTCGACGAGTGCCTGTCTCCGGTGTCCAGAGGAGTCGAGCAGAG
Source organism: Danionella dracula (assembly GCA_900490495.1). Taxonomy (NCBI): domain Eukaryota; kingdom Metazoa; phylum Chordata; class Actinopteri; order Cypriniformes; family Danionidae; genus Danionella; species Danionella dracula. The sequence continues at coordinate 17,015,285 of UELW01000334.1, forward strand.
TCTTCCCGCTCCCCCAGTGCGTCCGCTATCCGCCACAGTGAGTTATCGGATAATGCGCTGCTTGCATCTTCTGAGGACTCCTGTGCGCCTGATGATGCGATCTCCACTGCTGCATCGGAGAGAGACGGCGCATATCCCAAAGGAGACTGTACATCGCTCTCTCCTTCTGGGGTGACGACAGATGCATCATTCTCCCCCTCTTGGGTGACGATCAGACTCACCATCCACTCAGTCTGTCCAGGGGATTGGTTTGCCACAATAGATCTGCAGGATGCGTATTTTTCTCGTGAGTATACTCCCTCGGCATAGACCCCTTTTTCGGTTTGACCTCGAAGGTCGAGTGTATCAGTACTGCATCCTCCCCCTTTGACTTGTCTCTGTCCCCTCGCACCTTCACAAAGGTGATCGAGGTGGCTTTAGTACCTTTAAAACGGGAAGGGGTTCGAATCCTGGCTTACTTGGACAACTAGCTGATACTGGGCCAGATGCAGTCCCACTTGATTCGCCACGGAGACAGAGTCTAATGCCACTTCAGCCGTCTGGGGCTTCGGATCAACTCATTAAAGAGCTGTCTAACCCCTGGCCAGAGCATTTTTTTCTGGATATGGAGCTAAATTTGTAGAACATGCGAGCAGGCCTCTCTCTAGAGCGCACTCTGAGCTTGTTGAAGGCAGCACGCAGAGTCTGCAAGGTTAGTGGTCCCTCTGAAGAACATCCAGAGGCTCCTAGGGCATATAGCTTCCACAGCAGCAGTTATTCCGCTCGGCTTATTACATATAAGACCAATCCAGCTTTGAAGTTACGAGTTCCATTGTGACCATGGCGTCCAGAGCGACTGAAGGTGAATGTGTCTCGATGGAAACCCCGGTCAAGAGAATGGCATGTCCAGCAGATCTGGGAACGCTTTGGTAGGGCGGAGGTAGACCTGTTAGTCACCCTAGAGAATGCTCAGTGCTGGCTGTTCTACACTCTGTCCCAGGCTCCTCTCGGGATAGCTGGCCCACGAAGAAACACCTATATGTGTTTCCCCCAATGAGCCTCCTTGCGACCTTGGTTCGTAGAACTCTCCTTTCTCATGACAGTCCCTCCCTGGCCAGTTCCCCTGCGGTCGGACCTTTTGACTAAGGGATGTGGACACAGGCATCCGTGCCCAGACCTCTGGAATCTCCATGTCTGGCACATCAAGCCGCGGAGGACCCCCGGTTAATGCCACGTTCTCTGGTCAAACACTGTGTCTTGCCAGAGCTCCCTCTACTAGGGCCTGTTATGCCAGCAAGTGAGGTCGGTTTGTCGACTGGTGTCACTCTCGCCAAGTAGACCCGAGCAGCTGCCCTGTTGAACTCGTGCTAACTTTCCTTCAAGTGGGGCTGGATCGAGAACTGTCTCCAACCACCCTTAAGGTTTACATCACCGTGATTTCTGGCCATCACCTTCTGGTTGAAGGCAACATGTTGGAACGACATGAGTTAACGGTCAGATTCCTCAGAGGGGCTAGAAGGGTTAGACCCTCTAGGCCTTCCTTAGTTCCCGCCTGGGACCTTTCCATTGTCCTTAGAGCACTTCAAGGTCCTCCATTTGAATTTCTGTCAATTAAGACAACGCTCCTGGTCGCGTTAGCCTTGATTAAGAGGTTGGAGGATCTGTAGGCACTCTCTGTCGACAAGACCTGCTTAAAGTTTGGACCTGGTGATACTCAGGGTACTCTTAAGCCCAGGCCAGGCTATACGCCCAAGGTTCCTACCATCCCCTTCAAAACTCAGGTAGTGAACCTCCAAGCTCTGACCAGAGAGGAGGCAGCACCAGCCCCTGATATCAATTGCTCAGTTCAAGCACTGAGGATCTATGTAAAAAGGACCCTGCACCTTAGAGATTCTGATAAGCTCTTTGTATTCTTTGGAGGACAGCAGACGATAGGGAAAGCTGTCTCCAAACAGAGGTTGGCCCACTGGCTAGAGGAGGCCATCTTTACCACATACCAATGTCCAATGTCCCTTGCCCCTGCAGTTGAGAGCTCACTCTATCAGGGATGTAGCGGCCTCCAGGACGCTGGCAAGAGATACTCCGCTGGCAGAGATCTGCAAGGCTGTGGATTGGTTGACTACAACTACAACCTGAGCGTTGAATACGTCTCTTCAGCCGTGCTAGGTGGTGGTAGTCTGGAATGTCCGAAGGGGTGTCCAGCTTAGGTTGCGCCATTCTTAGTGATACGTGCTCTATTTTTGTCCTTGGAGATAACCTCCAGCTTTTTGGCTCCTTTCGCCCCAAAAGGTGTAGTAGAGTAAGCAGAGTATTCTTATGTTCTGTCCCCATGTGTGCTCTCTATGAGGGACTACCAGCTGATTCTTTTATGACCCCGGGCACGGGAGGGCCGAGCAGTTCCCCGAAAGGCTAACTCTCAAAAACTATTGCTCTAGCTAGTTCCATCTTTGTTAACTAAAAGACCTTTCCCTAGTGGTTCAAGGCACATTATTGGTACATTTCACTGCATGTTATACTCCTGTAAGTGTATGTATGTGACAATTAAAATATGAATCTGAATCTGAAATGCCCATGATTTTTCCATACGCTGATTATAAATGAGAAGCGGATTCCTACCTTCTCTCTGTGTTACTTCTGGAGCCGACACTCACGCCCTTTACAATTCAGAGGCTTACTCACAACTGCTATGTTGTGGCAAGGGGACATACGTCTCCGTTCCCAATTTAGGGAAAGTGAGTTAAGCAAGTAACCAGAGTCCACTACAATGTAAGTCGTATAGTGGTGGATGTGGGAACACCCTTAAAAAATGCCACAACTAATCTATGTCCAAATTGGTGGACAACAGGGTTTTCACAGTGTATTTATACACAGGAAGTAAGGGCCAAGCTCCCACTCTCCCTGCCCATGTGCAATAGGACGTGACTGAACTGTAGTTTCTCCACTGGTCACAAGGGGAGAGGGATGAGAAGTGGACAGATTCTCATTCACTCCATTGTTAAAATTTCACAATTGCTGAAGAAAACATGTTTACACTCCTGGTGCTACAATGTTTTTTATTCAGAATCGCTAGTTTTGACCTTCATGAACATTCTAAGAAGGGTGAATTATTTGAAGTTACCTTGTTTAAGATATATTAGATTTAATTTAACCATTCCTTTCTGAACCTGTTTTTGGTTACTGGGAAGTGATGCACTTCCATGATGGTGATGGCTGGCTTTGGCCCATTTTTAGCCTACGTTACAGCTCATATGAAATGTCACACATGCTACATCTATGTTATTTACAGTCAATGTTGAGAAGTAGAGTTTGACAATAAGAAGAGGGAAAGCATTAATCACCTTTAAAGGATATGCACGGAGCCAAATAACACTGCTTCAATAAAAAAGTTAATATATTGAAAAAAAATAAATAAAGAAACTCATTTCTGGAAAAAGCAAAAAAATATTAAGAAAAGAAAATACAATATGTCTAATTTAGGTGCAGACTAACAACAAGAAGAACTACATTTGCTCAGTTTTTATTTCAATGAGAAAAATAAGCATGCGACTGCTTTGTAAGCCTTTGAAATCATGGTTGGAATGTAGTCAGTGCTATTCTCATGCAAATATATAGGTGTACATTGGTAGACCTGGGCAGTATTCCAGAAAGCTGGTTATGTGGCATAACCGGATATGTTTGAGGGTAAGATAACCCCAGATTTTGGTTCATAAAACAAAGATATGTTTCAGGTTAGTTAAGTAACCATAGCAACATACTCTCTGAACATAAACTTAAACTCACACTAAAACTCTTTATGTTGGTTATGTTATTGAGTATACCATGCTCTTTTATAGATGTTCCGTTGAATAATTTAACATTAATTTAATAAGAATAATAAAATGCTTAAGTTGATTTAAGATAATAATATCACATGATTTTTCCCTCAGACCATCATTTCAACGTTGCCCTCAGGTCATTATAAATTATAATAATTAAAACAATATTAATATCACATGATGATGCCCTCAGACCATCATTTAAACGTTGCCCTCAGGTCATTATAAATAATACTATTTAAATAATATTAATATCACATGATGCTGCCCTTAGACCATCATTTTAATGTTGCTCTCAGTTCATTATAAACAGTAAAAATAATAAAAATAACATTAATATCACATGATGATGCCCTCAGACCATCATTTCAATGTTGCCCTCAGGTCAGTATAAATAATAATACCTATTATTAATTATTATTATTAATAGGTCTATATGCTATGCATCCATCAAGTTTATATATATATATATGCGAGTATGTGTAGGTGTGCTTGCATGCCGCAAGTTTGTATGTGTGCGCATGTGTGTCTTATGTAGATTTATGCATGGTTCGAGTTTACATGTAACAGCGAGTGTTTATAGGTATATGCATCAAGTTTATATGTGCATGCAAGCTATCCCACGAGTGTATATACATTTGTATTCTAAAATAACATGTATTGATATGTATTTCATAATAATGTACGCGTGTATTTCATACATGTGATTTTGAACATGACAGTATATGCACAAGTATATATGTATATGCACAAGTTTTGATTATGCATTGATAAGTGAAGTTTGATTTAAATGACGTTAATCATCAGATTAGCATAAGTTCGAGAGGAGCTTGGCTGATAATTGACTAATCATATGGTCCCACCTAACCATATTATCTCCAGTATATAAGACACGGCCAAAGAGCTAACATCTACATCATGCAAGCTACCCCTCCTTCCACCCCTTCGCCGCTCAACATGCATGTTTCACTTCTCACTTTGCGTAAAAAGGTGTACTCCTCGTTTAAACTGAGGTAATAGTTGGAAATCTGAGGGGGGATTATTCTCCGGGCCCAGGTGGTTCAACGGCCCTGGACTAACACTTGGAAAATTCGCCTAGCACGCTTCTCCATTTCTCACTAACCACGCTTTGTCAAAATTAACGCGTTAACGTATGTGAGAAATTTTTAAATGTATAACAGGTACAAAAAAAAATTTCGTTTCAAAACTTTGGTTTCAGTATTTGCTGTTTCCTGTTGTGGCGGACATACTTTAAAACGAAGTATGAATAAGTGATAATGAAGACACAGAGGATGAAGACGTTACAGCAGCAACACACATCACGCTCACAGGGACCTATGGGCTTCTGTGAGCAATGACAGCTACTGAGGCATTACAGCCCACTTTTTTATTGAAGTGCATTAGTCCGGTTTAATTTTGTGTAAAACTGAGAGACGACAGTACATTGAAATTTTTGGCCAACTAAAACATAGTAAATACAATGCTCACTAACTAATGGAACAAGTCCTTCTCTTGTCTGTTTTAATGTGTATGTGTCCACTGTCAAGGTATATTGCATAAAATAAAAACATGTAAGAGTAGTGTAAAATAATATAAAAAATTGAAGTAATAAATATGGTGTTGAACAATTTAATGTAAGGAAGTAGTATTGCCAGCCTTGTGCCACTTGCAAAATTATCGAGTGGACAGAGGACAATGAGTCTATTGTTAAATTCAACCATGATTTTACCTCAGATTATCTAAAAGGAAGGACAGCACTAATCTCACAGGGCTGAAGATTGCTACTGCAATTGATCCAAGGTTTAGAGACCTAAAGTTTCTTCACAAAGCGAGCTGTTAATGCTAAAGAGTCCTGGAAAATAAGAGTCTAAAGAGACCAGAAACTAACAGCCACCAAAGAAGAGAAGCAAAATGTTCATTTGGAGGATATTGATGGTTTATTGCAGGTATGTTGTTTTTATGACAAAACCTGTGTTATAAGTTAAACAAAAAAATCAATAAGCAATCATATTTTGAATTTAAATAGTCTCTGTATTCAATTTACATTATATACATAGATAGATTAAAAAAAAAGTCTCAGTCTTGTCATTGCGATTTTGTGATTAATTAGTCAATTTTTTTTTTAACCAGCACTAATTCAAGTCCTACACGACGCCTCATGCATTTACCTTTCTGAAAGCATTCATTAGTTTCTCAGCAATTGAAAGAGTTTAGTTTGAAACGAAACAGTCCACGAGAGCACGAGCGTGAACATTTCTCACGGAACTGAATTCTCATAACAGTGCTGGTTGTAGGTGTTCTGCGTTCTGATTGGGTTAACAGGCGGTGGGCGGGGCTTACCTATTTGTGGATCTCTCGCTCTCCTGATGGGAGAATTGAGTCAAGACGGACAAATGTGTAGCAAGAGATTGATAGCTCACAGGTTGAGATTCACAAATGCTAAATGCTAAATAAATCGAAAGGAACATGTACCTGTGACTCTTGAAAACATATTTGTGGGTTGTGTTTTAATTTATAAATGTATATTTATTTGTTTGTGAACTAAATTTGTTTTTGTGCATCTCTTAACATTTATTTGTAGATCTTAAACATATTTCTTTATCTTCTGTTCGCGGAGCGCATCAATGCTGTTGCTTATCCAGTTAACATGACCTGCAAACATGTAAAAGCACTTTCTGGTCTGATTCTATCACTGCAATTCATCAATTATTTAGATAAGCTCCTACTGTTCTTTAATTTCCTGATATTTTACAGAAAAGTAAACAATGTATAGAATTCAATACTTTGTATCAATATCAAGTATTTGACATTCCTGCTCCTAATAATATAACAATGCTTATTATGCACATAGCAGATATTTAACAAAAGTATGCATTACACATCTCTGTAACAGATAAAGTTTCCAGGAGAGTGTTTTTATTTTGATCAAAAAGTAAATAGTGTTTATTTGTAAATAGTAACATATTTGATTTCTCTCCATCTCCCAAATTTCACTAAAATTGCCATGTTAGTTTTTCTAATAGATTATAACTTTCTGCATGATCCTGGTGTAATGCACAGCACAATCAATGTGAGTGAACTGAAGGAGAAAGAAAAGTTTTAATGCATGAAACTTGAAAGATAGGAGGAACACGGGCCAGGTGACAGAGGAGACTAAGATGCACAGCAGAGGGGTTGAGAACCTTCAAGATGGAACAAGGGCCAATAAAATGAGGTTTGAGTTTGTGAGAGGAGCCTCTCAGCGTGCAGGTAGAGAGCCAAACCTATTGACCACAACAGTAACGTGGGACGGGGTGGCAGCGCCAGTCAGCGGCGGCTCGCATGTGCTAATAAGAAGAAGAGAGTGTGCCATTAACCAGGTACCCTCATGGAATAAACTCATGGACGGAAGGCACAGCCACCTCACTCTCCTGAGCAGCAAAGAGAAGAGGCTGATACCCAAGGCAGCCTTAAAAGAAGAGACCCCTGTCGAGGCAGAGTGGATGGAATTGTGAGCATAATCAGCCCAAGGGAGTTGATCTATCCACGAACTGGGACAGCTCCTAGTAAGGCAGTGGAGCATGCAACCTAAATCTTAGTTGGACTACTCCCTAAGTAAAGGCTGGTGGTGGCACCAATCAAATGACAGAAGTCCATCCAGACCTAAGAGGTAAACTGGGTGCTTTAGTTAGAAGCTATGTCAAGAAAGAATCCCTGTATGCGAAAAACATGGTTAAAAACCAGTCGAGCAGCAAGGCAGACCAGTGACGAAATCAAGAGCCACGTGTGACCAGGGACGGCTAGGGACAGAGAAGACCGGCAGGGGGTGCAGAGTTGGACTTACACATAGATTCCTTGACAGTACGCTCTATTCCCCAGGAGAGGGATCCAATGATCCTCTCTATGGAAAGAACAGGAGAAGTGCATTTGGGTTCAGAGGCAGCGCAAAATTGATGAGAGTGTGACCCAGAACGCTATGTGATAGTAAAATCAACGCATACAAAAAAAAGAGACGTCCGAGACAGTCTTTCGTTCATAGTTTTAGATTAATGAAGAAATTCAAGGTTACGGGGGTCTGTTAACACAATGAAAGGAACGGATGCCCCTTCAAGGCTGTGGCATTAACAGTAGACACTAACCAAATCAATCACAAATCAATCTGTCAATCACCAACGCCATATCCGCATTCAGTGGGGTTGAGGCGGTGCGAGAAAAAGGTACAGGGGTGAATCTTTCCATCAGACTTGAGGCGCTGCGATAATACAGCACCGACACTTGATTTGGAAGTGTCAACTTTGACAATTAATTGCAGTCCATATTCACTGTCTCCGTGTAAACCCGGATCTGGTGAATGGCAACCCCATTCCATGGCAGTCCAGCAAATCTGGGAGCGCTTTGTTCTGGTGGAGGTAGACCTTCTACACCACAGAGAATTCTCAGTGCCGGCTGTTCTATGCTCATCTCAAGCTCCATTCATCATAGATGCGCTGCCATCCATCTTATTTGCGATGGCGTGGTCATGTGACCATCAGTGCAACCACTGAGTGGCATTTTAAAAAGGGTGTGGAGAGAGTTGGTCGCACCTAGCGGAGTCTACTTTCACTGTTTGGGGAACGGGAGTTACGAAAGTAACAATTAATTTTTTTGCAGTGAATATAGATTCTCTGAAACCTAAATTTTAATAATGATCAAAAAAAGGTTTGACTTCTCAACTCACAGTCCAAAGGGAGCAGCAGAAACCTCAAAGAGATGCAGCCGCATTTGCTTATATAACTAGAAAGTGAAAAGGGTTTTCACCAAACTATGGAATATAAAGTAAGATATCAGTTCACGATGATAGACAAAAATGGTGCATTTTAGCACATTAGTTGTGCTTTACCAACAAATAAAACTCAACTTAAGATGGACAATTTTGGAACTATGTCTGATTGATACAAAAATAGCAAAACGTTATTTGAATCAAAATAAAAAATAAAGAATGAACTAAAATTGATCAAAGTGGAGCCTTAAAATAAATCAGACAATTAAGATTTTTATTTGAAATTATAATTTTTAATAAATGCAATCTTTGATAAATCTTATAGGCAAGGTTGGGGAATTTATTGATGTGATATGAGACTGGGCTATATAAGACTGAGCCAAAGACAAAAAGGGCTGGACAGCTGCCGACTGCTCCAAAGAAGATCCAACATGGTTCAATGTTTTAAATTTTGATTTTGCTATGGAAATCAAAGTCTGGAGGAAGATAGGAGGGGCAAAAAAAATCCACATTGCTTGAAATTCAGTGTAACATTTCCAGTCTGCGATAGTTTGGGGTACCGTGTCAACTTTGCTGGGTTTTGGTTCGCTGTGTATTCTAAGCTCCAAGGTCAACAGAGCTAGCGATATTAACTGGTTTAATTACCATGGACTCCCTATTCTGGCTGGAAACCCGCTTGACTTTAACCCCAAAGGTGTTACATATGCCAGACCCAACAATGCAGTCTCAACACCTGAGAACCCACGCTGCATTGCTGCAGTCATTCAGGAAAAAAGTACCCTAAGTATTTTTATAATTGAGTATATAAATTACAATAATATTTTAAATTGATAAATATGGAATATTTGCAAAAATATTTAAATAGGAAAAACAATTTTACAACGATAGCAATTCTGTTATAGGTCTGAAAATGTAACTCGCCTAATCCAATTAGAACTGGAGAATGGCTAAACAGAATCCAAAATTGTCAAAAACCTACAAACTATCTAGAAGGGACATGGACAATGAACCATACTCATTAAAAAGTGGAAGTGTTCCTTTAAACACTGTACCCAACCAATCGTCTAATGAAACTCTTTCTTTATCTTTTGTCTTCTTTTTATTCAGGTTGGCAGGAGGGGGAGGCCCTCCAACAAGTCCAAAAATACTTTATGGGTCTGCCAGTGATCGAGGCAAGGCTGTTGACTTTGGCATGAGAGGAATGCCTGCCAGTGGAAACCTTTATGAAAAGTCAATGCAGGAAGGATCTAGGCATTCCCAGAGTGCTTCAACTTATCCAACTCAAATTCAATCTTCATCAATGACCATAGGGCCCAGCCAAAGCCCAGGGCAGCATGCATCACGGCGAAACCTCCAAGTGGACTTTAGTGGCAGTAATGTAGGAAAAGGCCGCTCACCCTCAGTGTCTCCAGACAGATCTAGTGCACCCACCTCACCTTACTCTGTGCCCCAGATTGCCCCTATGCCCAGCAGCAAGCTCTGTCCTGTCTGCAATACCACAGAGCTTACCAATGGAGATGGGGTGCCAAATTTTAACAAGTGTACTCAGTGTCAGACTACCGTGTGCAACCAGTGTGGCTTCAACCCAAACCCGCACCTCACAGGGGTAAGAGTTCACAATAACAGTTTAGTGCATGGCTGTTCTGGCAGTTCTAACTAATTTAAATTGGTTCTGGCTCTTGCTTATTTTACCCTTGCTCATACATGCTGGTTAAAGCTGAAATATGCTGGCAATCATGAATAGTGGACTTGTACAAGATTGCCAAGGGTTGTTTTGTGGTGGCTTTTAGCTTAACATGCCCTTACTATAATTTTGAAAGTGTCCTTATCTGTTTTTTGGGGAGGAATGTTTGTGATGATGAACACTTTTCTACAACGTGAATATATGTCCACAAAGAACAAGTTCATCAATCAACCTCCACATAATGAGAGCACAGAAAGTATTGGAGGGTTTGACAAGCGCCAGTTTGATTAGCATTTGATTTTTTTTGCAGTGGTGCAGGAAAATGTTTAAACGGCACAATTTTTAAAAAAGCTACTGTGCAGAATTGCAGCTGTTACGTCACATCCACAGCTTCATACTTTGAGTGTCTAGAAAAAGAGTGTCGGGCATAAATTAAATGGTTGTTTTATCACAAGAAATATAAACCTAGTGAGCCTTGACATTTACAAGAACGTGGTAAAACTTGACTGGATTTAATTTTTACATTGATTACATTTTTCACCCGTCCTAAACATCTTAATTAATTCACAGGTCAAATGTAAGTTGACTTGGTATTGTTTGTAGAATAACCCAGAGCAAATGTATTAAAGAGCTATGAACCCTCCCTGACAAAACGGCAACCTTTCAAACTGCATTCTAAAATGTTCAGTCAGTTTAATGTGTTGTCAACAGGTTAAAAACACAACCCTATACAATCAAACTTCTTAACAAATACAATAAATATTTAATATTTTATGTGTGATATAGAACATAATGCTACTATGTACTTATGTACTGTAAGTCTTTGGTCTTATATTAACAGGTCAAAGAGTGGCTCTGTCTAAACTGCCAAATGCAGCGGGCTTTGGGGATAGACATGACAACACCAAGATCAAAGAGCCAGCAACAGATCCACTCTCCATCTCATCAACCCAACCCTGACCCAATACCCAAAAGCCAACCGATACAACCCCAAATTCCCCATACTCAACCTACCCAACACCCTGGGCCAAAAATACACTCTGCTCAAATACCAATGCACCAAACCCAAGTTACTCAAAACATAATACACCAAACCCAGCCTACTCAAAGGCCAATGCCACAAACTCAACCTACTCAACATCCAAAGCCCCAAACCCAATCTACTCAGCAGACAGTCCTCCAAATCCAACCTTCTCAACACGCAATGCCTCAAACCCAATCTGTTCAACATCCAATGGCCCATACCATTACAAATATCTACACTGAAGCTCAGCCTTCACCACAGATACAATCCCAAATGCTGACTCAAGGATTTTCTGGGATCCAGAGACAAGGTGGCACCATTGAACTTAACAATGCATCACAATTTGGAGAGCACACAAATAAAGAACAATTTCATCCAGGACATTTACAACCAGAGTACACAAATAGACAACAAGGGGATTTTTTGGGACCTAAAAGTCCAGAAAGAGGCCCCCAAATGGGAAGGATTCCTCATCCAGGAGCAGTCCCTTTACCTGGTTTAGCAAAGGCACAGTCACAAACAGATTTAGGACGCGGTTCACCAATACGTTTTGGAGGTCAACCAGATAAAACACGAAGTGCCGGTAGCTCGCCAGCCCATCATGCAATACCCCATGAGACTCCACATGATGGTTTGACCAAGCTGTTTGGTTTTGGGGCATCTCTATTTAATCAGGCAAGCACCCTTATTTCAGTTGATCCTCTAAGTGTATCCTCTCAAACTAGAAATCAGAGCGGTGTCCAAGGAACCAAGGTCATCTTCAGTGATGCCAGTGCTGGAGCTAATAAAAGAAATACAGTAGGCGTACCAGGCAATGGTAAACAAGGCCCGGGAGGTGTCTCATTTCCTTCAGCATCTCCACAGCAACAGACACAAATTCTTCATCAAAAAGGACCCAAGCAACAGCAAACCCCTACCCCCCATCAAGCAGTACCCCTTAAACAGCCTCAAAATCTTCAGCCCATAATCCAAAAGCCAGAAGTGGTTTGCCCACTGTGCAAAACTGCATTCAACATGTGTACAACAGAACCTCCAAACTACAGGTCCTGCACCCAGTGTCAGATTGAAGTGTGCAATCTTTGCGGATTCAATCCTACTCCCCATCTAGTGGAGGTAAGACATCTATATATTACATCATATCACTAGGAGTTTAACAAACCTTCTTAATACAATATAATGGACTGACTGATTAAGCTAACATTTGGTAATGTATTTGTAATCCTGATATCCTAAACTAAAGAGGAAATTGAAAATAAAAACAAAACAAAAATGAAAACCAAAAATATGTCTGTATTAAAGAGGGTTTTGGACCAAGAAACCAACAAGTTCATGATGTTTTGACCATTGGTGAGATCAGGTTAGAGCTGGCTTTGCAGACACAAGGTTGTCTGGGATCTAGAGACAAATGGGCACCTTTGATAAACTGAACACTACATCATATTTTGTAGACTAGACAAAAAAAATGAACAACCAGAGTCCACTAATAGATGAACAATCGCAATCAGGACATTTACAAACAAAGTCCTCTAATAGACAACAAATTTGTACTAAAACTCTGGATTTTGAGTAGGTAAAAGTCTAGAAAGAGGCCCCCAAGTTGATAAGCCATACGGGAAGACACTGTTTTTGTTTGTTTGTATTTTAAAGCAATGCATTGTCTGTGCATTTCTGGATGCAATGGGACCCCATCATCAAACGAAAGGTACAATCACTTCGTAAATGTTTTGGTTGCTGTTATGCTGAGGCCATAGGTGTTTTTTGTACTACTCTGCTGTCTGCGTCTAGCGTCTTTTCAGACAGATACTGGAAATACCATTTCCTTTAGCAGTCGATGAAGCCCTGGCCCTTGCCATAAACTCTTTCTATTGTATTCAGTCAATGGATACAAAAATATCCACAGGCAGTGCAGGGTGCCACCGTGCACATCTCGTTGATGTTTTCATCAGCGACTCTGGAGCTACATTCAGTTCCTTTTTGTTGATGTTCCACTAAATGAACTTACCATGCACGTATTAGCAAACAAAGATTTCTCTGCAACCTGAAAGGGTGCTGAGTGCCAGGAAGACAAGCTCTCAGTTTCCTGAACTGAGACCAAAGCGTTTGCACAGAGCTGTGGGGAGTGGTCCATTCCAAATAGTTACTGCAGGGACATCACATACAATTAAAATGAAAACTTCTATTCAAATTGACATAAATGTTACATAGAAGAGCAACATGCGATTTTATGGGTGGCCTCTTCATTTGCAGCAGAGCAAAAGCCTGTCTCACCTTCTGTTTTTTTTCACTGCAGCTTTAAGTCAGATCCAAACACTAAATAAGTACAGTCATACATGAAATACATAACCTATTATTGGAAGGACATATAATATAAATATCTACGAGGTATAAAAACATTTTAATAAAGCACTACACCGGTAACATACACTGAGAAGCACAAGCCATACACTCAAGGGATTGAGCAATCTGGTGGGTAAGGCACAGCTAGTGAGTTTTATTGTGAAAACTATTGAAATTATACCAAATTATAAAATATAGCACTGATAAGGGGGATCGATGACAGTGGTGTCGTCTGTAAACTTCAGGAGCTTCTTTACTGGAAAACAAAGATCTCACTCTTAGAATGTGCAATGGGAAGCCTTTCCCATGGCCATAATATTTAAATAAATCCACTATAAAAGGGGAAACAAATTCATCTCATACTTCCTTTCTGTGGAGCAGATCACCCCTGTACCAAAGACGAGTGAAAATACTGCAAACCTGCGAGTTAGTGAAGCTGTGAGAAATGACATTGATGGCAATTCAGTGTGGTTCTCCTGCTGATCAGTGTGTCAGAACCAGGGTTAGATTTGGACCAAAAATAGCCCCTGGCATTTTTGGCCATAGCAGCCCACCGTAATTATTTCCACGATGTCCAATGGCACATATGAAAAGTATTGAGGCAGACGTTTATGATCTTTCATTTAGTCCATTTTATTTTATTTTATAGAGTGTTGGTGCATTAACAAAATCAATTGTAGCTAATTGTTTTTTATCAGCAATGACGTGCACTTTCTGACTGAAGTTGCTATTTGAAACTATAAATGTACTAATGATCTGATGTCAAATTAAAATACAAGGTTGTTAACCGTTTTTATTGTATTAATACATATTTGTATACATATTTGTGGACATGTAGACGTTTTATTTGTTTAGTATTTTTGGCATTAGCTCTATTTTCAGGTGCTCTCTCAATAAGAATGAGAACTTTCAAGAGTTGTAATATAGATGATGAATGTGAAGCTGTGTTTAAATGAACTCAGACCTACCTTCAGATATTCATCTTATCTGTCGAGTCAGCAGTCATTTTATTAGTAGCATAAAATTGTGCTATTAAAGTCATCAAACTTGTTTCAGTGTATGTTTGGTTAAAAACTGTTAATTTGGGGTTAAAACTATTACCAAGCATACCATTTTCAATACCTTTCTTCAATCCAGCTGCAAATATTAGCAATTTATCATCTCTGTCTGAGAACACAAACACAAGTTTATTTATCTGTGCAGGAATATTGCAGACATACTTACAAAATGTAGTATTTTGATTGTAAACTCCGCTATTTTGCCAGTTTAAAATGACACTTGATGGAAGATTAAACATGGAACAGCCTGTTTTCAGAGACAGTTAAACTCATTTAACGGAAGGCTGGCGCGAACAAGAGATTTATAAACTTGATCAGAGGCACAAGGGAGGGGCTTTAGATATATACATATATATAATAAGCAGAAAAGGTAAATGCATCCTAGTATCATCAAAAGGGCCACCCGAACATAATTAAGTCTGGGACTTGGGGCCTAGGACACAGAAGGATGCAGATTATTGAAGTGCATGGTGAAAACCTTGTTGATCTACTTTAGAGTGTTCAGCATGAAGTGTACAAAGGGGTGTCTTCCTTGATATGAAATGCAACCCTCTCATATTTTTGGCAAACTATAAAAGTCTCTAACAGTTATTGAGTTTAGCAGTAATTAGGGGGATCCATGACATAAAAACTGTTGGACTGCCTGGGGTTAGTTCCTGCAAATTGACCTTCCTCACAAAATGTGATGTTATTTTTCTGTTATGGGTCCTACAGGTAAGTGTTTCTTCACTTCACAAAAACAGTTTGAGGTGGCATGAAGCACATGAATGCCGCATGGCGAAGGAAAGGCACATACACTGGTGCCATGCTAACCAATCAAAAGCTTGCTTACATAAAATAGTTATAAACATGTTTACTTTCTGTATGAACTGCTTTCCTAACATAATCCATGTTCACCAATGTACTAAGAGGTTGGTGCCACATAACTTGAGTTTTGAGCTATTTTGAGCTGAATGTTACACTTTATAGTCACAAGCATCCACAAAGGATGGAGGAATCTGATATGTTGACTTATTTCTCGACCTGCAAAACCTTCCTGCAAATGCTCTGTATATCATAGAAAAGTGGAAAGAGAATGGCCAGTGATGTTTTTATTCATTAGTTCATAACAAATTTCTTTGAGGAAATGTCTGTTACCCCTTTCAATTCAGAATGTATGTCTTCTTAAATTCAGAGTCAAATTCAGATCCAAGATAAAATTTTAATTTTAAAAAGAACATTTATTTTTAGAGTTTACAAAGCCCAAAGTTTTTGTTAGTTCATTGTACACTTGGATGGATTCATATTTGTATAGATGAGTAAATGAGACCAAGTAAAATGCCTGTATTTGTTATTTTAAACCTATAGCCATTTGTCAACAACAATCCCTGCATTTTAAAGCCATTGTTGATACTTTTATGGAAAAAAATGTAGTTCATGATTCTCTGTATCAGTGTGTTCACTAACCAACCACTAGGACAAATCCACAAATTTAGTCAAATTCCAATTTTTTCCCCTTATTTTTTGTTTTTCAGAAAAAAGAATGGCTTTGTCTGAATTGTCAGACTCAGAGACTCATGTCTGGTGCACATGACCCAGATTTACCAACATCTGCCAACCGGCAACCAATAGGATCATCTCAAAATCAGCAAAATTTCAGCAAGACGCAACAGCCACAGATACAACAGCAAAAACCTCCAGTTTCCCAAAGTATTTCTGTAACTTCCTCCATCATTAACCCTGCAAGTGATGTTAAAAGCACTGCACTGGAAACTACAACTACAACAGCCCCTATGTCTACCACTAACACCCCAATAACAGCTGAAGAAGAGCAAAAGGAATCGGTTTCTATACTGAATAAAGGGCCTGAAAATGAGGTGAGAGTGAATAAACTTTCACAGAAAAGAGGAGCACCAGAATCAATCTTGACATCTAAAGATGATAGAAGAGAGTTACAGAGTATTACAAAATACTACGAGGTATGCTGTTTATGTTTCTTTTCTCAATAGTCACGTTTGAATTAAACAAAAAATTCACTTTAACTCAGAATGTTGTTATGTTTTGCTAGAATGAATTTGTGTGCCTTGGTATTTATGTTATTATTTTATTTTTGTTTCTTAGGAAAACAGCAAAACAAACAGCAACAATGACCTTTCTAGAAGCCCACAGAGTTTAAGTGACACTGGCTATTCATCAGATGGGATCTCCAGCTCCCACAGTGAAATTACAGGCCTAATCCAGGAAGAAGAGCTAAAGTTGAGCGAGAGAGGTTTGAGTGGTCACTATACACCACCAAGTCCCTCTGAGTTGAATAAGTTGGAAAGTTCAATGAGGCCTCTGCTAGAGTCCAAGTTTTTTGCTGAAGGAGAAAGAAAACAGGAGAAAAAACGAGGAAAAACACAACATGGGGACCTTAGAAAGCTTCAATCTCGTTCAGTGTCAATTAGTCCCGAGGACTCAGATGAGGACATAGGAAGCATCGGAGAAGAAGACCAACAGGATGACCCAACAAAGCAAGCACTTAGACCAATTGCTTCTTCAAATGAGAGCAGTGGCCGTAAGAAAAAAAATCTGGAATCTGAGGAGATTACTGATGAGGAATTTATGCGAAGGCAAATAATGGAGATGAGTGCAGATGAGGATATTGATGAGGAGGATGAAGAGGAGGAAATGGAAGAAGAGGATGAGGATGAAGATGAAAGCTATGGTTACAAAAAAATTAAAAAGACCCAGAAGCATATTAGTGACTCTGGAAAAGAAAAGCGTCGTCTCGCTTATCATTCAAGTAGCTTTGAGGAGGAGAGTAAAACAACAAGTGATGTCTACAAAGGATCAGCTGAAGAGGACCTCATGTCCTCTCAAGGAGGCTTACGAAGATTTAAGACTATAGACCTGAACAATACAAACAGCTACAGCCGAGATATCGAATTGAGCAATGAAAATGACCTGAGTCTTGACCATGAACCTGAGCTGGAGATGGAAAGCCTCACTGGGTCTCCAGAAGAACGATCAAGAGGAGATTATTCTTCCACCCTTCCACCAACCACCTCTAGCTACAGTTCTGGAATATCCCCAACTTCTATTTCCTCCATGGAAGAGGATAGTGACAGTAGTCCAAGTCGCAGCCAGCGTTTAGAGGATGCAAAGCAACAAAGGAAAGCAAGACATCGCTCCCATGGCCCTCTACTACCAACAATTGAAGATTCATCAGAAGAAGATGAACTAAGAGAGGAAGAAGAACTCTTACGAGAGCAGGAAAAGATGAGAGAAGTCGAGCAACAGAGAATACGGAGCACTGTTCGAAAAACCAAACGTGACAAAGAAGAATTAAGAGCACAAAGGCGCAGAGAACGGTCTAAGACTCCCCCAAGTAATCTTTCCCCCATCGAGGATGCTTCTCCAACTGAGGAGCTAAGACAAGCAGCTGAAATGGAAGAACTCCACCGGTCCTCTTGCTCAGAGTATTCTCCTTCTGCTGACTCAGATGGTGAAGGCTATGATATTTCATCGAAGCTCTACAAATCTGGTAGTGAGTACAACCTACCGACATTTATGTCCCTTTACTCTCCTACTGAAAAAACACAAACCACATCAACTACAGCAGATGTGACTACAACCTCTAGTGGAAAGAAATTAAAAAGTGCAGAAGAAGTATATGAAGAAATGATGAGGAAAGCGGAGATGTTGCAGAAACAACAAAAACAGCAGACTCACCTACAGTCAGGTTCAGGTCAAATATCTCACCAGTTCAGCTCAACACCTTACCAGGAAACAGACATTAGAACAATGCAAGATATAGAGGATGAATATAATTACAACAATCAGGATAACATTAATTATGAAAATGATGAGACTGTTGATATTTATGAAGAAATCCGCCAGACATCACAAAATATTTCAAAACAACTTGATGACCAAATGGAAATGGATGATTCCTACTCTGAAAAACAGTTATTAGACACAAGTTCTACCTTTGCAAAATTGTTAGAGCAAAGCAACACTTTACTGACACCTGGTACAAGTCCCACTCAGCTCACTGCACCAATATCATTTTCTGAAACTGGGACAGGAGGCCTGGTCCCTGATGTCAGAGTGACTCAACATTTCTCAAAGAATGGGGCCAAAGAGAGGCTTCGAAATCCAGCTGGTAAAAATGGGATTACACCAACTGTTGCGGCTACTACAATCACGGCTTATGGAGTTTATGCAAAAGACACTGATACTGTTTCTCAGAATACAACTAGTCAAAGTGTATCCACCACTCATCCTAGTTTCTATACTCGTTATTCCGCCTCAACTAATAGTGTTTCAAACGTCTCCCATAAAATAGCTGAAATAACTCAGGCTTACAACCAAAGGGAGAGTGCTGCAAGAAAAATAGCAGTAAGTAGAGGAGTGCAAATGAGGGATAGTTCAACATCCTCTGAATCTAGAATTGAGTCTGGTCAGAGTTCTGCTAGATCATATACTTACAATGAAAGGAGCCCACCTATTTCTCCAACGTTATCTCCTCTTCATAGTCCAACACGATCCCTCTCAAGGAGAACTGCTGAATTTTCAACTCAGACAGTTATGCCTTCAATAATTGCTTCTTCTGCAAATGCTTCTCATTCTTCACTAGTTATGGCTCAAGGCACCCAGACTACAGATGGGGTTATTTCACATGGCCTCATTCAAAAAACTCCATCTCAAGATACCTATTTTATCATTAGAAGAGAAGAGCCGGAGCCCTTAAGTCCATTAAAGCCAGCTACAGTTAATACAGCTACATCTCCTTTGTCATCGCCAACAAGATTCAGCCGCCAGGCAACATTTGACTCTTACTCACCACCTGCAAGTCCCCCTGATACACCACCATATGAACAATCACCCCAGCATGGTTTTCATAAGAGGCAGAGAATTAAAAAAGTTAATGTTGGAACCAGCATGACCACTACAGCTAGCATGTACAGTCGGGGATCCATGTCAATGGAAAACATTTCACTTTGTCGCATTTCAACTGTTCCTGGAATGTCCAGAATTGAGCAAGGACAACGATTACAGAGTACTAGTGTGGTAGATCTGCGATCTGGCATAAAAACAACACCAATTATCATGACTGACCAAGGAATGGACTTGACCTCTGTGGCAACAGAATCTCGAAAATATTTTGGGTCTCTTGAAGGAAGTCCAATTCGTCAGACTACTACCATTCAGCCTTTGATTATGAACCTGAATACTCAAGAACATTTGCATGTTGTTACATCAACACCTACAACAATTAGTGTAACTGTAGCAGCATCTATGTTCATGTCTCACCCAAAACATCCTGTGATTTATTGCGATCCAGTTGAAACCAGAGTTGATCTAGGCAAAGATATGGGAACAGTAGTCTGTCTAGCACCAAATAAGCCATCACCAATTGATCCGTCTATACCAAAGATTGATGCTAAACTTGAGGATCTCAGTATTCAACAACAGCATTTACTTAAACAGCAACAGAAGCTTCAACAACAGCAACAGCTTCTAGAGCAGCAACTTCAACATCATCAATTTCAAAAACAACAAACTGCTTCTTTTGAAAAGTTAAACTTGTGTAGTCAATTGCCTCTTTTCAAAAAGGATATGCTTGTCACTCAAACAAGTACTGCAACAGAAGTTAATGTTATCTCACCAGCCGTAGAATCCGAAGTCTATAATGTTGGTGAATCTATTGATTTCATTGGGATGCAAGCAGAGACTGGTAACATGAATATAACAAATCCCAATCCTCAGTTGATGATGGTTCAAATAGATGATTCAGCTCAAGGAACTACAGTCTCACATCTCATCAAATCCAATGAAGACCAGGAAGCAATGACTCTTTCAGGGCAAACAATATCGGAAAATCAAGTAACTTGTTGTGACATGGTTTACAACTTGCCGTTCGGTGGCAGCTGTGTGGGTGGCCCATTCGCCAATAAAATAGTTGCAGATGAAACTTCTAAGGCATCCTCAACAGAACCTTTGATGTTACCACAGCTCTATCAGACACTTGATTTACATCAAGACAGGCAGATGTACCAAGATTACACAGCTAAATCGTACACCTTGCCCCTCCCTGGAAGGCTTCAGTCATCAATGTCAGAAACTAACCTTGCAGATTCAGGATTGTCATCATATTCAGTAAAATATGATCCACACTATAACAGTTCTGGAGATTTATTTTCTGACTCTGCTAAAGATGGGTATGAAGGAGGGTACTTTGGAACAGGATTTCAATATGGCTCCTTCAGAGATCTTCATCAGGGGGATATTGCAGATCCACCAATGAGAAGATTTAACTCTCTGACTAACATTAATTCAGATTATGGATATTACTCAGGTGATTTTGCAGAGTCTAATCTTGCTCAGTACAGTGCTACAACTGCCAGAGAGATCAGCCGTATGTGTGCAGCTCTTAACTCCATAGATAGATATAGCAGTAACCCTGACATTCTGCAGCTGGCTTCTGCAAGAAGTATTGGTCAACCTGCCAGAATGCAGTTTACACACAGTCCTAGGCTGGGTTTAAAGTATAACCCAGATAGAAAGCCTCATTCACATAGTCAAGCTCTAACAGATCTCATCAATGCAAGACAAGCAAGTCTTCGAGCCATGTATCCTTCTGCTATAAGATCAGTTGATGGAATGATTTTCTCAACTATAAACACACCAATTGCCTCCACTGTACCAATTACAACTCAGCCTGGTTCAGTTCTACAGCCTTTATTAAGAGGTGGATACAGACCTCATTGTACCCGAAATATGACACCAGTTCCTCTAGCAAACCTAACCAGATTGCCAATAGCACCAAGAACTAAACAAGCTCCTTTCCAGTATCCTACACCTCATTCTTTTCCTGTTACATCATCTACAAGGGTCTCAGAGTTTCCAGATGTCACAATAGTCCAAGATGCTCCAATATACCTTGGCAAGTCTCCAGTTAGCCCAAAGGTGGCTAAAGATGGTTCGCAACCAATTCAATCTTCTTCTATGCCTGCTAATTTATCAGCATCAGTAACCATGTCAGTAGGCCAAACTGACTTGCAAACCAAACCAATAAATTTATGTCAATCAAACCTTCAGAACAAAGCCCAACATCAGTTAGATCAAGCTAAACCATCTGCTCAATCACAACTTCCTTTGCAATGTCATCCAATTTCACACCAATCAGAGCCTCCTACATCATCTCAGGGAATCAGAAACAGTTCAAATAATAAAAGCATTTCACCAAACCAAGAAAAGGAAACAGAGGAACGACTGCATCAACAACAAGAACAGCTTTTGCAGTTTGAAAGAGAGAGAGTTGAACTGGAAAAACTGCGTCAATTAAGGCTTCAGGAAGAGCTTGAACGAGAGCGCAATGAGTTACAAAAACATAGAGAAAAAGAACAAATTTTAGTTCAGCGGGAAATAGAAGAATTGCAAACTATAAAACAACAGGTTTTGCAGCAACAGCAAGCTGAAAGAGAAAGCCAGTTGATCCTCCAAAGAGAGCAACTAGCTCAGCAAAAGCAGCAGCTTGATCAGATACAATCATTACAACAACAGTTGCAACAGCAGCTTGAAGAACAAAAGAGACAGAAGACTGCACCTGTTGTGCCACATATTGCAAATCTCATCAGCGATCAAGCTGGAAGAATCATGCAGCAGCCTCAGGCATTGGCCTCAGATGTAGTGTACAATGATGTGCAAGTTTATGTAAGACCACTAAAAAATTCTTCATCTGAAACATGCTTAAGATACAATGAGGAGCAGACCGAAATTAAATCCATGCGTAAACAAAGGTCAATGCCCAGGTTGCCAGATGGAAATGAGTCAGATTTGACAATGTTCCCATTGCCACAAAGACTTGTAGACTGCAGCGTACAAACAGATGATGAAGATGGAGAGGAGAGATACATAGCATCAAGAAGACGGCGAACTAGGCGCAGTGTAGACTGCAGTGTTCAGACAGATGATGATGAAGACAAAACAGAGTGGGAGCAGCCAGTTAGACGAAGACGATCCCGTTATTCAAAGCATTCTGCTGAATCTGGGGTTGATCACAAATTTGATTCACATGTTGCTCCAATTGTTAATTCAGCCTCCTCCAGTGTTGCAATCCAGACCATTCGAGACTGTTCTTGCCAAACAGAGACTGAGCAATTGGCGAGAGTCCCACCTAGCGCACATGCCTCTAAACCAGACCCTAACAAGGTTGAAATTATCCACTATATTTCTGGTCCTGAAAGAACACAAAAGGGTCAAAGTTTAGCTTGCCAAACTGACTCTGAGCCTCATTCTCAAAACATAGTTATTCCACAGATAAGCATTGCCACTACTGTCACCCCTACAAGTGTCCAGTTAGTTGGTTCTGCAGATTCACTCTCTCCAAGTCATCAGACGGCTGTGAAGTTTGGAAGACGGAGACCAGATCCTTTGGATTTTGACTACCAGCAGCATCACCTGCACAATGAGTCTTTGTCCAGCTTGATCCGGCAACAACCTAAATCTCCACAGGTGTTGTATTCCCCCATTTCTCCTACTCATTCACCACAACGCATCATAGAAACATCATTCTCTTCTAGTGAAAGACTCAATAAAGCACATGTCACCCCACAGCTGAAGTCCTATATTGCTGAGCCGTCACAGAGACATCAAGCCATTCCCCGCCCAATGAAGATTGTTCAGAGGTCTTTGTCAGACCCAAAGCCCATCAGTCCAACTACAGATGAAACAACCAAGGCTAGGATTTCTCTCTATCAACAGCAGGTCCTACAGAGTCAGGTATGAAAATTAATCTTTTTTTCTTTGTACATTTGACATTAAGTATACATTAACTGGAATATTTGATGTGTGTTTGTGTGCGTGCATGCTTGCGTGCGTGTGTGTACGTATGTGCGTGTGTGTGTGTTTAGCGTGTGCACACATAATACAGAATTGTGCAGTGATCAGCTATCTTTCCGGACATTAAGGTCATGTGTCCATGTGTTAATGAATTAGTATATCAAAAAGTCAATACCTGATTATTGTAAAAGGGCAGTTTTCAAGTTGCAAGAATTTTACACTCTTAATTGTTGTTTATTAATCTTGGTTTTTGACTTTAGTCTAAAGTGGTCACAAATGAACAGAACAAAGTGAAAGAGTCAGTTAGTTATCCATTGAAAAACACATTGCAAAAAAGATGTTTATTGTAATGGTTTGTTTTGAATGAAAGAATGCATTGTAACTTTTAAGTTGTCCTCTGTATTCCATGTTTTTTGCACTCTCACTTTTTCCTGGGACCTATGCCTCTGCAGCTGGCAGCATTGCAGCAGAGCTCCCTCTTGAGGAAGGTTAAGAGGACATTGCCCAGCCCTCCACCAGAAGAGACACAACTGCCCATGGTCACGCAAAACCTCTCACATATGCTTGTACCCTCTCTGCACTCTCTGAAAGGGGGTTCCCGTTTGGCAGCAAAGACAAGTCTGCTTAAGGATTTGACCCATGAGCTGAAGGCTGTTGAACAGGAATCTACAAAGCTGCGCAAACAGCAGGCTGAGTTGGAGGAAGAGGAGAAGGAAATCGATGCCAAGCTTAGATACTTGGAGTTGGGCATTACACAGAGAAAAGAGACACTAGCAAAGGAAAGAGACAGGAGGGATTTAGCTTACTTGCGCTGCATTGGGGATGCCCGAGACTATATGTCAGACTCTGAGCTAAACAATCTTCGCCTGACAACAGCAGCCTCCTCTTTTGACAGCAACAGTCTGTTGACCAGACCTAGCACAGCCCCTCTCAGCCATCTTACCTGTGAGCTAAACACTGCTGCCCAGTTTCCCCCCACATCCTCATTTGTGTCTTACCAATACCCCCAAAGTCTCCCAACAGGACCTACCCCACAAGCTCCCAAATTACACAGTGCAAGTTTCAATCAACCTCCCTATCCATCAGTGAGTCAAGCTCAAGCTCTTCCCCAGCCCACCCCTTTACAGACTTACCCAATCCTGCCTTACCAGGCCCAAGGAACTTTTCCTTCTTCATCCTTTCCACAGAGCCAGCCTCCATATCCAACAGATATTTCCATGATAACTCCAGGACAGCCAAGCCATGTAGGGTTTCAGTCTAACCTGCCATCCACTGGGTCAGTTCCGTATCCAACACACAGTACGCCATATCCAAGCCAAGCACCCCCCTATCCACAGTCAGACACTCACACAGTGAACCAAAAACCAAGACAGACATCACTTGCTGACCTTGAACACAAGATACCCACTAATTATGAAGTAATAAGCAACCCTACAGTTGTAGTAACAACCACTTCTCAAGATATCAGTTACAGCCAGTCTGGTTTAGGTTTATCTTATGCTAATTACAGCACAACCATGCCAAGCACTTATGGCCCATACTCCTCAGCTGTTTCCAGTACATATGGTGGCTCCTTAATAACTTCCGTATCCTCTGCTTATGGGCCATACACAACAATTTCATCCAGTAGTTATGGACAGTACACAACAACAAATGCAAATACCTATGGATATACAGTAACTACTGCTAGTTCGTATGGGCAATACAATACTGTTGTTACTAATACATATGGTCAGACAACAATGTCTGACCATATCCACTCAATGGATAGTCCTTCTGTGTACACCAGTGAAGGTGGGTTGTATGGGTCCTCTAACCTAGAGCAAAATGTTCCAAGAAACTATGTTATGATTGATGACATTTGTGAACTGACCAAGGAAGGCATGGGCACAATTTCAGACACACATCGCAGTGAGGGTCATGGACGGTATGGGAGTAATGGACTTCAGACTAGAGGGGGGAGCTCCTTTGGCAGACCAGAAGACGAACGTGAGGCAGATCAATACGACCAGCATCATGGCAGGGGTAAGAATACCTGCAACTACCAAGCACAAGGGGCAAACATGCATGGCCGGGTAGTGGGAAGCAGTAGCATGGGTGGGGGATCGTCATATTTCTATGACGACTACAATCACTCAGCACCTACATGGGCCACCAGGCACAGCACAAAGAACATGTGCCCTTCAGCCATCGTGTCCTCCAAGAGGAGCAAACATCGTAAACAAGGCATTGAGCAGAAGATGTCCAAGTTTTCACCTATTGAGGAAGCTCATGATGTGGAGGCTGATCTCGCTTCTTACACCATGAGCACCTCTTCACCAAGTGGTTATGGCTCAGGTTACCATTACTATAAACTTCAGGATGCCATCTATGGACTACAGAACTCTTCCAGTCCACCACAGGGCTACTATAATGATGACCATCTTTATGGCTATGGCAGGTCCCGTTCCGCTGGTTATGGCATGGACAAAATCTCTCCAATCGATAGGGGCTACAGAAGCAGATCATATGAACGGGACAGAGTAGACCAAACTTACCACAGAAACTATGGGCACAGTGTGCAATCCCAGTATTCAGAAAAGGACAACAGCCATGCCATGACAAAGCTTGTGGGTGTTGGGAGGGCTTTCGGCTATCCGTCAAACTCATATGTTTCAAGTCACTCCCTACCAGATGTTCAGGACTATATTCGAGACCTGCCTCGGACCCATGTCTACAAACCAGATGATATGTATATAATTGACGATATGCATTGTGCTGTTTCTGACAGCGAAGGTAATTCGGAGCTTAATGGCAGAATTTCTGCCCACTTTAAACATCCCCCACCCACTCAGAGAAGAGAGTTAATAGTTGAATTAAAGTGAAAAGAAAGTGCATGCCCATGTTGTCTTACGCTAATTTGCAACCTTCAAAAAATGCATATTGTTGTGCTCAGTTCATAAAACTGCATGAGTTGTTGTGTGTAATCATTATTGTTGCCCAAGTTTTTACTTTCCAACGTGATTCTTTTATGTGTGGTGTTGTGCGGTCTGGACTTAAATGATTTAGTTTCTCATCTTTTACGTCTCTTTGTTTTTTTAATGATTTTTAAAAATACATATTTGTGGACACTGCATGCTTTTTAAGACTGTTTTTGTGTTCTTTTTCTTTTTGCATGGTCTCAGTGTGCAATCCTCTTTCACCATCAGATATGGAAATTGACTGTGATCTACTTTTGGTTTCCAAAGCATACCATCTTGGTCAAGAAGAGACAGACTGGTTTGAGAAGCCACGGGGTTCTCGTCATTATGGTAGCAGTGGTCACTCTGGGAGGCGAAGCCATGCTAAGCATGCATACCGAGATTATGAAGAGCCACCAGAAGATCTTTGGCCACAGGATGATTATGGCCATTCCAGGCACGTTTCCTCAAGAGAGCACCGGCATCATAGCAGTGGAAGCTCTGCTCGAACTTCCCGTCATACGGATGAACCTCGTTCTTCTCGATCTGCACGCTCCTCAAAGGATCCATCCATGCGGCATGAATCACGTTCCTTGTCATCTTCAGGAAGAAGGGGGGAGTCTCGTTCTCAGGGCTACCACACTTCAGATTATTCAAGAGATCCTTCAGGTCATCACCATAGCTCTCGTTCAGGAAAACAATCTTCCCACCACCAAGGCTCATCAAGCAGAAAGCAACAGGATCACTCTTCATCCTCCAGGCAACCAGGATCTATTGGACCTGGACAGAAAGGAACAAGCGGCCCTTCAGGTTCAAGCAGGCAAACTGTGTCCCATCTATCAGGTGATGGTCAGCAAGGTCAAAGAACACAGCTTCAACAACAGGCACAGACTTCTGCCATTAGACCAGGGTTGCAAGCATCCACCATGGCACAACCGCAGTTAGTCCAATCTCAGCAACTGCAAGCCAAATCTGGTCAGACTGGTGCAATGTCTAGACAGCCTAACTCTGCGGCTCAGACATCGCCCGCTACAGTGAGTAAATATTGATGTGAATATTGTATATGTATTGGCTGGTCAGCACTTTGAGACAGCAGTGATAATGATCGTTTTCAGCTAGCATTTTGATGACTGTGGGCTCCTTCTATCATTAACAGAACAATGAAATGAGCATGTGTCGTGCAGTTGACAAGGTTAACAGTAAACTTCAAAACTATTTGTTTATTTTGTTAACTTAAAATATACAATTAAGATTATGAGCAAACAGCAATCTCAAGTATTACTTTTTTAGTGTGTTCGGCGGGAATGGAATTAATATTTACTGTTTTGGAGTAGTGTTCTGGTTGTTGTGGCAGCCAGTGCTATAAAAGTGACATGATGCTATTTGATAGAGTCTTATCAATCATGACACAAAATAGTTATATGGTTGGTTTCTCACTGAAAGTGAACTGAAAGTTCAGATATATAAAACATTTGTTGTTAAGCTGACTTATTATCCACACAAGAATATAAACAAGATCTTGGATTGTGAAATATAAATGAATTTGATCTTTTAAAAAACTATCCAAGAGGTCTTCTTGACAACACTTCTGAAATCATGTTGTCAGTTCCTTTTACATAACGAACATCCAAGCAATTTGTTTGCAGAAAAAATAACAACTAATTAGTCTTTGGTTCGAACTATGAAATGAATTGAAGAATGTGAGTGGATAATGACCGGTGTAAATGATAACTAGGGTACTAACATTGACATCAAAATGTTTTAATGCCATGGTCAGTGCTAAGGTCTCTTTTTCAATTACTAAATAATTCAGCTGACAAGAATATTATTTCTTTGAAAAGAAACGTACTGGTTTCTCGATCTCAATATCATCCTGCATTAGGACTGCCACAGAACCAACATGACTAGCATCTACGTAAAACTTAAACTGCTCGTCCAAAGTAGTGCTGCTAGAACAGGAGCTGAATAAAGAATATGTTTAACCTGGTCAAATGCCCATCAACAGTCAAGAGTCCAAATGAATTTCACTTTTGTATTTAACAAATTTGTAAGAGGTGCAACATCAATCAAAATTACCAGCAAGTACCTAAATATGATAACCTAAAAAATACATACACTCGTTTTTTGTTGTTGTTGGAACAGGAACAGGAAACTGTTCCACCGCCTAAAATGTTCTATCAATTGTTGCACCTGCCACTGTTCAACAACCTAACCAAGCTAAGTCACAGTCACTGTCTAAAACCCACACTTCACATGGTGAACTGGGAGTTTTGTCTCTGCTCTCGCTTACACTTCAAGTGAACTTCCTAAGTACCTGTCACCAAGATACGGCGCACAACCTTGCATTCCTCCTAGCACCGATTCATGAAAGGTTACAGATGCATCATTTTTAGGGCATCGTTTTATAAGAATACAACCCTTTAGGTGTAATAAAGGCAGAATTTTTGTTATGCTGAGCAGATGATGGGACCTTCCAATATATTTTAGGCAAGTCAAATTTGTACAAAAATGTTGCAGGACTGTCTTGCACTTGGCCAAACATGATCACTTTCTAGACTGTTGCCAAGTAATGTTTCCAAGCATTTGAATGTCACACATAGAAACTGCCAGCCCAGAACCCTTAGCACCTGTCATTTCTTTTGTTCATGGGTTAAACTGAAAACCCCTTTTTTAAATGACCATTTCTATGTCTACGGACAAACCTTTTCTGACTGAAAATTTCCCTTTCTATCAGACTGGAATGCTTTTTGATATGTGAAAACATCATTAGAAAGAGTTATACTTGACCTGAAATGACCGGATCGAAACATGGTCGGATCAAAAGCATGCTTGCGCGTTAGATGTAATCATCCGCAAATCTTGAAAACGAAATTATTCGATTTCAGGTCAATTTCTCATGTGATTCAGAAAACGGATTTTGGGTTTGAAATTGCTCAAGCAACATCTTTAGCGTCACACAGAGTTTTGCCACAATAAAAGTCACGAAGCAGGAAGAGGATTTAACTTACGTTCTATTGAAATTCATTACACATATTTCATTCAGCTTATTGTAGTTTAAGCTAAATATTGCAATGTTATAGGTTTTATATGCTTCTTGAAACAAATTATTGACAAAATTCTAAAACATTGCCATTAATAAAACAAGTATTATAAAATCCTCTGTTATACATGTATTATACATGTTTTGTTTGACCTTGTCTGTTGCTTTCTGTGGGAATTTTTTCACTCATGTATAATTAGTAAAGTTTAGTGAAGGTTTATTAGAGTACAACTGTGGCCAAATGTTTTGATAATTACATAAATACTGGAAATTGGAAAAGGTTGCTGCTTAAGTTTTTGTAAAAGGAAATTAGCATATTTTCCTGAATGTTATGGAGAGTAATCAGATGAAACACATAGTCCTTTTTTGCCAAGAAAATTAACATAATCCTGAAAAAAAACTTTCCACTGCATTTTATTGCGGTCATTAAAGGACCTGCTGAGATTATTTCAGTAATTGTCTTGTTAACTTGGTCGAGAAGGCTGAGGAGCACAAGTGTGAAGATCATTATGTCAGGCTGATTGTGTTAGAAGGGTACACCGAACGTGTTAATAGGAGGGTGATGCTTGAAATGATTGTATAGAACCACAATCGGAAAGATCTTTATTTCCAAGTGTGCATATGCACACATAAGAAATTTGTTGTGGTGTAGCGGTACTCTCCAGTGTTGGTACAAAAAATAACACAATAATGTTGGACAGTAACACAGGTTATATAAGTGAATTGCTCAAGTTAAAAGTAAATAGAATATAGTAATATTCTAGAAATAGAGGAAATTATAGCTTTTTAAAGAAATTGTTCTTCCGATGTTAACCATGGTAAAGAAAAATGGCTTCACAGGTAAGGATATTGCTGCTACTAAGATTGCGCCTAAATCTACAGTTTATTGGCTCACCAAGAACTTCAAGGAAAACGATTCAATTCTTGTTAGGAAGGCTTCAGGGTGTCCAAAAAGGTTGTAATGATTCATCACTCGGGTTGGGATCCATGTGCAGGCTTTTATTATAAACGTAGTCAAATAACAGGCAGGTAGTCAGGGCAGGCAGCAAACAGGCAGAAACTGAGATCAGCGAGAGTAGTACAACAGGCAGGTGGCTAGGATCGTAGACGGAGAACAGGCAGGGTCACAACAGGCAGGCTTACAAACAGGGTAAACGTTCAGAATTGCAGCAGAGAGACAAACAAGACTTCGCAAAGGTTGATGAGCAACAGTCTGATTATATACTGGTGGTAATGTTCCTCAGCTGGAAATGTAATCACAGCGTACCTGGGGTGTATGGGAGTTGTAGTGTGGTGTAGGAGGGATAGTGGTTAACTGGACGAAGGTGCCCTCTGTTGGTCAGAGAGGGGAGTCACGGTGTTTGTCTCTGTGACAAAAGTTCAGCAAGCACCACCAGTGCAGAGCTTGCTCAGGAATGGCAGCAGACAGGTGTGAGCACATCTGCACGCACACTGAGGAAGACAAAACAAGTGTTTTGGAAGATGGCCTGGTGTTAAGAAGGGCAGCAAAGCAGCCACTTCACTCCATAAAAGTATGGAGAATTGACTGAATTGGTGAGAATTGATGAAGCCCTTTTCCTATTGTTTGGGGCTTCTGAAAAACACTTGTCTTGGGAAGACAGTCCTGTGCCATGCAGTAAAGCATCTGGAGACCATTCATGTGTGAGGTTGCTTCTTATCGAAAAGAGTGGGCTCACTCACAATTTTACCCCAAAACATAGCCCTGAATAAAGAACGGTACAGAACCACCTCAAACAGCATCTTTTTCAACAATCCAAAAACACTTTGTTGAAGAGCAGTGAATTTTCCAGCACGATGGAGCACCATGCCAAAAAGCAAAAGTGATAACTAAGTAGCTTGGACACCAAAACTTGTTGTCCATACTCAAGTGGCTAGTGGACAAACAGAAACCCACTAATTCTGACAAATTCCAAGAAGATATTATGAAAGAATCGGTGGCTATCAGTCAGGATTTGACCTAGAAGATAATTGAAAACATGTCCAGTCGAATTGCAGAGGCCCGAAAAAGAAAAGATTCCTTGCTTAAAGATTCCATCACACCTGTCTGCCACTACTGCTGAGCACATTCTGCTCTGACGTCTGTCATGATAACAGAGTGGAAATGTATTTCAGGGATTGTGTTAAGTACTGTTGAACAAAAAAGAAGTGAACACACATTCATCTGATCAGTTAAAATAGAATTGGGAATAGATTGAAATTATAGAGGCGTCACGTGGCGCAGAGGGTAGCACGGTCGTCTCACAGCAAGAAGGTAATCTATCAATCTGAGAATAATTAATAATTAAAGGAATTTAAAAAATACATGACTCAAAAAGTGATTTACAGAAAAGTATAATCAAGTAGTTACAACTAAGCTTTTATAGAATATCCAGAACAATGAACGATTTTGTCAATAGCTTTTTGGTAAAGATTTAGTCATTTTACATGTAGTGTTCATTGTTAAGTTAGTGATTTGTCAATTTTTAGATCAGCAATAAACATAACAATGTTGCCTAAAATTGTATGCCAAACGAAAGCTTCGCTTTTAGACGATGTTTTTTGAGCAAATTGGTAAAGTTGTGGATTTCAATTTGAAAGCACTTTATGCTAAGCAATTTTCTTGAATGTTTCATTGATTAAACAAAATAATTATGTGAATAACTATGAGTATAACGACAAGTACTACAACCTATTCAGAGAGAAGATTAGTTTGGCTATGAAAGTGGCATCTTTTTTTGGTAATGTCAAGTTTATTTCACTATTTTCACAAGTAATCACTGAATGGCTCTGGGATTAATATATCATTATTCTGGTTCAATCAACTGATCATATAATTGTCAGTGAAGACTTTCAACATTTGTATTCCAATAAACACTCACTAAACTTTACTAGTTATATGTGAGTAAAAATAAAATTCCTCAGAAAGCAGCAAACACTATAAAATGCCCATTTGTAACATTCTAAAAAATGATTTTTATTTAGCTGCCTAAATGTTTCAACCCATTTAAAGGTGCAGTATGCAAGAAAGTAACAAAAGTAGTGCTAAAATGGCTCTGATTTGTCAAGAGACAGTGATATCACTGTTAATGATTGCCTGGTGTTGTACTTTACTGTTAAATGAGTCCTCTTTCAGTCTTTAGTCTTGTTTAGCAGGAATCATTATTGGGAAAGGAAAGTAAGTATATCCACAATTTCAAGTATTTTTTTTGTTGTTATTTCAGTGCGATTTTTGGTCACAAATGTACATATTGCAACTTAAAATGGGTTCTAATTACAGAATTTGTGTTATGTAACATTCTTAGAATGAAATGTTTTTAATTTAATTGTTCCCAGCAAACAAAAGCAGAGCCAATCCCCGTCACTGCCATTGGAGCTAAAGCAGTTCCCAGCCAGCCTGTCAAATCAGCCCAGCCTCCTCTCACCGGGATAGGTAATTATGATACACTTTAACAACAGTATGGGACAGATAATAATACTTCTTTAAAGTTCTTTTGTTATTTTTTCCATTTAATCATATGTTTTATTTCATGAATAAATAGCATCTAATATAAATCATATTCATAGCAGATAATCTTTTCTGGAATTTGTTATTAATATACAGTCCATTTTCCCATGCGTACATTGAGTCTTCAGAACATCACCAACAAGTACATGTCCAGTCAGACATTTCCTGGGCAGATCTTGAACAATTATAAAAGCAATTTTTCTCATCTTACACTTCACTGAGAAACTGTAAACAAGTTAGATGTTGTTTTTCACTCCTCTATTTTCACTCCTCTATTGTTGTGTTACTACAGTTTCAACAGCTAAATTGGTAGCTTAATTGTAGACTATTGGGGATCTTGTCCACTATTGTGTGTGTGTGTGTGTGTGTGTGTGTGTGTGTGTGCGTGTGCATGCGTATGTGTGTGTGACACTACAGTAAAAAAGTATGACGCTCTGTGCTTCTCACAGTGGCATGTTTCCTGTTGTGGCTTTACAGCCTACTTTAGTCTGTCAACAGAAGAGAAAAATACCTGTCGCCTAACCACAGATATGTGTATAAAACATACTGTCAATTTGAATATCAGCCTTATGTAAAAAATGAATAACACCAGAACTGGCTAATTATAGCTGATTTTGAAACATCATTGATTAGGAAAGTACAACAATTTAGCAAACCATTAGCACTTAAACGTTAGTAAACTTTATAAAGTGCATCCTCTGTCTCAATCCATAAGTCCAAGAAATAAGTTAGCTTAGCTCACATATTTTAGTTGATAGCAGAAGTTAGAGTCAATAACACTAATAATAACACTGCTTAGAAAAAAGGGCTCAAGTTTACGTAAAAGTAACTACCAGATTATAAACTTAAATAGGAGAACAAGTAGTTAGTTACTTAAAGGAAGAAAACAACTGTTTGTCAAACTACTAGAAGAGCATCTAGTGTTACCCTAGTGGTCCAGAGCCACCATCTTTGATTGACCCAAGCTGAGATGTTGCAGCAATATTGTAAGTATTTCCTCATTGTTCCTGTGGTCCCACATGGCCTTTTCAGCCTTTTCAGTAAAGGACCATACGTTGTGGGTCTCTATGATCAGGAAGCAGGCTGGGAGAAGATGACGACGTGTAAAAGGAAAAATGGAAGGTCTCTTTTCAGTAGAATCCTCCTCCCCTAAACAGCCCTTCGCAAAAGATAGCAACCTGGAGCAGCTAGGAGGAATCAACAAAGTTTCCAGCAGGTCACACTTTATAGTTCCCAAACAATCAATCCTTGACCTGTGCCCCCTAAATGCTTATCACCTGAAACTCTGCTTCAGAATGATTTCTCTGAGGTATATGATCTATGCAGTCCTGGGGATTTTTTTGTCGCTATAGATCTGAAGGATCTATACTTTCACTGAGCAGACTCTCTTGCCACACACCCTTTCTTGGCCTCGGGTTGCTCCATATGAGACCACTCCAGCACTGGCTCAATCTCCACATCATGAGCATGGCACCTAGAGCAACTGAGGGTAATCGTCAAACCTTGTTCCCGCTGTAGGGAAACCCGTTGGACCCAGTATACAATATATGGATAAAGGATTGTTGGAACTATTTCTGTGATGGGCTCTTCCACGATGAACTTAAACACAGCCAGGATATCTTGAGCCAGCAGGATCAATGAATGAGACCGTTGCTGTTTTCAGAGACTCTTAAACATAAATTGAACTGTTGACTAAAGTTGGAAGTATTCGAGAGAGAGAGAGAGAGAGAGAGAGAGAGAGAGAGAGAGAGAGAGAGAGAGAGCATTGTAAAGAACATAAATTAATAGAATATTTCCATATCTGTGAGAGTTTAATCAATTGAGTAGCATTAAAATCCTTATAATGTGGCAGCATATGTAACTTGGATAGATAGATGACTGAATAGATGAAAGAAAATGAATGATGGTGTTAAATGTGTAAGTTGTGTTTTATGTTTTGATACGATGTAATTTTAAGAACCTTTAATCAACTCAGGCAGGGTTTAATGAGATAAGGATGAGATTAAGAATCTGCATTAAATTCACCAACTTTCCAAGGACTCCGAATCAACTCTTCCCAGAGAATCTGCTGGTTTGTCCCCCGTCTCTCTTTCTTCCATGAAACTTTCTCTGGCATCTTCTTAAATCTCAGCACATGTGAAAGACTGCCAGGAACATCACAAACAAGAACTCTTTATTTACTTCCGACTTAATGCAGTTCATATGTCAGGAACCAGCCTAGAACCCGGGTCTCTAGAATCAGAGTCTGAACCCTTAACCCCTTAGCCACACAATGGTGATGAATTCCACAGCGAGATGGTCCTTGCACTCAGAGATTTATTTACAATAATCCAGTTTTTGGAACAAAGAATAAAATAATGCAGAGAATAAAATAATCTTAGTGAACGGGAAGAACAAAAGGTAAAACTCAAAAATATCACGAGAGAGATAACCAGGGTAAGCATTAACAATAACCAAGCAAAGATACAGTGAAAGATAGTCCACTTAAATACACCTGGCCAAACAGGGCACATGTGAAAACAATCAGATAATTACTGGATTCAACTAACACATCGGGAGAAATGAGGACATCTGGTGGCGAAACTAAATCATTACATGTAACAAAAATTCAAACAATGACAGGTCCTGACATCATAACTGAAGAAACAAGTCACAAATACATTTCTTGTCTCACCTTGCATATCTTTCCTGACAACAAAATGTAGATCTTTTTACCTAGCTCATATTAAAGTCAATATTTTGAACCTGCAGTTATATTTAGATTCTTGCTGGACAAGAGCCAGGAAGTGTTAAGGTAGTGAATATAAACCAAGCTAAATAATCACAGGTGATTTTCCTTGATGGGTGCTACAAAAATTCCTTTCCAAATTTGTATTATTATGTATAGGAATCAGCATTCCCCAAATTAGCACTGGTTCCTATGTGACACGCCATCTCAGGGTCATATGCAAGACACATGCGTCCTGGAGCATGAATTGCCCAGAGCAGTGGTTCTCAAACTGTGCTACGCGTACCATTTACGGTACTTGAAAAGCTCTTGGTGGTACGCAACAACTGCGGCTGTCAAAAAAAAAAAACAGTTGGTTGTCGTTACTGTGGGCATGGTTGTCAAACTAAAAAATATCTGTCGTAGGCATCTGGCCCATTGGTTGATTTTTTTGAAGCTTGTGATGTGACACTTGGCTTGTGATGAAATCACAGGCCTCTCGCTCCAGCCTCTGGGTAAATCTGCTGTTTGACCCTCCGGAGTAGCGAGAATAAGTTTGTTCATGTTTGATAACAGAGAGCAATGTAGCTGCAGACCCAGGAGCGCACTTCGCCTCTGTCCAATCTCATACAGAGTTTCATTTTAAACGTGAGAAATTCCCACACATGTAAATCAAACAACGTTACTTTGAGGTTATGTAAAAGTAAAGATACTCGCACACATTCTGTCCTGTCTGCGTCTGTCTCATGACAGCGGGAGGATGTTATCTTTAAAGTTAATGTTAGCATACAACTTCATTTATCTTTCATTTTTACAGCTGGAATGAAAAAAGATGTTACGGTTTAAGATGAGTTGTATCCCAAAATTGACAGGTTTTAACCCAGAATTTCACAATTTATAAGAGATTTAAGCAATGAATACAGCACAAATATATGCTACACTCTGCTAATACAACACCGGCACTAATAGAAAGACTAGGGAGAGGGAGAGAGAGGAGGGAGGGAGAAGAGGAGAGAGAGAGAGAGAAAGAGAGAGGAGGGAGCAAGAAAGAAGAGAGCAAAAGAGGAGAGAGAGAATTAAAAAGCAGATATTTTTCCATTAAACTTGATATTTTTTAAATTTGTTATCATTGCATTTTTAATGTTGAGACTGTTTTATTGCTGAACAGGAAAGCCTTTACGCTGTGGTAGTACTAGAGTCATGTAATTTAAGGTTGCTCATTATGGTGTACCACATTTTTTCCAAGGTGTTACTTAGTGAAAAAAGTTTGAGAACCACTGGCCTAGAGCTATGGGTAGTGTTCCTAGAGGTAAACCCCTTCAAGGTGATGCTGCAGGGGCATCACGGGTTGGTCAGGACGGACAACTCAATGACGATACATTGTCAAGTAGGGATATGTTTGTAAGCTCTCACTTGCAGACTGCTCCTCTAGAGTCAGTGGTGGTGTTTGTCACTTGTCAAAGTCCATGTTCCTGGCAGGTTAAACTGTACAGCCAACACATTGTCTCTGTGGAAACCCCAGCCCGGAGACGAATGACTTTATCCCATGTTAGTCCAGAAGATCTGGGAGCGCTTTGGCATAGCAGAGGTAAACCTGTTCGGTAATCGGTTGTTTTATGCTCAGGATAGATACTCTCGTGCATCGATTGTCTAAGAAGAAACGTTTCCCCCAGCGAGGATTCTCAGACCTACTACAGTTGTATTATCTGCAAACTTGATGAAGAGGTTAGAGCTGTGTGATGGTGTGCAGTCGTGGGTCAGCATGAAGAAGAGGAGTGGGCTAAGCACACAGGACCGTGGTGGGAGCTTGTCGTCTGTAATGGACTGAATCTCTTGCCACAGGCTCTGTGTAACTCTGCTGTCGCTGTATTCTTTTTGAGTGCTGTCTTTTTGCCTCTCTGATGCCATGTGACAGGTTGGCTCTAGCTGTTCTCAGTCCCACTTATCTCCTGCTCTGAAAGCAATGTCCCTTACCTTCAGGAGTCTGTAGACTTCACCTATCAGCCATGGCTTCTGATTAGCTCATACTGTTATAGATTTAGTAATTGTTACATCAAGACATTTTGAGATGTAAGCTGTGACAGTCTCTGAGTTTTCCTGGATGTCTATTGAGTTGTTGTATGTGGCAGTCAGTTTAAAAATGTCTCAGTCTGTAGTCTTGTAGCGCATCTGTAGATTCTTCTGGCGACACTTTAATCTGGTTACAAACTGGTTTGGCACTTCACAATCAAAAGCTCCGCCAGGGATGAGCAGTGTTTGCAGAACTCAACAGTGTTTAGACACCATGAGTTCTTGATGTAAACACAAATGTCTCCTCACATGTCTTACCTCCCTTAAGGAGATCTCTGTCCACTCAATAACATGGTAGCTGATCATGCTGAATGGCCAAGTCTGGAACGCTATTGTTGAGCCTTTTTTCTGTATACACAAAAACACAACATTCTTTTACCGTCTTATGTGATGAGCGCAGTAATCGGAAATCATCCATTTTGTTTTGTTTTGTTTGTGGGTCAGATGCAAGAGTGGGGGTCAGTTGTGTTGGGGCCCCCAAAGCAAACTGAGGTCTCGTTGTTGTTTGCGGAAGTTGGATTCACTAAATCTGTTTCTGCTTATGTCAAGAAGAAACCTTCGACTATATATGTGATTACCAACAGATAAACAAGACTAAGACGTATAAAACACAGAGACTTACAAGACAAAAAACACTTAAACACAGCATTGTCGGGTATAGAGAGAAGTCGCTGCATGATCTTGTATTGCATGTTAATAATTTAAGTATAAAAACATTTTTGGTAACCACCATTTTCTTTCTTATTCTAGCTGCTAGTTATAAACCACAATTAATTATTTATAGCTTAGGAAATACTGGATAAGGCCCTCTTTTTTTTTTTCTTTGTCCAAAATTAATTTGTTTATTATTGCTTATATCTGTGTTTCTCAATTATTTTCTGTCACGCCTCCCTAGGAAGAAAAAAACATGTCGCGCCCCCCTGCGCAACCATAAATAGTATTATTTGTCTTTAAATTTGTTATAATTACATCTCTCCATAACACAGTAACCTTATTAATGTATAAGAGAAAAAATTAAATATGAACAAACTTGCAACAAAGAATGGCTGTATTAACTGTAGCAGAAAAGATTTAAGGTGCATCTGATTTGTAAAAAAACATTAACTCCTTAATAAAACTATAAACATTGTTTGACTGACCACAATTGCTGGCAATATTCCGCACGTATCGCTGAAAAAACTCAAGTGGGTTTTCAGCGTGATTGGTGTGTACAGTCTTTAAGTGACGCCTTAATTTATATGGCTTCATGCTGTCTGCTGCCAACATTTGTAGACTCAGTAAGCACACCTGTCTCTCCTCGTCTCCCACAGTGGTCACATTGAAGCCAAGCGCTACATACGCATCATCATATTTCCTCGTCTTAGGAGACTTTTGTTTGTCTCTTTAATTCTTTCTCTCTCCGCCTGTCTTCTACACTTTGTACTCTGCCAAAGAGAGCGCCACTTCTCCCTAATGTAGTGGAGTGGTATTGCACTTTATTCTAGAACAGTAAAAAAGAAAAGAAAAAGAAAAAGCATGTTCCCCTAGGTCAAACTCGCCACCCTTGACGGAGCCTGGGGGTGGGAGGAGTGCGCTCCACTATTTGAGAACCACTGGCTTATATACATTTTTTGATGAAGCATGTATTTTACAGAGGCAGAGTTGAAGGTGTTGATGTTGGCTTTCAAAGACAACTGAGTAAACATGTAATTTTGTAATATGAGTGTAGGAGATTTGCTTTGACCCACACTGGAAGTGGCTCGCAGATATGCAATCCGGAGCCAGTAATGCTGGGCTAGGTTGAGTTGTAGTTGTTGAGCGTGTGGTTGATTCCTTTAACCCAAACTGGAAATGGCCTGCAATTAAAGAGGTCTACGCTGATATGCAGGCCGGAGCCAGACACGCTGGGTGGAGGGGCTGGAGTTGGTGTGTCCAGGAGACTAAATAAACTTTAACGTGAGGCCATGGGTGATCGGCCACTGGTAGCTCACAAACTTCCATCACATCCATCATCTTAACTAATGGCAGGCTAACACATTAACCTTAATGTACTTTACTATAAAGTACTTAGTTACTATAAAATGTACACAAGTAAATATAACTAAGGAAATGTAACTAGCTACAATCCACCTCTGATTTATACTTACTGTACCTGTAGTTTTGATCAAGAGTGCATCAATCCTATTTCAGCTAGATGTGCAGAGGCTTTACTCACCACCAAGAAGGCTGCATTTATAACTTACAGCAAAAAAATACAACCAATGCTTTTATTCAGGAATCACCAGAAATTTAGGCCTTGAGTCTTTTCTGGAGAGGTTATTTTCTGAATTTTCTTGGCATTTCTGAAGTGCCAATCCGTTCTACCTGTGCCCTGCCGAAGTAATTCCAGGAGTGTATTCTAGAAAGCGAGGTGAAATTACCATCTGCTTAAACCTGAGCTCTTGGTAGATCAACCCTAAACCTGCTTACTCCAGGTATGTGTGTTTCAAAGCTCTGATAAGAGTTTGAATCCTAACTCGATCAAGAGTTCGATCAACCTCCGCTTGTTAACCGAGCGTTCTTTTTATTATAGGAAAAAAAAATTGGAACCATCTTTGTTGTGGCTTTCTTATTATGGCTGTTATTTAAAGGCTGGTATTCTTAATGCTAGATATATGCAATACTGAGTAATGGTAATGGTACAATTCTTGTATAACTCCAACACAACTGAATATCAAACTTAAACTAGAAAAGGTGGCCATAAAAATGACAAACTTGAAAAAGTCATCTTGGGTAAGTATATTGCTTTAAAATGGAAAAATATTTAAGGAATACCAGAAGCTTTACATATTTCGTTTTGATATATGATGTTTCGGCTCTGGTAAGATCATTTAATATTTTAGAATGCCTTGTCATACCAAGGGTACACTATTTGGATAAATGTTGTTTTTAAACAAACAAACAAACAATTAAAGCTACAAGCAGCAATGGGAGGGCTCTCACAAGATGTGTCCGCTGGAGCAAAGACACGCGCTTCCCGGCCTTTCAAGTTTTTTCACTTGTTGTCGAGAGCTCGAAATGAGGTGAAAATGCACTTTGCAGAGTACTGAACAATACAAATTTTTAAATGTAAAGATAATCTATATTGTTACACAAACAACTCAAATAAAAACAAGAGTTGGTGTCAAAAGGTTAGCATAACATTAGCATATCAATCTGTTCAGATTATGTGCTTAATTTTTTTCATGTACATTGGATGAAGTATGTGGGAGATACAGCCACAAATATACACAGGCAGTAGGTGGCGCTATAAGTGTATCATCACATAAGTATAGCAACTTGGTCAAAATGGTAGGCTCAAAATTCCATAATTTTTTCATGCTTTTTTGATTAAGTATGCGAGGGCTACAGTAACAAATCCATTTAGCCCTACACGCTTAAAAAAGGTCAAGTTCGTTAAGGTGCCACAGCAACACCGTGTGACGAACTTCTAAGTTTTTGTTATCTTTTTTCCCTCATGCCTTTCAAGTAACCTCACACGACTGTTTTCAGGCTTGGACTATGATGAGAATGAGACAAGTTTGAGCAGGATCGGATATTCTATGCCTGAGTTTCAAATCAAAATTTGGAAATTGACCGGCCGCCATGACCACATGCTTCATGATAGCCAAACAAAAAGCTTCTAAAATGAACATTCGTGTTCGTGTATGAGCAAAATGCCTATTTTTAGAGGGTTTTGCGAAATAACCAACTTCCTGACGATTTTCGAAACAGGGTTTATATTAGTAAAAGTTGTATCTTGGTACTTTACACATGTTTATTAACATAAACATAAAATTAACAATGACTAGGATTAATGTTACTAAATTTATGGTAGATTAAAATCACTTTTACTTAACATAAGACTAACTAACTAAGCTTGTATTTTTACATTTTACCAGCAGCCAGCTGTATACTACATGTATCATCATCAAGGCAAGTTTGGAGTAATGTTAAGTTAATGTTAGTCCATCATTTTATTGCCCCTATCTTGACTAAGTTTCTTGCAAACAAATATCGAAAGCGGCAATAAACATTTCAGTACGGCTAAAGGTAAACACATCTTTTCAGGAGCTTGTGGGGCTTACCCACTTTGGCTATGATCTCATGAGTCACTAACACTATTAACTAACTGTTTTTTAAATAGTGAACCGTTTCATTTAGAAATTATTAATTGATCCTCAATAAAGCTTGCAATTAGTGTTATTAGTCATATTATTTAAGCCAAGAATAAAGCACTTAAAATCATATCTATAAACTGCTTTCAAATCTGTAATAACATAGAACCTATTACATATATTCAAATAAATAATTTATTAACTTACGTATTACGTAGTAATGTTTCAAATTTGACTCAGTTTTCAGGTTATTTATGGCGCTATTATTTTGGAAAGCAAGCAGTTGTGTATTGTGTCCCATACTGTACTACAAACAGATCAAGTTGAGTTAAGTCACTATTCAACAGCTTGGTGGCAAAGTGGCATAAGTGTCTCCTCTCTGTCATTTCTCAGGGTCTAAAGCAGCACCCAGGCCAGGAGGCATTGGCAGCGCTGCAGCAGGGCAGATGGGTCCAGATGGAGAGAGTGTGCTGTCTAAAATCTTGCCTGGGGGAGCTGCAGAGCAGGCAGGAAAATTAGGAGAAGGTGAGATGAGACTTTTTTTAAATGGTTAAACTGTTTATGGAGCAGACACCAGTATTCGCACTGTGAAATGAGGTGACAATAATGATAATTTAGCCAGGTTATGGGGGAAAATGTAAGGAAAAATGTTGTACTATGATCAGTCACACATTCATTATTAGTCCAAAAATAGTGCTTTAGATGAACTGAAGACTTTGAATTACCCCAGAAATTAATGTGGTTCTAATATTTTAGCAAAGATGTATTCAAGATTTAGTGTGTGTGTGTGTGTTTGTGTGCGTGTGTTACTTGCATAACCAATATTCTATGAATAGGGTATATACACCAACATGGTAGCAACTCAATAGATTTAGGCATGTATACATAAAGTCACTCAAAAACATTGTAAATGAATTTATCACTAATAAACTTTTTTCTTCTTAATGAAGCTCATTACTACATATAGCTAGTACATTTATTTTTCAGATGTGCTCATCACCTGTTGTTCAACGATTTAATTCACAGAAACAAATCCTGCTAAAATCAAACAATTATAAGAATAAGGTCATTATTGGTCACTACACTGTTACATGCAGCGAAATTGGACCTCTCCAACCAAGATATAAACATCACATTACAGGGGGGAAGACAGGTCGGTGAGATAGCAAATTAAATAAGGAAATATACAACAAGATGTACAACTCTGGGGGGAGCAATAGCAACAAGCACATTCAACACATTTGCATAAACATAACATGCAAATGTGTCATCATGGGAACAAAGAAAGTGGAGATAGATTCAGTCACCAGCACGAGTCATCCGGACGATATGAGAGCGCTCTCAACGAACCCCGTCCCTCAGACTGGGGTAAAAGCACAGACGGAGGTAGTGTCCTTGAGGAGGAGTTCAGAGCTTCTCGTTATCTTGTTCTCCGGGAGACGTTGCTTTGACTCCAGCAACAGCCTTGGCCAAGACTGTCCTGGAGGAATAGGGAGCAGAAAGAAGAAAGATTTCTAATAGAATTTGGATCGAGATCTGTCAATTTCACAGACCTCTAATGTCCATAATGTCCATCACTGGTCTACATTTTGGTCAAAATCTGCTGCATGGCCGTCAGTGTCCTCCGGTTCTCGCCCATCTTGGGGTTTATACCAACTGTCTGATTACGTACAGCTCCCCTTACCTCCCTTTCAAACCAGCCGGTCAGCTTGGTGGGGTTTTGAGCTTCACTGATCGCTTTTAACAATAGCTGATACCCCAGGGCTCCACATAATCCCATCAGCAGAAACCCTGTGATCAGAGCTCCAAATATGTAGATATCCTCAATGTCTTCAAGGGACAGAGCGGCCAGGCACACGACGCGCCACTTCTCCCATCTGTCCATCGTGTAGCCAGCTGCAAACGTTCCCTCAGGACAGGAGGGTTCCCCCGTACCTGTGTTTCTCGTTAGGAAGATGGTGTCAATTGCATTCAGACACCAGCTGATCAGACCCATAGTTCCACAAAATGTACATCATTTTGAGTACTTGAAGATACACTGATAATATTTATATTTCAAGTGTATTCATGAATAGTGAAATTCAAGCATGCTATTCTGAAGCAAGAAAATCTAAATTTGTAAGTGGATTTAGTTTTTTTATATACAGAAGTGGAACAATATTAAATATAAAATAAATTATATTTGATATACTTAAAGAACAGTATATGGCTTTAAATGAGCATTAATAACTTCATAATTAGTCTCAAATGTCATTTTAAACTGGTTACTCTCTTATTTGTACAATCTTTTGAAAAGGTTACTACCAAGAATTGTATAAAGACGCAGAGGACCCAGACTACTGCTTCATGTGTCACTATTGATGTTCAAATGTACATGAATCAAAAATAACATTACATGACATTCATTAATGTGTCATTTATTTATAAACAATTATGATGTTCAACAAAACTTGATGACATGTGCTCCACCAGTCAACTGTTGATTTGTAACACCACTGAAAGCCATGGGTTCCTGAAACGCAGACACCCTAGGAAACCATGCTGGTAAAACACAGTTAAAAAAATAAAAAAAAAACACCCCATGACAAGAAGGTGGTGAAGTGCTAACTATTTGTATTCTTAAAAGTGCTGATGAAAATAAGCCCTTTGTAAGGTAAACCTAGGTCACATTTGCATTTTACCATGGAATATAACATGTTTTAATTTTGTCTGTTTCAGCC
Source organism: Danionella dracula (assembly GCA_900490495.1). Taxonomy (NCBI): domain Eukaryota; kingdom Metazoa; phylum Chordata; class Actinopteri; order Cypriniformes; family Danionidae; genus Danionella; species Danionella dracula. The sequence continues at coordinate 17,059,824 of UELW01000334.1, forward strand.
ATTTCTGGATTTGGGAAGAAGTTCACCTCTTTATGGTAGCTCAGCAAAAGGTGAAATCTTGTGGTTTTTAGATACACTAAAAGGATGTCAATGTGCAAAGTCTCTCAAGGCATTCAGAGCTCAATCTGTGCCTTTGTTAATATGATTTTATATCTATTCTCAGATAACTGATCATTTGTTTAAATGCATTTTCAGGTTCTTGTTAACTTTTACCATGTCATATACTTTTATCTTTTTAGGATATTATAACTGACACAAGATGGAAAAACCTATGAAGTTTGCCTGTTATGATTTTATTTAAAGAGAAGAATTCAAGAGGGAGAGAAGATGTGTGGATGATCTGGTAAGAATAATTATCTCAATCTTTGACTAATCAAAAGTATTTGCAGACTTGGGAAATTAGACATATCCAAATGTGTGATCTCTTGGAACTCGATGAAATCAATTATCTGGAATGCAAATAAAAATTATAGCATGGTGCCACAACTTGTAAACGCATCAAAAACACTCACACTAAGCTTCAGTACGTTGTCCACTCTGTATTCAAGGTCGCATAATATGCTTTTTTTATAGCACTTAGAATAAATATTTGAGCCCTCTATACTAGCGCTGCACTGTTCCAAACCTTCCAAATGGAATATTTTTCGTAAAAACTGTGCATCGTCCATTGACCCAACCCTAGTCCAAACACATATAGAGAAGTGAAGGGAAGGAAAAAATAGGGATAACCACACCTTGTAGAGGATTCTGAAACCAAACCCATTAAAAATGTGAGGCAGATTCAGCTGAATTGCAGCTGGAATAACTTCCAGCCTCACGCACAGATATGTGTGCAAAACGTTTGTTTCTGCTGCTGCAAGCAACTCTTGAACAATAGACAGCATCAAACGTTGTCTACTTTAAAGATATCTACCATACATCATTTAAAAAGTTATTTTAAACAACTTCATTTATGAGAAAAATTTCAATGTTTGCTTCCTCTCTTGTTCACATTTGTGGGGAGTGTAAAAATCATACTGCACCACGATCGCGCCATGGAATCAAACAGCAGGTCATGTGAGATACACCCGGTCTTAAGTAATAATCTTTTTTTCTGAAATACTCCTTACAGGAGTTTCGGTTATAATCATTCAAATAAAAGGAACACTTCAAATATATTAGTTTTTATATTGATTTTCAAGTTTTTACTTTTGAATGAAAATGTTCATTAATACAGTACAGTTAAAAAGCATTTGTGAATGCCATTTGCCTCACACTAAAAATTTTGAATTTGCTAGATTATGAGACAAAACCATAAAAAAATCTAAAAGCTTGATGTTGGTGCGGAAAGGTGTTGCAGGGTAACTGGAGGGTTAGTAGTTTCGATCCCCGCCAGGTCAATTCTGCCGTTGTGGGCCTGGGCAAGCATTGCCCAGTATGGATGTGTGTCACTGGTGGAGTGTGTTTGGTGGTGGTCAGGAGGATGTAGGCGCAGAATAGCAGCCACATCTTGTCAGACTGCCCCAGAGCAGCTGAGGGCTACCAGGGTAGCCATCACCACCAGAGTGTGAATGTGGAGTGGATGAATAATGCTCTGATAATTGTAAAGCACCTTTGAGCTCTGGAAAAATTGCTATATAAACACACTTTTCATGGTTGGTAAAAGTACAATTAAAAATTTGAGAGTGCCATCATGGTATTTAATGCATCCTTAATTTTGTCTTGTCAGATGATAAATTTGATTTGGGACTCTGTATGCTGAAGAAAGCATGGATAGAGAACTGAAAGCAAATATCTTCCTTCTTGGCAACAGAGAACAAGACTCCACTCGGATGATATCTAGAACAAGTCAACATTACAGGCAAATCACAAAGTAAACAAGTCAAAATGGAAGGTAAATAATGAAAGATTGCTGAAATTTCCATATTTTAGGGAAATCCTCTTCTCTCTCCTCTCAGGTAACAAAGAGAATAGCAATGGCTTGCACTATTAGTAAAACTTCATAGGTTTTTCCTTTATGAGAAGAAAAAAATGAAATGAACAATAATGTCTATATCTGTGCTGTCCTTTAACTCAACATTCCAGAGTGAAAAAAGAAAAACAATTTTTTTGTCTTACGTGCTATAAATGAGTAAAGTTGACACAGAGTGCACACAATACAAGACCTCACACTGTTCATGATAATAATGAAGGTTTGAGGATTTGTGCATTTTATTAGATCAGAGAGAAAATGATCAGAGATGTGATAAAGAAAAGAAAAAGACAGACTATAAATAAATGTCAGGTTCACGCCAGTAAGGTCTTTTTAAATTCAGTATCCTTTGTTATAATGATTAATTTGAGGAATTTTTATAACCATTTTATGTTATTATGGAAATGAAAAAAGGTGCATATTTTTTTTTGTTTGTCCTGTTATCATCTTGCTGTTTTCTTAGCGTGCTCAACATATTTTTCTATTCATAATTTAATTGTACATAGAAAAAAACAGATATAACCATTATTTTTGGATTCAAATGTTCCCTTTTATTTGAAATTGAGTTCTTCATGTTTTGATTCACTTAAAAACCATATTTCTTTAATTAATTGTTTACATTTTTAAATCTATATTTTGTCTAAGTTTTTCAGTAAATATCGGGATCAAAAGCAATAGCGGATGGAGGTCAGCCGGTGAAGAGCACAATAGTTTGATGGACAGAGAGAGTTCTGTCTGGAAAAGCTGTAATATTTCCAAAATAATTGAAAAGGGATTCACATAGGCATCAAAGCCATGATTTGCATTATGGGATTGTTCAAAGAAATAATCTTGTTGGCGTAATAAGGAACAAGTTTAGCAGAGCTTTTAAGCAAATAGAGGTTGCATGTTCAAACACATGAAATGGCTGTCAATTTTGAACATGTACATTATGTAGGGATCCACATTTTTCAGTATTAAAACATCGGACCCAGTAATTCAGAAGAAATTCAAGCTTTTCTTTTCAGACCTTCTATGCAATGTTTACTCTGCTGGGAAAAACAGTTGTTGGAGAACTAAAACCAGAAGAAACACTCCTAATCCAAGAGCATAGATAGACATTCAGTTGTTGTTTTGTTTGTACTGGAGAATCTCTAATGTATATAACTAATTTCAATGGAAGCCCTCTTCCCCATGTTTGTGGCATGTTTCACACTTTGTGATGCTATTTTAAATGGAGCCAATTAGCCATAAAAAAAAATTATATAAATCTTGTTCATGTCTCAGTATCCATAAAGGAGGGTCACCATCCTTCATAATGCTAAAATGCATGCTGGTGCAATACTGAATGATCTTAAAATATCTGTACCCGTCACAATTTATGTAAAAAAAAATCTGATATGGTGAAAAGAGGAACTTTGTATTTGGAAATGAATCTCAGTTTTTGAAGGGCTGCCCATGTGCACTTATCTGGTCTTTAATCTGAAAGGGTTCATTTGAGAAATTTGGTAAAATAGCAGTATAAATTCAAGCATAGTTTAAATAAAAGAAATGTATAAAGTTCACCAAAGAATTCATCCTTTACTCATCATCCATTTGAGAAATCAGATTAACTTAAAAGGACAACTTATGACACATTTTCAAAAGTATCAGCTCAGTGTGTAAATTCAACTACGACTTTGTTTCTTTGTAAAATATTAGGAAATTATTTTGTTTTCCAAAGACGTAAATTTAAATACCTATACCAAAACTAGACAAAGCTTATTTTATAAAGAGAGAGACAAACAAATATAACTATACAGTGTAAACTGTTAATAGGATGACACAAAAACAAGATATAGATGTATTAAATATAAAAAGCCAGAAATGCATTAAATGGAATTAATGTACTACTTGCAATATTGAATTTTAGTGTTTATTCTGCCTCATGATCAGAGCAGATCATGATCTTTTCACCTCAGGAAAGTATAAAGTATCAACAAGAGAAAAATATGCAGAGTTAAGGGCTTTTATGATAATAACTGAGAAAGCCATTCTTTTAAGCACCCTGGGTTTGATTCATTAAGGCTTGATGCTGTCATGTGTGTCTGGAAAGTTTTGAATTTGTATGTTCCAATAAGCTCTGGCTGCAGAAACGCACCCTCATACGCACATATGCTGTCTAACATATACACTCTCAGCTGCGCAATGTCAGATCAACTTAATTGGGTGTGAGGGGAATGTAGAATTAGTTTCTAAGTTGTTGTTGAAGTCAACTGTTTCTATTGACAAAATAAAACAATTATCTAAGTTAGCTGATTGTGTACCTCATTATACATTGACACTGCATGCGTCCTGCTGAGAGGGCTGCAGCCATATGTGCACCGGAGAATGCATATCGGCAGCCAGCCCCTATTCTTGCTTTCCGTTACTTGTGCTTTGAGATTTTAAAGTATCATTTCTGCTCAAAATGTTATTACATCATCATTAGTCTTAGATTCATTTTCTCAGCACAATAGAAACTTTAATGCTCAATATGAGATTTTCAACCCTCCACATGCTTAATTTATTCTCTCAAGCTATGGAAATGGATAATGTGCAAAATGTTATTGAAGAAATTGCCTACTCAGTCTATTTTTCTGTATGTGCATCTTGCACCCCCACATTTCTGGGCTCCCCCACACTTTAAAACCAAGTTCACAGAACTCAAAAATTATTGTGTAACAGATTACACAAAAATATTTTTGTGATGTTTTTACATGTTTTAAGTTTACAGAAAATAAAAATTATATTCACAGTTGCCTTAAATTATCTAAATTTTATCTCAATAATATTTTTATTACTCAAATTATAATTGGGGAGTAATTCACTAAAAATATATTCAAAACTTTCACTAAATCTCATCTCATCTCATCTTCATGTCGGCTTTCTTCCCTTTCGGGGTCACCACAGCGGAATGAACCGCCAACTCCTCTGGCATATGTTTTACGCAGCGGATGCCCTTCTAGCCATAATCCATTGCTGGGAAACATTCACACACACTCATTCACACTCGTACTCTATGGACAATTTTGTTCACCCAATTCACTTGTACCTCATGTCTTTGGACTTGTGGGGGAAACCGGAGCACCCGGAGTAAACCCACACGATCACAGGGAGAACATGCAAACTCCACACAGAAATGCCAACCGACCCAGCCGAGGCTCGAACCAGCAACCTTCTTGCTGTGAGACGACCGTGCTACCGACTGCCGAACCGTGACGCTCACTTTCACTAAATGTCTATTTAAGATGTAGGACATGCACTCAACAAATCAATTCCATCCATCCATCCATTTTCATGTTGGCTTTCTTCCCTTCCGGTGTCGCCACAGCGGAATGAACTCTCTGGCATATGTTTTACGCGGCGGATGCCCTTCCAGCCGCAACCCATCGCTGGGAAACATTCACACACACATTCACTCTTTAACACTATGGGCAATCGTTCTTACTCAATTCACTTATACCGCATGTCTTTGGACTTGTGGGGAAACCGAAGCACCCGGAGAAAACCCACGCGATCACGGGGAGAACATGAGAACTCCACACAGAAATGCCACCTACCCCAGCCGAGGCTCGAACCAGTGACTTTCTTGCTGTGAGTCGACCATGCTACTCACTGCACCACCATGACGCTCACTTTCACTAAATGTATACTCAAAATGTAGGACATGCACTCAACAAATCAATTCCAAACTAGCAATTTCAGTCTAACGCAGAGGAGCAATGTCTGACTTCCAGATGAGAGCGAGTGCCTTTTAAACTCATCTCTCCACTAATCAGCCTCCACAAAGTGTCGTTAGGCTGAGTGAGAGCGATGAGCCCAAAAGGAAAATGACCTTCCTTGATATAATTAACTAAAATATGTTCTAGGATGTAACAAATAGGAAAAGAATGGTTGTGGAAACACACATAATCAAACCAATTGTTTCATAATACATCCTACTTGAACTTTGAAAATGATTTTGAGATGATCTCACAACCACACACTTGAGCCTACCAATAAATACAAACATTTAGGATCATAACACACTATTTAGCATTGTTCATTTCAGTCTAGCACACAAACACAGCTCGACAGCTTAACATATAGACTGTGTAGCACAGATAGTCTGTGGAAATAAGTGTACACTCAGTACTAACGTGCAATACTGACGAACAGCGACAATAGCTGCAAGCAGAAACCGGGAAGCAGGGATGAAGTTAAGCTTTTGGGCTCCGCCAGAGTGTTTAGACTCGTGGACCTAACCGTCAGTATCCAAGAAAACCTTTTAATTTTAAACTGTGTTGCACTTCTAGGCGGGCTGGCCAAGATATCACTGCATCAATGCAAAATCAAGATGGTTGAGGGTAACCCTTTCCTGAGGGACAGATAAGACCTGCCCACCAGAACGTCATGACTTCAATCATGTCTCAAAAGTTTTTAAACTTTTTAAGTGTCCCAAAGAAATTTGGTATGAAATGTTGAGCCATATTTACTTGCCGTGGCATAAATATCCATAGGGCTCAAATTTTTTTTTTTCGGTGGACTGCATAACGATTGTTATGCAGATTGTTACTGCATAACTTATTAGTTATGAGCTAGTACAGCTGTTTAGGATTACAATGCAGTGGGACCGTTCTCGGAAGCCCCTGATTGATTGGTGCAGTTGCAAATGTAAGAAAATGTCTAAAAAGTGTATTTCCTCAACAAATACACACGGGGCAACACTGTGACAGTGGTGTAAGTCAATCGACAAGGAGGGATAAACTTAACCCATATGTCAGCTCTTGCTCGCAGACTGCTCTTCAGGAGTCAGCGATGGTGCCTGTCAGTTGTCACAGTCCATATCATGGCAGGTTGGTTTGCTGTCTCAGTGGAAACACTGGTCAGGAGACCAGAGTATTGCTTTGGTATAGCAGAGGTGGACCTGTTCGACAGCCCAGAGAATGCTCAGTGCTGGGTATTCTACGCACTTTCCCAGGGGTTGATGCGCTGGTGCATTGCTGGCTGGCCCAGGAAGAAACAACTATATGCGTTTCCCCCAGTGGGCCTGAGATCAGGGAGGAGGCAGAGGTCCTAGTAGTAGTCCGTTATTGGCCCAGCAGACCTTGGTTGGCAGAACTCTGCTCCATCGTGACAGTTCCTCTTTGGCAAATGCCCCTCCTGACTCAGGGATGTGGGCACAAGGGACTCAATATGTGGAACCTCCATATTTTACATCTCAAGGCACAGAGGACCCCTCAGTTAATGACACGTTTCGTGGTTCAAACACTGGGTTTTGGCTGTGCTCCCTCTACTAAGGCTTGTTTTGCCAGCAAGTGGGTTCTGTTCGTTGACTGGTGTTTGAATCCAGCAGCAGTGTCAGCATCCACCTGAAGGTATCAATCTTCAAATTCAGTTTTTTTGTATAGAATAAAAATCTATTTATAAGCTTCTTTGAAAAAAGATTTTTGCGTGAGTGACATGGCCTGGCTGACCAAGACAACAGAGACACAAGCATCGTGGAGGATAGAAAATCTTTCATCATGAACAGACAAAAACCTACGATGTGTTAAAAACGAGACAAGTTAATTCTAGCTTCAGCAATGTAAAGCAACTAGTTTAAAGCAACTAGAGAAATGTGTAAAGCAACTAGAGAAATTTACTTCAAATTGGCCCATTTACAAACATAAATTCCAAGCTCTTTCTATTCTTCACGTTTCGCAACTAGGAATTATGTCCAAGAAAACTTCCAGAGTGTTTTATCACAGTTGCTCAAGGAATGAAGTGAGTGACAAAAGAAAAAATACTTTCTAAAAAGCAGTAGAATCAATCATTTAATCATTACACTTTACTAAATGTGATGTTTAACTGCCTGATAAGTGCATGGGCGTCTCCCTCTTGTAGCTTTTTGTCTGCATTAACAACCATTGCCATCAAGAAAAAGTGATAACTAAATGTGTAAACATGTAAATTGTACTATACCGGTGCACAAGAAGTATTCGTTGCAAAGCAAGGTGTAAAACAACTTGAGGTTTGGTGTTTACAAAATCTAAAAAAGGAGCATCATGACTTAAAATAAACCAAATGACACTTCGTAACATTAAAATCATTCACACTATGTATGTGATTGGCTCATGTGGATGGTTTTGAAATGTTGAAAACCACAAAAAAATAGTATTTAGACACTTTTTGTCTGGTTGCTTTTGTCTTGTGATTTCGGATAAAAGACTATTCAAAAGACAAGGGGACAATGGCTTCCATTCAAAGCTTGGGTGGGCTGTGGATTTAAAAGAAACCATCAGACAAGTGTTGGAAAATAATTGAAACTAGTGTTGTTGTCTTCAAATCCCCATGGTAGCTTTGTGTTTGTTCAGGTGTAGTCCTGTAGTTGCTTGATATAATGTCATGTTGTGTGATAAATGTATTAATGACCCTCCAATGCAATCAGGAAAAAAATAAAGAAGCATTTTAAAGAAAAGTCTCAGCCTCAACACTCTTTTCAATGATGTGTCTGTTTTTTTATTTTTTATTCTACTGGTCTTCTAGTTGGATGTCTAAGTCTGTGTTACGTTAAAGATTATATTATTGTTTTGAAACAAAATATCAATTCATTTACAACATTTAGCATTATTTGTCACACTGTCCTTGTTGGAATATGTATAATATGTATAGTAAGACTATTCTTATTAGGTTCAAGGTCTGAAATTGACTTTTAACAGAAATGATGATCATGCCAGCTCATCCAGAACCCAGAAAAACAGAAGAGCCTAATGACCTTTTTCACTTTTTTAATTGCCTGAAAATATGTAGTCATGAGGATATCTTGCACCAAAGGTGTCAGCCATTGCAATCTACCATCCTGCTTTTTGAGTGGTTTTGAGTTATTAATCATAATTTAGATTAATTTAAAACTAATGTTGAAGTAAGACAGATATAGCATCGGGAGACTAGGCACAATGACAGGCCCTTAGATGTAGTGTCGCAGGTCCAGAGAAGTCTCTTTACTTCACCTAAGTTTTTTAGCCCCTGAGACCCACCACTTTTTTTTAACCTTGTTCGGCTGGAGGGATTTTAACCCAGGCTGAAGTGTTGTCATGTACCTGTGGTCCCAGATGGCCTCACGTCGCGTGTCTCTACGATCAGGAAGCAGGTGGAGGGTCTATGCCGCGTAGGCGGCTCCTCCACCACCTGCTTCACGCTGGAGAAACATCCTCAGTGCTCTGAATATCAGCCCGTGCCAGAGACAGCAACCTAGAGCGGCTACTAGGAGTTGACGGAGGACACACAATCAGAAACAAGGAGCCATCTTGTCCGGGGGGGCCCCCCAACATCATCAGGGGAAGAGGTCCATCACAAGTGGCCCGAGGACAGGCAACCGAGGGAGTCCAGCTGCCGTGCAGACATCGCCACCAGCTCCTTGGAGGGAGAAGGTGCCACCACCATCAGGCAGCAACCCCACAGGTCAGATCTCAGTTTAATTAAAAAAAATATCTAATAGGTTATGTGCCCAGCCAGGAGGCTTGCATTGTAGATCTGAATGCAGCTCTTGTTTTGGAGACACATTCCAGGGCGTGGCCCAGATGGCCCAGATGGCTCCCAGCTTCCGTGTCAGAGTCAGCTTCGAGTGAGACCTCCTCGGCTTGAACCTGCTCCGAGGTTGAGCCTGAATGTACAGATAGGTCTCCACCTAGTCTTCCTGCAGACCCCACTGCCATGTCCACTAGTTCATGGCCCTGCTTTGGAACTATCGAAAAAGTATTTTCCATTAGTGAAGTTAGGAAGCTTGGTGGGAGATTCCCATTATATCCCTTTGCTCATATTTAAGTTCTGGCGCAGCTGTCGACTGCAGTTGCGGTCAAGACACCCAGCTTCAATGGGATCTTATGACCTCTGTCTCACCCACAGAGCCTGCAGATTGATTCCCCTCACACAAGGTGCAGTCGAGCTGGTCCCTCCTGCCGACATGGAAAGAGGGGTACAGCCCATACTTTCTAGTTCCCTAATGCACTGGCGGGTTGCAACCGATCCTCAACCTGTCTCTTTGGAAGGCTTGTTTCCTGAGATTTCTTCAAGATGATGTCCCATTGGTCCATTTAGTTTGTCCAGAGGATTGGTTCACCATAAGTGATCTGAAGGATGCATACTTCACGTGCGTTTACTCCCTCACCACAGACCCCTTTGGTTGGCCTCGAAGATTGAGTGTATCAGTACTGCGTCCTCCCCTCGGCTTTACAAAGGTGTTTGTGGTGACTTAGTCCCGTTATATGGGAAAGGGTTTTAATCCTGGTGTACTGGATGACTGGCTGATACTGGCCTAGCCACGGTCTCAGTTGATTTGTCATAGAGACAGGGTCCTATGTCACCCCCAGCCATTGGGCATCAGATCAACCCAGAAAGGAGCCATCTGACCCCCAGCCTGAGCTTATCTTTCTGGGTATTGAGCTAAATTCAATAAACATGCGAGGCACGTTCTCCCTGGAGGTCGTGCCCTGAGCCTCCTGAAGGCAGAACACAGAGTCTGCACAAATTGGTGTTCCCTCTGACAACTCCCGAAGGTTCTGGGCATATGGGTTTTGCAGTAGCGGTTATTTCACATGTGAGACCACTCCAGCTTGGCTCAAGTTCCGAGTTCCATCACAAACATGGGATTAGGGCAACTGAAAGTGAACTCAGCACTTAGTTGCACTCTCCATCTCTGTCTTTGGATTGATGTTTGGTTCCTCCGTGTCGGTGTCCCTCTGGAGGACCTGCGATGGCGCGTAGTAGTGACCAACATTGCTTCAAAGACTGGGATGGAGTGCTGTATGCCGGAAGCTCAGGTTTGTACAGTGAAGTATGCTTCCTGGAGCATAAATTGCCTAGAGCTTGGTAGTGTCCCTAAAGCACTTCAGGGGAATGCTGCAGGGATATCACGTGTTGGTCAAGACAGACAATATGGCGGTGGTGGTGTATACAATCGACAAGGAAGGAAACGCTCACCCCATTGTCAGCTCTCAATCGCCAACTGCTCCTCTGGAGTCAGCAGTCCTTAGTCTCAGTCCATACTCCCGGCAGGTTGAACCTTTGATATATGGTCTCGGTTGATACTCCAGTCAGAAGAATGGCGACTCCATCCCCTGGCAGTCCAGTAGATCCGGGAGTGCTTTGTATAGCAGAGGTAGACCTGTGCTATACAATGCTCAGTGTCGGCTGTTCTACGCTCTGTCCCAGACTTCTCTCGGGATGGATATGCTGGTGCATTGCTGGTCCAGGAAGAAACGCCTATATGTGTTTTCCCCAGTGAGCCTTCTTGCACCCCTCCTGTCCAAAACCAGGGAGGACAAAGCAAAGGCCATAACGGTGTCACCTTATTGGCCTAATCGGCCTTGGTTCATAGTACTCTGCTCCCTCGTGACAGTCCCTCCCTGGCCAGTTCCCCTGCGGCACAAGCACCCACGTCTAGACCTCTGGAACTCCATGTCTGGTACCTTAGGTGCGGAGAACTTCTGGTCCCAAAACTGTGTCTTGTCAGAGCTTGTATTGACGGCAAGTGGGTTGGTTCATCGACTTGTGTCACTCTTGCCAAGTAGACATCTGCCCTGTTGAACTCGTGTTAAACCTTTTCCAAGAGCGTCTCGATCGAGGACTGTCTCCATCCACCCTGATGGTTACATAACCTGTCACTTTCAGTTTAAGGCAACATGCTGAGATGACACGCATTTACGGTCAGGTTCCTCAGAGGTGCCAGAAGGATTAGTCCCTCTTGGCTGTCCTTAATTCCCTCCTGGGACCTTCTGTTCTCCTGAGAGGACATCAAGGTTATCCATTGGAGCTGCTTGACTCAGTAGAGCTTAAGTTCTGTCAAATTAACAGTGCTCCTGATCGCATTAGCATCGATTGGAGAGTGGGGGATCTGCAGGCACACTCCGTCGACGAGGCTTGCTTACAGTTTGGTCCTGGTGTCACTTACGTTATTATTAGCTTAGTTCTGATATGTGCCCAAGGTTCCTACTTTCCCCTTCAAAAGTCAGATAGTGAACGTTCAAGCTCTGCCTGGAGAGGAGGTAGCACTAACCCCTGGTTCCAATTGCCTGAGAATCTATGTAGAAGGACCCTGAACCTTTGAAGTTATGGTCAGCTCTTTGTATGCTTGGAGGACAGCAGATGATAAGGAAGGTTGTCTGCAGACGATAGGGAAGGTTGCACCATTCCATGGCCCTGGAGATACCCTCCAGCTTTTTGGCTCCTCTTACTCCAACAGGCATAGTAGAGTAAGCGGATTATTCCTACGTACTCCACGTGTGTGCTCTCTATGTGGGACTACTGGCTAAATATGTTATGACCCCGGACTGAGCAGTTCCCCGAAAGGCTAACTCTAATAAACTATTGCTCTAGCTAGTTCCATCGATGCTATCTTGCCTCTAAAAGACCTTTCCCCAGTGGTTCAAGACACATTTTTTCTTGGTCCCTGACTGAAACCGTACGTGTATTATTTGCCGGAAGTTCTAAGTCCAGCCTTCAAGGTGGCGAGTACAGCCTCTGTGCATCTACATTCAGCTCAGGGATTGATGCTCTGTCCTCTGGTACAAATCAGTATGACAGAGTGTTTTGACCGACTGCCCATTAAAAAATAAGTCTATACTTAAGGCCAGGATAGAGGAGGCCCCACTCAGTTCTGAACTACCAATGTGCCCGGCTTGCCTGACCATCGATCGATGTGGAAGGACCTAGGTTGTGACATTTTGCAGGCTGTTCCTATAGTCGGTACTGATATAAGTCGTTGTGACTGACTAATGGGGAATGCAATAGTTACTTTAATAACCTCCGTTACCTGAGTAAGGATCAGAGACTTACGTCCCCTAGCCACAAAGGCAAGGTCGTGAGCAAGTCTGGTTGCCTAGGGGGTGAGTATGGCCCCAGCTTTACAAACAGGAAGAGTGTCATGCCGTTTTAATGTAAAATTTAATATCATGCATGATATGCGTATGACAACAGTAGCATTTTTTGCCGTTTTAAATCTGTTTTACTTTTTATGTTAAAGTGTTTATGGTTGTATTAAAAAATAAATTAGATGCTTATTTCTCTACATACTAAATGTATGTTTAAATTTAAAAGGCCTATATATTTTTTATGGAAGCAGTAGCCCCAATGCAAAACAATCATGGCAGCAGATAAAAGTTTAAGTCTGGAGCAGTTTAGTTAAGGAGCAGGTTAGCCGTATTACACATCTGCGGTACAGTAAGGGTGAGACTTCTACATGTCACATTTAATATGTGCGAAGAAGCTCACAAATGTAAGCTGTTCCTTCCATGGATAACCTGTATCTCTCATGTAGATACGTTTCAGGAAATGCTAATTCACTTAATTCATATTAAGTGCTCGTCTACCAGTCACCAAAATATGCACAAGATTGGGAAGAAATCATTGTTCATTGTTACAGACTCCAGTAAAAGGTCACTTAAAAGTTTCTTTTATAACCTCATTGGACAAATGTAAGCGTGCGATGTAAGTAGTGTTGCATAAGTTACAAGGGTGACAAAGATTGTTTCATGATACCCAAAACCCAGAATTGGTGCAAACTAATCGTGAATTTAGCTGGCTAACAAGTTAATCCAGCTTCAGGGTCCAGGCCCCTAGAATAAATGTTGCTCAATGATTGTGGTTTGGAACACAATCTGTTTAGGAATGTATAATCATGTTGTCAACATGACTGCTTAAATAGTTTAAATAAAAAACAATGACTGGGCCATTTCTCTGATAAATGTTTACAAGTTCCTTCAGTGCTTCCGTCATATCTTCGATCTGAGTAAACTCCTCCCAACAATTCTGTGTTGTAAAGGTGCGTGAAGCCTGTGACGATGTGCGTTTTGCTCGGGTCTAAAGCAGGGGTCTCAAACTCAACTACTGGAGGGTCACAGACCCTTTAGGTTTTATTTACTGTTTATTAACTGTTTCAGGAGACAATCCAGTAGCTTCAACCAAAGTCAGACTATCTTAATCAGTGGATTCAGCTGTGTTCAGTAAAGGTTGGAGCAAAACTATGCAGGGCTGCGACCCGCCAGGAATCGAGCTTGAGACTTTTGGCCTAAAGGCATCATGCCTGAAGTCTAACCCCGAGCACTCGTGAAGGCGCATCGGTGCGGAGTCGGACAGGAATCAGAGCCCGGAGCTCGAATCAGAGCCGCGTGTGCCGAAAGGCATCCATGCTCAGCCTGAGTAGTCCTTGCTATCTGGAATGGAGGTTGGTTTATATGACTGATTTTGACAAGGGGAACATTATGGGAAGTCACTGACCCCTCGTGCCCTCCATAGTAACCATATGGCAAATCACCTGATCTATAATCAAATTCATGGAAAGCAGGCTGAATGTATTTCATAAATTTGCATTATTGGGTTATTTTCAATCCATCATTCATGCACGCCTACAGTACCCCATATATATTTCCACCTAAACCCAGTCTGCAATCGTGAAAATGTAAAAAAATGGGCGGGTTACATTAATTTTCATGACTTTCCTGCTCCGTTTTAAAGCAACACTATTTGAAATTTGTGACAAAGTGACACGTCTTTTGGCTTTGCGGTCAAGCGAATATTACTGTTTCACTGTAGTCATATATAACTAAGTATATATATAAGTATATATCCTTTCTCTCTTTGCTCAATAACTCTTTGTATGTTAAATAATAGCTGCATAATGTTGTTGCACTCTTTCAATAAAACCATTTTAATATGTTCATTTTGTGCAGCTCTTCATCTAACTTCACAGAGGGAAACATAAATATAACAATCTACTCATTCTAAACTAATGTAAATATGCACAATAACATTAAGACAAAAGAACAATACATGCAGAGGAGTTTGATTTTATGTATATTGATATGTTTATTTTATTCATAAAATTCTATGAGTGAATACAGAAAGGTATGACTCTCTGAAAATAAATATTTTTTAATTCATTCAGAATGAATATATGCGCATAATGCTTTGTAATGTATTGTAAAACATAAACTTGAGAGCTGTCAAGTCAATTAAGGCCAGATGTGTTTTAGAAACCTTACATCAGTGCTGCACATTTAGCAAAACGGCCAATCTCTGTGGATCAATTACATATAATCAGCCAACATACGCACGTCTTTATCAATGACATAGAAGGGTAATATAGTACTATTGCGTTTTCTGAAACAATGGAAGATCGGCAATTACATTTAATTTAAGAAAACTAATAAGCTGCCAATTGCCTGTCAAGTAAACAAAATTTCCCTTTTGAGAGAAAATAAAATATTTATAAAATTAAAAGAGAGAATTAAAAGTCATAATGTGACTTTAGTCAAAGTTAATAGCAGAAATTGTGCTGAAGATTTTTTCCAACAATTCCAAAGCAACCCAATAGGTTCTCACGATAGAATGCTGAAAACAGTCGATGTTATTAACAAAAGATTTCACTGACCTGCTATTATGTGTCTCATTATAGCTGTAAAATACTTTTCAAAACATAGGTCAGTCAACAAGTCACTGTGCGCCTTTCATGAAAACGGGTTTCATTTAAGAAACGTACAGATTACGCCTATTGAGAGGTGTTAGTTGTTTAAACATTTCTTGCAATATTTTTTTTTTGATAACAACATATTTGTGCATTTCCAGTCCTCATGTGGGACTGCATGAGCACATATATATATACAATGTATTTATCTATTATTATTATTATTATTATTATGTATTTTTTTTATCTGTTTAAAAAAGGTAAAATCCACTTGCTATTCCCATCACTTCAACTTTTTAAATATACAGTAACTTTGGTACAAACACATGTTAATGCAACAACTCAACATTTGCTTTTCTGCTCATTTAGTTTTGTGTTTTGTAAATAAAAATTTGAAATCTAGAGTAAAATGAACCAGGAAGAATTTAGGCCAGGTTAGAATTAACCAAATTTTGTCAATGATGTCCAGGTAAACGTTGTTTAAACGGTTAAATCTTTTTAACCAATAATCAATATTTAAAATCAAACTCCTCTGAATTTATTGCTCTGATTCATTAATGTCACTGTGCATATTTACATAAGTTTAGAATGGGTATATATTTAAATTTACCTCTGAAGTTACTTAAAATTAACGTATTGAAATGGATTTATTGAAAGGTTGCAACGCTATTCAGCTATTATTTAACTGACATAAATTCATTGAAAAAGAGAGAAATGAGAGTTGAAGCTTTTACAAAAACTATGCTGAAGAAGCTATTGTGCTGCCGCAAACAATACATTTACAATATATACAATCACCTCTACAATAAATAGATGAACACGATGGAAAAAAAACATAGAATTGGCAACTGCCTCATTAGTGTAGTGTAGCAGTACATCTAGCAGTCAGTCTTGAGAATTCGTGTAAAATGAAAGCTATCAAGTGAAAATAGTGTTCCTTTAAGACGGAGCGGGAAAGTCATGAATATTCATGTTCCCGCCCATTATTCACGGGCCCAGATTATGTTGATACCGGCCGCTAGGTAGGCTATATGCTAATCATTCAATTCTGCTTCCAGACTCTTTTTCTCAAGCGACGTTGTCATGAGCTCCAAGGTAAGGTCAGATGAAAGTAATATTTTTGAAACGTAAAAGTGTTGTTCGCTTTTTTATTCGACACTTCAATGTAGTTCTTGTTCGTTCTCATCGTTTGACAGACAAACACTCTTGGTTGTGTTGTGAGCCTTTCCGGGTCACGTGTTGCTTGTGGTGGTCTTGTGGAACGTGAAGGCGATGTGAATCGTGTTTTGTGTTTTGGGGGTCTGTGTGATGAAGGTTCTTCGAGAAACGGCGGAAATTGTCCAGCTGTACCGCGATCTGGCTCGCTTTCCTTCCGTGAGCCGGGCTGATGTGGGTCCAGTCATCACTTCTCGATACGGTGGCCAGTACTCCAACATTTACACAGGTCTCGCACAGACACAATTTCACTCGCACATGACTCCCAATGACTGGATATAAAAGCTCGCAATTAATAACACCAGCTAATTAAAACTTAAGTTAAGTGTAAAACAATGCAACGTGTCTGATGTACAGCTCATGCCAATGTGAAAAGTATGTTTTCCAACTTTTCTTAAATTATTTTCTTTTGTTTGTGTATGCTCGTACTTGCGTGTGCTCTGTTTTATTTTTTTTATGTAAAGTATTGATGAAAACAGAAATATTTTTTAAATTCATAGTTATATTTCTAGAGATCCTTTTACTGTTTGTAAATAATGATGACGTTTTAGTGTATTTCAGTGTGTGTTTCAGGATAGCTGCAGAGCGCCATGTTTCTCCCTCATCTCTCAACAAGAGTTCCTCCAGCTAATGTTAAGTGGAAGGTTGAAAATGTTGGAGTTAGGTAAAGTTGTTGAAGATAGTTGTTTCAAGAGAGTAATTTCACTCAGATAAACGTCTATGTGGACTGAAATGGGGGAAATCCTTTAGTACAGCGAGAGCCTAATCGAAGGCAGTCGCCAGATCGAAGTAACATTAAATGCTCCATCTGCAGAGACAATATTATTAATACCTTTAATATTTTAATTAATAATCCATGCCAAACGTTGACATTACAATGTCTAACATCAGCACTTCCTTCTTCGGCATTGTTAAAACAAGATGTAGAGTGACGAGAAAACCTGACAGCTTTATCGTTCCATTAATTTATTGTACTCCAAATATTTCTAATAACGTAAATATGCGAGGATCTGCAAAAGACCATGGCATGAACAGAACAAAAAACACACATTGAGTAACATCACGGCAGCATCCCACCTGTTCAATTATCATGGTTTGTTAAAAAAGTAATTTTAAAGCCGGGATTACCTTTTGCTAATGGTTAATAAAGTGATTTTTCTTCTACAGTTATAAATAAAAATATTGTTCTAGGCCTGTAGTTGGGTTAAAACAATTATGCAGTAAATTTATTTAAATGTATAAATTGCATGATCACAATGTGCAAGTAATTGTCTCTTGCTGTGCACTAGGTGAGAACATTTCCCACTTGAATATGAAAAAAAAACTAATTTAATTTTATACCTCTCTCTTTGTTGCGCAATTTCCATATACAGTAAAGGTTGAAGCACCCTGGAGCAAGACTGGAGCAGTTTTTACAGGGAAGCTTATAAACAAAGAACAAGCAGTTGCAGTCTTTTTTTTATCTAGAGAAAATCTATGACACAGCATGAAAATATTGGATTTTCAAAAATTTGATTAGCCTTTAAAAGATATGCAAAATCAGCTTCAGGTGGGGGAACTTGTAAATTTTCATCTCCAATTTCTTGTCAAACCAAACTTTTCAAGTTTGCACAATAACAAAGCATACCATATAGGTCTGTATTATCAGTGACACTTTTTGTTGTAAATGTAAACAGTATTGCTAAATTCATCATGTCTATGACCTCTGTTTGGCATATAGGGGAATATATGGTGAAAGGCAACTTCTGCCCTGAATAAACAAAATAAATACATGTAATTACTTCAGATTTTCCAAAACAAATAATCTGTGCATATGCAATCTTTACACCATGATGAGAGACCACCCAAGTTGTCAAATGAGGAAAGTTCCTTGGACTTATTTGGGATAGCAAGTTAATCTTCATGTTCCGCATAAAGCAAATGGAATATTTTACAAGTTTTAACCAGAACAAAATGGAGTACAGATTTTAAGGTACTTTGAAGAATCTAATAGTCAGATTGCTTCATTCATGTTTGGGTAAATGTATAAATTCTCAACTAACCAATCAGATGAAGCGCTAATTAAGATCTCAGTGAAGAATAAATGCGCTGACTTACCTGCTAGTAAACCGTGTCCTTTCTCCACTTGTAAATAAAAAAAATCTTGTATAAGGGTTAATGCAATTGTACAGTATATTTGTTTAAATGTACAAATTTGAAAACACACGATCATAACGTACAAGTCATTGTGTCTCTTGCTGTGCACTGGGCGAGATCCTGTTTTGTTGGAATAAGAAAAAAAATCTCATCCAATTTTACAAGTTTTTCTTCCATTGACTCACTATTTTTTTAATTGATTTGCTTTGGCACAAGTAGATGTGCCTCCCACTTGTTAATCAAATCAGTTATGCAACAGGTCTTAAGGAAGCTGCTCATGGCACATTGCTGATGTTTTGGAAGTATAAGTAAAACTTAAAGTCTTGTATTTCACCTTTTTGTCATAACAGTTTGTTAAGCAGTCAGGATATATATATATATATATATATATATATATATATATATATATATATATATATATATATATATATATATATATATATATATAAAAATATATAAATATAATTAAACTACAGCAATATTAGTACACAGATAAACATGTCTTTGAGGGGGATCTGACAAGCTTTTATTTACATATTTGGCTGAATGGGTCCATAGTTTTCAGACATAAGAGCCACATGATATAAGCCTCATGATATAAGCGATCATGATCACGATGAGAAAACACACTGGTTTTGAGAACTTTGTGGTATCTGTAGTCTCGCACAGCTTGACATCAGACTAAATCCACACATTTCTGTCGTTTGCTGGCATCGTGTTTATGAACGAGTCAGCGGAAACTTGTGTCTTTAGGATGTGCAATCGGGAAGTGAAGATTAACCCTTTCCTGAACAACCACACTCATCAATGTCTAATTGGACATTCTGTCTAATGTCTTTCTTTCAGGCCGCCACCGAAGATTTCTTGACTGCTGCTCAAAAATCTAGGAAATTGCGAGTCTCTGGCGATCGTCCGAGCCCAGCTGCTCGCTCCTCTTTGTCTGCTGTCTGCTCCAGTGAAATATCGAATCTTGCGTTTGATGACAGGTCAGACTCCCATTGAATTTGATGATGCGACCTCCATCACTACATCAAAGAGGGACGATGCATCTCCTGAAATCACTTCTACCCTTGATGGCGCAGTAGCGAGGTTTTATGAAGCCATTCACCAGGTGGAACAGATTGGCTAGATCGGGAGCTAGCTAGCTCCTGGAAATCACCTATTACAACGAGGTTACCTGGCTCTCTTCTCTTGCGCACCTTGATTGGGCAGTAGCGAGGGAATTTGATGTGATTACCCAGGTGGAACAGACTCTTGTTTTACTTGACTCATTGCCTAGACAATCTTGCCTCCAGGCATAATCAGTCGCCACACCCACTGCCAACTTGACGCAAAGAAAAACTCCTTAGTCCTACTCTCATGATCAGTACCCTCTTGATCAGTACCCTCTCAGAAGATAATGTCTTGGAGCAGCTGGAATTTGTTGACGTAAGAGCAGCCTTTGTATCCCCTGTGTAAGATCAGGGAGGATGAGGGAGTAGAGGTCCTAGTAGTGGCCTAGTAGTGTTCATAGAACTCCGCTCCTTAGTGAGAGTGCCCCCTTGACCAATTCCCCCATACCCAGACATATGGAATCTTCATGTCTGTCACCTCTTAACCCACGAGGTACTGGAGCACAAATTAAGCCCTGGTGGAGGCCAACTCCACCTCATACACAACCTGCCCCCTGCAGTTAAGAGCTGAACCCATTAGGGCAGGGGTGTCAAACTCAATTCCTGGAGGGCCACAGCCCTACACAGTTTTGCTCCAACCTTAACTGAACACACCTGATTCCACCGATTGAGCTCCTCTGGGTTTGTTTGAAGCTATTTGTGTGTCTCCTGAAATAGGGTTGGAACAAAAACCTGCAGGGTCTGCGGCCCTCTAGGAATTGAGTTTGACACCCATGCATTAGGGGAACTGCGGCGTCCTGAGCGATGACACAGATCTGCAAGACTGCGGGTTACTGGACACTTTGCCAGGTACTGTAATCTGTGCATTGAACCATGCTGGGTGGTGGCAGAACCAACTGAACTGTGTTCAGCTTGGCTTGCACTAGTGTTGTCAAAAGTCCTGGTACTTCGATAATGATTTCTTAATTAGTGATGGTACCGAGGACCCGGTTGACCCGGTTCTTGTCGTGTTGTCTGTAAGCTGCGCAGTTGCATTTTCTACATAATAACAAAGACATGGTGACTGGCGGAGCTGATGATGCTCTTGTTGAGAAGAAAGGAACAAAGAGCAACGTTGCAGCTGATGATCAAGGGAACATCTTAGACAATCATAAACCAATTTGCAAACGATGCTGGCAAAGTTTTATATCGAAAGGTGGAAACACCTCCAACTTAATAAAACACCTCAGACAGACTCCCAGATTTGATGGAGATTTGATGAACTCAGATTGATGGAGTTCAAGCGGGTAGGTTTTTATTTAAATTTATATTTGAAGTACTGCTGTCGATTGTTGGAAAAATTGATACTCATGAGACATGATTTATGAACACAATCGCAAACAGCAATTTATTACTTTCCAAACATGAAATAAGCTCATACTTGATATCAATGAAGAATAGAGAGAGAGAGAGAGAGCGAGAGAGAGAGAGCGAGAGAGAGAGAGAGAGCGAGAGAGAGAGCGAGAGAGAGAGAGAGAGAGAGAGCGAGAGAGAGAGAGAGAGAGAGCGAGAGAGAGAGAGAGAGCGAGAGAGAGAGCGAGAGAGAGAGAGAGAGCGAGAGAGAGAGCGAGCGAGAGAGAGAGAGAGCGCCCCTAAACCCTTGAGATTCCTTTCAGTATAAATCCTGCCCATCTACATCACTTCCTGTTCCATTCCAAGTAACATACAAATTCAATCTTATTGGAGAATTACTTGCAATGATTAAATATTCTATTACATGATGGAATAAATAAATAAACAAATAAATAATTAGTCACACCATTTTTTTAATTAATCACAATGACATGATTGAAACTCTTTTACGTCTATAAATGTAAAATGTAAATAATTAATTCAAGATTTTGCCATGTAAACAACATGTAATAAATAATCAAATCCTGCAAATTAACTTTTTGCTTCTCTTCTTTGGTGGCTGTTGTCCATCCAATCTTCATCCATGTGAGATTAGTGCTGTCCTTCCTTTTAGAGAGTCTGAGGTAAAATTGTGTTTGAATATAATTATAGGCTGATCATCCTCCATTCACTCCTTAATTTTGTAAGTGGCACAAGGCTGGAAATAGCACTGATCAGGAGAACATTTATTTTATTTACATTATATTGTTCAACAGCATTTATGTCTTCTTCAACTTTTTAATATTTTTTGACATTGTTGTACTGAACTTATTTTTATTTTATGCAGCATACCTTGACAGTGGACATGCGCGCACGCACAGTTTTTTTAAGTGCCCTACACATCCCACACCCAACAATCTCGCCCAACATTTAGCCCTCGCACTTTCAAAACTCCTGTCGTTAAATTAAACCTGATCATTTCGTGCAGCATGAGGGCCGTGCAGGACAGGTGTTCACATGAAAGTAACGTTAACCTCAGGCAGCAAACATGTTACGAGCTCCTTAAGTGTGCTTTAACTTGACCTTGATTTTCCCATTCTCTGGCCACTTCGAGACGGTGATCCACACATGTCGTTCTGCCTTTCCTCAGTTTTAGACACAGTTAGACCAAACGCAATTTCAACAAAGAGCTTTGGGATGCCTCACTAGTTTTCATTGCTCACAGAAGCTCAACAGTCCCAAAGCTCTGTGCGTAGAACAAGAGTAAAACAGTACAAAAAAGGACATTAGCAGCAGAGATAAAATTAAGAAAAACTGATAAAACAAAATAGAAAATGAAATCCAGGGCTACTTAAAAGCAATGTAAAGTATGTCAACAATCATAAGCCAGTTAAAAAAAGAGTTTTAAGATGAGTTTTAAAAATGTTGTAGCTTTGTGTATCCCTGAGCTCACCTGGTGTTGGTTCATAAACAGTGTTCACAGTGTTGGTGGATAAACAGAAAAAGCCCTGTTTCCCATAGTTTTACTGCGAGTGCATGGAACAGACAGAAGCTTAGACTGTGAGGAGTGGAGCGTACAACTCTGGTTGCAAGTGATTAAAATAAAGATGGGTCTAAAATTGTTTAGATGGTCTAGGACAGCATTGTCATTCTTAGCAGCAGTTTTAAATGAAGCTGGGATGGTACCCTTATGTAGAGACTCGTTCAGAACTCTGAGAACGACAGGTGACCGCACATCAATGCAGGGCTTAAAAAGAGCTGAAGGGACTGGGTCGGGCACAAGTGCTTCTTTTTTAAAGTGTTTGAGACTACAGTTTTTTTTTTTTTGTAACAGTGATATCATGTATAAATTTATTATAAAAGCTGAGGTTTGTTATTTACTGAGAAGTTAGAACAAATGTTTATTACAATGCTATGCTTTTAATAATAATAATAATAATATTATACAATAATAAAGTTCTGTTCAGTCATGGCATAGTTTGTTTACTTATGAACGTAAACCTTTTTTTGATTAAAGTGTAAGTTATTCAATCATGTTTATTGTCATTATTCAGCTATATAAATAAAAGTAGTTTACTCTATTCATATTTTTGTGCTTTACCTTGGTAGTGACATTGGTACAGAGGACTGTGGATTTTCACTAATATCGGTACCGAATACTGAAATTTTGGTACTGTGATAACGCTAGCTTGCGCCATTCACTAGTGATCCGTCTGCCATTTTGCCGCAAAAGTCTCACAGTGGCAAAATGGTCGACAGGAAGTCATTTTGCTTGCGCTTCATCATTGTAATGAGTGTATGTGATGACGTAACCAATGAGCGTACACTCTTGGCTTTTTCTAAGTGTGCTGAGTGAGGAGCACACCGGGGCAGAGCTCCCATAGTAGTTATTGACATAGGTCTGCAATGCTTGTTTGAGGAACAGGGGTAGCGAATGCAACAAAAAGTGTATTTTTTTTGTGTGTGAATGAGTTCAATCAAAATTTCTGTAGCCATGAAATGGCCATGTTGCCGTTAAGACTTAAAGTTTAAAAGGAAAAGAAAAGAGAATCTGGTACTCTAGCGCTAACTCATGCACAACTTATCAATGACAAGTTAAGATCTATCTTATCTATTGTAATACCTTCCTTAAACTCATTTCAAGGTAGGGTAACCTTTGTTATAATCAATACTATTCTGA
Organism: Danionella dracula; assembly: GCA_900490495.1. Classification (NCBI taxonomy): domain Eukaryota; kingdom Metazoa; phylum Chordata; class Actinopteri; order Cypriniformes; family Danionidae; genus Danionella; species Danionella dracula. Next base: position 17,083,709 of record UELW01000334.1, read on the forward strand.
ACTGCAGAATTAAAGTTATGTACAAAAAATGAGGGATTAATCTACTTGCTTTTATTTTTTCAAATGCATGAAGTGTATTTCTCTCCTCTATTTTATCTTAGAGTGGACTCAGAGGGACCTGGAGAGAAATGAAAATGTGAAGTTCTGTCGTCAGTACATCGTGTTCCATGACGAGAAGTCAGTGGTTTATTCAGGACCCTCTGGAAACTGCACCGAAATCAAGGGAGAGTAGGTTCATTTCTTGACACAGGGAAAATGTATGTCCATAAAGACATGGTTTGGGCGATGAAACTCAAAGGGTTTTACTATTATTACCCCTTAAATTATTTTGTGTGGCCCTCCATAGGCACTTAATCCCTGACCAGTTATGAGAACTGTTCATTAGGGGTCTAGCACCAACGGTGAAAAATTTCGGTCCCAAAAAAATAAGGCTCTGAAGCGCCACCTAACACGTTTTTGCAGGTGTTGGGCAACCACATACCTCATACGTTCATTCATTCATTCATCTTCATGTCGGATTTATTCCCTTTCGGGGTCGCCACAGCAGAATGAACCGCCAACTCTCTGGCATATGTTTTACGCGGCGGATGCCCTTCCAGCCGCAACCCATCGCTGGGAAAATACCTCATACAATGTACATGAAAAAATTTAAGTGTGTCTATCTTGTGATTCTGAACAGATTGATATGGTAATGTTATACTAATCTTATAACACCGACTCTAGTTTTTACGAGTTGTTTGTCTAACACTATGGATCGTCTTTACTAAGTACCGAACTATACAAAGCTTTAAATGTAAAGTGCCTTTTCACCTTGTTTTGAGTTTTTGAAGACGACGACAAGTGAAAAAACTCGAAAGGCCGGGAGGCGGTGCCTTTGCTCCGGTGGAAGCATCGTCCGAGACCCCTCCCATCGCTGCTTGCAGCTTTAATTTTGTTTGAGGTTGAGGTGACAAAATCTTGTGGAAAAAAAACACATTTTTGCAGTGGCCATTTTTGTAAATTTTTTACTTCTGACTCCATATTATTTCAGTGGGTAAACTCCTCTAGTCCAGTGATCACCAAATTGGCCAGATCCAGACTGCGAAGGGATTCTGACTGATCCCTCACATGGGCTGAACTTGTTATATTTACCAATGTCAATTTAACATCACGTAAAAGTCTGGTACGGTCCATGCTTTTTTTAGTTCTGAGAATCATGTATGTGCGCACGCAGCGTGCTTTCTCCACGACCATATAAGGCGCAAAGCAGATTTTTTTTATTTTAATGTGTCATTGACTCCTGCAACAAACACGTTATACACAATTGGTGTTAACACCTCCCTGTGTCAGTACAATTTTTTTTTCCAAATGGTGGATTTCAAGTTCTCTAAACGGCACAAGAGCCACAGCTGCCTCTTTTCATGTTCCAAAAACTGAAATCACTGTCATGTCTGAAACTAATTGTTTAAAAACTATTGTAAGAGAGAGAAAACTGATACTGATGATATTGTTTTAGTTTCAATATCATCTGAGGTATCTTTACCACTCAGCAATTCAATGGAAGGCTTAATGACACATCATGTATTCCAACAGTAAGAAGAATTGCATTCTGATCAGAATGTGAGCGTGCCACCTCTTTCTCACTGCTATATGGTAACAAATCAAGTTACCATATGCAACAGAATGAGAAATGACTGACAGGAGTGCAAACCTATTAAATTGAGATGCTGTAATATTTAAGCACGCTATTGCGGGCTTTAGTGAGACGTCATTTCTGCCTGTTGGGTCACCTAAGATTTAGCCAGTGGTATGATGTACTTAGATTAACTTGTTTCTTCATTAACACTGTATTTAAGTTGCTTTATGGTTTCATGCAGGCGTTTATTCTCTTCCCTGAGCTACTGGATCATCCTAGGACCATCACTTTGCATATGTATATTCTGCAACACCTCCATCACAACCCTTTTCCTTCCACTTGTTAAGGGGTGCCATCTCGGCAGCTCACTCTATTGGCTACGAAACACTCTGAATTTGTGACTGTTGCTGTCGCTGCACTGATGGATATATAGTTCAGTATCCACTGAATTCTACCTCATAATCCTCCAAATTAAGTGGTGGACTTGATTGTCTCTTTCTTGAGACATCATGCTCCATTTGCCATTGACTCACTTCCTTTCATCGTAGTCCATGTAAATCACTGTGATCTGGGCTCGGAAAAACCAATGTTAAATTGTTGGATTCAAAAGGACTTTGTATTTGTGATTCAACTCAGTTGGGATCCACACGTGACATTGGTCAGAATGCAAAGTCCTGAAGTCAATTCAAACTTGAATTTAAGTCTCTATATATGTATTGTTTTATGGTGTTCAATTAATCCTTTAATCTTTTACACCTTCAACCTTTTTATTTATTTTTCTCAGGTTAGGTTAAGTAAGTCTATCTGCCTTAAATTCTAAGATTTAAATGCTTAGAGCTTGGTCAGAAGACTCTATTGTGGTCAGTTCTTTCTCTTAAGATTTTACATTTAAAGTATTTTATCAAAGATTAAAAATAATTTTTAAATGAAAAACTCTATAGTCAGTAATTGCAATCAATTAAATTTATTTTAATTAATCACTTTTTAAATATATTACAGAACATAATAATCACCATAAAGTAAAATACTACTTATCCAATGTGGATAAAAGTTTGTTGGTTTTCAATGTGCTTTAAGTTTTCTCGGCCTCTCTTGCCTTTTGGTCGTCAATGTTCAGCTGTCTTTCTCTGGCTTTGTCTTCCGGCACGTCTGTCTGCTCAGTGCATGTCTTCATGTTTTATACCCGTTATGACGCATTCTAAACTCAACAGTTCATTGGTTCTTCATTCATGCTTTTTCCTCCTGCCACTGCACGTCCAACTCGTGTCATGTTCGCACTAACTTTTTTGTCCACCAGGCAGCCTCACAGATGTCCAGAGCTAACATTTGCCCACTTATTTCACCTTTCACCTAGATCTGCTCTTTGCATGCAGAATGCTCAAGAATACCTCTCTTGCAAGACAACTCCAGCACTTCGTCATTTAGTGTTGTAATACATGTAATGTCTTTAAATTAGGCATGAGAATGAAATTATAATAGAATTGCAATTTCTTGAAGTCATACAACAGTATGAGTGTGGTCTTTCGACAGAGAAAATAATTACTAGAGTTTAACTGAAGACAGAATTTTAAATGACAACAATACAAATTATCGCTCTATAGAAAACCACTACTAATGATACAAATCTACAAACAGTATAAATTATTAGTTCAGTAACTGATTTCCCAGCACTAGACAAAAGGATATCAACAGACTGTTATCTGATTAAATATTAAGTATTAACCGCTTAGCAACACATGAGGCAATAGCCAAGTTAACATCAACACGACTGAAGTAAACTAAACTTCCTATAAACAGGTAAAGAAAAGCATTCAAAGTAGCCCAAAATAACTCCATTGCTTATATACATATACAAAGTATATGTATATACTTTGGTCTGAACATTACCTCCAAAGCACAACTCTTAAGCACCTAAGACTTCTATAGTTTATAACCTTAAAACAAATGTAGGCATCTTTGTTGGTTGTTTTGGCTTTAATGATATTAATCCCACATCTTTTTATTTATTTAAAAATTTTTAGAAAACAAATCTAAAGTGAATCTGTGGTTTGGGGAAGAAAACTACTCCATAAAGCTCATGGAAATTATTTTAGTTTAAAAACTGTTCAGAAGTTTTAATAGCGCTAGGGATGAACTGATGCGTGTAATCATGACATACACTGACTTGATGTGCTCTGTGCTCAGACTGCTCAGTGTGGACTCTCCGTCTGGTGAAATGAAGGCAGTACTGAGAGAAAACACAACTAAAGGAGAAGACAAGCAGTACCTGGAGGTCAGACTCTTCGCCCTCACTTAAACGTCTATATTTAATTTCAAAACATGAATTAAAAAAGCAAGTATTTCTTTTTTTATTACAAACATATGGATTATATTTTTTCCATATCCATATGATAGATTTATATTTCTGTCTTGGCTAAAATATTCATGGCGCTTTTATTTATTTTTGCTCAGAAGATTCTAATGTCAGCTGTTAGTGCTAGACTTTCACTGCTTCACAGTGTTGCACTCGCTCTTATTGAGCGGTGCAAACTTGTATTATTTTTAAACAGTTTAAGTTTATCTGACCAGAATCCAAACGATTGTTTTGCTTATTCTGGAAAAATATTAAAGCTATAGACTGAATGTGTCAAAATGTGACAAGCTGCATTTTTTATAGCTCAGTTACAAACTCAGAATATCAGACAGATTTGCAATTAACAATGATATTAGCAGTTTGTCCACAATTTACATTTTTTTATGACTATGAAATAAAATTTTAGTTTAATTAAATTTACAAAGGTCTCTCTGAGCAACTTAAGGGGGACAAATTTTTCTAACATGGTTTTTAGAGTACCTGCTCCTCAAAAGGTCTCCATTTTTTAAGGAAGTGAGTTATAATCTTGTCAAACATTGTTTATTTTTTCATGATTCTTATGCATTTTGTTATTTTGTAACCACACTTTTTTTTAATGCGTTAATTTGAAATTGTTTCTGTGATTTGTTTCCGTGTGGATTCTGTGTTGTTTCCAAATCTGGTTCAGATGGAGTTTGAAGCAGTTATCTGAGCTTTTTAACGGTTGCAGCAGCATTTGCTCACAGAGCTCCATATGGTTAATGTAGACCGAGCAAGGGTTTGTACTCCGGCTCTCTGTGCTAAAACATATCTTGTGAAATGTACAGGACCACACAATCACATAACATATTTAATAACGTGATTAAACACAGAACAGATGCGTCAAACCATCAGAATGTGTGTGTTATTGCTACAGATGCACTCATCTCATACAAATGCAAAGACACTAGTTTTGAAAAAGAACAGTTTGAGCCTCAGATAAATGAGAAAGTTTTGAGAGCGAAACAGTTATTGGTAAAGATTGACAAGATAATTTTAGTTTATGACAGACATCATTATCTTGGTTTATATAACTTGTCTTTTATATGTTTATATATCTTTTCATTGTTGCTATAATTCCCAGCCACTAATAGGAAGCGTTGAACTCCAAAGAGCTTTGGCTTGGAGCTGAAAGAAGCTTCTGATTGGTTGATTTGAACTTCAATGGTTAACGAGTCTGTTAACTGGATAGATTCAGTCATTACAGCATTCAGGCAGTGCTCGTGTGGATGTGATTTTCTTTTTTTATTATAAAAATAATAATTTTAATAAATTACTGGGTATGTGTGGATAGGGCCTTAGACTGGTGTGACCATTATGAATCTCAGATATAGCTCTACCAACGGGTCACAAGTGTATGTCACTTTCGAAAATTACTCTTAAATCATAAAAAAGAGGATTTTTTTTCTCAACTGTATTTTTGCTAAGCAGCTTGAGGTATTGGCACCTGGGAACACTGCCAGACTGCTCCGAACTTCACATCACTGCTTGTGGCTATGTTTTATTATTATAATTAAAATGAAATAGTTGTCCATCTGTTCAGGCTCAATAGCCTTTTTTCTATTACAGCATATTATAATATTTTTAAATCAAACATTTAAAATTAAACTGCTGAGCACATCTGAGTATCATTTTCAGCAATTCACTTCATATTTCCCATTTTGAACTTGGTCTCCTAATTAAGCTGCAAGGTTCCCATTTAGTGGTGCTGTTGCTTTATATTAAATGTTAACTTGTTAGTGAGAGCAAGTCAAATACAGAACTGTAACAAGTACTGGTTATGTTCTTCTTGGAACAGAGGGGAACACTGTCAACAGCTTCTCTTATCCTTTTGTGTGTAGATCTGGCACAAGAACAGGAAACTGAAGTGCTTGAATCTGACCACTCTCAACAAACATGGCAAAGTCTATGAGGATGGTGAGAATATAATTCATCTTGTGAAAAACAAAGTGTTAAATGCCCTGGCTAACTTCATCTGCCAGTGAACAAAAAACTGAACAGCAATAGGAAGGGAACCATTTTATTGTTCACCCCTTTGATGGTGCAGTCTTTATTTATTATTTACCTCATTGCAAAACATATGTGAACATTTAAGACTACCATATAGACAGGTCCACATGCCCTGTGAGTTGATGAGGCAAATCACTAAATCTTCCCAATTCTCCAATCTAAATGTGCACCTATTTAGCCAATGTAACCAATGCACCTATTTAACCAATTTAACTCATAACTAAACTACTATATTGGCACAATTTATTTTTTACCAGGTCAGCCATGGCTTGACGACGCTCAAACTTTTTTTTTGCATTCCACCTACGCACTACACAAAAAGTTTGAAATTGCTGATTGTCAAAAACATGATTGACAAATTATTTAACAAATCTTTTCAGTAACGGAGTGTCAGTGAAGCAGTTTCTTTCATGTAGCCATGACCATACTAATATATTGTATGATTACCCTTTACATTGGAAATAATTGTATTTTGTGTCCAGACTTGGCTATATTATTTATATTTTTAGAAATTAGTGTCAAAAAAAAAAATCAGACACATTCTTAAAGCAGTTCAAGGTGGCCTATGGAGTACTGGTTTGAAATTGTTTAGAGTATTTTCCCACATTATGTGTAAGAATAAACCTCAGATAAATGGGAAGTAAACAGTAAAATTGTTGGCATAGACTGCCAATTAGGATTGGGTCGATAGACGATGTCAGTGTCCAACACGATGGCAGATAGACACGAGATGCTTTTGCCTCTAAGATGCCTCCTGATCTGCTCTAAGATGGTTTGCTTCAGGTCTCCTGTGAGTTTCACTTCGGACGTGTCTCGTGTCTGTCCTCTTTCATTCGATGTAAAGCCAAAGTGTTGCCAGATAGGTGAATGTACTCCTTTTATACTATTATAAAGCCATGCCATTATAACGATACAGATCACTCTCCCAGAGTCCCGCAAAGTCCTGTGACATTAATTTTTTTTAAACCGGGCTAATGTGGACGAAAAACAGATCATAGATAAAACAGACAATAAAACATATCAGAGATGAAAGCAAGGGATAATGCAAATGAATTTTTTAAATATATTTTTTCCCATTGTCTTGTTATTTGTTCCCAGATCAGTTTGGCTCTTTGGTCTGGTCTCATTCAGAGACTCATCTGCTGTATGTGGCTGAGAAGAAACGACCAAAGACTGAGTCCTACTTTCAGGTTTTTATGCACATCCAGACACGTGTTGTATGGTTGTGATCTGCTTTCTTGTAATATTAAGCTGATTTAAATAATATGATGTGTTCAAGTGTCGACAGCTCCTCAAGCCATTCCATTTCCGCTCCATGATTTCAGAAAGAATGCAACCCATGTTTACACCGGACACCAAAATGTGTGTTTTAAGACTTGCCTAAAAGGCAGATGCTGTTGCGAGAGTCAATGAGAGGGCCATGTATGATGTTGTATGATGGTGTATGATGTTGTGAGACCCAAAACACCCGTTGAGCCCAGGAAAACATAACTGATAAAGGGTACAAAGCCAGTGGAAGCACCTTATTTTGCACGCCATGTCATGTTGGTGAGCAGAGCTGATACTAAAGCGCTTGTGTACATATTGTGTACATGCTTTTATACCAGGTTTTGTAGATAAGACAAATCATATATATATATAAATTTATATCACACACCAGTCTGTTTATTTAGTTTGTGCAGTCACACTCTTTTTAACCCATTAGTCTAGTGGGGCATTTTCCATTAAAAAAACCTGGGAAGTTTTCCAATATACAATTTACTTTTTCAATTTTGTATGAATTTTCCCTGTTAAAATGAACGTGATTAAAGGGATTTTTTTGTAAACCCTTAACAATAGCAGTACATGCCCTTCAGAAGCATGCATTAAGAAAATGAATAAAAATAAATAAAATGAACAGTTTCTTGTGTTTCCGTCCCAGAAGCACAGGAAATCTCAGAAGGCAGAACATTCTCTTTGTGTACCTGGCTGCTGAAACAAATTCCTAGCTCCAGTCAAGAAAGTAGAACACTAATACCTTTTAAAAGCAACTAAACCTCTTCTTTTTAAGGAACACTTGCAATCTTAAAAATAAATGCTGCGCACACACCATTTTGCTGTTTTTTGTAAGCAAACATTGAACAGCCTTAACATTACTTTTTAAAGTGAATACAAAGGGTTGTTACACCTCCCATATCATTGAGCATTGTTTATGGGGAGCTGCATGAACTTTTCTTACTGAGAGGTTTGCTCATACAGAATAACCTTTTAATTTAAAGTTTCTGTGAGAGTTCACCAGCAAAGAAGCTGTTCAAATAGTGTGTTACTTTCTTGCAGAGCCTAGAGACGAGCCTCAGTGCTGATGATGATGAGGGCATCAGGACTGATAAGAAGGAGGAAAGCTGTCCGGTAAATCTTCATTCGATCTTCATCTTGTCGGCCACAGCAGAAAGAACCGAAAACGCCCTTCCAGCCGCGTACACACGCACACATTCACACTTTAACACTTTAACACTTTAACACTATGGACAATCGGTTTTACCCAATTGACTTGGATGTTTGGACTTGTGGGAGAAAGCAAGAACCCGGAATAAACCCATGCAATCACGGAATGCAACATGCAAGCTCTACACAGAAATGTCAACTGACCCAGCCGAGGCTCGAACCAGCGAACTTCTTGATGTGAAACGACCGTGCTATCCACTGCGCCACCGTGACGCTTCATTCCATTTCATATTGACTTTGAGTTATTGAGGCAAATCTTATTACCATGTGGTACCACAATTCATGTAGGATGTGGTTGCCTGTTGAGTTTCAGTGCAGCACCACCTCGTGGTCAAAAGATGTAAAGTTTGAAATGATTCAGAAAAATATCACTGACAAAATATTCAACAATTGTCCATACAATATTTTTCTACTATTTGTAGTTTTGACATTGTTCCTTTTACTTATCCTTCCACTGAAACACTAATTAACAAGTTAAAGTCCACCTTTTTCAGATTTCTTGATCTATATTTTACACTTCCTTGTGATCGGCCATGTTTTGCAAACTTTCGTTTTTTTTTTCTATTCCTATATCAAGTGGTTGTTGTGTGTTTGTCTAGGGACATCAGTTTGACTATCAAGAGGACTGGGGGGAGGCGCTGGTGTCTAAGAGTGTTCCCGTGCTGTGTGTGTTGGATATTGAGAGTAGTAATGTCAGCGTGATGGAAGGAATCCCTGAACACATCTCTCCCGGACAGGTTTGTATGAAAAAGAGGTGTACTCTCCCCACGACTGCTATCCACCTTCTTCTTTATAGTTGTGTTGGTACACTTGACAAAACAAATACTAAACTAAAGATATCAACACTACCTGCAAAAAAAAGATTAAAAAAGTGCTATATATTTACTGCTCATCATGACTGTGTTTATTATTACAACAAATACAATTAATAATAACATCGTAACAACAGCAAAAACACTCTCTTCTGTGATTCTCTCAGAATCTCTAAACTCCTCTTAGCTTAATGTTGAGCAAGAACCATAATTTCACCTGAAGACATCTTAAGACAAATAACCATTTATGGACACTATTGTGACACTTAAGATAAAACAAATGTTTCTCTTGTTCAAATCTTTGAAAAGTTCAAAACCGTTTTGCAGTTCGACGTACTGAAAAAACACAGATTTGTATATGTCACTATTCTTTACAGTACATCGTATCCTCAAATTGTTTTTTGCGTCATTTTAATTTACTGTCTTAAAACATATTCAGAATAACAATAATTTATTTTTCACCTAAGACATTTTTTCCCCAATAGATTTACCATATATATATATAATCTCTTTATTTTCCCAAAGCTTTTTATAGAACATGAACATAATAAGAGCATCCTCACTAACCTACTTTAATCTAATTTATTAACCTTTTCTAGTCAAACAATGAAATGCATAGCAATTTTGCTTTGCCAATGATGTAATTTAAAAGTCTTTCTTTTTTTTGTAAAATTAAACCCAAAGATAAAACCAGCTTTAGTTAAAAATACCCTGAAAATCATAAACACACACACACACATATATATATATATATATATATATATATATATATATATATATATATATATATATATATATATATATATATATATATATATATATATATATATATATATATATATGTATGTATGTATGTATGTTTGGATACACTCCCTCCATTAAACACTGAAAGATCTTTTATTTTTCACATAACATTTAAACAAAATAAAAAGCATCGACTACTATTATGCCATTCTGTTTACTTCACTATAAATTTCCATAGGTTTTGGTCAATGGTGTTATTAGAATTTGTGAAGGCCTACAGAAAGATATGATTTTTTTTAATTCTTCAAAAAAATGTTGAGGCGAAAGATTGGTGTTTTTTATGTAAGAGATATTAGTGTAAGTTCTAATATAATACAAAAAAAACTTTTTTGACAAAAGCTTTTTCATAAACCAGCAGAGGATGCCATTGACTTGAAGCAATATGATTTTATCAACGATGTACTGAAGAGCTTATGCTTTTAAATGTGTTTCTATATCTACCATCTCAAGCATTCATTTCCTTTTACAAATGCCTGTTTGTTATCTCTCAGATGCAATACAATATTCAGGAATGAATGCACTTGAATAGAATTAGACTAGGTTACACAAGCAGAATTGAATTGAATGTTTATGAACTAAATGAGCAGTTCAAGGGTGGACTCCGGGTTCTGAAAGTGACCTAGCTACCTAGTGCTAATTTTTTCTTCAAGCTCCTCCTATGAACATCTCATGTGGGTTTGATCAGCTAACACAGGTGTGTAAGAACATGTTTAGTAATGTTTCTGGACTTTTTAGATGAGTTTCAGAAATTAACTAACTTATTTCTAACAAAATAATAGTAAATGTTTAAGCTAAGTGAATTTTGCAGCAGTGAAATAGATTATCGTAATCACCATGCAACTGCATGTTATCTTTACCTTTGACCTTTGTTTCCTGTTAAAGTCACTTGGTGTCAATTTTACAGAAGACACAAATATATATTATGGGTCTAATACATAGTAATTAATTTTATACAATAAATATTGTGTCAAATGCCTTGTGTATTTAAAAAAAAGAATTAATTGATTAATATCTAGTAGGTTTCCTTGAGACTTCAACATTAAAAACCCCCAGCTATGACCCTCTTCCTCATTTTCGAAACCCATGTTTCACTAAAACACATAGAATTGCTACAATAATTACTTAATATTGGCTTCAATAACTGTGAGTGCATGCACGTGGATGACTATCTTTCTCATCCTCTCAGGCGTTTTGGGCTCCCGCTGACACTGGGCTGGTGTTTGTTGGCTGGTGGCATGAACCTTTCAGACTGGGGCTCAAATACTGCTCCAACAGAAGGTGACATTCTACATTAGCTGATAAAACTGAATGTATGACTAAAAAGTGTGAAGGGAACCTCACTTGTCTATCCCTCAGTCAATCCTTGAGGATTTCCCTTACAGTCTTTCATTAGGATAGAAGCACACGGTTTTTTTAGCAGTGTATATGTATTCTTGTGAACTTCTTTCCTCCCATAGCGTAGCTCCATGGATTGGAATAAAGGTGAAGCTGTGTCATGTGATTTTATACTAATTTAGGGATTAAAATCCTCAAAGTGTATCCCAGAAATGAAAGTTTTTGGAGGCAAGACACCACCCTCGCTAGTCAATCACTCCCAACACGCTAGCGCTATCTAGCTTCATGGAGCCACGAGATTAGAAGATATTCAGTCTAAAATCTGGGTTTTGACTGGAACACAGTCATTAATTCTATCATGAACGTCCGAGGTTGCTGGAAATTGTGGATAATGTCCTTGTAGAAGTCCCATGGTTGGCAAAGAATGACATGATGAACTAGTATTAAGTGAGTCCAAAAACCTTTTTTTAAAGATGCCAAAATGTGGAGCATAATAAAAATAAATCCCTTGAGCATGACAAGACAATCAGCTATCATTTCCTGTTTGTAAGCTGCTTTATGCCGCTTTATTTTGACCTCCTTTGCATTCATTCTGAAGTCTTTGTTGTTATCTTAAATCACATCAAATTATCCGTTAGTTTGGAGAGCAGGTCTGTTCCCCTTTTCAAGGATGCCTGTAACCCTTTCTCTGTAAAAAAATACCTTTGTTGCATCTCATCATTGAGCAAAAGACAGTCTCCAATCAAAGCAGCATTAATATTGAGCCATGACGAGGGCCAGACGAAATCTGTGGAAAACTTTTACAGCATGTAAATTGGATGTGCCTCAAGGACTGAAATCAGAAGAATTTGTATGTTGATGAGGTTTACTACTCTTTGTTCTACAGACCTTGAATATTTATAATATATATACATATATGTAAATATGTGTCCTTTCATAAATTTAAAAGCCTTCAGCTGAAAGAGTGAAAGCTGTGTGTTTTGCAAATATATTTTTTGTGTCAATGAGCACATGCAATCTTATGGGTTGTGTAGTTCAGATAAGATGTTGCAGCAGTGTGGATAATGCAGAATATGTTTTTGTTGCCGATGGAAGCTTACTGTCTGAGCAAGACAGGACAGACCTCCCTTACTGAAGCCACTTCCTTCATCTTTACCGGGGAATAATTTGGGCATTCCCAGGCAAATCTAGAGACCTAATCGCTCCATCGTCTTCCTGGCAGGACATTCCTAGAACATCTTCATAGGGAGGTGTCCAGTAGGCATCTGGAACAGATACCTGAGCCCCCTCAACTGGCTCCTCTTGATGGGGAGGAGCAGTGACTTGACTCCAAGCTCGAGTGACGGAGTTGCTCACTGTATCTCTAAGGGAGTGCCAAATCACCATGCAGAGAAAACTCAATTTGGCTGCTTATATATCCAAGATCTTAATCTTTCAGTCATGACCCAGAGCTCATGGCCATAGGTGAGAGTAGAAAAATCGATTGAGTGGTAAATCGCGAGCTTATTAGCCTTTCACCTCAGCTCCTTTTTCACCACCACAGATCGGTAAATTGACCGCATTACTGCACCCACAACATCCATTGCATCTTCACGCTTCATCCTTCCCTCACTCGTGATGAAAACCCCAAAATATTTGAAACTAGAGCTTGGCGGTATGACCAAGAATCTATATCACTGTATTTTTATAATGTATGACCATATCACTCTGTTTGACGTTATTTAAAAAAAAATACAAGGCTAAGTGTTAATTCCATTGGATAATAATTACGGCAGCTAAATGGTTTAGAATTAGGAGATTAGTGTTACCTCCTGTAACTGCAAGGTAAAAACTTCTTTTTCCACTGGGCTTTCTTTAGGCACCAATAAATAGTTTTGAAACAGCTAAACATAGAAGATGTGAAACTTTTTGCTTTGTGAAGCATTGATATTAATATTGCTTCAAGTTCAACCAGATACTTCAAGTACAACTTTAGTCTGACAACAATTACAAATGACGGTTATTTGATTAGCATCTTATCTTTTTAGCCAAAGTATTTTGATCAACATGGCTCCTGTTTTCAGGAGAAGCTCTTCTGAAATAAGACAATAATGTCTCGATCGCTCTCTAACACCATTGCAAACACTTGTTTAGTACCACCTCTAAATGATTCTCCTCTAAATGATTCCCCTCTCTCAGCTTAGCGAGTTGTCGGCGCTTTGTACGCACATTTTGGTAGTGCAGTACAATAAAAATGAATATCATTAAAAACAAAAACACCGATATTCGTTATGAGACAGTATACCACCCAGCTCTACTTAAAACCCTCCACTTTTCCAGTTTACAACCATGATTCAGATTAGCCTTGCTGGTGTCCAACTTGCACCAGGAATGCACAAGCTCAGGTGCCTTCCCCTGTGAGGTGACTTACAAGTTTCTAAAGCCAGACTGTGTGTAACAAGTTTGGGCTGCCTACATCTCTGCACTTGACTGATTTCCAAACACACTGCATCCTTACCCCATGGCTCTTCCGATGAGTGGTGGGTCAAGGGACCTTCAAGTTTTGATTTATGGTGTTCAATTGATCTTTTACTCTTTTACACCTTCAACCTTTTTATTTATTATTCTCAGGTTGGGTTAAGTAAGTGGAATCTGCCCTAACTCCTAAGCTTTAAATGCGTAGAGCTTGGTCAGAAGACTCCTTTGTGGTCAGTTCTTTCTCTTAAGCTTTTACATTACATTTTTTTTTTTTACTTTAAGCCAAAAACTCAAAAGTCAGTAATTGCAATCAATGAAATGTATTTTAATTAATCGCTTTTTAAATATATTACAAAACATAATAATCACCATAAAGTAAAAAAGTACTCTGTCTGCTCAGTGTATGTCTTCATCGTTTATACCCATTATGACGCATTCCAAACAAACAGTTCATTGGTTCCTCATCCCCACTTTCTGTTCATGCCAACAGCACGCGTCCAACTCGTGCCCGCACATGATAATACGCACTACCTTTTTTGTCTACCAGGCAGCCTCACAGACGTCTAGAGCTAACATTTGCCCACTAATTTCACCTTTCACCTAGATCTGCTCTTTTGATGCAGAATGCAGCTCAAAAATATCTCTCTTGAAAGACAACTCCAGCACTTCCTCATTTAGTACCTTAACTCATGTAATGTCTATAAATTAGGCATGGGAATGAAGTTACAAAATGAAGGACAATTGCAAATTCTTGATTATACATCAGTTGTTGTATAACATTGTTATACAACAGTTTTAAGGGGCTGAGGATGGCTGGGTCCCATGGGAGAAGACCCGGCCACCAGGTACTGGCCTGTGAACTCCTACCCCAGGCCTGACTCCAGGGCGGGGCCCCAGCCCCGCCGAACTGGGCGACATAACATAACATTACTTGATGGTATTTCTTTCATGAGAGTTTTTAAGCGCTCTTAGTCTGACCTGCAAACAGCATGGCATGGGTGACCCTTCCAGGGGCATTCAGCCCAGACCATATAGATCCAAGTCTTATTCAAAAGCTCAACCTCTTTAATATTCCATAAGGGGGCAGATAATCACAGATGCACCTCATTGGAGACAGAGCAGCTACCCAAAATACATTTCCCTTCACTAGTCACAGAGATGTCTTCATTTGTGCTGGGGAGAACTATTTTCTGACGGAACTGTTGTTTCTACAGGTCGTCTCTGTTTTATGTGGATCTGGCAAGTGGGAAATGTGGTAAGATGCCATCTCAAATCACTATGTTCTAAATAAATTAAAATGAAAACAGCTTCACCTTAAATATTAATACTTACATTCTGTCTTTCTGTAACATTAACAATTAAATCATTGATTAATTGATAGCCGCATTTTTCTCTTTAGTGTAAAACATATCTTGGAAGTGGATTTGACTAATCGTCATTTCAATCCCATTATTTAATAATTTAACAGGGACAAACTTTTAATATATTTATTCAACAATAGTTTTGAATCAATTAATCCAAATGTATCCTTCACTTTTTTATACCTGTGTTAAAAGCAGAGGTGCACTGTGGAAAGATCAGCAGTTCATTGTAGGGTCAGATTCAGTGACAGAGACAGGCAAACTAGATAAAAAATGTCAAACTTGCTAAAACAAGATCATTATTAATGTATTTATATTAAGAGTAAGTTATTTACAGTTGATTGTTGATTTATAGAAGAATACAAGCTCTTTATAAGATTTAGTGATTGCTGCCTTTATTTGTGACTTTTATGGGGTGACAAGTGGCGTAGTGGTTCAGTTGATTGTCCGAAGGGTTGGCAATTTGATCCCTGCCATTTACATTGTGCCATTGTGACTTTGGCAAGCCACTTCACCCACATCGCCCTGTATGGATGTGTGTGACTGGTGAGTAGGAGCCCATAGGTGTGAAATATCAGGCACGTCCTTCCTACCAAGGTAGCTCATCACCAGCATTGTGTGAAGGTAGAGTGTGTGAATGATGCTGAAGTGAATAATGCAATGAATATGAATAATGAATAGTGTCTTTGAAAGTATGGAAAATATAAATCGAAGGCACTATCATTATTATTGTTATGATGATGATGATGATTATTATTATTATTTTTGCCATTGTTATACATAATTTTGTTGTTGGAATTGTTTTTTTCGATTATCAAAACTTTTGATTTAGTGATTGTAAACCTTGTGAAGAGTTTCAAAGCTTCTGAAATTCATTTCACGCTGACTACTGCATGTAATGTTTACAAATATTTAAACTTGGACTCAGTAAATTGTAAATGTTTGTTGTCTGTGTCTTGTGTGTTTCAGAGCAGTTGTCATCAGGCTCTAGTGCGGTCTGCTCTCCACGTTTGAGTCCTGATCAGTGTCGCATCATTTATCTAGAGAGCAGTGTCTTTGGACCGCATCTCCATTGCTGTCAAGTCAGCATGGTTTGTTTTTATTTTTGTATTGATAGAAACAGATCAAAGGGCACCTATTAAACATGCCTTGACATCATCTTTGAGCACATTATTGTTAGATTTGTTGTAGTGCAATTTGTAAAAGTAAAATGATATAAAAATTCTGAACTGTTTTCGGACCATGCGGTTTATGATACAAAAGCCTCAGTCCACAAATATTGACTGAAATACATAATTAACTATGCCTTTCTCACCGGTGCTTTTCAGCTTTCACATAACATCTCCATTGTTTGTAGAGTAGAAGCTGTCTCCCAGAAGAAGCATTTCTGCTGCTTTATTTCAGGACGTATTTCCAACACTAGTCCCTTTGTCGTCTTTGTCAGTGGAAAAAGCAGCTGATGCCAACTGAGATTCAGTTTTGATGTTGAAGGCCTAATACACACTTTCACTACTGAATCCTTTTTGAACTGTTGCTGTAATTACAGTTATTAGGTTTAGAAAAATCTGTAAAGTTTTTGGAAGTTAAATCGAGTGAAGTTCTGCAAAGTTTCTAAACTTAAAACATGGCTTAGAAAGTAGGGGTTGCATTCCTCCAAAACCAGTTTATTAACAACCACAAAAAAACTAATGGGGACATACTATTTGTAACGGACTAGAATATGAAGTACCACTTTTGGAAAAGAATCAGCAGCAGTTATTAGTAATTATTAGTTATGGAGGTGTTGATGTTTCACTGCCATTAGAGGCTGTGGTGTAGAATTTTTCAAAAACCCATTTCAGAGTAAGACTGATTGAGCTTATAGACAACTTATTAATGAGTTGTGTCAACGTTGGTATCCTAAAGAGTGCATGCGTAAGGGTATACAACGGCTGAGTATGCATTATTCAGTTATAAACGCACGACGTGGAGAGGAAGAACGACCCGACACGGAGCGTTTTTAAGTTATTAGTAATATCTAATCGGCAATATACGAGTTGAAACGCAAGGTTTTTCTGTCAATCTTGTTTTGACTGGAGAAAAAAGTAGTGCAGATGTTTCATGGTGTGATGTGTAAACATTTGATGTGTATTATGCTTTTTACACTGTTATCTTTGAGAAACATTAAGATTGAAAAAACTAGTACCGTTAACACTTTAAAAACGATTGCGATCGAAGCAAGGTAAAACTTCACCACAATCTCGTTAATGTAAGATGTATGCATGAATGAAAACAGACGAAGGTCAAATGTGAAGCTCATTGTTTACATTATAGTGTATAATTATACAACAAAAGTGTATATCACTACATGCTCTCCGCTAGCTTTTGATTTTCTGTTATCGATCCTCGTGCAGGTAGCTGCATCAATCGAGGCTCTCTTGGTTTTAGTCCAGCAGAGCTCCTTAAACAATGGTTGGTGTAAAAATATTTTGACTGTACAATTTAATAAATACAGTCGCTTAAGCAATCAAAGTTGAGTAAATATGTGAACTGTCATCTAGGTTGCTCGAATGGACTTATCAGTGGTTCCTAAAGTTGCACAAGGATACACCTGCCAGCCAGCCAATCAGAATGAAGTGTTTAGATATCCTTTATGTGACTAAATATTTAGTGCAAAGCCGTTTAACCTTGTGGCATAACTTAAATTTTACAAAAATGGCTGTTGTTTCTTTTCTTCTTTCAAAAATTTTTTTTTTTTGGTGTGCTTGCAGTATGACTGGTTTACCAAACAAACCAGCGTCGTGGTTGATGTGGTGCCCCGAGCCAGAGATGGTAAGCGTTCATACTAAATATTATACTTTGTTTAAAATATGATTTGATGGTTGGATAGAATTGGATGAAAAAGACTTATCAGCTTTTGGTTTGATTGTCTGCCATAAAGGAAGTAATCTGGAGTACTGTTGTTTTGAGATTTTTGGTGTTTTATTTTTAGGTAGAGAGTAACATGAATCTGGTCACCTTTTTTAACAACTTAAGCATTGGCTGATGTGACAATTTAACAGATTTTTGAGTGTTGGGCAGAGATATTATAAGTATTTATCAACATGTATTATTATAATCTTGACCTAATCCTCTTAACACTATGCGGGTTATACATTTATATTTTTATTTGATCATAAAGCAAGGGTTGAATCCATATGAGAATGGCTGAATAATAAATGAATGAAATTAAACTCAATGTTGATGTGTACTAGATGGTTTCTGTGGGATCTACGGTAGTCTTCTCTCCCCTAAATGCTGGGCTGCTGATAGTCGACGTGTCTTGATTTCCACTGCACAGAGGAGTAGAAAGGTACGTACAGATTTTTAATAAAAGTCCTTGAGTTTAACCTCTGACAGAAAGGAACAATTCATGATGAGGTTCTCTGAAAAAAGGAAACATTCATATTAAGTCTATCGAACAAAAGTGAACAGTTCATGATCAAATTTGAGCGCTGGAATAGGTCGACTATTAAACAAAGCATATGTTCATCACATCAGCATGGTTGTTAACCTGAGATAGACATTTTACGTAAACATTGGGATACTTATCCTTAATATACATTTTCTGGATAAGACCATATAGAGATCCATTGAGAGCTTGATGACTTCATGATCAGCTTGTTTCTAACGGCACTTCTAGGTTTCGAACATGAGATTGTTTTTCCATGTTTACTTTTGGCTTGTGAGATGTGTGGTTTAACTCATGCACACTATTAATGCTCAGAGTTTAAAACCGCGCCACTTTTATCGTTTATATACATGGCCCAATGATTTAAACAACTTTCTCTCCAGAGGAAAAACCTGCTTTTATTGTTCCAGAAATAAAGATTTGACATTTATTGATATCAACTGATGTGCAGAAAAATGATCGTGATATATATTTTTGGCCATATCGCCCAGCCCTATGATCAGTTAATGTTATCGCTGCTGAACTTCAAGACATGTCTGGAGTGCAGTGTGTATGATGATAATAATGCTTTCCTGTTGAGAATGCATGTACATGGTATTTCATATGTATCAGAGCTTTATTGACACTTACAGTAAGGGAAATAGATTATGAAAGTAGAACAGTCTGGATCTAAGGGACAGTTCTAAGGGAACAGAGGGAGGGGAATATGAAAGTAGATTAGAACAGGCTGTTCTGTACCATCAACTGTCAGCTGAGTTTTGTAATATGGTGACTGTGTTTACCAAACAGGAACTGCTAGTGGTTGATACTGCAACTCAGGAAGTCACGTGTCTCACTTCCAGTACGTATGGTATTATTTTCACTCTTCAATCATATATGCATTGAACCATAAGGCAGGCGTGTTCAACAACGACAACAACAATTAGATATAAAGCCATAGGATAAAACATTTTCATAAAAACTCTATTGCGCTTGTGTTTTTCTAATGACTTCACTACTGTAACCTCTGTGTGCTTTTTCTTCTACTCCTCCAGAGTGTGAAGAGGGAAGCTGGAGTCTGTTGAACATACAGAGAGATTTAATGGTGATCAGCTGCTCTTCACCAAACTGCCCCCCAGACCTGGTACAAACCAAACTCACACAGAGCTCATATCACTTCACATTAGCTGCTGTTCTTGCAGATTAATAACAACGCAGCTCATTTAAAAGGCAGTAAATTCAGATACTAAAACATTGTGCAACAGTTCAATAGCTGAGGTTGAAGTGGCGCATTGCTTTTAACAGCGTGTTAGCAAACAGAAATTAGCTACATTTAGCAGAAATTTGCCCTAAATGTTTTTCTTTTTGAACTAAAATTAAAACTGTCACAATGACACCTTAATATTAGTGGCGCAATATGATGAGGATTGGCTTACCAAGCAGTCAACTACTGGTTCAAATTTTTTTAAATGTTTTTTATTATTCACGATTGATTTTTTTTTTGTTTTGTTTTTTGGTCATGATTAGATACAATTAAATATTTTTCAAACATTAAATAATGATTTGAAAAAGAAACATGTTTCTTTTTTACACAATGCTTTGTTCCTACAACTTTGTTCCTATTAAAATATTTTTTACTTTTCATACGTAAAGTTTAAGTTTGTGTTTGTTTGTGTTTTTTTTTTTTCTTCATACTGACCCTTTTTAGGTTTGTGAACAAGTCATATATATATATATATATATATATATATATATATATATATATATATACTGTTTTACCTGGAGTTGTTCACAAACCTTTATTACTCATGACGACCCCTCTCCCTCTGTTCTGTTGTTCAAGCAGAACACTGAATTTAAACAAACACTGCTTAGTACACACATTTTATTCATTTTTCTTCCGTACACAGAATTAACAGATGAAGCAACACTGTTTAACTAACTTGATGCATATAAAGTAGTAGTTTTAAATTAGCTCATTTAAAATAATATTAGGTCGCTGAATAATAAATACATATGAGGGACTACATATAAGCCAAATGCAAACATTACAGTTACAGTTAGATTGTTTTATCCATAACGACAACATTGAGTTTGTGAAACTAGTTCAGGTAAAGCAGTATACAGTAGAGCCCAGGTATTAGATTTTGAGAATATTTACAATTACATCGATGGCCTCCTGTTCTGTTCTAGTGTTTACTAGCTCACTCCATGTTTGCCATTGTGGAGAAACGGCACAATCGTCTCCAGAAACACCTCAGAACACTGCATTCACCAAGCATACGGAGGAATATACAGTCAATATACAACCTAAAAATCCAAATCTAAGTGAAAAATCACATCTCCACGTTGTTAAAACATTCTAAAGATGGGCAATGTGTAATGCAGAATTGGAAACCCAATTAAGATGAGTCCAGAGAGAAATGGACACCCTGAGACACTCCTAGAATTCCAGGTTAGATCACGTGTGATCACAAGCGCAGAAAGGATAGAGTGAGAAATTTCTGCACTCACCACGGATATCTGTTAATCTTGTGAATAGGTGATTAGTCATTTAAGCTTCCGTATAAATGCGTAATCTGATTATGAATGATAAATTCTTGTGTTCTGTAGTAAAAAGTTCAGATTTTAACAATTTAAAGTTTAGATGGTCAGATGACTTGTTTTCTTTTTTATTATTGTTGTTTTTCAGTAATGAACTGATTATTTTTATTGTTGTTTTATTGTTCATTATCTGCTTATTCAGTCTTTAAAAAAAACTTTGAGTGTCGAACCTGAGTCTTTGACACAAGAGAGTCAAACACTTTACCCCAAATGCCACTGTTGATGGATATCCGATGCTTTATACATAATGATGAAATCTTTATTTTGTTGATATTTAAGTGATAAAAACGTAGATTTATATGGCACCGCCGTGGACATTTTCATTGCGCACCATCTGTTTACTGTCATTATAATTTTGTAAACTAATCTGACGATGTGCTTTGCAGCGAGTGGGTTTCTTGCCGGAGAAGGGCTCAGAGAGTCAGGTGTTCTGGGTCACACTAGAAGAGAGTTCCACTAACTCAGACATCAGCTGGCAGAGCATCAACCTCTCCCCACCAGCAGAGCAGCAAAACAGACTCTACCGTAACAGCTCTTTCACATTAACTTTGTTCATTCTCCAATGTTTACATTTAGTTTTTTTTTTTTTCAGTTCAAGCACGTATAAATTATTCTATTGTTTAAAATTTTATAGAATAATATTTTAACTTTTTGTTAATCAATTCAGAATCTAACAGGACAAAAAAACAGAGTTGTCTAAAGGCCTTTATATGTCAAGAATAGTTTTAACGCATGATTCTTTCCAAATTAATAATAGTTATTGAAAGAGTGAACTCGTTTACATCAAAAATGTAATTCCATGGAAAAAATGAATGTGTTGTTTACTTTCTTCAATCCAAGAGCGATTTCACCTATATATATATATATATATATATATATAGTAAATGAAAATGTACCCAAATAAATGAGGATTTATTTATAAATGAGAATGAGGTGGAAGCATTGAGTTTTCATGGTTTAGTAAAAAACTAAAAAAAAAACAAGATCACGGTGATGTGGAATAACAATGTAGTAAACTTTTGTACAATGTTTCACCAACTACTTCATGTATTCGCATGATGATTGGTCATCCTGTATGGAAAAATTTGTCTTTTAATGATGTTAAACTATGGAGAGGAAATCTTAAACAGAGCCTGTGTAAATTACCACGACTTTAATCTTTGGCATCTTAAGATGTATACACTGGAGCTTCTAGAGCTCTAATGTAGGTCACTTTGTACATAAGTTTAACAGTATTTTGAGAGCAAATGATTCCTTGAAAATGAACTGTTCTTTTTCAGCCGGTTTGGATTTTGATGCTGTGCTGTTAAAACCGAAAGACCTGATGGTGGAGGGAAAACTTCCTCTCATTGTGATGCCCCATGGTGAGTAAAATCCTACTTTTTGAGTTACTTTTGAGTGTTATTGATGGTGTTTGTGTGCGTGCGTGTGTGTTTTTTTGTCTGTTTCCACTGGTATTTATTTGTGTGTGTGGGAATAAATGTGCTTATGAATTTTTTGTGTGTAAGGCGGTCCTCATTCTGTGCTGATGTCGGAGTGGATCTTATCCACCGCTGTGCTGTGCAAGATGGGCTTCGGTGTCTTGCTTGGTGAGGTCTCAACACACACACGCATAAACATCTGGTTCTTGTGATGAATTCATTTTAAATGTCCATTTTCAATGTGTTAATGCTTAAATTTTTAGCTAGGTCGATGGTTGATGTCTTTTTTTGAAAAAGTAAATAATGAGAAGAATGTACAATGTTAACTGTTATTTAAAAACTACTACAATGCTAGTCGTTTTCTAAATCAGGGTTGTCAGCAAGGGCGTCATGGTGGCGCAGTGGGTAGCACGGTCTTCTCAGCAAAAAAGTTGCTTTTTCAAGCCTCGGTTGGTATTTCTGTGTGGAGTTTGCATGTTCTTCTCGAGATCGCGTGGGTTTTCTCCGGTGCTCCGGTTTCCCCCACAGAGTCCAAAAACATGCGTTATAAGTCAATTGAGTGAACAAAATTGTCCATAGAGTATGAGTGTTTGTGAATGTTTGCCAGGGATGGGTTGCGGCTAGAAGGGCATTCACTGAAGGGGCAAAAGCCGACAAGATAATGGATGGATGGTTTGTCAGTAAATGTTACTTCAAAAGATAAACTATTCATGTTACAACCTATATTTAACACGAGACACCTATGCAGTGACTGCACTGCACAGACTCTCTTTTGAACACTAGACTCACATTTCTGTGAATTGCAACTCAACCTAGACAAAACTATGACACAGTGGTAAGGTAAGCTGCGTTTGCTCGTTTGTAAATGTAAACCAAAACTGTTCCTCGTTTGGGAAACAAGCCATGAATAGGAACAACTCTAGCTCCTCAGCCGCATTTCTAGTTCTTTTCTTCATTTTCTCAGATACATGTTTTTTTATCAGGGTGAAAAAGAGAGAATGCACTTTCTAGTATTTTAGTCTGTTTACATTCCTAAATGTAAAACAATCAGCAGAAAGCAATTCTGCTTAGAATTCAAATCACTCCTTCAGTGTAACATACTTTTTAAATAGTTTTTTCAATCAGTCTTTTATCAAAAGAAAATAGATCGCTTCATCCATAAACATGTACTCAGATGCACTTTTTCTCTCTCTTTTCATCTTATGGGAGCATTGTGTACCATTAGCACCATAAAGTGATGAGTCAAGCGGCTTTAGTTGCATGAACAAGAGACTTGTTAAGTTTAAATCACTGATGCTGGCGTACACAACTATCTCCAAATCAGCCCCTGTTTACCTCCAAGAGCTCATACACTCCTACATGTCCCCTAGAAGCCTGCGCTCAGAGAAACTCGTGGTTCCGTCCCACAAAGTCTGAAAATCTCTTAGCTGAACTTTCTCTCTCTCTGTCCCTGGCTGGTGGAACAAACTCCTGATTCAGTCAGGAGAGTAGCATCACTAACAGCTTTCAGCTTTTTCCTCCTCTCTCTTCATGTTCTTCTTGCTATGGTTTGATGATCAGCTGATACAACTTCTATTATGAGAAGGTGAGGTAGACTTTGACTGTGTAACAAATTGCAAACTGTCTCTCCCTTATTGTTACTTGCTTTGGACCAAATTGTCTGCCATATGCGTAAATGTAAAATATAAATGTAAACCAATCACAGCAGTTCGTTTTGTTAAAATGATTTGTTGCATTTATTGAAAGCTGATGCATCAACATTCTCTGTTTTCTCATCTGGTGTGTAAGCTCACATTAGTTCTCATGTACTTAAAATGAAACTTCCACTGCAAGCAGAAGCTGCTTAGGTTGTTAAAGACCTTTACTGCTATTTTTTCTGAACATTGAATTTTGAGATCATGTTTGTTAAACAGTGATTAGAGATAATTTATTGTTTGATTTCTTGAAACTTTAGGGAACAAAAACCCAAGTTAACACTTTAGGGGTCGTAATAATGCATTTGTTAATTATCAAATTATAACTAACTCAGTATTAACTAATTATTAATTGCAGATTATTACATTTTATTTTAATGTTATTCAAGCATAAACTAAATCACTAAGCATTAACTTAATCGACTCATAACTAAGAGCCAGTTAACACTTATAATACAATATTTATCAAAGGTCTCTAGCTAGACATTAATTCAACGTAAATTTGTCCATGAATGACTTAACTATTAGTTCAGGACAAATCCTTAACCCATGCTTATTTCAGACATTTAGCAATACCTTTTTTGCTTAACCTTTTCTGTTACATTAATTGCTGGACTAATGTATAACTCAATACTGAATTAATCTTTACTAACAGGTTAGGTCATACTTAACAAAATTTCAGTTGTGAGTAAGATGTATGCACGTTCAATCAATCAATCAATCAATCAATCAAGTTTTTATATAGTGGTTCTTTAGCAGTTGCTTTCAAAGCAGCTTCACAAAGTCCTCATGAGGATCAGGTAGAGTAAATAGGAGTTCCTCTGTGAGGCCCCTGGGAGCCTCACTGACTGAGGCAGGTGCTAATCACCTCCCCAGCATAAAGAATATACAAACTTAATATCAATCAACGAACAGTTAGCCGGACAGCACCTGAAAAAACTCAAATAAATACAAAACAGAAACTAACAAATGAAGAAACGACGGTTAGAAAACTGTAACACAGACAACAAACAGGTGATCAGCATCAGCTGCAGGAGGAGAAATAAATGATGGGGAGAGGTTAGAGAGGAACATTGAACCATGTTGCCATATTCTCTACTGTGTTCTATGCAAACAACACTTTTTATTCCCTTTTCTTACTCATTGTCCTCTTTCATGTTAGGAGCAGTTTTTATAAAATGTCAATGTTCTTTTTATCAATTAATCAATATGTTTTTATATAGTATTTCTTTAGCAGATGCTTTCAAAGCAGCTTCACAAAGTCCTCATGTGGATCAGGTAGAGTAAATAAGAGTTCCCTTTGTGAGGCCCCTGGGAGCCAAGCTGACTGAGGCAGGTGCTAATCACCTCCCCAGCATAAAGAATATACAAACTTAATATCCATCAAACGAAATCTTTGCCGAACTGCACCTGAAAAAAACAAAACAGAAACAAGCGATCAATGGCTATAACAATGCAACACAGACAACAGACTGGAGATCAGCATCAGCTGCAGGATGAGTGATGAATGATGGAGATAAGCTAGAAAAGAATATTCGTTTTTTGTAGTTTATATATTTATTTTAAATCCACGGTAGCCCTTCAGGTAGGCACACTTCAGTTTTTGGTAGCCCATAATAAATGTAGGTAACCCAAATAAAATGGAAAGTTTTGAATGTAGAATTTTGTAAAGGAAGCAAAACATTAATCAAAATGATTTTCAAAACAAATTACAACAACCGTATAAAAGTCAAATTACAGTCAACTCAAATATTTGGTTCTAACTGAACAGAAATTGCTATGAACTTGCAAGAAAAATTATAACATGAATCAGTCAGATTCTGAAAATGAAACGTCAACTGCACTTTCTTTTTGCCTCATAGTCTGATTTTTCGGAACTTTTCAGCTTTGTGGTAGTCTGCGTGTCTTTGGCTGTCCCTTCTTCACCCTGATCTGTCTTATCTGGCTCAGCAAAACTAAAATACCTCCATAAATCAATGCGCTTATTTCCACACATGCATACATAACCGCAAGTGATATTCGATATTCTCTCCACTGATCAAACTATTTCTATCCTGTTTATGCTTTATGCGAGAGATTTCATGACTCAATTGAGGATGGTAATAACTGACAATGCAATCTCGTAGGCATTGGTGTGCAACAAATACGTCCCTGGCCAATCAGTACTGCCGCTTCTTATACTCTGTTTGAGCAATGGCGAATCATAAGTGAATGTAAGATTACAAAAAGTTAGAGCGAATGCAGATGCAATTTTAATATTCCACATATTTATAGTGGCTTCCTGTTGCCAGAAATCTACATAGAACATAATTACCCAACTAATTTTGTAATGCAAAGGATTAGCATACCGTGATACCTCGAGATACGAAATTAATCCGTTCTAGGGTGGCATTCGTATTTTGTATTTTTTGTATGTCAAGGCAAGTTTTACATGCAAAATGCAGAATCTTTTCCAAGCCACACAGAAACAATGCTAAAATTTAAAATAACATGGAAAACCAGAGAAAAAAAAAGTAGGATTCTTCACTCCTTAAAAGTACACGTTATACAACTAATAAAAATAATAAAACACTGAAAACAGAATAACACAATGAAAACAGAATAAAATAAATGAAAATAATTACCCTTATCTTTCGAGTGAGTCGATGTGGTGAAGTGTCGGAGGAAGAGGCGTTAAGGAGAACTTCTTTGCGGCAAGTCAAGATATTATCAGTCACTTCCTATTGCACTGGAGCGGGGAGAGCCGGGGGTTGCCCCTTGGCTTCAACACAAAGCGAGAACTATGGGGTTAATCTGTAGCAATATTTGTAAATGCTTGACTTGATACACATTTGCAGATAATATTTGTAATCACTCATTCACAAATAATATTGCTTCAAAAATAACCCCATATAGAAATGACTAAAATGAGGGCAGGATGCTAAGCCTCAACATACAGTGTCAGGGCTGGAACGGACTAAAAGGAGAGCAGAATTGTTTGTCATGTGATACCCAGTGTTGTCTTCCACCTGGGTATCAAACACAATAGCCCCGGGACGGCAGACTAGCGATTTTGCAAGCCCTGTGTTTGGACACCAGGAGCCAATTATTCAAATGCTAATTTTAAACTCTGTGAGTGTAGCTGAGCTCCGGACACCATCCGAGATCTTGTTCCATAGCTTTCAGGCTCTATATGAGAACACTCTTCCCCCTCTGGTGGATTTACTAACCTTTGGAATGATCAGTAGTCCTGCTTCTTGTGATCAAAGAGAGTGAGCTGTAATATATCGTGATAAGAGACTGCCAAGATAGGCCGGTGACATGCCATTCAGGGACTTAAAGACAAGGAGCAGTATCTTTTAGTCTATGTGATTGTTCACAGGAAGCCAATGAAGGGAGGATAGAACAGGTGTAATGCGATCATATTTCTTTGTTCATGTGAGAACTCTAGCTTTTGCGTTCTGGACTAACTGTAATTTATGTAGCGCAGCTGCTGAGCATTACAATAATCCATTCTGGAAGTCATGAAAGCATCAATTTTCTGCATCTACAATAGACAGCATGTTTCGTACTTTAGCAATGTCGCTGAGGTGAAAGAAGGTGGTCTTAGTAACATAATACATATGGTTCTTAAACGTCAGTTCACTGTCTATAATAACACCAAGATTTTTAACTGTATTGGAGAAATGTCCCCCCAGCTCCATATTTAAAACTGAGAGATTTTGTAATTGCTTTTTTCTGTTTTATCAGGATTTATAAGGAAATTTTCATTCGTCCAATCATTGATATCAGCGACACATTCTGAGATCTTATTTAGCTTTAAAAGGTCATTTAGGTTTTGCTGAGATATAGAGCTAGGTGTCGTCTGCATAGCAATGGAAACTAACCCCATGTCTTCTAATAATTTTGCCAAGGGGAAGCATGTAGATTGAGAATAGGATGGGTCCCAGAACAGATTCTTGATGAACTCCATACTCTACTGCTATTGTATCTGATGATTCTCCATTGACATGAACAAACTGACTTCAGTCAGAGAGGTAAGAGCTAAACCATCTTAGAGCCTGGCCCTGGATGCCTGCATCGTTCTCTAGTCTCTCGAGGAGAATCCTGTGATCTATCATATCGAAGGCTGCGCTGAGATCCAGCAGAATTAGAAGAGAGATATTCCCTTGAACCCAATCAAGTAACAGATCATTTGACATTTTAACCAGCGCAGTCTCTGTGCTGTGGTCCACTCTGAATCCAGATTGAAGATCTTCAGAAAGTTGCTCTTCTTTAAGGAGCTGAGCTGTGCTATAACAACTTTCTCTAATATTTTTAAGAACGAAAGGTTAGAGATTGGCCTATAGTTGGATAACTCCGTAGGATCCAGATGGGTTTTCTTTATTAGTGGTATAATTACTGCGTTTTTGAGCTGTTTATGAACGTAACCTAGCGATAGAGATGAGTATAATATTCAGAAATGGTTCTTGAGCTATTTTTAGCAATTCTTTCAGTAATTTTGTTGGTACAGGACTGAGAGAGCATGTTGTTGATTTAGATGCTGTGATTATTTTCAGCAGTTGTTTCAGGTCAACATTTGAAAAACTTTGCAGTGAGTGAGGCAAAGGCATAGAATTTGAGTTTAAGGGGCTTAGATTGAATATGAGTTGTAGAGATTTTGCATGTAATAGATTTAATTTGATTTGAGAAATAATTCATAAAATCATTGCTGCTAAATTGCATAGATGTGTTTAAATCTGCAGATGTTTAACTGTTTAGTAGATTAGCCATTGTTTCAAATAAAAGGCAGGGTTAATTTGATTTGTTTCTATTAAATTGTGATCGTAGTTCTTGCAGTTTTATATTTTTTTATATTTATCTTGCTAGTCTATATTTAGACATACTCTCTCTTTCCAGGCAATTTGAATACTTCCAATTGATTTATTTCCCATTTATGGTCATAGTTTCTGGTTTGCCTTTTTAACACCTTTTGTATTATCATCAGACCACAGAGTGGCCAGTCCATCTCTGACTAGTTTTATTTTAAGCGGGGCTACAGTGGGGAGGGTGTTAGCTAAAATATCATTTATACTGGAGGGGATCTTTTTTTTTTCAAGTTCATTTTCATCCGCAGGTACACTAGAAAGGTGAGTAATATCTGGTAGGTTTCTTGTAAATGCATCTTTAGTATTTTGGTTTATAGTTCTCCCTAGTTGGTAGCGTTGAATGCTACTGCTAATGTTTATAGTATGCATAGCACAATATATAAGATAGTGGACTGAGATGTCCTCACTTTGAGGCGATGTATCAATATCACTGAGGTCAATGCCATGAGATAGAACCAAATCTAGAGTGTGGTTTAGACGGTGAGTTGCTCCGGCCACATTTTGCTTAAACCTACCGGAATTTAGGAGGCCTGTAAAGGCAATACCCAACAAGTCTTTTGTGATCAATATTAAAGATCGCCTTAGACAACAGCTAATGTTACAGAGAATGCACATCTTTGTTTTGATACTGCCGGTGTAATATGGAGTAAAAGTAATTCAAAAGATTTAAATTTATGTTTTGTCTTTAGTGTTTGTTGTGTTTAGGGTATTTCTATATATTGTGGCAACACCCCCACCACGACCAGTTGAGCGCGGATCATGATTGTAACAGTAATTTCTGGGTGTCGCTTCATTTAATCCAAAATAGTCATTTGGAGTGAGCCAGGTTTCAGTTAAGCATAGTATGTCAAGGTTAAGTTCTGAGATTAGTTCATTTAGAATTACAGCTTTTGGTGTAAGAGATCTGATGTTTATGAGTATTTTATATTGATCAGATTATTGGTGTTATCTTTTAGGTCTGAACATTTTTCTCAACACTAAAGTAATTAGCCTTGACTTTTGTGTTTGACTAGTGAACTACAGAGGCTCCCTGGGGTTTGGCCAGGACAACATTTTATCTTTACCTGGAAATATCGGCTCACAAGATGTCAAAGATGTGCAGGTAATACTAGTGATTTTGCTCTGATCATTCAACACCAGGAAATCCAAACATGGCTCTGCTCTGTAGATATATATATATTTTTTTAATCTGCAGATACAGAGTAGATTATTGGAATTTGGTTTTCATAATGAATAAAAGCAATTAATCAAACAACTGTATTGAATGCTCAATAAAATAAAAACTGATTTACAGCCTTAAATTAACACCAGGCAGTAAAAACTTTTTCGATCAATGTGATAACAATATCTTATACATAGCAGTGTATTCATTGGATTCACGGTTCAGTAGATGCATCTGTTCTGAGTCGCAGTTACCGATGCAGATGCTGCACAACAGTGACAACAAATTCCTTGTACTCCCTTTTATTATGAACAACTCATGTTCTTTTGTCACAAATCCCCAGCAGCACTGAACATGTTCTTAAATTAAAGTGCATCATAAATGCAATAATGATGAATACAATTATTAGAGTAATTTTTAATTATACAGGCTAAGTCTAACCCTCTGCTAAAACTATTTTAAGCTCTAATTGGAATTTGAAGTTTAGCAAAACGTACTATATTTAAATATTTCAATAAAATCATGATAATCATGACTTAATTATTGCACTACATGGATTATTTGTAGTTTCAAGTAGCTTTCTTTAAAGGTGTCTGCCCACAATAACTACTGTCATGGCCAAAGGTTTTGTGAATTACATAAATATTGAAAATTGGAAAAGTTGCTGCTTAAGTTTTTATAATAGCAATTTGCATATATTTCAGAATGTTGTGATCAGTGAAGAGTGATCAGATGAATTGCTTAGTCTTTTGCCATGTAAATTAACTTAATCCCAAAAAACCTTTACACTGCATTTTATTTCTGTCTTTAAAGGACCTGCCAAAATTATTTCAATAATTGTCTTCTTAACTTTGGTGAGAATGTTGAGGAGCACAAGTGTGGAGATGATTGTTGGTTGGGTTAGAATGGTAGACTTGACATGTTTAAAGGAGGGTTATGGTTGAAATTATAGTTCATCCATTGCTCACCATGGTGACCTGCAAAGAATGCATAAAAATGGCTTCACAGGCAAGGATATTGCTGCTATTAAGATTAAGAAGATAAATTAACAATTTATTGGCTCACCAAGAACTTCAAGGAAAGAGGTTAAATTCTTGTAATGAAGGCTTCAGGGCGTCCAAGAAAGTCCAGCAAGCACCAAGATTTTCTCCTAAAGAGAATTCAGCTGCAGGATCGTTGTGTGCCACCAGGGCAGAGCTAGCTCAGGAATGGCAGCAGGGAGGTGTGAGCACATCTGCACTCACACTGAGGTGAAGACTTATGGAAGGTGATCTGGTGTCACGAAGGGCAGCAAAGAAGCCACTCCTCTCCAAAAAAAAGAGCACTACCATCAGTCCTGTGTCATGCCAACTGTAAAGCATCCTGAGGCCATTTATGTTTAGGGCTGCTTCTCATCACTCACAATTTTGCCCAAAAACACAGCCATGAATAAAGAATGGTACCAAAACACCCTCCAAATTTGTGGTTCTCTCCCTCTATTGACGGGAGATTTGAGTCAAGAAGGACAAATGTGCAGCAAAATAGCCACACCTCACAGGTGGAGATGCACAAATGCTGAAGAGATCAACAAATCAATCGAAATGAACTTGTGTTTCTTGAAAACAGATTTGTGGATTGTGTTTTAATTTATATCTGTAATGTATAGCTTGATTTATTTTTGTCAATCTCTTTATGTATATATTTTTAGATTGAAATTTAGTGTATTTATTCATTAGACTCAACTATACCCTCAGAGAGAGCATGCCCAGTCGAGGTCCTGAAAAAGAACACTGCAAATAATGACTCGTATGAAGTGCTTGTAATTATATTTCTGTACATCACACAAACAACTGAAACAAAAATCAAAAAGTTGATTAGAAAATTGTAATCAAATTGTATTTTATTGACGCTCCCCATAGCCTTAAGGGCCTCTAACTAATGAAAACTAATACAATCTCACAATACATTGTTTCATGGAGAAGGCTAGAATTTCAGCATATTATTTTGTCATAATGTCATTATATCAATAGTAATATTTGCCATTATAAGATATTTATACCATTAATTATTCATGATCATCGATTTGTTATACAAACCTATGTTTTTAATTGCTTAATGTAGGCTATCTATTCACTTTTTTTCGCTGTGGGAAGAGATCACCTGGATGAAAACGTCCACACACACCCACAAATGAGGAGCACATGAACTCCTTAAATGAAAACTGTAAAATAGTAGAAAACATGTGATTTTCTAAAATAATACAATTCCAGTTAGCATCAGTTGGCCTTGATCACGTATGAATGTGTTTTTAATAAATAATCTTTCTTTACAGTTTGCTGTGGAGAGTGTTTTGAAGCAGGGAGGCTTTAGCGATCAGAGGATCGCTGTGATTGGTGGATCTCATGGTGGATTTTTGGCGTGCCATCTCATTGGACAATATCCGGAGTTTTACAAGGCATGCGTGACCCGAAATCCTGTCACTAATCTGGCAACAATGGTTGGTGGAACAGACATCCCTGACTGGTAAGAGCAGTTTTTAAAAGAATCATTTCATGTACATGGCAGATTTACTTTTTAAATTAGATTTGCAAAGATAAGACCTTATTTTAATTTAGGAAAAATTGTTTATGTGGGATTGAATTGAATTTGTTTTAATCAGTAAACACAAATCAGGAAATATGCTGATTTTGCTTGTGTTAAAGAGAGTACAACAGACATAGTGTCACTTCATCAGAGATTATCGGATGCTGGAAATAACTAGCTTTTTCTGTAGATTTTCTTTTTATATGTGAACCTGAAACCACAGCCCAATAAACAGCATGAAATTAAATTTCTAATTACATGTTTGCATTTAACAGATGCTTTTGTCCATAGCCACGAAGAGCATGCGACAGCCAGGAGTTTGATGAAGTTGTTTTGGCATAGTTGATCAAGGCATGTAGGGAGTGTGGTGCAGAAAAGGTTAGTTGCATCGTGAATTTTTTTATAGAGGAAAAAATTACTAGTGATAAGAGAGAAGAGGACCCAGCTGAAGATGAGAGAATAATCAAGGGACCTAAGGTTACCTGAGAAGGTGACCGGAGGTGGTGTGGAGTGTGAGCAGGTGGGGTGTGGACAGTGAGTTTGAATGTAAAGATCTGTGCAGAGGAGTAACTGCGAGATGAGAGCAGTTGCGTGTGTAAATAAGATCTAGCTCATTTTTTGTGTGTGGCTGTGGTGGGGACAAGGGTCATGTCAAAGGAGGACATGGGTGAGTGGGAGTCAGTAGTATATGGTTTATAAAGGTGTATGTTGAAGTCTCCAAACACAATGAGTGGCCTGACATCATCCTTAGGAAAAGAGGAGAGAAGACCATAAAGCTCCTCCAAAAATGAGGAGAGTTATTCTACTACTGTATAGTTCTATAGTGAGGGTGTGCATTACAAAAGGTAAAGTGATAGTGACAGCATGGAATTCAAATGAGCATTTCTTACCAAAAGGGAGATGTGAAGGGAGAGAATCTGAAGGTCTAAGAGATGAGGAGTCCGGTTCCCCATCCTTGTCCCACCTCATGGTAAGTGTAGGAGAGGAGAAAGTTATTGCAGAGAGCTGCAGGCGTTGTGGTGTCCTCTGGACATGACAAATCTTTCAGTCAGACCAAAGATGGCCAGTGAAGACTGGAGAACCAAAGCAGGGATGAAGTCTGCCTTGTTGACTGCAGACTGAAAGTTCCAAAGTCTCACGGAGAGGAAGCATGGTTTTGGTGATGTGAGAGAAAGTTTGCAAAGGTTTGAAGGGTTGGAGTGCGTTCTACAAGGATGGGTGTAGTGGTGCGCAGCTGAGAGGATGACCAGAAATACTGAAAGTGCATGTTAGCAGATGTGTGAAAAAAGTAGCAGGGAAAGCAAAGGACAAATAAAAAGAATAAAAGAGAAATAGATACAAGAATATAGCTTACTGGGTGCGTTGCTCACTGGAGTCGCGCAGGTAGGGTCAATCGGCTTTACTCGACTAGTCTCTCAGGTAGAGTCAATCATCTTTACTCGACTAGTCTCTCAGGTAGAGTCAATCATCTTTACTCGACTAGTCTCTCAGGTAGAGTCGATCATCTTTACTCGACTAGTCTCTCAGGTAGAGTCAATCATCTTTACTCGACTAGTCTCTCAGGTAGAGTCGATCATCTTTACTCGACTAGTCTCTCAGGTAGAGTCAATCATCTTTACTCGACTAGTCTCTCAGGTAGAGTCGATCATCTTTACTCGACTAGTCGCTCAGGTAGAGTCGATCATCTTTACTCGACTAGTCTCTCAGGTAGAGTCGATCATCTTTACTCGACTAGTTGCGCAGGTAGAGTCGATCATCTTTTCTTGACTAGTCGCTCAGGTAGAGTCGATCATCTTTTCTTGACTAGTAGCAGCAACCCCCTGGTTGTCACACTAGAGAGCCAGCCTCACCACTTCCTGTCTGTATACAGACTCCACGACATCCTAAGTGAGACTGATGAAAGTGGTCTCATCTGCGAACTTCAGGAGCTTACACGAGAAGTCTTGGGAGATGCAGTCATTAGTGTAGAGGTCGAAGTCCCTTGGTTTATCCAGATGTTGCAGGGTGTAGTGTAGTGCGATTTGATCAGTAGGCCTACTGCAGGGGGTTCAGTAGGGGACCAAGTGATGTCCTTCAGGTAAGTCAACATCAGTCTCTCAAATGTCTTCATGACCACAGATGTGAGAACCACTGGTCTGAAGTCATTGAGTCCTGTGATTTTTAGCTTTTTGGGGATGGGGATCATGGTGGATTGCTTAAAGCACAAAGGAACTTCACACAGCTCCAATGATCTGTTGAAGATGTTTGTATAGATGGGTGCCAGCTGGTCAGCACAGGTTCTGAGGCATGTAGGAGAGACCCCATCAGGACCTTATGCTTTCCTCTACTGCTTTCTGAAGAGTCAACCCACATCAACCTCGCTGATCTGAAGTCCTCGAGTGGTGGGGCTTCAGTTGTTAATGTTTGCTCTGGTGGATCAGAGTCATCAGAGCGGGGGTAGCAAGTCAGACTATGGGTTACAAATCTACTGTAGAACTCGTTGAGCTCGTACACCAAAGTTTGATTGCCCAAAGAGTTGGTGATTGTCTTGATGTGGCCTCTCCACACTGATGCGGGCGGGGTCGTTAGCCGAGAACTAGTTCTCCAGCTTCCTGGATTAGCTCCTTTTGAGTGGCTCCGATCCCCTTATTCAGTGTGTTCCTTGTCTGATTATACAGAACACAATCTCCGCTCCTGAAGGCATCTCCTCTGAGCTGGCAAAGCTGTCTGAGTTTTCCAGAGAACCATGGTTTATCATTATTGAATGTTAAATAAGTCTGATAGGGAATGCACATGTCCTCACAGAAACAGACGTATGATGAAAGAGTCAGTGAGCTCTTTCAAGTTTGAGGCAGCAGATTAAAAAAACAATTCAGACCGTGCAGTCGAAACAGGCTTAAAGAAACTGCTCTGCTTCGCCGGTCCATCTTTTAACAGTTCTCACAGTTCTTACAGGTTTAGCTGGTTTGAGCTGTTGCTTATATGATGGAATAAGGTGGACCAGGCAGTGGTCAGACATTCCTAAAGCTATGTGGGGCACAGCGTGGTAAGCCCCCTTGATGGCCATGTAACAATGATCCAGAATATTCCCCTCTCTGGTGGGCACGCTATATGTTGTGCAAGTTTAGGCAATTTGTGGTTTAAATATGCCTTATTGAAGCGTGCATGTTCACAATTGTTTGAGTTGTAACGATGGAGAGGTAAAAGTCTAGCTTCTGCCCTCAGTTTTCAATCAAAAAGTTTAGAGTGTGATGACATCATGCACTCTACCTGGGCTCCTATTAATCCCATTAAAAATGACGAAAAGAGCCAAAAAGAGCTTAAAACTTCCTGTGGTTTATTAAAAAATATACAATATAAAAATACCGAATAGATTGATAATAGCTGAAGTTGCATAGATTTGTTTTCAATGGTGTTCCTAGCTGAAAGTATGCTAAAGTAGTTAAAGTAGCTAAAAGAGGTGGAATTTTTAAGTAGGTTTGAAAAAGCTGTCCGTTCAATAAAAAAAAGGTGAACATTTTGGTCTTTTGATATTTGTAGCTTAACGTATGCAGAAGGAGATAGTTTGAAAAGTGTGAGTACTCAAGCCAACATAATAAGTGTAAGAGCAATAACAGTTTGTTGGCTTGTTTATTCAAGCCAATATAAAAATAATATGTTTAAGAGCAA
The DNA here is from genome assembly GCA_900490495.1 of Danionella dracula. NCBI lineage: Eukaryota > Metazoa > Chordata > Actinopteri > Cypriniformes > Danionidae > Danionella > Danionella dracula. Next base: position 17,120,305 of record UELW01000334.1, read on the forward strand.
TAACAGTATTTTGGCTTTCAAGCCAACATAATATATTTAAGAGCAATAACATTATTCATGTCATCATATTACATTTAAAAGCTAGTTTAGTATGTTGGTTTTCTCAGTCAGTTAGAGATCAAGTAGAGAGACACCAGGTTTGACTTCCAGCCAGAAGAGACAGAGCAAGAGGAAACGTCTTGAGGTGAAGGCGCCACCCAGTGGCTATGAAACGATATAAAATATGACATTTTCATTGAATACTATCTGTAGTTGTGAAATGTTACCTCGAATGATTAATTCACTTAAATTCATACAGATGCTTTGTTTTATTTGTATTTACCTATCAAACTAATTAAACGTTACTTCTAAAACCAGATGCTAAAAATAGTCACACTGCCCTCATGTCCCCATCAAAAAATGCAATATTACATTGGGCACTCTACCAAAGTTGTCCAATGACAATGTTTTAGGAACTATGTGAGGAAAACCAGGAGGTGAAAACATAGCGATAAGATCTTTGTATGTGATGCATTTTCTTCTCAATTTCTTCGTTGAATGCCATTAGTCTATCTTTCTCTTTTAGTTTGTATTCAAGTAGAGAAACAAAAAATGATGAGAAGCAAAACTAAAATAGCTCTCAGTGATCTGCTCAGAGCACTTTGCTGGAAGTTGGTTACTGCAAGGTGTTAAAACAACAAGCGAGTGCCCGGTGTTCTTGCAACTTTCTCAATATCAGTTTTGCAGTGTAACAGAAGGCCAAAGATCCCTTCCAATGACAGAGCGGAGGCATCTTGTCTTCTGAAAATTACATTTTAACTATAGGCTTTTCAAACTACACCTACTAAAAGTAGCTATTTAAAAAAATAAGGGCACTCAAAAACAAAATACACCTTGTAAAGGAATTTATCACAACTCATAAGCTAGATTTGTTTCTTTCTCATTAAAACATGACTTAATGACGGATGCAGTGCAACTGATCTCAATGAAGCAGCTTTTATCCTCCAGATTTTATCTTCAAGAGCTCCTGTCAAAAACCGTGAGGGGAGGAGGCTCTGCCTCTCTTTATAGAGATGTTTATGAGTGCATCAACCTTGATTATTCCTCATTTGATAATCTGGGTAAAGGCCTGAATAGTTCTCCACAAATTCTACTAATCAATCTTTTCAGGCCACAGAAATACTCTTCAGACTTCGTTGAGGATTTTACAGGGTGTAGGATGGCAAAGCCACAATTTTTTTTATAGTGTATGTACACTTCGTATTTGTATATATGCACAGATTTTCCCCAAGCTGAGGCAGGTCACAGGTTCCTTCTTAAATTCATGCTTTGAATTCTGCTGTTTGAAAAGCATGAAGGTACACTATTTGAAACTCTGTCTGTGTGTAGGTGTTTGGTGGAAGCTGGATATGACTACAACACAGACGTTCATCTGGAAGCTTCTATTCTGGAAAAGATGCTCAGCAAATCACCCATCAAACATGTCAGACAGGTCAGCTGCACTTCATATGATTTGTTAGTGGGGTTTATTGTTTGTCAATCAGAGAAAGAAGTTTTTTGCATGCATACAAATGGCACTTTTCAACAAAGCAGATTTGTAAGGGTTCACTTGGGTCAACATGCTTGATGGGGCTTGTCCACCTGTACCAATGAAATGAGGTTCTTTGAGACAGGCTTAATTGAACTTAATTGAAGTTTTTTTTTGTATTTGGGAAGAGACATGACATCCTGTTGGTCCCCGATTGGTCAATTGCTGAGGTCACGAATTAGCCAGAAAAAAGTAGCCAAACACAAGTGCGCTTTTGGATGGTTCTTTTTCTTTCTACCATCATCTGTTTTTTTTATTGAAGTCTTTGATTGAAGTGTTAAAGGCCTCCACATACACAGCATAAAGAACACCAATTTTTTCATGCTGCCCGTTAATCTGTGTAACCAGCAAGAGTATAACACTATTCATCAACAGTGTTGTGCCTTTACTAAAATCAGGTGGAAAAGCAGCAAAAGAAATGATTGAATTCTTAAATGTGGTGATGGGAAACTGCTGAGCCTAGTCTGCTGTAACAGAAGACTACAGTACCTGAGCAACGTAATTCATTAGCCATTCCTGACGATTAACTGTGGCCACTCGAACATGCAACAAGCCGTTACTAAAAAAGCTGAAAGTGGCATAAATAGTTATAAATAATATTTTTCATAGAAATTTTCTGTAAGGTTGTTAATTGAAGTACATAGTGGTTTTCTCTATTATTGAGCTTTCCCAATTGTTTTATTAATAAATTTGACCCATGGACACACTGCATTTTTATCAGCTGGTTTTAACATGAAGAGAATTTATAATAAATTTTTGCAGTTCCCAGTGCGGCAACTAGCTGTTCGGGGTGAATTCTTTTTTTATTTGTTTAAGATAAATAAAATGTAAACTTTCAGCCAATCGGACATATGTGATACGCCTATGTCCCGCCTCTGTGGAACCATATTTGGTTACCGGGAAGTGATGCACTTCCATGAAGGCGATGGTTAGCTACACCCATTTTTAGCTTGTTTCACTGATCATACGGAAGGTCGTGCATGCTGCTCAATGCTTTTAGTCAATGCTTTTAGTCAATGCTTTTACCCAATACTTCCTTTCAATCCATTTGTCTTTGATATAGAAGAACTACATGTATCAGCAAAAGTGTGATTTCTTTTTTAACCCGATTCATTCTTGTTTATACATTTACAGTATACCTTAACCTGTAAAAGTACATTATTGACAAAAAATTAAAATGACAAACACATTGATGAACAAATACGCAAAATATTTTATATTGGGGATTTTGGAGAGATTGTCTTTATACAAAGTGACTTTGTCTTAATTCCGTTTGGAGAAACATTACAAATAGAAATAAATATTTTTTTAAGTTGTTTGATCACTGCAATGTGATTACTTAAATTTAAAATAGTCGGAAGTGTAAAGACAATATATTTTATTTTTAAGAATAATTTGTAACATTTTGACAAGCTTTTCATGCATTTATTCATTAAGTATTTGTTCCTCATTCTTAACAAAATATAATTGCAAGAAGTCAAGTTTTATTTCATTGAGAATCCCAACAAAGTGAAAAATATAAACCATTGGTTAAAAATTTTGTTCATGGAATAGGGCTGCAAATAACAATTATTTTTATAATCGATTTATTTTTTTTGATTAATCAGATAAAACTAAATGCATTTTTTAATTTGATGTTTACTTATAACTATATAAAAATCATAAACCATGGTATTGTTTATGTATAGAAGTAAACTTTAAAAATACAAAAAACACAATGAGAGTTGAATGATAATAAAAACTATTAAATAAAAAATGTTAAACCTTAAATAAAAAACAAAGTATCTGAGTGCCGCTTTGAGAGATTTACACCAAAGTTTATTTGTGACATCGTAAGCATGATATGTTGCTCCCTGCGTAGTTTTGGCATAGCGCCACCTTCTGGTTGGAAGATATAACAAAAATACCAGAATGATCTATCTAAAACCTTTGCCCGGATGTCATGTTTGTTATTGGCACAGTTCCAATGATAGTGATCTGCAGACCAAAAGGTTCTGAGTTTCAGTCCAGGAAAACCATGCTCTGTTTGTAATTTCTTCAATAGTTTCATGCCTCGTGGTAATGAATGCTTAATTCTGATTTGCTATAGTTAACTTATATCTGGTTATTATTATGATTTTCTCAAAGTATTTAAACAACTGAAAACCCCACTGCTATGTAGTATGTGTTGGTGGTACAGTGCCTAAGACACAGGACTACAGACCGTAAAGTTACAGGTTCAAACCCTCAGTTTTTTAGTTTGTTTGGAGGTAGAGTTCTATTTATGCTCAAATACACATTAATATTTTCAAACAGGTTTCAGTTTGTTTGTTAGTCAAGTTATCTTTTGCAAAACAGATTTGGCACATAATTTGCTCTAGAGGTCTTGACACAATCTCGATAAGCTTCCTAGACGTAGCAGGGTAGAAGATGTACGAGAAGCATGAGTGTATACTAGAAATCAGCAATCCAAAGACACCGACCCTCATCATTTGGCTCAATGTGGCCTGACCTCTCAAATAACAAACTTTATTTCTTGCAGAAAGAGAATAAAATGTTCTCACAGCCTTCTGCCTCTAAAACAGGGGTGTCCATGTCGGTCGTGCAGGGCCACTGTCCTGCACATTTTAGTTGCAACCCTGCTGTAGTATGAATACTTCTCTACTTCAGCCAATCAGAGGACCATAAATAGTGCCACAGATGTCTTTCATGATGGTTGAACCAAAAATGTGCAGAACTCCAGCACTCCAGGACCAACGTTGGACACCCCTGCTCTAAAACTTAGCTGCTCAAAATTTACGTTCAATTGGGAAAGGGAAGTTTATTCAAGATAAGGAATATGGTACTGTCAGACTAGACTGAAGCTTCGTTGCATTTTACCTGCTATTCATCTTGAAACACCTCAGACACTGTGTTTGATTGGTTAGAAACAATTTCTCGACCCAACTTCCAAAAACTGTGAAAGCTGTTAAAACACCATTACTTTGAGGGATTATTTTTCCCTGAGAAAAGTAATCTGTATATTTAGATAATAAAATATTGACATATATCGACACGCCAATGCTTTGTGGTTTATAGACTTCTGAAATTGAACACATCAGCACCTGGTGAGGAGTTTTAGTCCTTTCACTTAATAAAGTTATAGATTTTTTTTTCTCTAATGCTGGAAAACTTGTATCCATAATAAAATAACATAATAATAATAACGAGTCTTTTAAATTCTATTTTTAAAATACATTTTTCTTTACATTTAATTATAGTGATAGTTTTTGTTTGATGATTTTGTCATAAATATAACTTAATCAATATCTATCCTCAAATAGCATACAAGTTCAACTATTTTCATCAAGTCTATTTGGTAGAAGTAATAAAAACTGGTGTTTACAATAGAAAAAAAACTGCGGCCCAAGTCCAGCTCACCCAGATGCACATAAATCTCTTCAGAATACCGACGCGCTCTTCCCAATCCACTGCGTCTGCAAGTGAGCTCAAAGATCTCATTTCTCTGCAGCAGTGGCTGTATGTTCAGCAGCCGCCATGTTTTCTCACCTCTCGCCCTGAAGAACAGAACGTGGCGGAGTGGGCGTGGTCAGCAGGAATGCAGAGCCACGTATCTTGTGACCTCACGATGAAAATCTAATCTTGCGTTTCCTAATCGATTAAGGAACAAACAGCATTGCTCATTTTACTACTATTGTTGCTTGTACATGTTACACCAGTCATTACATTTTGGTCATTCATTTTCAATTTAATTTTGAAACTTATAATGAATTAAAATGCTTATGTAATTCACATTCTAAAACTACAGCTGTGAATGCAAATGTATATTATATATTTATATTTTAATTTTGCAACAAACGCAGCACACATTTAATGAGCTAATGCAAATTGAATTACTGAAATGCATTTTCATTTTACATATTACATTGCCATATTGCATAATGCATAGTCATATTACATATTACATTTCAAAATATGTTTCGCTACTCCTATGCTTCCATAGTCTTGTGGTTCCGTCCCAAAAAGGCAGAAGATCTCTGAGCAGAAGCTTCTCTTTCACTGTCCCTGGCTGCCGGAACAAACTCCTGATGCAGTCAGGAGAGCAGCAACACTAACAGCTTTCAGAAAGCAACTGAAAACTCTTCTCTTCAGGGAACACTTATTATGAAAATCCTATTTTTTTCCTAATTTGCTGCCTGCTATGGTTGATTGATCAGCTGATACAACTTCTACTATGATTGAGTTAGTCATTAACTCTAACAAATTACATATTGTCTCTCCCCTACTGTAAGTCGATTTGGACAAAAACACATAAATTTATATGTAGTGTGGATTCATGGTATCGAAACAAAAATTCACATTTACTAAATATAGGATGTAATCTTCAGCTTCAATTCACTCCCATGGGTCATCACTCATACCACAGACAACCTAGTTGCAGTGTTTATTTAATTCATGTAAGGAGACCATGTTAACCTTTTTACAATCATCACTTTAATCATATGAAAGGGTTTATGTTTTTCAGGTCAAGACTCCATTGCTTCTAATGCTCGGGGAAGAAGACAAACGTGTTCCTAACAAACAGGGTATTGAATTTTACAGAGCGCTGAAATCATTGCAGGTCCCAGTCAGGTGCGTACACTGAAATTGACTAGCTTCACTCTTTAGAAAACATTTTAAGAAACAGGTGTCAGAAAATCTGTTTTCAAAAAAGTGTTTTCCTAAATCTTGGGTTTAGAGTACCCAGGTAGAATAAAGGTATACTAAAATCTATAGTTAAGTGTTTCAAGTGCTGTATTTTTGTTCTTGGTGTACTAAAAGTTTTTTTCTATTACTGTTTATCATGTACTTAAGTTGAACTTTTTTTTTTACTAATTTGTCCTATTTTGAGAAGTTCTGAATTTAAACATCAGTACGCTTTAAACATACCAGATTCACACTATGTTGTATTAATAAATAATACTACAAGTACATTATACCCATTGCTTAATTTGTGCCGGAGCTTGCTTCATAGGTTGGGACAAGCACTTTTTTGATTGGATCCAGGACTTAAAGTTGCTATCCTTGCCTTAAAATATGTAATTGTCCCGAATTACAACAAGTGAATCAAACAAGTGATGAGCCGTTCCATTTTGAATCAATCTGAGACAAAAAAATCTGAGAAAACGTCAAGTTATATTTTATGGACTGTTAGAGCAAACTATAAAAATTGATAAGCTCTAAACGTATTGTAAGTCGAATAAATTGAACTCAGATTTCTCGAGAGATAGGCCTGCTCCTTTGAGATGGAAAAGGTCCATGCTCAGATCAGCAGAGTGGAAATGGAAGAAATCAAAGGAAATGGCAGACCTTGAAACGTTCTAAACTACTCTCTCAACCTTCTCAAGCAAGGTACAAGATGCGAAGACCACATACTACCATGACAAGATTGAACATGCCAAGGACAGCCAAAAGCTCTTCAGGACTACCGGCATTTTCCCTGACATCTTCAAAGTGGCCAGAGTCACCCCACTTCTCCAGAAACCTACACTCAACACATCTCTGGCAAACAATTACAGAGCGGTGTCTCTTCTGCCCTAAATTGCTACAAGGTGGTTAGAGAACTACATTCAGGGCGAGTCGTCTTCAATCAACTATCTTCTTTCCGGACTCATAACAACAAGCTCGATAACAACCAATCAGGCTTCAAGAATGGACACTCAACTGAGACGGCTTTGTTGTCTGTGATTGAAGCGCTGTGAGGTGCCAGGGCTAACTACAGATAATCTGTCCTCATCGTACCAGACCTCTCTGTTGCGTTTGAGTCAACAGTCAACCATCAGATCCTTCTTTCCACTCTCTCTGCAATAAGCATCACTGGCACTGTACTCAATTGGCTCAAGTTATATCTCACTGGTTATATCTCTCATCTTTTAGTGTCGGGTGGAGGGGTGAGGTCTCCAACACTCAGACTACTCACTGGGGTTACCCAGAGTTCAGTCCTTGGTCCCCTTCTCTTCTTCACCTATACCACCTCCCTGGGCCCTATCATCTTCAGACACGGATTCTCTTACCACTGCTACGCTGATGACACTCAACTCTATCTGTCGTTCCCCCCTGATGCCAAATCAGTAACTACCTTGGATGAAGGCTCAACATGGCAAAGACCGAACTTTTGGTAATCCCAGCCAATCCCTCTGTGCATCACGACCTCACCATCCAGTTGGAATCCTCTACAATCACACCTTCTCCTTCAGTTAGGAATCTTGGAGTGGTTTTTGGAGGAACAGCTATCCTTCAAAGACCACATCACCAAGACAACTCCAGCGTGTAGATTTGCACTGCACAACATTCAAAAGATCAGGCCCTTCTTAACTGAGCAAGCAACTCAAGTCCAGATTCAATCTCTGGTCCTCTATAAATAACATAAATTTAACATCAATAATTAAACAATCCTGAAAAATCCTCTTTTTTCCCAGAGCAGGTCAGTCAGGTTCTTGACAGTCTAAGCTAAATTCTCCTGACCAGTTTTATCAGGGTATGTTTCCACAGCTCTTCCCAGTAGCCATGATCCACGTGGAGCTGTAGGATCCGCAACTATCACTATGTCTCCAACAACAAGACCTATGTTTTTCTCATTCCAGTTTTGTCTCTTTTACAATAAAGGCAAGTCCCATATTTTCCAGAAGAGGTCAGAGATGAATTGAACTTGTCTCCACCTGAGACCTGTTGAAGGACTCAATGCAGAGTTTGTTTTACCAGTCCATTAATACGCTCCCATACACTTCCAAAATGAGAGTTTGAAGGTGGATTAAAGATCCAACTAACTTCCTTCTGATGTCAAGCCCTTTGAATTTTTTCAAAGTTCATTGCAGGAAGTAACTCTCGCTCCACTCCACAAAGTTTCTCGTTATCTGATCTCATGAGAGAGACTTCTCCAAGACAACAGATAAAACGGCGTCAAGCATGGATATACAAGTATCAAGGGAGATAATGGACAGCTCTACTTACTATACAAGTAGTGAGCAATCCCTACCGTTTCACCATACTACGAAGAAATTTACTTCCATGTTAGTGAAAGGTGGTAAGTCAGGAATAATCATGTCCACTGGGAGGCCTGCCATCTTCTGTGCAAACAGCTTTGCCTTAAAGCGTTTACAAGTGACACAATTCAGTTTTTCACCAAAGCTGGGAAAGCATTTCATTTCTGCAACCATGGCCTAGTTCCCAATGGATGTCTTTGAGAACAAGATGTGGCGTGGTAATCTTTAGCAAACAAGATGGTATGCTTCCTTTGACTTAGCATAGCCGACTTTCCAAGTGTTCGTCCCACTATAAGCAATCCATCCTGCATCATTGGATCCAATCTATAGACAAAACTATTTCCTTTAACAGCTGTTATTCCACTTTTGAGCTCATTAATTTCTTCTAGAATTTCTTCCTGCTGAATGAAATGAAGAATACCAATCTCAGCCTTGCAGAGATCTTCCAAAGTCAGGGTTTGTGTGTCCAAAGGTGTTTGGAATTCATGTAACTTTACACTTACAGTAGCTGTATAATTGTGCCCCCAACAAAGGTATTTTCGTTAGACTCAACTGTAGTTAAAGTTTCTGCAGCTTCAGAATCCAGGCCACTGCACATTTTAGACCAGATCTCCAGTCTGAATAGTGGCGATGGAGCTGATTTGTGTGATTGTTTCCGTTTTGTTGTAGCACAGCACTCACAGTTAACTCTCTTTTCACTTCTGGGTCATTCTCAAGCCAGTTCAAGTCATTTGTGTGTGTCTTTCAGATTCCATAAAAATCTGGGTCCATCCATCCATCTATTATTATTAAAGAACATTTCCACTTGCAAACAATGAGAAGCATCATCAGCTTGGTTTTCCTCGGTAGAAACATATTTCCATTGCTCAGGTTGTGTTGTGTCCCTAATAAACGACACTATTATTGAATTGTTTAACCTCATTTCTTATGTAATTTAGGACAGTTGTGCTGTCAGCCCAAAGACCAAATCTTCCACTGGTATTTGCAATGATTCCTTCAACATGATGTTCACCTTGACATCCAAGACAGCTACTGTATTTCCAAACGATGTGGTGACTGTTTTCAGTGGAGTAGCTATAGATTTACCCATTAGGAAAGCCGCGTGAACCTTATGCTCACAGTTTACCATCTTAAGGTAGGAAACTGTTCCATAGCCAGTTTTGCAAGCATCAGCAAAATTATGTAAACATGGATGAATGGAGTCATAGTTTAAAAGCACCTTTTCATCTGAAATTCTGCTACTTTGTTCACCTTCAAAATCCAACTGTGAAGTTGTGTTTGGAACACCAATGGAACAGCCTCATCCCAGCCCAGTGTTAATCTACAAAAGTCCTGAAAAATTATCTTTACGTGCTAAATTACTGGTGCTAAAAATCCCAAAGGAATGTAGATCTAGCTGCGCATGTAGATCTACCTCTGGAGTAACTCCTTTTGAGTAATCATGATACGAGAGCTGACTTGCATCGTTTGTTGTGTGTAGTCAGCAGAAAGAGAGGAAAAAAGTGATTGGTTATAAGGGATTTCCAATCATTCAATGAAATTACATGTCACAGGCTGCTCCTTACCCAAAGTGCAAAGAATAATATCTTCTTTTTTGCTGTTAAAGGCATTCAATTCTGATTGTATGGATTAAAAATGTTAAAGTGAGGTTAAAACTAACAAACCGTAACATCTTTCTTCAACCCAGCTGCAGATATTAGCTATGTATTAACTTTGGAGCTAAAACTTCCATCAGGACAGGGCTTCACATTTAATAACCTCAACACAAGTTTATATACCTGTGTGGGAAAATTGGCGACATACTTATGAAATTTTCTTATTTTGACTGCAAACTCTGCTATTTCAACTGATTAAAATTACACTAGGGGTGAGATTAAACATGAAACAGCTTGTTTCAGAGACGGTTAAACTCATTTAACAAAAGGCTGGCGAGAATGAGAGATTTATAATCTTCATCAGAGGCAGGAGAGAGGGGCCTTTGATTTCATTGGACTAGTCAAGTGTCTGTTAAGAAAATCAACCAATGGGCCACGATTCATGCGTCATTCAGGATTAATGTGTCATTATTATTATTATTATTATTACCGGCACAACAATGTCTTTGGCCGGTATGCTTGATGGTGGGATGCATATCATTTTGATGCTTAGCCTGGTTGTAAGCTTTTTCAAATTCAAGTGTCTGACCCTTTCCCAGCTCTACATCAAAAGAAGAACTTGGAATCTTTATTAACACAAACATGTTATCGGCATTGAGTTCTTTTCTCATCTACAGGTATTGCACATGAACACCAATGTTCCTCAATGATTTTTGCTAAAGATCTAAGCATTTTTCATATCATGTAGGTGAACTTCAGCCGTTGCCATTAATGGTTTCTGCCTTTTATCCTCACATTCTTCCTCACATTACTACTTTAGGAAGCTCCTGATTGGTTGAAGTTGTCACAAAATGGCGGAAAAATAAAAAAACAAAGTAACTTCCTTGATGAATTTGACTATGTCCGAACACTTTTTCTTTCTCAACTGCGGAACTCATACCCTATTATTCATCCTACCAGATCCACCTTCTTCGCACGGATTCCAAATCTCATAAAATGATTCACTTAACATCTGATTCACGTTATAACCTGAAAATAGTGAAAATTAGTCATTATTAGTAAATCCAGAATTGGAACAAAAAAAAAAAAAGAGTTTAGGCTCTGATAAACTATAATAAATATTTATTTATATTTATATTTTTTTTAAGAAACTTTGCCTTCTAAGCTGTTTTATGTTTATTTTTATTAACAAAAACAACATAATGCATTTTACTGTGGTCACCCTTTAATGCTCAGATCTATGTCTAGATCTATGAATTTTTTATAACAAGCACAGTTTTAAATTTGATACAGTGATCGATTTGTAACAATTGACTTATTTGTATGTTGACCTATTTGTAACAATTGCTGGTAAGCTCAATTCTTGAAGCTGAAAAGTTAAATGGTGGACAAAAAATGGGATACATTTCCCACATGAGGAATTCCTACAGAAGAAATCCTTAAAAAAATAAATGTTTCAAAAATGTTACGCATGTTATTGTGTAACATACGTTTTCTCATATGATTGTTACTTGTTGAAATATTTCCAATACTTGTATGCATATATGTATATCATTCTAAACCAAAGTGAATTTAAAGCAGAGAGCAATTTTAAAGCTTACTGTTTACACTTTGCTAAGAATGTGACATCTCTGTAATGTGTGTGTACAGAGTTCTTTGGTACCCTGGAAACAATCACGGTCTGCTGAAGGTGGACGCTGAGTCAGACGGGTTCATGAACGCAGCTCTCTGGATCATTCAGCACCTGTCTCTGTGAAGAACATTAGCCTAAACATCTCCTTTCACTTCAGTGTATTTTCAGCCAAAGAAGAAAATTTGCCATATGTTTTCTTCAGCATAGCACATTGAATTGTTGTGAGGAATATGTCTAAAGAATTGATCGTTTTTAAATAATTAAAAAAATGCAATGAATTGTGATTAGGATCATTATTCTTGCGCAAACAACTGAAATCCAACAAAAAATCAACAAACTGCCAATGTTTGTAAAACATTAAACCCATTTCATAAGTTATTTGCAAATAATTCAATGCAGCAAACAATTTATTTAGAAATTCAAGTATAGTCTGAAGGGTTCTGAGACCATGGGCTTAACCACTCGGCCATGACATCTCAGTTGCCAATAAACAATTGTTCTTTTGGTTATAAATATTTAAAAACACAGGAATATGAGTAAAAGTTGTGCAATCAACCAATTTAAGAGTGCTATTATTCACAAACACTAAAGTGTATAGGGTTTGAAGCAAAAAAATATATTTAGCTATAAGACATGATTACATAATAAGTTTGCTGCTTGCATAGTAGAGGAACAAAAGTTTTTTACTAGGCTTAGACGCCTCAGATCATCAGCCTCCTCGCATCATGTTTAGCAACATCGCACCGGACAAAAGGCTGCTGTTGAGATCAAGACGTTTGTTATAAGTAAACATTTTGAGGAGATAAACAAGTCATCATGACCATTTTCTTTGCAAAGGGCTCCTGAGATACCAACTGCTAAAAGGCAATGAGGATAGAATTCAAACCCACGCTTGCAGAACACAATGAACTAGCAGTCCATCCTCTTAACCTCTCAGACATCTCAACAGAAAGACTCTAGTCAGCTCTTTTACTTGTGGGACTACATCACCGACATCACAGTCCAAGCAAGTAATAACAACACAGACAAGAGAAAGTGCACAATGGCAAATTCCAATCAAATGGAGGACATATTTTTGAGAATTTGAGGACATAACACGAGTGATTCCCTCTAAACTTAATCAATGAAAAACCCAGCTATCAGAGAAAGCTCAAGAATTGCAGAAGCTCCAACAGCTCAAAACCAAATCAAACCAACTTGACTGGAACCCAAACAGTCCAAGCAAGATCAAAATGTCCTAAAACTGGGTACACAAACATAGTCAGTGTCCAAGTAGTTCAACCAAGCACCATGGGTGTCAAAGACAAACAAACAACCTATGACCACACGCGAGCTGCTCAAGCAACATCCAGCGATAGTGGGACATCCCAAGCCAACCGATGGGGCAGCTAAACACCTCAAAGAAAAGCAATCAAGGCAGAAGAGCGTCAGACAACCTCAAGTGATATGACAACACTCCAAGTGCACTCAGGCGAGACCCAAGAGTACTCAAGCCTCACTGAAGAGATTCAAGTGATGTCAAGCGACTCCTGAGAAATCTAGATAAACCTAAACAATGACGGAGAGTCCTATTGCACCAAGTCTGACTGAAACTGTCGGTGAAACATCAAGCCAATCAGAGAAAGTCCAAGTCCACGCAAGTGATTAAACCGAACACGTACCAAATGATTGCTTCAACTCACAAGTGCAACAGATCTTGAAGGATGCTGATGCCCTACAACAAGAACCAGTGCGAGAAAAACTTAAAGGTCCTGTACAATTACAAGAACTCATTCGCCAGAGACTCAACTGTGGCCTAACAACCATCCACATGGTGAGAATCCCTACACGACCGGATGTCCCACCCACCAATGTGCGGCAATACAAAATCCCAACCGCACACCATGACCATGTCTAAGAGATCATCCACTTTATGCTAGAGAATGGAGTCATCAGCCACTGCAACAGCACTTATTCAGGCCCAATCTGACCCATCCTGATACCTAACGACAGTGCCGCCCCACGATCGTCTACCGACAGCTAAACCAACAAGTGCCCCTGTTTAGATGGCTGATGGCACAGTTAAACCAAAACCTAATCTACGTTAACGATGAAAAGTCAAGATGTGACCAAGCAGTGTTGTGCTAGTTACTAATTCATTACATGACTCAAAAAGTAACTGAGTTACTTTGACTCACCTGTGTTAAAAAATAACGAGTTACTGTTAAAAGTAACTTATTGGTTACTTTGAAAAGAAATTTACAGTACCATTAATGCCCTATTATTTTATTATCAGTGCCATATGGAAAATACTTAAACAATTTTTATTTATTTGCATTCTGACTTCACACCAAGCATTACTGTCAATATACACACAAATACTTAAAACAAAGAAAACTTTTGAATGCTAATGCAAGTCAAACCAGCACAAACTGAATTTTTTGAATTTTTATTTTTTATTTCTAAAATAAACAGAACAAAAGAAACCAAATAACATTTTCAAGTGTTTAACCCTTTAAAAAGTACTTTCTCAAATATATACCAAATGAAATAATGATACTGTAATAATAACGGTTCACCTGGTATTCTTGTCCTGTTTTTAATCATTTGTTTCAGAAAATGTTGTTTTTATGATTATTTTTGCGAGTTTTTCTTTTCAGGTTAAATACAAATTTCTAAATCTGGTAATATTTGTTATTATTATGTTATACAGGCTTAGAACAGTGTGTAATAACAAGAAAAGTAAAAAAAAAACAGATCAAGTTTTCAATTTTTCATCAAGTTTCTCTTTATAAACTGTTATAAATGTAGAGGAATAAGACTTTTGAAGTTACAAAAATAAACCTATTAAAACTACAACTATTTTACCTCAATTTTTTGTTTGGAGAGGGCTTTCAGTGTCCGTTTCACAAGTTGTTTTATTTCCACATGTACATGAGTTTATTTGTGTTCCTAACGCCTCTGCCACAAACATCATCTCCAGCCCTCAGGAGAACAATCTCTAGAAATATGAAGATATTACATAAAATTTAAACAAAAAAAAACTTGTGTACCTACACAAGAATTGGCAAAAGAAAAACATTTATATAATGATAAAATAAAAATAATGAATGAAGCAATATGGTGTTGAGTTCAAGAGCATGAGCAGTAATAAAGCAATATTATATAATGTCATTAGAAAATATATTGGAAAACATTCTCGTTATAAAGCTGTGAATAAAAACTGTATCACTCACTGAGGTTGGTGACAGAGCGCCCCCTGCCTGCTGCTGTCCATCCTCTTCCACAAATCTTCCAGAGGCTCTCCTCCTCACGAACTTTGAACAAAAACAAAAGCAACTTTAATGTCAAGATCCTCTTTCTCCATTATTCACAACTTTTGAAGATTTGGCACTGAAATCTTAACACCAAGTGTGCCAAAAAACGGTGGAAGAAGGCGATACGGTATAAAAAAACATTACATTCTATTGTGAATAAATCTTTAACTGCAACAAAAACAATGCCTATACTATTATATACAATAAAAAATTATATTTAAAATGAAATCACCTGAATGAATCACGGCTAAAGCCTTTAAAATGACACGGACATAAGACGTATTGACATGCTTTGTGTGGAGCGTGGTCAAGTGACCATCAGCACGGCCGCTGATTGGTGCTTTGACAAGAGTGTTAAGAGAGTAGAGCGCTCCTATTCGGGAGAACTAGGGTTACGAAAGTAACCATTACATTTTAAATCATGGGAACTAGGTTTGCAATGACTTTGACATAATTCAACATCACTTATGAGAGGTCAAAGGATTGGCATATTGTGAGTGGTTATGCTTTTTGGATTCACAGGATTTTATTTTGAAGGGAAATAAGTGTAGGACTCTCAAACCTCAACAGGGATAAGATTATTCTATCATGGAGGCTTCTGCATAAAACAAATCCATCAATGTATAACAGATATGATTAACGTATCACATGAGAGAGGTTTCTCCCAGCAGCAAGTCAAGCTCAATTAGCATTTCAAAACAAGTTCAAATGTAAAATGGAGAAAAACGCTTATCTTCAAAACGGGATTCATCCAGGATCCAAGTCCTTTTCTGAATAGAGGATAATAGGACTGAATAGAGGACAATAATGATTAATATGACACATGAGAGAAGTTTCTCCCTACCGTATGCAAAGTTTAATTTTAATTTCAAAACTAATTGAAATTGAATAAGCAGATAAATGTTTAACTTAAAGTGAAAACGTTCAAAATGATTCAATCCAACGTTAAAGGGCACTTCTGAGAAGGATTTGCATCAGCATTAATTAAGATTCAGAATTGAGTCTGAGCAAACTTGAATGGACCTGCACAGTATAATATAGGCATTGTCATTAAGCTTTCAATGTCACAAATAACGATTAAAATTACTCAAAGAGTCAATGCAGAACAGATATGATTATTGGATCATGTGATAGGTTTCTCATACAGCGAGTAAAGCTTAATTAGCATTTAAATACAGGTTCAAGTCGAATATGGGGCTAACCGTAAATACTCCTTTACAGGAATGAGACTATTAAGAGATCGAAAACGCACCGACATTAACCCACAGGATAATTGTTAAGAACAGCATAGCAGTGACCACAAAGAGTGGGTTTTAGCCTTAGTCAGTGCGGACAGGCCTTTGATCCCCAGATAAACAGCGTGCCCCTCAAGGCCCAAGCCAGAAGGGAGGTCCCCGAGACCCAACAAATAGGGAGGAACGGACAGACTTCAACCAATCCAAACCCCAACATTGCAGCAGAATAGCGAAACCCCAAGGCCCTTGTCAGAGAGGTTTTTTTTTTCAGCCCCAAAGTTGACCAGTTTTAACATTGGAGGGAATGAGAACCTGCTCCCTTTTGGAGTCAACCTCAAGCGGTCGCTAGGGAAACGGCAGTTCTGTCACTTCCTCTTACGCATCAAGATGGAAAGGAGGAGAATTATGGCGGCAAATCAGGGTCATTAATTGAGCGCGCGCATTTGATAATCGCGCGCGCATAATATTAAAATTTGAGCGAGCAGAAACAGATCCGCGCGCGCAGAGAAACAAACCGCGAGCATTTTTTCAACGCGCGCGACTGAACCTGAGAGCAAAACACTCTGTCTCTGTCGACTCATTCCTGCGCGCACGCTAACATGATTTTTGTCCAAGATGGGGCGGGACCCTCGTTTCCCGGAAGTCAGCTGTGATTGGACGGCTGTCTGTCAGTCAGTTCTGTTCCTTTAACGCTCAGTCTCCCCCAACAAAGACGTTAACCAACTTATAAAAGTGACTCTTTAATCAAACAACAACGACAAGTCAGACATTTACAAACATTACAACAAAAACAATAAAGATGACTACAAGAACAATATAAATCTGACTGAATATTACTCCAACAGCTTAAAGAATACAAAGAAAACAATCCAAGTTGCTTTTGTGTTTAAAGGATAAACTCTAATCAATGTTTTTTTTAAATCCTGTCTCAAGAACAGTTGTTAGTTGTGATCATATCTGGAATATGGATGGATGAATAAATACTTTTTGTTAATGTCAAATTAGACCACTGATAAAGTTGACGTTGTATGGCATGTTTCTATCATTAACATGTTTGTAAGTTTTTGTGAGTTCTTGATTAAATAGTAATTACATTTTACTGTTTTGACAAAACTAGGCCTGCATTATTACATTTTTGAGTTTCTAGAGTCTAATGCAAATGTATAATTTCAGACTTGAATCCTGGTTTTGATTAATTTGTTGCTTTAATTACTGCGTTAGTTTGATCATTTATTTCCACAAGAAACTGTATTTTTAATCTTGATTTTAATGCAAAGTTACTTTTACAAGCGGGGATTAATGGTCAAAATAATTTAAATTCAGATTTTACTACTATTTAAATATTAATTTTAAAGTAGCAAAATATAGTTCATTTAATTTAAATTCTGACTGTACAAAGTTAACCTGTAGCATCAGGTTTAGCGCAATATGTTGAGTACTACCCCGCTAGCATTTTTTGGTTCAAAAGAGGTTTAATAAACGTTTATTGATAGCCTAGACTTCCAGGCTAAATTTGGGCTGTCAGTGAAAGTTTAAATGACATTTAACTGTAGACAAAATATAAACTAGACATCATTTAGACCTCTAACAAACAACTTCATATACAAGTTTAAAAGGACATAAAATCTGTTTAGGCTACACAATAATCAAAGTAACATTACAATTTTAAGTTGAGATGGTTATCATAATAATAAGCGTTAAAGGAACAGAACTGACTGACAGACAGCCGTCCAATCACAGCTGACTTCCGGGAAACGAGGGTCCCGCCCCATCTTGGACAAAAATCATGTTAGCGCACGCGCAGGAATGAGTCGCGCGCGCGCAGGTTTAGATTGAGAGAGAGCAAGGGAGGGAGATTTGAGAGCGAGCGAGCGAGCAGGTAAGCCCCTCCCCGCGCGCGCGACAGAGTGTTTTGCTCTCAGGTTCAGTCGCGCGCGTGCGCGGGTTGAAAAAATGCTCGCGGTTTGTTTCTATGCGCGCGCGGATCTGTTTCTGCTCGCTCAAATTTTAATATTATGCGCGCGCGATTATCAAATGTGCGCGCTCGATTAATGACCCTGATTTGCCGCCATAGAGAATGCCCCTTAGTTTTTTTCACATTGGAGTGAATGAGAACCTGTTCACTTCTGACCCTTTTAGCCAGTCTAGATACTCCAGTTAAGTCACTTCCTGTTGCTCACAGGCAGGGGGAGTGGAAGTATGCGTGCGCCTTGACTCATACGAAAGGAAACGTCGAAACAAATAAAGTCGTAAGTTAGTCTAAACATAGATACAAAGCGATCCAGAGTAATTTGTAAGATTAACTAGATGCCTAACATAGCCGAGTTATAACCTAGATCAAGATTTATTAACAAGAGTTATTTGGCTCTTATTTGCACTTATTTAACTTCGTGTTTTGCACTTTTAATAGTTTTATGTAGGTTTCTGTTACACATAAATGCCTTATACTGTGTGTATAGTTCATTGTAATAATTTAAGTTAAAGTGTTGTAATAAATGTTGCTCTAAATTAAATATAGAAAATCTGTGGTGTTGAGAGTACAGAACACATTTTCAATATAAATCCTGGAAATTTTATTTTTTTTAAAGGATGTTATTTGTGATATTTTTTATTTTAACATTTTCAACAATTGAACATTTGCAAAAAAACAACACTGTACCATAAAATCAAATATAAATTAAAAAAGTGCACAATAACCAAATCCAACATACTTAAAAACACACACACACACATACATACATTAACATTTTTCAGTTCTCTCAAACGTTTTAACCGTCTTAAACGTTTTATTTTAATTTCTTCTATGTAAAGCACTTTGAATTGCCATTGTGTAAGAAATGTGCTATATAAATACACTTTTTACTGTTAACAAACAATGAAATTATAATTAAATGTTTACTAATTATTAGTAGTGCTGTGAGTCGACTACCAATGCTTAAAAACATCACAAGCTAATGTTTGATGCTCAAAATGTATTGTGTGGTTTTCCTAAATAGATTATCACAGTGGAATAGTTAGTATAGCATGCTATGCCACTTTCATCAAAACCTATTACAAAGCTATAGGAATGTCATGTCATTAAATATGATTAAAAGGGATTCTGGAACAGATCTGCATCTTTCTTATCCCGTTAAAAACATATTACAGTATGTAACCATATTCCGTCCGTTCAAAAAAGTTCGTTACAAGCAGCATTTGCTGTCAGGCAGGTAGCTTAGCTAACATACATAAACATATTTCTGCTAGCCTGGACAAGACAAATAGAGCTAGTTTATGTGTGTAATTTGTCACTTACCACTGCCTTGTTTTTTCTTATCCTCCTCTTCCTTTCTCTTCTTTCTTTTTTGGCTTCCTGAAGCATAATTCCGCTTCATGACTGCCGAGGAAGTTTTGTCTTTTGCCGGCAGCAGAGATCGCGTAGTTGACTGGCTGCTGTCAGCGAGGGGGGCCCCTTTCAGGGGATTCCCGATAACCGTGTCATTGCACTTTACTGCATTCACTATCAATGGGGCGCTCACACAGTTTGTCGCTGCATTTTATTCTTAACCAGTCGTTGTCTTGGGGCCCCAGGCCAGCTCGGGGCCCCAAACAATTGCTTGGTTTTCCTGCCTTGTCGCGACGGGCCTGGTTTGTCGTTTGAACACCTGCTATTTATATAATAATATAAATCAATACACCTGTTCCTAATAAAAGTCTAAGCGAAACCGTATTTTATAAAAAATTCTAATGCCCCATAAATGTAAGCAAGAAACTGTATCCCTTTAACTGAAACGCACCGTCCTGAGCGAGAGGGGTTTCTGGGAGGCCGTACGTTAGCTCAGTTTAGCACATTCTCGTATCACTATTGGCTGGGTGAAAGAGACCAGCAGCCAATGAGCAGCATTTAGCGATCCTGTATAAATTTGCATAGATAGATGCTATTGGCTGTGGTCGACGCACTTAATTAGCCAATCAGCAACCCTGTAAAAATTTGCATACAGAGTTAACTTATCGAGTAAGCAAACATATAACTGGTTATTCGTCTCGAGATGTGAAGGTAAGTACAGCCCTGGAACGGAGAGTACAGCCCTGGAACGGAGAGTACAGCCCTGGAATGGTGAGGACAGCCCTGGAACGGTGAGGACAGCCCTGGAACGGTGAGTACAGCCCTGGAACGGTGAGTACTGACTGAATTTTTTACTCTTTTGGTCTTTACTTTTTATGTACATTATATATAGGAGTAAATTCTTGTTGCAATTTCTTGGTTAATATTTAGAGCTTTGCATTTTTTTTAAACACTGCCAGGGTCTTAACGGTTCTTCAATGCAACCGCCATTTTATCACCGCGGTCAAGCCAGCAGGCACCTCTGACGAAACGGCCGATTATGTGTTTTTCCTCGCGTGTAAATCTGCACGTACGGTTGAATATTACCGCAAACATCCGCGGTATCCGCCCCTACAACTTCGCTGCGGAGAACTTCCACCAGTTTTGTAAATCGGAATTTTAAAAATGTCATGTACACCCGTCTTTATTGAACGACTGACTTGTTTGAAAATGAATCTAAAACAATGGCACTTATATTTCAAAATAAAAGTCAAGATTTGACATGTTGAAATGTTTAAATTCTTGACAATGAACAAGAAAAAATGTGAATCACGCGTGTGTTTTGTTTTCTTAATTTATTTTCTGTCCCGTTACATGTTAAAATAGAGTTTTTTGTAAAAGGGAAAATTCAATAGACAATAGTAAACCAGCTGCTTCTTTTGCAATAGTTTAAATGAGTACAGTAAATCTTTTTTTTTTAAAGAAAGCGCTTCAATGTAGACCTTTAAGCACATTAAGACGTTTAATGTAAACCTTAAAAAAAGAAGGAGACTGAAAGGATTTTTCACTGAAATCAAAGATATTCACAAAAATTGCCATACCTACATTATATTACATTTACTTGAGTGATGGTAACGGTTTGCGCTTGGGAAGATTAACGTGTTAGTTTGTTGATAAAAGTTTTCAAACTAAAAATTTTCCCTTATTTTGTTTAATTTAATGTTTTTTTTATATATATATTCGGCCCAAGTTGCGGTCATCAATAAGTAGACAAACAGTATTCACAACCGAACTTGTGGTGCAAGGGTTAAGCCTCTTGCTCACGATGGACGAGGGTGCAGAATCTCATTAAAATCTTAAGTTTGATGTTATTGTTATTATTATTGTAACACTTCCTATATTGTTAATTATTCAACTTCAACATAAATAAAAAATCTAACCAATCTGATGTACAGCTACAAAATTTCAATTTCCACTGTAATGGTAATAAAATGCTCTTGTAAGATGGGATAGTCTTAACAAAGACACTGACAATTGAGATTTCGGTAACAGCCTTTACTGTGGATCATCGCGATAACAGCAAGTGATCGCTATCACAATGAGCATAATCAACATCAAGCAACAGCAATCTCGTCGATGGTTAGTGCTTAGGGAAGCCCTCATAATGAGATGCGTGCAGTCTCCCGCCCTCGTGACGTCACTGCACCAATCCCGAGAACGGAGGTTCAACCAGCCGCTACAGTAATAACTTCATGCAATTATTTTCCTACTTATCACAAAATAGTCTCACTTCAGATTGAAAGTACTCACTCCCAGTGAGTTATGTGAGAAATTCCAGATCAATCTGATGTACAGTTACAGAATAAAAGTCACCTAAACTTCTACTGTAATAGTAATAACTTCATCTGTTTTTTGCTCTAAAATGCCTAGTTATCACTAAACAGTTTCACTTCAGATTGAAAGTACACACTCCCAGTGAGTTATGTGAGAAATTACAGATGAATCTGATGTACAGTTACAGAATAAAAGTCAGCTAAACTTCTACTGTAATAGTAATAACTTCATTGTTTTATTGCTCTAAAATACCTAGTTATCACTAAACCGTTTCACTTCAGATTGAAAGTACACACTCCCAGTGAGTTATGTGAGAAATTCCAGATCAATCTGATGTACAGTTACAGAATAAAAGTCACCTAAACTTCTACTGTAATAGTAATAACTTCATTGGTTTATTGCTCTAAAATACCTAGTTATCACTAAACCGTTTCACTTCAGATTGAAAGTACGCACTCCCAGTGAGTTATATGAGAAATTTCAGATCAATCTGATGTACAGTTACAGAATAAAAGTCACCTAAACTTCTACTGTAATAGTAATAACTTCATCGGTTTATTGCTCTAAAATGCCTAGTTATCACTAAACAGTTTCACTTCAGATTGAAAGTACACACTCCCAGTGAGTTATGTGAGAAATTCCAGATCAAACTGATGTACAGTTACAGAATAAAAGTCACCTAAACTTCTACTGTAATAGTAATTGTAGGATTTCTTTTATTTGAGCAACATCATCAGCGGATCCCCTAGCCTTTGGAGAAGCTGTTTGAGTATATTCAAACAAAGACTTCTACTAACACAGAGTTTTAAGTCGCCTTATATACTTTCAAAGAGAGGGGTGGTCAGGACACACAATAGTCAGAGTTTCAACCACCTGTCCCCAAAACATATGGTGTGCAGGACCATTTCAGGAGAAGATGGACTGTGGCAGTTGCATAAATAAAACACAGGTTATTCTAGTCACATTTACCACACAGAGAGTCTCACAAGGACACAGAGTATAAAATAAGAATTCCTTATTGTTCTTACAGTAATAACTTCATCGGTTTTTTGCTCTAAAATGCCTATTTATCACTAAACAGTTTCACTTCAGATTGAAAGTACACACTCCTGGAATTTCTCACATAACTCACTAGGAGTGTGTACTTTCAATCTGAAGTGAAACTGTTTAGTGATAACTAGGTATTTTAGAGCAATAAACCAATAAAGTTATTACTATTACAGTAGAAGTTTAGCTGACTTTTATTCTGTAACTGTACATCAGATTGATCTGGAATTTCTCACATAACTCACTAGATCAATCTGATGTACAGTTACAGAATAAAAGTCAGCTAAACTTCTACTGTAATAGTAATAACTTCATTGTTTTTTTGCTCTAAAATGCCTAGTTATCACTTAACAGTTTCACTTCAGATTGAAAGTACACACTCCCAGTGACTTATGTGAGAAATTTCAGATCAATCTGATGTACAGTTACAGAATAAAAGTCACCTAAACTTCTACTGTAATAGTAATAACTTCATCAGTTTTTTGCTCTAAAATGCCTAGTTATCACTAAACAGTTTCACTTCAGATTCAAAGTACTCACTCCTAGTGAGTTATCTGAGAAATTCCAGATAAATCTGATGTGCAGTTACAGAATAAAAGTCACCTAAACTTCTACTGTAATAGTAAAAACTTCATCGGTTTATTGCTCTAAAATGCCTAGTTATCACTAAACAGTTTCACTTCAGATTGAAAGTACACACTCCCAGTGAGTTATGTGACAAATTCCAGATCAATCTGATGTACAGTTACATAATAAAAGTCCCTTCAACTTCTACTGTAATGGTAATTATTTCATACGCTCATTACTCCTAAATTCCTAGTTATCATTAATAGGAGCCCTGCTAGAGTGCGTGATGTCACCGCACTCTAGCTTTTTGGCGTCAGTTTTTAAGCAAAACGTTTAGACTTTTGCCACTCTTGTTACGCCATCCTTACTCCTAATAAACAAATCAAGTAGAGAAAATTGTAGAGATTTTAGTCCTCTTTCCGAAGGTGGTACTTTCGTTTTGATAAGACAAACGGCTTACTCACAAGGAGGCAAAAACAACGGGGAGGGCAACTAAATCTGCCATTCACTCCAATGTTAAATTCTCCTAAGCCTTTGTGACAAAAATGCAAATCACTACAGTTTTTAGATCGCTGTCAGTTGTTCATTTTTTAACTATCTTTCTGAAACTGACGCATGTTATTCATTGAAGCCTTCCGGTTCTGGTAGTGAAACACAATCTCTCTCTCTCTCTCTCTCTCTCTCGCACACACACACACACACACACACACAAACAATCTCTCTCTCTCCTTTCTCTCTTTTTTCCTTCCCCCTCCCTCTCTCTCTCTTATCCACACTCTCTCCTCTCTCTTTTCTCACATTCTCTCTTTTCTCCTCTTCTCTCTCGCTCCTTTTTCTTTCTTTCTCTTCTCTTTTTTCTCATCTCTCTTTTTCTCTCACATTCTTTTCTTCTTTCCTCACTCTCTCTTCTTTCTTTCTTTCTCTCTCTCTCTCTTTCTCTTTCTTTCCTCTGTCAGTCTCTCATTCTTTCTCTCTTTCCCCCTCTCCCTCTCTTTATTTTCCCTTCCCCCCTCTTTATCTCTCACACACACTCTCTTCTCCTCTCTCTCTCTCTTTTCTCTCACACTCTCTCTTCTCTCTCTCTCTCCTTTTTCTTTCTTCTCTCTTTTTTCTCATCTCTCTCTTTTTCTCTCACATTCTTTTCTTTTTTTCTCACTCTCTTCTTCTTTCCTCCTCTCTCCCTCTCTTTCTTTCTCTCTCTCCCTCTCTTTCTTTCCTCTGTCAGTCTCTCATTCTTTCTCTCTTTTTCCCCTCTCTCTCTCTCTTTATTTTCCCTTCCCCCTCTTTATCTCTCTTACACACACTCTCTCTTCTCTCTCTCACACTCTCCTCTCTCTCTCTCTCTCTTCTTCTTTTCTTTCTCTGTTTATTTTGCTCTCTCCTCTTCCCCCCCCCTCATATCTCTCTTCCTTTCTCACTTTCTTTCCTTCTCTCCTTGCTCTTTCTCTCTCTCTCATTTTTGCTCTTTTTTCCTTTCTAACACCTTTTCTTTCTCTCTTTTTCATTTCCCCTTTCACTTTCTTTCTATCTCTTTTCCACTCTCTCTCTTTCTTTATTTTTCCTTCCCCCCTCTCCTCTCTCACACACTCCTTTTTCTCTCTCCCTTTTCTTTCTCTCCTTTCTTCTTTCTTTTTTCTCACTTTTTCTTCCTCTTTTTTCTCTCTTTTTTCCTTCCCCTCCCTCTCTTACACACACTCTCTCCTCTTTCTTTTTCTCTCACATTCTCTTTTCTCCTCTTCTCTTCTCTC